>OY829543.1:19891708-21091708 GCA_963691705.1 Viola odorata
ACAACATTGAAAACATCCTTCTCAATTAATCATGCCCGCCATTTCCGGCCACCCACCATCTTTTTCCTCTAAAAGAGACAGCCTCTACCAAAATTAAATGGCACGGTCTGCCAATTTCCAAACCCGAATCATCCCTCTGCAAAAAATCCAAATTTCCCTCGTTCAATTTCTCTTCATTCAACCATTACCTCTGCCAAATCAAATTAAATTGCAACCATCAAATAAAAATACAGCCGATCCCTTCTCCGTCACCAACAAACCATCACTGCAACCCAAAAATCCGAATCACCATCTCACCCAATTACCTCAACCCAAACAGCCACCACAATCAACAAACCACCGCCGGTCAGCCCCAAACTCCGACCAAAACCAAGCCCAAAATCTATTAAAACCAATCCCGATCACCACATCACCACCACCCGTCTCCGGCCACTTCAAATCAGCCCCGTAAACCCACTTCAAAAACCAGCACCAAAATCCACCCGAACAACCCATCTATCCGGCCAAATCTGCCCCAAAAAAAACAGTCCAGAATCAGCCCCCAAAACACCCATTACTCCGGCCAAAACACCCACACCAAACCCATCCAAATCACCAAAATCAAACCCAAAAAATCAGTACCCAAATCCCTAATCAATTACCCAAATCCATACACCAAATTAAACCCAATCCATACACTAAATTAAATCAATTCGTCAACGCCAAAACACCAAACCCATCACTAAATCACCAACCAAATCTGACCCAAATATCCATTGTTTGTGTGTGTTGTGTGTTGTGATTCCAAGGAAAACAAAAAGAAAGAAAGAGAGGAGGAGTGAAGGCAGTGAGAGCTCGATTGATGAAAGGAGAATAGGAAAGAAAAAAAGAAGAGAGATTTGATTTGTGTTTGATGTTGTGCAGAGAAGTAAGAAGAAAAGAAAAAAAAAGGAGTGGGTTCGTGGAAAGAAATAAGAAAAAGGAAAGAAAAGAAAGTAAAAGAAAAAGAGAAAGGAAGAAAAGAAAAAGAAAAATGTTGTCGGGAAAGGGTTAGAAAAAATGAAGGAAAGAAAAGAATAAAAAAGAGAAAGGGCCCACGTGGCCCAAAAGAAAGAAATGAGTTAGTTTTCTTACTTGAATATTCGGACCGGGATGAACAATGGGTAAGGTGATCTCATTTTTATTAATATTTGATCATTTGAAATTTATTTATGAGTACCTTACTAATACGCGTTTATTTGTCTATTTTGTTCGTATGTTTTATTTGCACGCTCGTCGTGATGATGCCCAATGAGCTTGTTGGAGCTCGACGAGGAGTTCGATGCGTCATTCCCAATTGCGAAGCTCAAATGGAGAATTTAATTGTTGTATTTATTTATTTGGGAATTTGTAATTAATTTGTAATATTTATTTGCAGTATTTAGCTATTTTATTATTAATTGTTGCCACTAATCTTTGATCTGCAGGTAAAGCTCTCCAGGTATGTTTTCCTTTTTCCCTTCTTTATTTTGGATAAACGTATTTTAATGCGTGATTGTTAGAATTCGAATTAATCTGTTTGCATGATGCTTATACCAATGAATGTGCTTTATTTTATGCTTGTTTCGTGTGCGGCTTTGTCCCCACGAATTTACGCTTTTATTTTGATGAATGTGTTCCGTGTGCGGCTTCGACCCCACGAATGTTTTTTTTTATGCTATCTTGGCGAATGTGTTATGTGCGCGGCTTCGACCCCACCCCGGTTTTTCTCTTTTCAACGTGTTTTCTCGCATTCACTCAAAACGGTACTCTGCTAGCCTATGCATGCTTAGAGCCACTTAGTAAATAGGATTAGTCACGTGCATTGGCCCGATGATGATAGTGATCCATCGTTGTTCACTAGGGTCGTCGCTTTGGTAAAGATTAATAAAACGGTAGTAATCCCACCTAATTTGGCATGTAATCGGACTAATTTTGAACTCGGCTAAATATAACCGGAATAGGTGTGAAACCAACCTTTTTATCTTTTAGAGGATAAAAAATGTTATTTTCTGTTAAACAACTCGACAACAATTAGGATAAAATCAATCTCACAAATTTAAGAACTAAAGTGACGATCCCCTTGAGGGCCCAAATTACTTGTTTTCAACATGATTTTTAAACACCTCTTTTTAGAACCGGTAACCTTTTTAAGGATGAGACTCGGGTGCCTAACACCTTCCCAAGTCCATAATACGACCCCGAACGATCGTTCTCGGGTTTAGACCCTTTTTATTTGTGCCTTAGTTTTTATTTTATTTTCTTCTTTTCGGACTTTTTAGGTTTCCCTAAACCTTAGAAAAATAGGGTGGCGACTTCATTGTTATGTGATTTTCATTGCGTCCCGAATTTCACTCGCGACGGTGCGACAGTTTGGCGACTTCACTGGGGAGTTTAGGGTCGAAGCCGGAATTATTTTGCTTGAGGTGTTTATTGTTATTTGTTTACTTGCTTTGATACAAATTGTTGTATTCTCATACGCATTTCACGCATAATGCCCTACTGCCGGGCCTTTCCCGAATAGAATTAGGTGGTTAGTAGTGAAGTCCTGGGGCCGACGCCTCAGTAAGCTTTCATGAACACTAAACTCGGACATTGAACCCCTAAATGGATTGAGCGCCCCGATTCCTTTTATGATTTGGTAAACGCTCTCGTATCCACTTACTGAGGGACCACTTTTTGGTATCATCCGGGAGCCTTTCAGCCAGTTAGAAGTAGTTGAAATTACCCCAGCATGTGCATCATGGTTGCATGTATATGTTCCAATTTGATGCATTATTACCATGATATATTGCATGCATATTTTCCAACCTGCTTCATTATTGTCGTTGCTCTCCATTTTCTTGCGATTTTACTGTATATTCTCTCCATTTATTAAATCTCTTCCTCGTTAATACTTCCCTTAAATCACCTTTTATTTATTATTATTCAATTCAGATACTACTGATTAATTTTCTTAATACTTGCAGAATCATGGTATGACAAAGAATTTGGTGGAATTGCTTTTCTCTCACATGCCCACTCATCAAGGAGCATTAATTACATATCTAGTTCAATATATTTGTTTGTACTTAATGATGATTTGTAATTATTTTTGACACCGTTGTCGGAGAATTACTTATCAAAACGAAAACCATATATTTTGTATTACTGTATAGTTTTTATTATACTTATTTACACTTTTTTTATAACCAGGCTTGAAGAAGACAAACTAGATTCTCGGGTCTAAAAAACTCTCATTTCAATTAGTCATAATTTGTCTTGCCCAAGACACAGAATCGTCAGAAAAGATGAAATTAAAGAGTGTCCAACTACTTCACTATGCTCAAATCATCCCAACACTCCGACATCACCACTATACCCAATGGATGTTTCTCATACCATATCAATATCATTAATCCTTTAACACATGCATGAATTTGATGCTACTAATGGCTTAAATTTTGTATGTTGATAGGTGATGATCCATGGGAGATTGAGAAGGAGATAATTAGGATTTGATTCCAACATCGTCATGAACCCGAGTCGGAATTGGAATCATGTCGAGATTATCTGCATAATGCCTTGCTAGAAAAGAGACCGTGGTTACCTGCATAATGCCTCGCTAGAATATGAGTTTATATCAAATGGATGTGAAAAGTGTTTTTTTTATGGTTACATTATGGAAGAAGTGTATGTGAAACAACCCCCCGGTTTTGAAGATCATAAATTTCCTAACCCTATTTTTAAATTGGAAAAAGGCCTTGTATGGTCTTAAACAAGCTCCTAGAGCTTGGTATGATCGTTTAAGTCAATTTTTGTTAAAAAATGGTTTCAAAATGGGAAAAATTGATTCTACACTCTTCACTAAACATGATGGTAAACATATGTTAATTGTGCAAATTTATGTTGATGATATTATCTTTAGTGCTACTAATGATTCTTTGTGCAATGACTTTGAAAAATGTATGCATAGTGAATTTGAGATGAGCATGATGGGAGAATTGACATTCTCCCTTGGACTTCAAATCCGACAATCTCAAGATGGTATCTTTAGCAACCAAGCAAAGTATATCAAGGATCTCCTCACCAAATATGGATACGATAATATCAAGGAGAGTCCTATTCCCCTTAGTCCTACCACAAATCTTGACAAAGATGAAGACGATAAAGATGTAGACATTACTCTTTATCGAGACATTTTCACTAAGCCTCTTGCAAAGGATCATTTCGTAGAGCTAAGACAGGAAAGTGACATTTGTTATCCATTTTGAATGACTCTCCATCCGGTATTCCTAAAACTCTATCCTTAATGTCCATGCTATTGTGATTATTTACTTGATGCATTTGTTCATGTGATTGATTATTGAGGACATGTGGTGGATGTGATATTTTTTGAAATATGAGAAATTGAGTCAAATGATAGGAGTGCTTTTGGAAATTTTTTCTTCTCGAAATCTATTCAAATCCTCACCAAATCCTATCAAATTATTTGGTATCCTCGTACGCATGCAACAGCCGTAAGAGTAGACATTTTACATATCTTTGAGATGTGAATTATAGACTTTTTGGTGCTATAATTTGTGTATAAATACCCCCTTAATTCACATTGGAATCACTACACCTCTAGCTAAATCCGAAATTTCCAAACCGAAAGCCTTGCCTTCAAATTCTTTTAACTTTCAAGATGCTATCGTTTGAGATGAGGATGATGTTGTCAATATTGGCTTTGATGATTTCTCTCTTCGTTTTTCCCCTTCTCATGTTCAAAAATTGTCCAAGAAATGTCGACTTGTTCATGTGTCCCAAGTGTCAGTGCCCTCCGTGTCACTGCCCTTCACCTCAATGTTCTCTTTGATCATATCCGTGCAGCATTAGTATTCTCTACTATAGTTTTTATTTTTGGAACTTATCTACTCTTATGTTTTGTAATGTTTTGTTTAGATTGAATAAGTATTATACTATTCCTTTATGAAGGAATTTGGATTTATATGATGTTTGTATTTTGAGCATTATCCATGTTTGTACTAATTATGTTTTATGTAATGTAATGTGAAGTGTAATATGTTTTATGAATAAAAATTCTGTATTAGTTATGCATATTTGTGTTTGACATTTTTGTTGGATAATTGTTGCACAATTACTTTATGAAGTAATTTTTATTTGATGTGTTGGCTCCTTTATTTACCCTCCATGGTTTTGCTGGATGTGTTTGGATATATTTTTGTTTGATTAAATATACTCTTTTTGATTGGATACATTGTTTTGACTATTGTAATGAATGATTTAGCTTGAATATTTTTCTTTGGAAAATGAATTAGCTTGGATATAATTCTTTTTACCCATTTTGTTGTTGACAAAGGGGGAGAAATATTTGGCGAAATTTATTTTAGAAGTAATAATTTTTGAATCTTTACTATGCTCCATGTGTACTAATTATTTTATGTAGGGGGAGCATTGAGGCTCCTAAATCAGTTTGATTTAATCAAATTTGATAGCATAACGATAGGGGAGCATTTCGGCAAAGAAATAGGTTTTCGATCAAAGATATCAAAAAAAAAGCAACAGAATGACGACCAGAAGAATTCCATCGCTACTCAGTAGGACGAAGGAGTCCTCCTACCAACTCTTGAATAATCGTCATTTCTACCCTTGTTGCTTTTGCTTCGTATATCCCGGGTAGTCCCTTTCTTTTTATGCCTTTTCATTTTCGTGTAGTCTTGTTTCTACATTGAGGGGCATTTCATCCATAGTTGGGCATATTATTTTTGCAGGGGGGCAAACATACAGAATGATAGCTCGCAACAATGAGCTCTTTGCGTCCATTTTACCTTGGCTTTAAGCCCGACCCTACTCAGTGAGTGTAGAGGAATCCTCCTACCAGCTCCTGAATGAGCATCCCTCCATGCCTTGGGAATGAATGAAAGTTTCCCTCGTATATACGACAATTTCACCAGAGGCTATGATTTTTGACAAATTTTGGGCATTGGCCAGAGTGATCACGCTAACGTCTGGCAATGTGAGAATGGTTGTCCGTTTTGAGCGAGGGAAGAGTTAGGCCATGTAGAGGTGTACAAAAATTAGAATAACCCGCGGTTAACGAGTACATAACCGACCCGTTATAGTTGGGTTGGGACGGATAGCTGGTCGGATTGTTAAAACCCACTTATAACCGACCCGGCCCGGCCCGTCAAATTAACCTAACCCTAAGTATATAAGCATCATTTTTTCCTTTCCGCCGCCCTCTACCTCTCAACTCTCATCACCTTACCTCCTCCATGCGAGACTTCTCCTCCGTTTCCCCTCCCAACACCGACCGCTACACTACCAAAATTACTTCATAAGAGTAATAGCACAAAAAAAAAATTCTCAATCCAAATACAAATTATTACGAACCATAAGTGTAAACAAATTCAGAAAGGGAATAGATAAGCATAAATGCAAGTGTTCATGATATGATTATTAAGAGGGGATAGAAAATAACCACTTCAAAGTACGGAACATATGAAGCTCAAATACATACGCACTTGCCTTGAATAAACCACATCATCACCACAGCAATCAGCCAAGCCAAAGACAATATCATGACAAGTAGAAGCATTTTCGCCGACCTCTCCATTATGTATTGATAGCCAAGTTTTGTTTCGGTATGTATGTGGAGGGACTGTTTGGATTTTTGCAAGATTTTATGAGGATTTGGATGGTCTTCAAAGAGATTGTGCTTTAGAGAGGGAGAGAGCTCGGTTTTGTTTAAAGAGAAAGAAGGAAATGGAGAAGGAAATGGGAGAGAAGAAAAGAAAAGAGAGAGATTTTGAATGGTTTTGGTTAAAAGGCCGGCCCAGTTGGAAGGCCCAATCCCTCATTATGGTTTCCGAAAATCCAACCCACCAACTGGCCATCATGGGCCATGATCGGCCCGACTTGACCCATGTACACTTCTAGCCATGTGTGAGGTCCCTTTTTTTTTGGCAATGTATGGATCCATGCTCGTATCGTCGATAGTCGGATGGTTCAAAGATTTAAGAATGTTTCTTCCCTGCTATGTAATCTACATCAATGTCCGAATGTATCCACGCCTGATTCCTACAAAAGCGTCGTGAAGCTTCGACATCCAAATGGAAGAACCTAGGATAGAATCCGAATCACACCAGGCATATTGGCATAAAGCTTTGCTAGACAAGGGAGAGTCTAAAAACTTATTGATTTCATTGTTGTCCATTTTTCTAAATCATTCTTCAATTCTACCCATTGCTTCTCCCTTATTTTTACAGGAACTCGAATCATACCATTATTACTTGCATAATGCTCAGTGAGACGAAGGAATCCTCCTCTTATCAACTCTTGAATGATCCTCCTATGTGCCTTCTTTGCCCTGCCGCGCTTATCAAGGAGTCCGTTATGCATTCTACATTGGGGGCAACCATTTGGAAACATTCCACTTTCATCCATCGCGGCGGCTCAATCCCCCCACTTTCATCTACGTTATGCGTGGGCATCAACATCAGAGTGAGGTCCACACTTACTTTTCCGCGAAAACATCCTTGCTACGACCTCGCGGCCCCGCCGCACACATCCAGAGAAGTCCATTCATCTCTCTACCTCTTTAATTTTTGTACAATCATTCATTCCTGCATTGGGGGCAATTCTTTTTATTTATTCATAGATTTTCTGAGTGGTCATACCCTCACATTTTTTGTAAAAAATTGCTAAAACTGTTAAGATTTGCTACAAACTGTGCATAAGATTCTTTGAATAAAATCCACACTACCTTCAAAATCTTCAAACCTTCCTTAAATTGAGCATGTTCAACATGTTACTGCATCATGGATAACTTGTGAATCCATCCGAAATTGTATGACATGCATGATCTCGCCTGCTAGCTCTTATATCCGCGGCATGTTTAGACGTAAGCAGTCACAAATACATCCCTGTGAGCATTTTGGGCCTCCACGCCTTATTTCCTTTATGAGTGAGAATGCCGAACTAAGTGCTAGTTGGATTTGCATAATATCCAGGGTACATGCACATTTAGACATGGGATAGCTGTAAGATGACATTGGACTTTGCTCTCTGCTTCTAAATTTCTTTGGTCTTCTTATTCCTTTGTCTTCAAATACCTACCTTTGCTCTTTATTCAATTCATTTCTTTTCTAAGTCGCTTGTAAAATCTCTTGCCTCCACTCGAAATCCCCTTTAAATAAATGAGCAGTGCCCAACTGAAGTTGTCAGCCAAAGGTAAGGTGCATATCAAACGTATTCCGAATACAGAAGAGACGGGAAAGAGAAACTCCCAAGGATTCCGGATGGTCAACGCCAGAAGAAGTTCGAGGAAGCCAAGACTTGAACGCCTCTACCTTAAACCAAGACTTGAAGTCCCCCACCAAAGACAAGACGAAACTTGTACTTGCTTTTGCTTCCAAAAAAAAAAAGAGGAAAAAAAAAAAAAAAAAAAGCAAAAAAAAAAAAGGAAAAGAAAGAAAAAAAAACACAAGGAAAAAGAAGTGTTCAAAGAACACGATCAGTGAAAAGTAGAAGCAAGTACAGAAAATGGCTCCAAGTCAATCTTCCAAAAAAGAGAAGGCTACTTGTTCCTGCAGCAACCAGAGCAGTAGTAAAGTAATGGTGGTGCACAACAATAGCAACTGGTTCGGCCAATCTCGGACCCAGAAAAGGAAAACTTCATCGTCTTAGGATCATCAAAATTCAAAAATCTAGTTAGGTATTTCGAAGAAATGGTCTCGGGTTGTATTCAAACAACAATTTATGGAGAAAAAGACTCACATTTCAAAGGAAAAGCTTCAGGGTTTCACCAAACTCTCGTAAAATATGCTCAACGTACACCTTACCTCCGGTTAGCGACCTTGGTTGAGTATCTCTCATTAAATCCTTCCTTCTTCTATTAAAAAAAAAAAAAAAAAGACACTTTCTTTCTAAAACAGATCCTTTCTAAATAGCCTTCCTCTTTTCTGTCTACACCCTTTTATTTCCTTTCTCTAGCAAAGTCCTCTTGATTATATGAATGCCCATGCACGTGCATCTTCATTTGAAGTTTATTCACTCGGATTGACATTGCAAATCTGACTGTGTGTTATGTTGCTGCATTTCTATGAGTGTAAACACGTAGCCTTATTCCTGAGTGTGAGCGCAAACACTAATATCTGGTGAGGATTGCTTACGCCTACATGTTGTGGGAAAGTCTTGTCCTGAAGGTCGTTATCTCCTGGGCAAGATGCAGATGCTTTTCTAGACTTGTATCAGGCATGCTTATATGATAGAAAATGGATGACATGTTCTCCAGAAATGCATAAACTTGTTGAACCTTCTCTTGATAGGGAAGTTGTTTTTATAAAATACTTGGGGCAAACCTTTGGGCAGTGTGGAAATACTTTCATATACAACATACATGATTTCATTTCATTATTTACATTTATCAATTGCTTCCTCTTTTTCCACCCATTGCTGCTTCGTGTTTGTTTCCTCCCTATTTGCAGAATACAGATATGCGTCAGGGGGGGATCTCACACTGTGATCAATCTCCGCCAATAAATCCATCCAATAAACACCTGAACGGAGTACGTTGCCACTCCTCAATAAACTTCGTGCGGCGGCCCATCTTCCCCACCATTATCGACATCCGAATGGAGATACGTTACCACTCCACCTTTCAAAAAAAAAAAAAAAATCAAATCGTGTGGCGGTTCAAACCCCACATTCCAAAAATCGTGTGGCGGTTCAAACCCCACATTTTAAGAAAAATCATGTGGCGGTTCAAACCCCACCTTTCAAAAAAATCGAATCGTGTGGCGGTTTAAACCCCACCTTCAAAAAAAAATCATGTGGCGTTCAAACCCCACCTTCAAAAAATCATGTGGCGGTTCAAACCCCACCTTTCAAAAAAATCAAATCGTGTGGCGGTTCAAACCCCACATTTCAAAAATCGTGTGGCGGTTCAAACCCCACCTTTCAAAAAAAATCGCGTGGCGGTTCAAACCCCACATTTCAAAAAATCGTGTGGCGGTTCAGAAGCCCCACCTTGGAAAAATCGTGTGGCAATTCAAACCCCACATTTCAAAAAAATCGTGTGGAGGTTCAAAAAACCCCACCTCTCAAAAAAATTGTGTGGCGGTTTAAACCCCACCTTTCAAAAATCGTGTGGCGGTTCAAGCCCCACCTTGCAAAAATCGTGTGGCGGTTCAAACCCCACCTTTCAAAAATCGTGTGGTGGTTCAAACCCCACCTGCAAAAACCATTTAACGTTTGTTTTGCAGAATCAGTCATGATTATCAGCGTCCAAGTGGAGCTGAATTTATCAACGTCCGAGTGGAGTTGTCGGCATCTGAGTAGAGCCATTATTGATCAGCGTCTGAGTAGAGCTGAATTTACATTTTCTGCATCGCGACATTCGAGGGGAGACGTCCGAGTGAAGTCGCATTTTACATTTCTGTAAGGTATCCGAGTGGAACCAACAGCGTCCGAGTGGAGCTGAATTTATTAACGTCCGAGTGGAGTTGTCGGCATCTGAGTAGAGCCATTAGTGATCAGCGTCCGAGTGGAGCTGAATTTATGTTTTTCAAGACATCCGAGTGGAGTCATCAGTGTCCGAGTGGAACTGAATTTGCAAGGTATCCGAGTGGAGCCATCAGCGTCTAAGTAGAGCTGAATTTACATTTATGCATCGCGGAATTCGAGTGGAGACGTCCGAGTGAAGCCGCATTTTATATTTCTGTAAGGTATCCGAGTGGAGCCATCAGCGCCCGAGTGGAGCTGAATTTACATTTTTTTAAGACATCTGAGTGGAGTCATCAGTGTCCGAGTGGAACTGAATTTGCAAGGTATCCGAGTGGAGCCATCAGCGTCTAAGTAGAGCTGAATTTACATTTTCTGCATCGCGACATTCGAGGGGAGACGTCCGAGTGAAGTCGCATTTTACATTTCTGTAAGGTATCCGAGTGGAACCAACAGCGTCCGAGTGGAGCTGAATTTGTTAACGTCCGAGTGGAGTTGTCGGCATCTGAGTAGAGCCATTAGTAATCAGCGTCCGAGTGGAGCTGAATTTATATTTTTCAAGACATCCGAGTGGAGTCATCAGTGTCTGAGTGGAACTGAATTTGCAAGGTATCCGAGTGGAGCCATCAGCGTCTGAGTAGAGCTGAATTTATATTTATGCATCGCGGAATTCGAGTGGAGACGTTCGAGTGTAGCCGCAATTTATATTTTTCTGCAAGGCATCCGAGTGGAGCCATCAGCGTCTGAGTGGAGCTGAATTTCCTTTTCTGCAAAGTATCCCGAAGGGCATTAGTGTCCGAGTGGAGTTCAATTTCTTTTTCAGTAATTTAAAATTCCCGCATCAGCGTCCGAGTGGAGCTAAATTTACGTTTTTCTACAAAGTATCCCGGAGGGCACCAGTGTCCGAGCGGAGTTTAATTTCCTTTTCAAACAATTTAAATTCTATCCCACATCCTAAGGACGTCAGCGTCAAGGAGGTTGATCCAAAGACGATTTGGAAGAATTAAAGAAGCTCACAGTCACATCAGAAATCCAAAACCTAATTAATGAGTTGGATGCACTTCTGACCCCCTCAGGTATCTCGAAAGCCTTGAATTTATCATATCAAATTACTGAGCTCCAACCTTCAATTTTGCAGGCACTAGACTTAAAGCTCAAAATACTGCCTGATCACTGGAAGTCATCTGCATCCTAAGGACATCAGCGTCCAAGTGAAGCCACATCCTGTCTCGTGAGCGGCTTTATCCCCACAACCTTGTTCTTGTGAGCGGCTTCGTCCCCATACCTTATCCACAGATCCTGTGAGGCATCCGATTGGAGCCATCAGCGTCCGAATGGAGCTGGATTCACATTTTTGCAAGATGTCCAAGTGGAGCCAAAAACATCAAATAAAGATAAGTTTATATTTCTGTATCTTACTTTTCAACAACATGGTATCCGTATGGAGCCGTTTCTTTTTCTACTTTCAGATTTACGTCCTTTCATAACATTTGTATCTGAGTAGAACCGATGTTTCTGTATCGCAGTATTCGAATGGAACCATCAGCGTCCGAGTGTAGCTGAATTTATCAACGTCCGAGTGGAGTTGTCGGCATCGGAATAGAGCCGTTGTTCATCAGTATCCGAGTGGAGCTGAATTTATTTTCTTGCAATTTAAACAATTTAAATTTCCACATCAACGTCAGAGCAGAGGTAAGCACACATTTTTGCGATTTACATACCTGCATCATGGTGTCCAAGTGGAACCATTTTCTTTTTCCGCTTATAAGATTTCTGCCCCTCAAATGACATTCTGCATTTTGAACATTCGTGGTACTGGGGCAACCGTCTTTACTGCTCATTAAAAATTTCAGTTACACTTTATTTTTTATAAGACAGTAAAGAGGGGGCAACTGTTGATACCCGAATTTTGACACGATTAATTTAAATCGTTCATTGTTTTGCTCAATTTTGATCCTATTTTTATTATTATTATTTCCGTTTATTTACTATTTATCATCTTGTTTTATTTTTGTTTCATGTCATTTTATTTTATTTTGTACGTATTTTATTTTTCATTCGAACTTTTGACAGTTTATAATAAAAATTTCTCGAGCTATTGGCTCGAACCAAATAAAATAAATTCTCACTTTCGGCCACAATCATCACACCCTCTCCCTTTCCATTTTTTCCACGACCATACCAACAACATTGAAAACATCCTTCTCAATTAATCATGCCCGCCATTTCCGGCCACCCACCATCTTTTTCCTCTAAAAGAGACAGCCTCTACCAAAATTAAATGGCACGGTCTGCCAATTTCCAAACCCGAATCATCCCTCTGCAAAAAATCCAAATTTCCCTCGTTCAATTTCTCTTCATTCAACCATTACCTCTGCCAAATCAAATTAAATTGCAACCATCAAATAAAAATACAGCCGATCCCTTCTCCGTCACCAACAAACCATCACTGCAACCCAAAAATCCGAATCACCATCTCACCCAATTACCTCAACCCAAACAGCCACCACAATCAACAAACCACCGCCGGTCAGCCCCAAACTCCGACCAAAACCAAGCCCAAAATCTATTAAAACCAATCCCGATCACCACATCACCACCACCCGTCTCCGGCCACTTCAAATCAGCCCCGTAAACCCACTTCAAAAACCAGCACCAAAATCCACCCGAACAACCCATCTATCCGGCCAAATCTGCCCCAAAAAAAACAGTCCAGAATCAGCCCCCAAAACACCCATTACTCCGGCCAAAACACCCACACCAAACCCATCCAAATCACCAAAATCAAACCCAAAAAATCAGTACCCAAATCCCTAATCAATTACCCAAATCCATACACCAAATTAAACCCAATCCATACACTAAATTAAATCAATTCGTCAACGCCAAAACACCAAACCCATCACTAAATCACCAACCAAATCTGACCCAAATATCCATTGTTTGTGTGTGTTGTGTGTTGTGATTCCAAGGAAAACAAAAAGAAAGAAAGAGAGGAGGAGTGAAGGCAGTGAGAGCTCGATTGATGAAAGGAGAATAGGAAAGAAAAAAAGAAGAGAGATTTGATTTGTGTTTGATGTTGTGCAGAGAAGTAAGAAGAAAAGAAAAAAAAAGGAGTGGGTTCGTGGAAAGAAATAAGAAAAAGGAAAGAAAAGAAAGTAAAAGAAAAAGAGAAAGGAAGAAAAGAAAAAGAAAAATGTTGTCGGGAAAGGGTTAGAAAAAATGAAGGAAAGAAAAGAATAAAAAAGAGAAAGGGCCCACGTGGCCCAAAAGAAAGAAATGAGTTAGTTTTCTTACTTGAATATTCGGACCGGGATGAACAATGGGTAAGGTGATCTCATTTTTATTAATATTTGATCATTTGAAATTTATTTATGAGTACCTTACTAATACGCGTTTATTTGTCTATTTTGTTCGTATGTTTTATTTGCACGCTCGTCGTGATGATGCCCAATGAGCTTGTTGGAGCTCGACGAGGAGTTCGATGCGTCATTCCCAATTGCGAAGCTCAAATGGAGAATTTAATTGTTGTATTTATTTATTTGGGAATTTGTAATTAATTTGTAATATTTATTTGCAGTATTTAGCTATTTTATTATTAATTGTTGCCACTAATCTTTGATCTGCAGGTAAAGCTCTCCAGGTATGTTTTCCTTTTTCCCTTCTTTATTTTGGATAAACGTATTTTAATGCGTGATTGTTAGAATTCGAATTAATCTGTTTGCATGATGCTTATACCAATGAATGTGCTTTATTTTATGCTTGTTTCGTGTGCGGCTTTGTCCCCACGAATTTACGCTTTTATTTTGATGAATGTGTTCCGTGTGCGGCTTCGACCCCACGAATGTTTTTTTTTATGCTATCTTGGCGAATGTGTTATGTGCGCGGCTTCGACCCCACCCCGGTTTTTCTCTTTTCAACGTGTTTTCTCGCATTCACTCAAAACGGTACTCTGCTAGCCTATGCATGCTTAGAGCCACTTAGTAAATAGGATTAGTCACGTGCATTGGCCCGATGATGATAGTGATCCATCGTTGTTCACTAGGGTCGTCGCTTTGGTAAAGATTAATAAAACGGTAGTAATCCCACCTAATTTGGCATGTAATCGGACTAATTTTGAACTCGGCTAAATATAACCGGAATAGGTGTGAAACCAACCTTTTTATCTTTTAGAGGATAAAAAATGTTATTTTCTGTTAAACAACTCGACAACAATTAGGATAAAATCAATCTCACAAATTTAAGAACTAAAGTGACGATCCCCTTGAGGGCCCAAATTACTTGTTTTCAACATGATTTTTAAACACCTCTTTTTAGAACCGGTAACCTTTTTAAGGATGAGACTCGGGTGCCTAACACCTTCCCAAGTCCATAATACGACCCCGAACGATCGTTCTCGGGTTTAGACCCTTTTTATTTGTGCCTTAGTTTTTATTTTATTTTCTTCTTTTCGGACTTTTTAGGTTTCCCTAAACCTTAGAAAAATAGGGTGGCGACTTCATTGTTATGTGATTTTCATTGCGTCCCGAATTTCACTCGCGACGGTGCGACAGTTTGGCGACTTCACTGGGGAGTTTAGGGTCGAAGCCGGAATTATTTTGCTTGAGGTGTTTATTGTTATTTGTTTACTTGCTTTGATACAAATTGTTGTATTCTCATACGCATTTCACGCATAATGCCCTACTGCCGGGCCTTTCCCGAATAGAATTAGGTGGTTAGTAGTGAAGTCCTGGGGCCGACGCCTCAGTAAGCTTTCATGAACACTAAACTCGGACATTGAACCCCTAAATGGATTGAGCGCCCCGATTCCTTTTATGATTTGGTAAACGCTCTCGTATCCACTTACTGAGGGACCACTTTTTGGTATCATCCGGGAGCCTTTCAGCCAGTTAGAAGTAGTTGAAATTACCCCAGCATGTGCATCATGGTTGCATGTATATGTTCCAATTTGATGCATTATTACCATGATATATTGCATGCATATTTTCCAACCTGCTTCATTATTGTCGTTGCTCTCCATTTTCTTGCGATTTTACTGTATATTCTCTCCATTTATTAAATCTCTTCCTCGTTAATACTTCCCTTAAATCACCTTTTATTTATTATTATTCAATTCAGATACTACTGATTAATTTTCTTAATACTTGCAGAATCATGGTATGACAAAGAATTTGGTGGAATTGCTTTTCTCTCACATGCCCACTCATCAAGGAGCATTAATTACATATCTAGTTCAATATATTTGTTTGTACTTAATGATGATTTGTAATTATTTTTGACACCGTTGTCGGAGAATTACTTATCAAAACGAAAACCATATATTTTGTATTACTGTATAGTTTTTATTATACTTATTTACACTTTTTTTATAACCAGGCTTGAAGAAGACAAACTAGATTCTCGGGTCTAAAAAACTCTCATTTCAATTAGTCATAATTTGTCTTGCCCAAGACACAGAATCGTCAGAAAAGATGAAATTAAAGAGTGTCCAACTACTTCACTATGCTCAAATCATCCCAACACTCCGACATCACCACTATACCCAATGGATGTTTCTCATACCATATCAATATCATTAATCCTTTAACACATGCATGAATTTGATGCTACTAATGGCTTAAATTTTGTATGTTGATAGGTGATGATCCATGGGAGATTGAGAAGGAGATAATTAGGATTTGATTCCAACATCGTCATGAACCCGAGTCGGAATTGGAATCATGTCGAGATTATCTGCATAATGCCTTGCTAGAAAAGAGACCGTGGTTACCTGCATAATGCCTCGCTAGAATATGAGTTTATATCAAATGGATGTGAAAAGTGTTTTTTTTATGGTTACATTATGGAAGAAGTGTATGTGAAACAACCCCCCGGTTTTGAAGATCATAAATTTCCTAACCCTATTTTTAAATTGGAAAAAGGCCTTGTATGGTCTTAAACAAGCTCCTAGAGCTTGGTATGATCGTTTAAGTCAATTTTTGTTAAAAAATGGTTTCAAAATGGGAAAAATTGATTCTACACTCTTCACTAAACATGATGGTAAACATATGTTAATTGTGCAAATTTATGTTGATGATATTATCTTTAGTGCTACTAATGATTCTTTGTGCAATGACTTTGAAAAATGTATGCATAGTGAATTTGAGATGAGCATGATGGGAGAATTGACATTCTCCCTTGGACTTCAAATCCGACAATCTCAAGATGGTATCTTTAGCAACCAAGCAAAGTATATCAAGGATCTCCTCACCAAATATGGATACGATAATATCAAGGAGAGTCCTATTCCCCTTAGTCCTACCACAAATCTTGACAAAGATGAAGACGATAAAGATGTAGACATTACTCTTTATCGAGACATTTTCACTAAGCCTCTTGCAAAGGATCATTTCGTAGAGCTAAGACAGGAAAGTGACATTTGTTATCCATTTTGAATGACTCTCCATCCGGTATTCCTAAAACTCTATCCTTAATGTCCATGCTATTGTGATTATTTACTTGATGCATTTGTTCATGTGATTGATTATTGAGGACATGTGGTGGATGTGATATTTTTTGAAATATGAGAAATTGAGTCAAATGATAGGAGTGCTTTTGGAAATTTTTTCTTCTCGAAATCTATTCAAATCCTCACCAAATCCTATCAAATTATTTGGTATCCTCGTACGCATGCAACAGCCGTAAGAGTAGACATTTTACATATCTTTGAGATGTGAATTATAGACTTTTTGGTGCTATAATTTGTGTATAAATACCCCCTTAATTCACATTGGAATCACTACACCTCTAGCTAAATCCGAAATTTCCAAACCGAAAGCCTTGCCTTCAAATTCTTTTAACTTTCAAGATGCTATCGTTTGAGATGAGGATGATGTTGTCAATATTGGCTTTGATGATTTCTCTCTTCGTTTTTCCCCTTCTCATGTTCAAAAATTGTCCAAGAAATGTCGACTTGTTCATGTGTCCCAAGTGTCAGTGCCCTCCGTGTCACTGCCCTTCACCTCAATGTTCTCTTTGATCATATCCGTGCAGCATTAGTATTCTCTACTATAGTTTTTATTTTTGGAACTTATCTACTCTTATGTTTTGTAATGTTTTGTTTAGATTGAATAAGTATTATACTATTCCTTTATGAAGGAATTTGGATTTATATGATGTTTGTATTTTGAGCATTATCCATGTTTGTACTAATTATGTTTTATGTAATGTAATGTGAAGTGTAATATGTTTTATGAATAAAAATTCTGTATTAGTTATGCATATTTGTGTTTGACATTTTTGTTGGATAATTGTTGCACAATTACTTTATGAAGTAATTTTTATTTGATGTGTTGGCTCCTTTATTTACCCTCCATGGTTTTGCTGGATGTGTTTGGATATATTTTTGTTTGATTAAATATACTCTTTTTGATTGGATACATTGTTTTGACTATTGTAATGAATGATTTAGCTTGAATATTTTTCTTTGGAAAATGAATTAGCTTGGATATAATTCTTTTTACCCATTTTGTTGTTGACAAAGGGGGAGAAATATTTGGCGAAATTTATTTTAGAAGTAATAATTTTTGAATCTTTACTATGCTCCATGTGTACTAATTATTTTATGTAGGGGGAGCATTGAGGCTCCTAAATCAGTTTGATTTAATCAAATTTGATAGCATAACGATAGGGGAGCATTTCGGCAAAGAAATAGGTTTTCGATCAAAGATATCAAAAAAAAAGCAACAGAATGACGACCAGAAGAATTCCATCGCTACTCAGTAGGACGAAGGAGTCCTCCTACCAACTCTTGAATAATCGTCATTTCTACCCTTGTTGCTTTTGCTTCGTATATCCCGGGTAGTCCCTTTCTTTTTATGCCTTTTCATTTTCGTGTAGTCTTGTTTCTACATTGAGGGGCATTTCATCCATAGTTGGGCATATTATTTTTGCAGGGGGGCAAACATACAGAATGATAGCTCGCAACAATGAGCTCTTTGCGTCCATTTTACCTTGGCTTTAAGCCCGACCCTACTCAGTGAGTGTAGAGGAATCCTCCTACCAGCTCCTGAATGAGCATCCCTCCATGCCTTGGGAATGAATGAAAGTTTCCCTCGTATATACGACAATTTCACCAGAGGCTATGATTTTTGACAAATTTTGGGCATTGGCCAGAGTGATCACGCTAACGTCTGGCAATGTGAGAATGGTTGTCCGTTTTGAGCGAGGGAAGAGTTAGGCCATGTAGAGGTGTACAAAAATTAGAATAACCCGCGGTTAACGAGTACATAACCGACCCGTTATAGTTGGGTTGGGACGGATAGCTGGTCGGATTGTTAAAACCCACTTATAACCGACCCGGCCCGGCCCGTCAAATTAACCTAACCCTAAGTATATAAGCATCATTTTTTCCTTTCCGCCGCCCTCTACCTCTCAACTCTCATCACCTTACCTCCTCCATGCGAGACTTCTCCTCCGTTTCCCCTCCCAACACCGACCGCTACACTACCAAAATTACTTCATAAGAGTAATAGCACAAAAAAAAAATTCTCAATCCAAATACAAATTATTACGAACCATAAGTGTAAACAAATTCAGAAAGGGAATAGATAAGCATAAATGCAAGTGTTCATGATATGATTATTAAGAGGGGATAGAAAATAACCACTTCAAAGTACGGAACATATGAAGCTCAAATACATACGCACTTGCCTTGAATAAACCACATCATCACCACAGCAATCAGCCAAGCCAAAGACAATATCATGACAAGTAGAAGCATTTTCGCCGACCTCTCCATTATGTATTGATAGCCAAGTTTTGTTTCGGTATGTATGTGGAGGGACTGTTTGGATTTTTGCAAGATTTTATGAGGATTTGGATGGTCTTCAAAGAGATTGTGCTTTAGAGAGGGAGAGAGCTCGGTTTTGTTTAAAGAGAAAGAAGGAAATGGAGAAGGAAATGGGAGAGAAGAAAAGAAAAGAGAGAGATTTTGAATGGTTTTGGTTAAAAGGCCGGCCCAGTTGGAAGGCCCAATCCCTCATTATGGTTTCCGAAAATCCAACCCACCAACTGGCCATCATGGGCCATGATCGGCCCGACTTGACCCATGTACACTTCTAGCCATGTGTGAGGTCCCTTTTTTTTTGGCAATGTATGGATCCATGCTCGTATCGTCGATAGTCGGATGGTTCAAAGATTTAAGAATGTTTCTTCCCTGCTATGTAATCTACATCAATGTCCGAATGTATCCACGCCTGATTCCTACAAAAGCGTCGTGAAGCTTCGACATCCAAATGGAAGAACCTAGGATAGAATCCGAATCACACCAGGCATATTGGCATAAAGCTTTGCTAGACAAGGGAGAGTCTAAAAACTTATTGATTTCATTGTTGTCCATTTTTCTAAATCATTCTTCAATTCTACCCATTGCTTCTCCCTTATTTTTACAGGAACTCGAATCATACCATTATTACTTGCATAATGCTCAGTGAGACGAAGGAATCCTCCTCTTATCAACTCTTGAATGATCCTCCTATGTGCCTTCTTTGCCCTGCCGCGCTTATCAAGGAGTCCGTTATGCATTCTACATTGGGGGCAACCATTTGGAAACATTCCACTTTCATCCATCGCGGCGGCTCAATCCCCCCACTTTCATCTACGTTATGCGTGGGCATCAACATCAGAGTGAGGTCCACACTTACTTTTCCGCGAAAACATCCTTGCTACGACCTCGCGGCCCCGCCGCACACATCCAGAGAAGTCCATTCATCTCTCTACCTCTTTAATTTTTGTACAATCATTCATTCCTGCATTGGGGGCAATTCTTTTTATTTATTCATAGATTTTCTGAGTGGTCATACCCTCACATTTTTTGTAAAAAATTGCTAAAACTGTTAAGATTTGCTACAAACTGTGCATAAGATTCTTTGAATAAAATCCACACTACCTTCAAAATCTTCAAACCTTCCTTAAATTGAGCATGTTCAACATGTTACTGCATCATGGATAACTTGTGAATCCATCCGAAATTGTATGACATGCATGATCTCGCCTGCTAGCTCTTATATCCGCGGCATGTTTAGACGTAAGCAGTCACAAATACATCCCTGTGAGCATTTTGGGCCTCCACGCCTTATTTCCTTTATGAGTGAGAATGCCGAACTAAGTGCTAGTTGGATTTGCATAATATCCAGGGTACATGCACATTTAGACATGGGATAGCTGTAAGATGACATTGGACTTTGCTCTCTGCTTCTAAATTTCTTTGGTCTTCTTATTCCTTTGTCTTCAAATACCTACCTTTGCTCTTTATTCAATTCATTTCTTTTCTAAGTCGCTTGTAAAATCTCTTGCCTCCACTCGAAATCCCCTTTAAATAAATGAGCAGTGCCCAACTGAAGTTGTCAGCCAAAGGTAAGGTGCATATCAAACGTATTCCGAATACAGAAGAGACGGGAAAGAGAAACTCCCAAGGATTCCGGATGGTCAACGCCAGAAGAAGTTCGAGGAAGCCAAGACTTGAACGCCTCTACCTTAAACCAAGACTTGAAGTCCCCCACCAAAGACAAGACGAAACTTGTACTTGCTTTTGCTTCCAAAAAAAAAAAGAGGAAAAAAAAAAAAAAAAAAAGCAAAAAAAAAAAAGGAAAAGAAAGAAAAAAAAACACAAGGAAAAAGAAGTGTTCAAAGAACACGATCAGTGAAAAGTAGAAGCAAGTACAGAAAATGGCTCCAAGTCAATCTTCCAAAAAAGAGAAGGCTACTTGTTCCTGCAGCAACCAGAGCAGTAGTAAAGTAATGGTGGTGCACAACAATAGCAACTGGTTCGGCCAATCTCGGACCCAGAAAAGGAAAACTTCATCGTCTTAGGATCATCAAAATTCAAAAATCTAGTTAGGTATTTCGAAGAAATGGTCTCGGGTTGTATTCAAACAACAATTTATGGAGAAAAAGACTCACATTTCAAAGGAAAAGCTTCAGGGTTTCACCAAACTCTCGTAAAATATGCTCAACGTACACCTTACCTCCGGTTAGCGACCTTGGTTGAGTATCTCTCATTAAATCCTTCCTTCTTCTATTAAAAAAAAAAAAAAAAAGACACTTTCTTTCTAAAACAGATCCTTTCTAAATAGCCTTCCTCTTTTCTGTCTACACCCTTTTATTTCCTTTCTCTAGCAAAGTCCTCTTGATTATATGAATGCCCATGCACGTGCATCTTCATTTGAAGTTTATTCACTCGGATTGACATTGCAAATCTGACTGTGTGTTATGTTGCTGCATTTCTATGAGTGTAAACACGTAGCCTTATTCCTGAGTGTGAGCGCAAACACTAATATCTGGTGAGGATTGCTTACGCCTACATGTTGTGGGAAAGTCTTGTCCTGAAGGTCGTTATCTCCTGGGCAAGATGCAGATGCTTTTCTAGACTTGTATCAGGCATGCTTATATGATAGAAAATGGATGACATGTTCTCCAGAAATGCATAAACTTGTTGAACCTTCTCTTGATAGGGAAGTTGTTTTTATAAAATACTTGGGGCAAACCTTTGGGCAGTGTGGAAATACTTTCATATACAACATACATGATTTCATTTCATTATTTACATTTATCAATTGCTTCCTCTTTTTCCACCCATTGCTGCTTCGTGTTTGTTTCCTCCCTATTTGCAGAATACAGATATGCGTCAGGGGGGGATCTCACACTGTGATCAATCTCCGCCAATAAATCCATCCAATAAACACCTGAACGGAGTACGTTGCCACTCCTCAATAAACTTCGTGCGGCGGCCCATCTTCCCCACCATTATCGACATCCGAATGGAGATACGTTACCACTCCACCTTTCAAAAAAAAAAAAAAAATCAAATCGTGTGGCGGTTCAAACCCCACATTCCAAAAATCGTGTGGCGGTTCAAACCCCACATTTTAAGAAAAATCATGTGGCGGTTCAAACCCCACCTTTCAAAAAAATCGAATCGTGTGGCGGTTTAAACCCCACCTTCAAAAAAAAATCATGTGGCGTTCAAACCCCACCTTCAAAAAATCATGTGGCGGTTCAAACCCCACCTTTCAAAAAAATCAAATCGTGTGGCGGTTCAAACCCCACATTTCAAAAATCGTGTGGCGGTTCAAACCCCACCTTTCAAAAAAAATCGCGTGGCGGTTCAAACCCCACATTTCAAAAAATCGTGTGGCGGTTCAGAAGCCCCACCTTGGAAAAATCGTGTGGCAATTCAAACCCCACATTTCAAAAAAATCGTGTGGAGGTTCAAAAAACCCCACCTCTCAAAAAAATTGTGTGGCGGTTTAAACCCCACCTTTCAAAAATCGTGTGGCGGTTCAAGCCCCACCTTGCAAAAATCGTGTGGCGGTTCAAACCCCACCTTTCAAAAATCGTGTGGTGGTTCAAACCCCACCTGCAAAAACCATTTAACGTTTGTTTTGCAGAATCAGTCATGATTATCAGCGTCCAAGTGGAGCTGAATTTATCAACGTCCGAGTGGAGTTGTCGGCATCTGAGTAGAGCCATTATTGATCAGCGTCTGAGTAGAGCTGAATTTACATTTTCTGCATCGCGACATTCGAGGGGAGACGTCCGAGTGAAGTCGCATTTTACATTTCTGTAAGGTATCCGAGTGGAACCAACAGCGTCCGAGTGGAGCTGAATTTATTAACGTCCGAGTGGAGTTGTCGGCATCTGAGTAGAGCCATTAGTGATCAGCGTCCGAGTGGAGCTGAATTTATGTTTTTCAAGACATCCGAGTGGAGTCATCAGTGTCCGAGTGGAACTGAATTTGCAAGGTATCCGAGTGGAGCCATCAGCGTCTAAGTAGAGCTGAATTTACATTTATGCATCGCGGAATTCGAGTGGAGACGTCCGAGTGAAGCCGCATTTTATATTTCTGTAAGGTATCCGAGTGGAGCCATCAGCGCCCGAGTGGAGCTGAATTTACATTTTTTTAAGACATCTGAGTGGAGTCATCAGTGTCCGAGTGGAACTGAATTTGCAAGGTATCCGAGTGGAGCCATCAGCGTCTAAGTAGAGCTGAATTTACATTTTCTGCATCGCGACATTCGAGGGGAGACGTCCGAGTGAAGTCGCATTTTACATTTCTGTAAGGTATCCGAGTGGAACCAACAGCGTCCGAGTGGAGCTGAATTTGTTAACGTCCGAGTGGAGTTGTCGGCATCTGAGTAGAGCCATTAGTAATCAGCGTCCGAGTGGAGCTGAATTTATATTTTTCAAGACATCCGAGTGGAGTCATCAGTGTCTGAGTGGAACTGAATTTGCAAGGTATCCGAGTGGAGCCATCAGCGTCTGAGTAGAGCTGAATTTATATTTATGCATCGCGGAATTCGAGTGGAGACGTTCGAGTGTAGCCGCAATTTATATTTTTCTGCAAGGCATCCGAGTGGAGCCATCAGCGTCTGAGTGGAGCTGAATTTCCTTTTCTGCAAAGTATCCCGAAGGGCATTAGTGTCCGAGTGGAGTTCAATTTCTTTTTCAGTAATTTAAAATTCCCGCATCAGCGTCCGAGTGGAGCTAAATTTACGTTTTTCTACAAAGTATCCCGGAGGGCACCAGTGTCCGAGCGGAGTTTAATTTCCTTTTCAAACAATTTAAATTCTATCCCACATCCTAAGGACGTCAGCGTCAAGGAGGTTGATCCAAAGACGATTTGGAAGAATTAAAGAAGCTCACAGTCACATCAGAAATCCAAAACCTAATTAATGAGTTGGATGCACTTCTGACCCCCTCAGGTATCTCGAAAGCCTTGAATTTATCATATCAAATTACTGAGCTCCAACCTTCAATTTTGCAGGCACTAGACTTAAAGCTCAAAATACTGCCTGATCACTGGAAGTCATCTGCATCCTAAGGACATCAGCGTCCAAGTGAAGCCACATCCTGTCTCGTGAGCGGCTTTATCCCCACAACCTTGTTCTTGTGAGCGGCTTCGTCCCCATACCTTATCCACAGATCCTGTGAGGCATCCGATTGGAGCCATCAGCGTCCGAATGGAGCTGGATTCACATTTTTGCAAGATGTCCAAGTGGAGCCAAAAACATCAAATAAAGATAAGTTTATATTTCTGTATCTTACTTTTCAACAACATGGTATCCGTATGGAGCCGTTTCTTTTTCTACTTTCAGATTTACGTCCTTTCATAACATTTGTATCTGAGTAGAACCGATGTTTCTGTATCGCAGTATTCGAATGGAACCATCAGCGTCCGAGTGTAGCTGAATTTATCAACGTCCGAGTGGAGTTGTCGGCATCGGAATAGAGCCGTTGTTCATCAGTATCCGAGTGGAGCTGAATTTATTTTCTTGCAATTTAAACAATTTAAATTTCCACATCAACGTCAGAGCAGAGGTAAGCACACATTTTTGCGATTTACATACCTGCATCATGGTGTCCAAGTGGAACCATTTTCTTTTTCCGCTTATAAGATTTCTGCCCCTCAAATGACATTCTGCATTTTGAACATTCGTGGTACTGGGGCAACCGTCTTTACTGCTCATTAAAAATTTCAGTTACACTTTATTTTTTATAAGACAGTAAAGAGGGGGCAACTGTTGATACCCGAATTTTGACACGATTAATTTAAATCGTTCATTGTTTTGCTCAATTTTGATCCTATTTTTATTATTATTATTTCCGTTTATTTACTATTTATCATCTTGTTTTATTTTTGTTTCATGTCATTTTATTTTATTTTGTACGTATTTTATTTTTCATTCGAACTTTTGACAGTTTATAATAAAAATTTCTCGAGCTATTGGCTCGAACCAAATAAAATAAATTCTCACTTTCGGCCACAATCATCACACCCTCTCCCTTTCCATTTTTTCCACGACCATACCAACAACATTGAAAACATCCTTCTCAATTAATCATGCCCGCCATTTCCGGCCACCCACCATCTTTTTCCTCTAAAAGAGACAGCCTCTACCAAAATTAAATGGCACGGTCTGCCAATTTCCAAACCCGAATCATCCCTCTGCAAAAAATCCAAATTTCCCTCGTTCAATTTCTCTTCATTCAACCATTACCTCTGCCAAATCAAATTAAATTGCAACCATCAAATAAAAATACAGCCGATCCCTTCTCCGTCACCAACAAACCATCACTGCAACCCAAAAATCCGAATCACCATCTCACCCAATTACCTCAACCCAAACAGCCACCACAATCAACAAACCACCGCCGGTCAGCCCCAAACTCCGACCAAAACCAAGCCCAAAATCTATTAAAACCAATCCCGATCACCACATCACCACCACCCGTCTCCGGCCACTTCAAATCAGCCCCGTAAACCCACTTCAAAAACCAGCACCAAAATCCACCCGAACAACCCATCTATCCGGCCAAATCTGCCCCAAAAAAAACAGTCCAGAATCAGCCCCCAAAACACCCATTACTCCGGCCAAAACACCCACACCAAACCCATCCAAATCACCAAAATCAAACCCAAAAAATCAGTACCCAAATCCCTAATCAATTACCCAAATCCATACACCAAATTAAACCCAATCCATACACTAAA
The DNA here is from genome assembly GCA_963691705.1 of Viola odorata. NCBI lineage: Eukaryota > Viridiplantae > Streptophyta > Magnoliopsida > Malpighiales > Violaceae > Viola > Viola odorata. Next base: position 19,917,723 of record OY829543.1, read on the forward strand.
TTAAATCAATTCGTCAACGCCAAAACACCAAACCCATCACTAAATCACCAACCAAATCTGACCCAAATATCCATTGTTTGTGTGTGTTGTGTGTTGTGATTCCAAGGAAAACAAAAAGAAAGAAAGAGAGGAGGAGTGAAGGCAGTGAGAGCTCGATTGATGAAAGGAGAATAGGAAAGAAAAAAAGAAGAGAGATTTGATTTGTGTTTGATGTTGTGCAGAGAAGTAAGAAGAAAAGAAAAAAAAAGGAGTGGGTTCGTGGAAAGAAATAAGAAAAAGGAAAGAAAAGAAAGTAAAAGAAAAAGAGAAAGGAAGAAAAGAAAAAGAAAAATGTTGTCGGGAAAGGGTTAGAAAAAATGAAGGAAAGAAAAGAATAAAAAAGAGAAAGGGCCCACGTGGCCCAAAAGAAAGAAATGAGTTAGTTTTCTTACTTGAATATTCGGACCGGGATGAACAATGGGTAAGGTGATCTCATTTTTATTAATATTTGATCATTTGAAATTTATTTATGAGTACCTTACTAATACGCGTTTATTTGTCTATTTTGTTCGTATGTTTTATTTGCACGCTCGTCGTGATGATGCCCAATGAGCTTGTTGGAGCTCGACGAGGAGTTCGATGCGTCATTCCCAATTGCGAAGCTCAAATGGAGAATTTAATTGTTGTATTTATTTATTTGGGAATTTGTAATTAATTTGTAATATTTATTTGCAGTATTTAGCTATTTTATTATTAATTGTTGCCACTAATCTTTGATCTGCAGGTAAAGCTCTCCAGGTATGTTTTCCTTTTTCCCTTCTTTATTTTGGATAAACGTATTTTAATGCGTGATTGTTAGAATTCGAATTAATCTGTTTGCATGATGCTTATACCAATGAATGTGCTTTATTTTATGCTTGTTTCGTGTGCGGCTTTGTCCCCACGAATTTACGCTTTTATTTTGATGAATGTGTTCCGTGTGCGGCTTCGACCCCACGAATGTTTTTTTTTATGCTATCTTGGCGAATGTGTTATGTGCGCGGCTTCGACCCCACCCCGGTTTTTCTCTTTTCAACGTGTTTTCTCGCATTCACTCAAAACGGTACTCTGCTAGCCTATGCATGCTTAGAGCCACTTAGTAAATAGGATTAGTCACGTGCATTGGCCCGATGATGATAGTGATCCATCGTTGTTCACTAGGGTCGTCGCTTTGGTAAAGATTAATAAAACGGTAGTAATCCCACCTAATTTGGCATGTAATCGGACTAATTTTGAACTCGGCTAAATATAACCGGAATAGGTGTGAAACCAACCTTTTTATCTTTTAGAGGATAAAAAATGTTATTTTCTGTTAAACAACTCGACAACAATTAGGATAAAATCAATCTCACAAATTTAAGAACTAAAGTGACGATCCCCTTGAGGGCCCAAATTACTTGTTTTCAACATGATTTTTAAACACCTCTTTTTAGAACCGGTAACCTTTTTAAGGATGAGACTCGGGTGCCTAACACCTTCCCAAGTCCATAATACGACCCCGAACGATCGTTCTCGGGTTTAGACCCTTTTTATTTGTGCCTTAGTTTTTATTTTATTTTCTTCTTTTCGGACTTTTTAGGTTTCCCTAAACCTTAGAAAAATAGGGTGGCGACTTCATTGTTATGTGATTTTCATTGCGTCCCGAATTTCACTCGCGACGGTGCGACACTAGGGAAGCCTCTACTATTAGTGGCTATGAGCGTTGTCAGACGAGCTCGTATGTCCCTCGCTAAGGGTCTCAATATGGGTATCGACCGGTGTCAAGGACTCATCATTTGGCATCCCATACAAGTGCATATCATTGGGGTCTCGTGGTGTGGTGTGTTAGGAGTAAAGGTGCATATGCTTACCCTTGCGTCTTGTTGCCCGCTCTTTCTCTACTCGTTCCTTGTCATCAAGCCTTATGGTGATGGCTTGGACCGTGAGTGTGAGCTTGGTGAGGGCCTCGGTCATGTCGGTAGGGTTGTCCGTCGCCTCCCTAAGTCGTGAGTTTCCCATCACACTCTCGGCTTATATAATGTGAAATACCTGCAAATATAAACAAACTAATATTCTTATATGTTAGTAAAATGCACTCGCTCACATATTTTACTCGATGTTTGAACTCCCCTCTATTGCTCTCACTTTCACTCAACTCACACCTCCAAATTGTCTTCAACACACTTGGCACAAGCTAAGGTACGACAAGCATAATGATCAAGTCAAGCAAACATCTCAAGGAAGCAAGGAAACGGCAAGCACAAAATCAACTCAAGATAAACCGCATGAAGGACTCAAATGGGACTCGGATAAGAAATGACACATGAGAGGACTTAAGTGTTTAGGCTTAACACTTGACTTAAGACTTTAGGATAGAAAAATAGAAGAATTAAAATAATTTTAGAACAAATAGAAGAAAACTCTTACACTTTGTTTAATACCCCCACGTTTTTGCTCTTTGCTGCCAGCTTTTAGTGTGTTTTTGGTTTAGGACTTGGGTGTCACTTGGATATTTGAGTTTAGGACTTTTGCTTGGGGTTTTGGGCAGTATTTTTGGTAGGTTTATGGGTTAGAGAGTTACTGAACAAAACCAGCTATTTGTTGCCTAAAATGGTATCTGTGATAGATGGCTTGAGGGGGCTCCTCTTTGCTTTATACCAAAAATGGTAAAAGATGGAAAGTGAGCTGACTTGGTGTTTGTTTCAAGGGAGACAACTGAAGGATGGGAGAGCTGCTGTCTTAGTATCAACCACCACAAGATTTAACAATGTTTAAACTCAAATTTAGCTCAGTTAACACAAGAATTTCGGATCAAACCAAGTATCAAAATGAAGAACACACTTGAATGTTCAAGAACAACTCAAGAACACCAAGAACACTGATTTGTTTTGACACTTTAAACTTGAAAATGAATGGATAAAACTCACACAAAAGACTATAGAGACTCAAAAGACACTGAATAACAAGATTAAAGAAAGAAAACACCAAGAAATTTGGGGTAGAGATATGACAAGACTCAAGAACACGATGAACATCAACAAGAAGACAGCTTTGCACGATTTTACGAGAAAATTATTTTGACAAGGATTTCCTTTGAAATAAATTCTCTAAAATAGCTCAAAATGTTCATAAGACATAGAGGAACAATAATAAACTAAGGAAACAAAGAAATTATGGTTTAAAAATTACAGAAAAATGTACCAATCCTTGAACAGTCTTTTCTCCGCAACCACTTGATACGGTCACGGTTCTCTCTCAAATGGATGATGGAGTTGGTGCATAATTCAGGAAGGATTTATGAAGAGAGATCCATGAGAAGTTGTTTTCTTGAGCGATGATCTAGTTCAAGATGGAAGATGGGCACGTTCGACACAAGGAGAAAGGAAGACAATCACACAAACACAAGTACCGAAATGAGTAACTTAATCGTGAGGATTAAGGGTCTTGTTTTTAGTCTTTTGATGTTGGAAATCACAAGTGAATGTGCAACACAAATTTGACACAACAATATGGAAACTTTCAATATTTTTACTTGACTCAAATCAATGGCTTTCTAAACCAAATAGATAAGCACCAAGAGAGCTTACAATGAGAGATATGAGGCTAAAGCACTCAACTAAGTTTCATCAAAATATAACCTAACTTTACAAAATGAGAGAAAAGAAATATTTATACTAGGTCTTTAAGGGTTGCTCTTCAAAAGGTTACAAAAAAGCCAAAATTATCATTTGGGGCACTGGCTAGCGGTATGCCGCCAAGGTGCTAGCGGTATACCGCTAAGCACTAGACATTTTGTGCAAAATATGGCCAAGATTGACGGTATGCCGCTAGTGGATTGGCGGCATACCGTTAAGGAATTTTCCTTCCAAAAAGTTGTTTCAAGTCAAAAGGTGGTGTTCTTAGTTTCATGCCATAGGGATTGGCACATGAGGTGCTAGGGCTTGGTTCTTGTGGGCTTCTACTCCCCTTCTCCCCATCCTTCGATCATCAAAAGGCCATGGTTGATTAGGTTCAAATGCGGGTGTAGCCATGCCCGTAATAGGTAGGGACGACCCCGGTACTAAGTCAATCTTGTGCTCTATGCCGCGGATGAGAGGGAGACCACTAGGTATCTCGGTGGGAAAGACGTCTTCAAATTCCTGCAAAAGGGAAGCAATGGGACTTGGTAGAGAAGAAGGAAGGTTAGTGGTGATGTTCAAACAATGCGCCTTGTACTGAAGCACAAGACACTTTGTTAGCAAAAATTGCATGCCTCACATCCTTTCCTCTCGCTAAAACACTCAACTTTTTTTGCTCACTCTCTCTACGATGCTTGTTGTTTTCATGGTGTGTATTCACTTCTCTCCTTACTTTCTTGTCTCTTTTTCATGGTGTGTTCTCTCGGCTCAGATTTTTCACTCCACTCCTTTCCCTCAATTTTCTTATCATATTAAATTCAGCACTTTCTTTCTCCATGTGCAATTGGTCCTCGCGGAGTTCTGCGGGTGTGAGGGGAGGAATGTTGAACTTCTTATCGTGGTGAGTGAGTTGTATCTTATTGGTGTCTATCATGAACAACCCATCTATCAAACTGCCATGAGCGGCCTAAAAGGAAATGGATAGCATCCATAGGAACCACATCACACAATATCTCATCCTCATAGCCACCTATCTTAAAAGAAATAAGAACTTGTTTCTTTACTTTCACTTCTCCTTTGCCATTGAACTAATGCAAGGAATAGGGTTTATGGTGCGGCAAGGTGGGAAAATTAAGCTTGTGAACCAAAATATGGCTCGCCGCATCTATAACACTTCTATTATCAACAATTAAGGAAGCAATCTTACAGTTGATCTCACATTGGGAGTGGAAGAGGTTTTCTCGTTGCTCCTCACATTCGGCCTCAACCTTAGCTTGAGCATTCATGCTTCGCCTCACTACTAAGGTCATTGTCGTGGCTGGACTTATCTCCTCCTCACTACTCTTGGCCTCAACCCCTTTCTCTCCATTCTCATCATTATTCGCCTCTTCTTCGCTCTTGGTTTCATACACTTACACTCCTCTAAGGATGATCACTCAATGATTGGAACATTCGGAGGAAATGTGTCCTCTCCTATGGCATTTGAAGCACTTAATGTTTGATGAGAATTTTCTAGGCTGATTCGGGTTAGGGGTGAAATTGTTTGTTTATCTTGGTGGGGGATTGGTGGGGTTATTTTTGGTGTAGGGTGTGTATGGCTTAGGGTTGGAGGGCATGACTTTGGAAGGTTTGATGTGTTTAGGGTCCTTTTGGTAGGTTTGGTCACGCGGGTAGGGTTTCCATGGTATCTTGGTTGAGGAGGAATAGGGTTGAGAGGTACTCTTCTTCTTCTTGGTCACCACGTGGGCTTCCACCTTCAATGCATAATGGACCATTGGTTGCAAATGCTCGAAGTCTCTCAACTCTAGTTTGTATCTAATTTTCTCATTGACTCCATTGTGATCTCTTCTTTCTCATCGGTCTCGGTCTTAGTGAGAAGGAACTCATGTTCATTGTAATATTCACCAATGGACCTTGCAACTTGTTTTGCAAGTCTCGCTTGTAATGCGAAGGCACAAACCTCTCTCGCATCACGTGTTTCATCTCTTCCCAAGTGTGGATGGCATGGGCTTCACCTCTTTCCTTGCTCACTTTCTCCCACCAACTAACGGCATAGCCTTAAAACTCTATTGTCGCTAGCTTGATTTTCTTACTATCGGAATATTGATGACAATTAAAGATTCGTTGAATTTTTCCTTCCTATTTGAGGTATTCGGAAGGGTCGGTGCCCTCAAAGGTAAGAATTTGGACTTTGATGCTACTCAAATTGTCATCAACTCTATGCTCTTGTTGCCTCTCAATATATTCGCCAAACTGTGGTGTTTGTGCTCGTTGCCTTCTTCCTTTGTTTTTCCTTGCAAGCTCATCAAAACCATCATTGTCTTCTTCATACATATCCTCATAAAACTCACGCTCTTGGTATGGAGTGGTGCATGTATAGTAGTGAGGAATTGGTACTTTGCTGCTGGACGCGAGGATGACTTCGTGGTTGTGCCTCATCTCATTGCTAGAGGCTAATGGTATATCGTTAAGGGTTAACGATATGCCACTAGGCGCGGGGCCTTAGGGTTGGCGCGGACCACGGCCCTGTGGCGAGACTCTCATGTTGGTACTGACCTCGGTGGCCTTGGGTATACTTGTCTCGGATAGGTTGGGCTTGACTATCTGTCACGGCAAGGCTAGTAGAGGGGACTCACCTTCGGGGTCCCGTAGTGAGTACATTAGGGAAGCCTTAGTTGGTCACCCCCTCAACATCATCATCACACTCGTCATGGCTCTCATGGCCCTCGGACTCGGTCTCACACGTGACTGGAAGTTTACTTCGCTCGGCGGGGGCCTTGGGAGCTACGGAGCTAGGAACGGTGGGGGTAGTGGAAGCCTCGGCTGTCTTACTTTGAGCTAGCATGAAAATTTAGAACATCTCCATTAGATCGGTCTGCTTGCGCTCCATGGCCTCTATTTTGGCCAGCAAAGGGTTGTTGGAGTCATCGGACTTTGCATCATTTTGCTCTACTACGTTTATGTCGGACATGGTATTTATTGTTACCTGCACACTTACATAAACGTTAGTAAAATAATCTCTCCCTCACGTGTTTTAGTCACTCGTAAAAGATAGTCTCACAAACACTCAACACTCACACAAAGTCACTAGCAACCTAAGCAAGGCTTACCGCAACTACCTTTGTGTTTCAAGTAAAGTATATCACAACTACCTTCACTAATGCTCAAGAGTTTTAATTAAGAGGAAAGAAGATTCTTAGAAGTAAAATACTCAAGAAGACTCAGAAGACTTTTGGAGTAAGACGAGTAAGATACACAAGACTTAAGACGCAAGACTCAATAGAACTCGGTTGGAGACTTGAGTTTAGGACTCGGGCAAAAAACGTGTAGGAAATGAAAATGACTCTGAAACTTTAGGGAAAGGAAGATAAAAGACTAAGGTGAAAGGTCTTGAGCAGATGGTGATGTAAATTGGTGTCTTGGCCACTTCGCTCTAGTTACCTTCTAGCTAGCTAGTAAGGTAGGGTACGGTTTAGGGTTTGTGTAGGACTTTCTCCCTTTTTGTTAAATTCTTTTTTTTTGTAGTATTCTCTTTAGCTGGACAGAAGAGAAGGAAAGAAAGGCTAGATGCTATTTTGTACTTGGTACCCTACACAGCTAATGGTTTCTAGCTAGGGAAAGAGGTAGGCTAGGTGGTTATTGAGTGATTTCCGGAAAAGGTGAGGTGAGAGATCAGACACCACTGGCTTGCATTTAATTCAAGGTATTGATGTGTGAAGTTTGGCGATGGTTGAGAAATGTTTGTTTAAGGGGAAACAAGGTTCTCTTAGGTTTTTGAATGGATTTGGATCAAACTCTCTTACTCACACTCAAGGGATGAAGGTTCGGATGAGCACCAAGAACAACACTTTCTTGTTTTGAACTTTTGGACCAAAAAATATGGAAATAAAAATCACTAACTTATCTCAAATGAAACTAGGGTTAAAGGAGAACACTTTAGACGCAAGAAACGCTGGAAATGGTGGAGGAAAATTTGGAGGACACTATTCACAAGATGAACTGAAAATTTTGCACCCTTCGGCAAGGATAGCCAAAAAGCACAAAATTTTCACAACTCAACAAGGACTCAAAAGGAAAACGTGGAAGACACCTTGGTAGAGGATTTGTGGTAGAAAGTTGGAAGCTTTTTTATGGATAAACAAAGAAACAAGGACATAAGGTGCCAAGAGCTCCGCTACGACATGATATGCTTCGACTCGTGTTGGATGAGTAGTAGTGTATGGAGCTGTTGGGAGGACCTAGCCTTGGAGTTTATACACGCGACAACATGAAGAACACAACACAAGGAGGATATAGACACGAACATGACAGAGCCGTCGCATGCCCTGCATAAAGTAATAAAAATACAACTCAATGCTGGCTACAAAATGGAATGTAGACAGTGGTGAGAGGATCGATCCACAGGGACAAGACTAGTCCAATCGCTATTGCTCCTGAAAATAACCAAATCCAACAAACAAAGTTTTGGGATAAGTTGCAGATCAGAGAATTAGATACTAACATAAACAGAAATATGACAAGTGAGTCAAGCATGCAATGAAACAGTTCTAAAATAGAGAGAATTCAGAAGAGAAAGAATTCCAGGTAGAGATCATTATGAGATGGCAAAGGCATGAGATTGATCATTGACAAAACGTTTTCGAAATGGTTTTCATAGAAGAAGTTGCGGAAATCAGTTCTCACTAAATTTCCAAATCTCGCTTCAAAAGTGAATTAAAAGAATCTCTTCATTTTAAACACCCTAATCTTCCTAAGTTCTTCCTAAGATTCAAACCCGCCACTTTGCTTTGGCTATGCGGAGCTTTCAACAAAGGAATCAGAAAACTTATGGAAGAACTTAAGAGATTGATAAAATCAGTGAAATCCTCCTTCTAGATATTGGGAATAATTCGTCATCTTAAGGTCAGGTCAAGTCTGGCAGTTAACCCAGCTATCACCCAGGTCATCCCTTCTCTAGGCCTAGGGACGGGAAGGTAGTCTAGTTCCATTCCTCCTATTAGCATAGTCCAAGTAAATGCCCTTTTACCCTGCTGAAATTGTCTACTACTGTTCTCGAGAGAGATTAATCACAAGAGAACTGACGGCACTAATCCAAGTTAAATTCAAGTTGTTCAAGCTTAAAAATAACAAAGACAAGTTTAGAGTTAAAACAAGAAGGAAAGAAATATGAAATCCACTTCTATTAAGATCAATCAAGTCTCACAATCAACATAACCAGCCAATCTCTCAATCCCTACCAGGAACTGAGTGTTTAGTTACAATACATAATCAAAATAGCAAAAGGATTCAAATCCGAAAATACAAGGAAAAGCTGGAAAATTCTGGAAAAAGATTGTGAAATGCTGATTTTCTCTCTACTGTCCTCCCTTGTCCCCGATGTCTCTTTCAATCACCCTTGCTACCTTAAATGGTCCTTCGTCTGCCTGCATGCTCCTCTTCCTGACCGGCCAACACTAGCTCACAAGCTCCCAAAATATTATCTTCAAAGTGCTTGTCAACTAGTGAGAATATTCTTCCAAATCAAGAAGAATGTTTGATACATTCTTCAAAAATGTCTTGAAGCTCAAGAGAATAATAAATAGTGGCCCAAGAAGTCTTGTGTCTGATAAAAATGAGTTCCAAGAAGACAAGAAATGCACTAGAGAATAAACAAACCCGGCACGCGGATTTATGGCGAGTGCAAGTCCAGCTGGAATTCCGATAGGTTGCTTCTTGTCTAGGCCTAGGGGAGAGCGGATTTCGGCAAAACGGTGAAGTGGCCTAGGGACGAATGGACCAATTTTAAGGCAGCAAAGCTGAAAACGGGACTCCATCACCAAATGATTGATTAAGGCCCTAATCTTCAAGCTTTCTGCTCCTTTCCTTCAAATGATGCTCCAAAGGCTGTTTATAGAGAAAGGAAGCAAAAGGGCTAAAAGTAGCAAACTTATCATCTCAATTACTAAGAAAAGAGACAATAAAACATCCAAAATAAACCATCAATCAGAACACGCAGCGGATGGGAAGCAAAGAAGATCACAAGGAAGGAATGATGTTACTAATGGAATGTAGATAGAATTAGCAGACGAGTTGAGCACAATAAAGGATGGAGCGACATGCTTGAATACTTGAAGATCACGCGGAAGAAATAGTAAACAATGCTTATGTATTACACTCACAAGATAAGAAATCCTCAGGAGGGTTAGGGAGGAGTATTCTCACCTCAAGCTGACCCTTACAACGATAAGGAGTTTAGGGTGAAAAGGGAGGAGTATTCTCACTCTACAATTTCACTCACAACTAAACTAACTAAGAAAATGAAAGGCTCCCCTATTTATAGGCATTGGCTAACAGTATGTCGTTTGGGGAGCTAACAGTATACCGTTAGCTTAGGTTTTTACAAAACAACAATTACAAGCTTTTGAATTAATTTGCCGAAGCTAACGGTATGTCGTTAGTGTGTTTAATGGTGTGTCGCTAAGCTTCAGTCTTCAAAATGTTCTAGCTGTGTTACGCGGTTGGCTGGCTTCATGGCATGCTAGGGTTATGCGGTGTGGCCTTGTGGCTTGTCCGAGCAAGGCATGAAGTGGGTAATGGTTGCGGTAGACGCGGGATGGCCTCATGGCTTACTAGGGTTGCGTGCAAGGAGGCTAGATATGTTGCTCGACCAAGGCATGAGGCTCCCGATAGGTCATGCGAGAGCTGCGATGGCTGCGAGGGTTGCGACAGGCCATGCGCGAGGGTTGTGGTTCCTAATAGGTGCGATAGGCCATGCGATGGCTGCGGGGACTCGTGCGATGGCTCCAATAGGCCATGTGCATGGCCTAGGTTCTCCGATAGGTATACGCATTGTCCTTGGCCCCCGATACGATGCTCGATCATCATCAAGGCTCTCCCCTTGGCTTGGTGAGCTCCTTTTTTCCAACTCTGCCTCTATCCATAGTGCAAGCTTCTTAGCCATAGTCCTAGTGATTGGTCCTTGTGGCGCGGTGTCCTCGTCTTGCCCATGATCGTATCACTTAGCTTCTCTTCTCTTAGTCACCGGCCGATTGAATCTCCTAATGTTACACCTTAATGGAGAGGGTTTGATCGAATGCCCATCAAGAGTCAATTCCAATTCTTAAGGGTCGAGAACGTCCATAAAACGTGTGAAGCAGAAGCGCTTGCCCGCCTTTTTACGTCTATTTGGAATGAACACATCAACCAGACGCTCGAAACCACACATGTTCCGATGCCTGGTGACCAAATACCACATGGAGCTAAGGAGGACAAACTCGGGGAAGTTTTTGATGTAGTATGTCACTAACCGCTCCTTCAAGGTCAGGGTGTAGTGTGAGATAGTAGGGGTCAGGGTGGAGGACGGGATGTTAGGGTTTGTCCAGTCACAATGGGCAGGATGGCATTTTTGTTGGCAAAATTAGGGAGTTTTACTAGCTAGGGTTGGGATAGGTTGAGAGCATCGCCCCACCTTTTTAGCTATTAATTACATAAACCCACCATAGTAACATTTATTTCTCATAGCTAAAAGTTATGAAACATTTATTTCCTAGCAAAAAGGAAAAATAAGACAATCAATTGGTCATTCTAATTGGCATGTGGGATTTTCTTATTTGCTAACTACAAAGGAAAAAAAAAGTATTACAAAAACTTAAGTATATGACAGATAGGAAAATGAATTATAAATACTCCTTTCAAATTAATTTCAGGCTAAGGTGAGGTGCAAAAATACCATGAAAATAACAAATAATTGGAAGGAGCTCGTGGTCATGTGAGCATGTATACTGGAGTCCAGACATCAACTCATCATAAACTATCATGAATATATTTTCAAAAGAAGACAACAATTAAGCTACTGGGACATAAAACTTATATGTAAAAATTGATTTAACTACATAACTAATAAGGATGTATCGTTGAATATGCTAAACGAAATAGTCGACAACTCGGATTGAGGTAAAGTTCTTACATGTTACGCAAATCTTACATGCAAGGGAATGATAGTTCTAAAATAAGATGATCAAAAGATTTCACGTGCTTAATCTAATATTAGAAGAAACTACAACTTCTCTAACCATGACACGGTTTACTACCATCCAGTGTATTACTTTCAGTAGGCTCCAACAAATTAACATTGATACGAAATGCGTTTGATGAAAATGTTATTTCAATTTTTTAAAATTTTTTCTTTTTTATAGAGCTAACAATATGTTTGAAATTATTTAAAAAACAATATATTTGAATAATTTTCAATTTTTTTCAAATATTTTATTTAGCAAATTTTATTAATTGTTATTATAAAAATGTTAACAATGTATTTTATATTTATTGACCTATTTTTACTTCAAAATGCATGGTGAATTATACAGATTTTTTAATAATTATAATTAAAATGTTACTTCCTCTGGTGTGAATTAAACGTCGTTTTAGGATTTATTTTTACTGTAGTTTTTACCTGTATTTTTAGTGTTAAACCTACTGAATATTGAGATACGAGAAAGACATTTAATTTGCACAAGAGAGAGGGGTAACAATTATGTGCAACTGAAGGATGATATAACCATTACATTAACGAGGGGATGAAATTCAGATCCAATAATTAATTGAAACCCCCCAAAAAAAGTAGGGGTGTCAAAACGGGTCTGACCCGATGGGTCGACCCGTACCCGACCCGTAATTTGACCCATCGGGTCATTATTTTTTGACCCATTGAATAAAGGGTCAGAAATGGGTCGACCTTACGGGTCACGGGTCGACCCGTTTGACCCGTTAAAAATTTTAAACAAAAAACCCTCATCCTTTCCTCTCCTCTCATCTCCTCGCTTTCCACCGCCGTAATTAGGATTACTTTGTTCAATCCTTTGAATGGTGATGTTTCTTGGCATCTAGTTATCAAATACTATTATTCCCACAATGATGTCCTTCAGTCAACTCATCTCCTACTCCTGATTTAGCTTATCTAGCGCAGCAGCAGTACATAATCATCATCTCTAAAAGTTCGATCTAGCGCAGCAGCAGCAGCTTCGCAATGTTCGCCTCTCTTTACTCGATCTTCTTCATCTCTAAAAGTTAACGCCATAATCATCATCCACTACACAGCTGGAAGTCGAACACCCCTTCTCCGGCGCCGACAACACCACATTGTTAGTTGATCTTGATCTTTTCTCTGCTTCCCATTCTCGTTTTCATTGATGGGTTCATTCATTGATTGTAAGCTTTTCTTTCTGGTGTCTCTTTGCTAGTTTTTGCACTCACAGTCATCTGCCTCTTTTTCGTTGCTTGTTCTTGATTGCTCTAATTTCAAGTTTTGAGCTTGCTGTTTTAAAAAAAATGTTGGGTTGATCAACGTTTTCTCGAACTGGGGGTTTTACTTTCAGGCCTGGAAATTTAGGGCAGAATGCATTAGCCATGATAGGGAATCTGTGCTTTTCCTTGTTTGTGTTAGGAGTCCTTATTTTCACCATAATTGCTGTTACTTATGAGCCTGAAGAAATAGTTATTGAATTGTGTGATTGCAATTCTTACATTGCTTGCTTTGTTTCTTCAGTGTTGGTTGAAGAAACAGAAGGATACATTGAAACCTGATAGACAGGAAGGTGGGGATCCGGTTATTTGGACTTCCGGGCTCATCTTTGGAAAAGGAGAGGTATGTATCGTTGGTGCTATGTTTTGGATTTTGCATCTCTATAGGAATTGCAATGTTTGGTGAAAATATCTGTTAAATAGTAGAGAAGAGAAGTTGGTGCTAGTATCTGTTAACGTTGGTGCTATATTTTTGTGCTAGCTGCTCCAATCCTTTTTCTGCATAGTTCATTAATTTTTTTAAACTTAAAAATGGCAAAAAATACAGCAGAAAAATCCCAATACAGAAGTACATTTTCTAGGTAGCTATTTCTGTTGTTTTGTAGGACTTAGGCTTATAGCTCATGATCCATTTTCTAAAAATGGGTCTTTTGGAAACACAAATATATCAAGTCACTAATCAGTAATCAGTGTTCTTAAACGGTCAAAAATTTCATGTTTAGTTAGTTATGGATGTTTTTAATGACAGGATTAAGGGTTCAATTGTACTTTTTGTGTAATAAATAGAAAACCACCCACCACCATTCCATTCTCTGATTTGTACTGCTTATAATAAGCTTATGTAACAAAGAAGCCCAAACTGCCATAGCTATTTATTTAGCAACCAAATATATTAAATATATAAAAATAAATCAAACATATTATTATTATTATTGGAACTTTATTATTATTATTGGTGGAGCCGAGTAGACACTTTACTATGCCATCACATGACTCAAATTATTTTAGCTTCTTATCGTTTTCCTCTACATTTTTGCAGATGGATGAATCTTTTGAGGTTGAACAAAGTGTGGATGAAATTTTGGGAAATGAGAGTGATGACATGGTTCAGCTAAACGCATCTACCTCGGAGTCTTCAGGTACAAAAAAGAGGAAGGTCACCTCAATTGTGTGGCAATATTTTGAGGACATGCCACTTGCTGAAGATAAGAAGAGAAGGGCCAAATGTAAGATATGTAGTACTGTGTACATTTGTGGAGGTAGACATGGTACTAAAAATATGAAACGACACATGGAAAGGTGTCATAGGGATGCAAGTCAAGGTACTACTTCTATACACAATGATAATTTTGATCAAGATAGATTTAGAGAGTTAGTTGCAGCAACTGTGATTATGCATGATCTCCCTTTTCGGTTTGTTGAATGGGTGGGAATTAGAGATTTGTTGCTTTACTTGCGTAAAGATTTACATTTAGTGACTAGAAATACATGCAGATCTGATTGTCTTAAGGTGTACAATAGGGAAAAGGATAAGGTACAAATCATGCTAGATGAAACACCTGGTAGAGTTAGTTTGACTTCTGATTGCTGGTCTTCATTGACAACAGATGGCTATATATGTTTGACAGCACATTTTATTGATAGAAATTGGCACCTCCAGAAAAGAATTCTGAATTTTTGCTTCTTGGCTCCTCCTCATAACGGTGTTTCTTTGTGTTCCAATATAATAACATTCCTAAGGAATTGGAAAATAGATAAAAGAGTAATGTCAATCACATTAGATAATGCTTCTGCGAATTACACCTGTGTTGATTTATTAAAGACTAACTTGACTCAAGGAGATGGGCTTTTGTTTGGTGGAGAATATATGCATATGCGTTGTTGTGCTCATATTCTTAATTTGATGGTGCAAGATGGTTTGAAAGAAATAGACCCAGTTGTTCAGAAAATTCGAGAGAGTGTTAAGTATGTCAAGGGATCTCAGGGTAGGAAACAATTTTTTTTGGAGTGTGTTGCTCATTGCTCACTTGATGCTAAAAGGGGTTTAAGGCAAGATGTACCTACTAGATGGAATGCCACTTTTATCATGCTTCAGAATGCATTGTATTATCGCACTGCTTTTATGCACATGAAGTTAAGTGACTGCAATTACACTCATTGTCCATCTATGAGTGAATGGGATGATGTAGAAAAGATATGCAAGTTCTTGGGAACTTTTTATCAGACAACTTGTTTGTTTTCAGGAACCAATTATCCAACTGCTAATCTATATTATCCTGTTGTGTTTTCAATCTGTTTGATTTTGAAACGGGAAATGGAAAGTGATGATGAGTACATGAGAAATATGGCATCAATCATGTGGGGTAAATTAGATAAGTATTGGGCTGATTTTTCAGAGATAATGGCTATAGCTGTTGTGCTAGATCCTCGATACAAGTTTTCTTTTATTCAGTGGTGCAATGAGAAACTTTATGGTGATCGTGGAGCTCCAAAGTCAGTAGCTTTGAAAGAGAAATTGGTTTCTTTTTATAATAATTATTGTACATCATCGTCTTCAAGTAAAGTTAGTCATCATCCATCCCCTCAAGTAAACAACAATATGACTGATGAAGTGTTTCAGGTATGTGCATCTTATTTCTCTTATCCATTCTGCATTTTTTTAGTTATTCTTCCATCTTTCATGTTTATACATTTAGTGATAAGTTCATTTACAAATTATTGTTTATTTTTTTTATAGGAATTTGATTCTTTTGATATGCAAGAAACTTCTCCTCTAAAGACACAACTTGAACAATATTTGGAGGAGGCAAGGTTAGATAGACGACAAAATGTAGACATCATGGCATATTGGAAAACTAATGAAGGTCGATTTCCTGAAGTTACCGCAATGGCTCGTGATGTTCTAAGTATACCGCTTTCTACAGTTGCTTCTAAAAGTGCTTTCAGTGTCGGTGCTAGAGTGCTTGATCAATACAGGAGTGCACTCAAACCGGAAATAGTAGAAGCTTTGATTTGTGCAAGAGATTGGTTGTATGGGACACAAGGTAATATCATTTTAATTCATAGATTTTAAATTGAGTACACATGTAATTTGTTTAATATTTGTTTAATTTGTTTTTATTGTAGAGGTTGAGAAGTCAACTTTGGAGGAGCTCACTGAAGATATTATTTCCCTTAACATCAACAACACTGAAAGTTCGAGTTCTATTAGATAAATGTGTTGTAAAATTTCATTTTAGAATTAGTTTTAACGTAAGAATTAATACAACTGTTTATGCTAGAATTTCATTGGATTTGTTTAATGTTTATGTTAGAATTTTAAATACTTTTTTTTTATTGCTAGTTTTCGTTTAAATACGTGTAATTTGTTTAATGTTTAAGCTAGAATTTCATTTTTAAATCCGTTTATTTCATTATACTATTTGTTTAGAAATTTAAATGGATAAAAAATATATTATGAAATTTATTAATCGAAAAATTACGTTAATAACAACTTGTTTTTATAAAATATTTATTTTAAAAATTTTCGTAAAGAATTTTTGGATTATAAATGGATCAGCAATTTTAAAATCAAACACTCAAATTTCTAAAAAAAAAAAATAAAAAATAAAAATCGGGTCAAAAATCGGGTCAACCCGACGACCCGAATTTGAATGGGTCAGCCCGACCCGAATTCAACGGGTCGGTGGGTTTGACCAGCCAGGCGGGTCGTTGACGGGTCATGCTGACCCGTTTGACCCTAACATTTGTTTCCTCCTTAACGACCAAAACGACGTCGTTTTGATTAACGGGTCAAATAGGTCGGGTCGGGTCGACCTGCTACCCGGCGGGTCGAAAATGGGTCGGGTCATTTTTTACTCGCTACCCAACGGGCCACTGCTAAACGGGTCAGGTCGGGTCGACCCGTTTTGACAAAAAAGGCACTACAGGCAACTTGTAGTTCCATTTGTGGGCCATCTTTGTTGAAAAGCCAGTAGGATATGGGCCTAGTTATGAACACAAGTCCAGGCCCAGAAAAGAATGGAAGTTAGACTCCGAATCCAAGTGGAAGGAGGTAACTAGAAGTGATTTGGTGGGTTTGGGTTGATAGAGACATTTGGTCCCCGACAAAGGAGTATGCTATTGCTAGCTTGTTGCTTGACTACTCTTTTTCATCTTTTACTTTTATATTTCTGCTTTGCCCCACCCATCATGCATACAAACCAAAACCAGCATGGTCCTTGTCTATTCAAAATCTTCGCCACACATCACCCGTTTTGTTCATTACAAAAGAACAAGAAAAAGAAGCTTGATGATACATTACTCTTGAGTTCAGTTAGATTAGCGGTAAAGCAGCCATTTAGAGGGTCACACTTGTCGTTTATTGTCTTCTAACCATTCAGGATTTGTTAAAAAAAATACTGTATCGGTGAACATCTCAATTTTACTATCGCTCAAATTACATCTTCCTTCCTAGTTATATATACTATATACAATTAATTATACATAAATTTATAAACATCAAATACCAATTTTTTTGCAACATAAAATTAAAATGCTTGACACAAATTCCACCATTCATAAAATAAAAAAATAAACATTATAATAATATAAAATAAGCTATTAAAGACCATTATACTCTTTGTTTTTTAAACTTCTTTTATCCCGGAACAAATTAAAATTAACTGAAATACATAAAATATGCGAATTAACATCTGATTATTACGTGTGTTACAAACCAAAATAAAAATAGAAATAGAATAATAAATTTTCATTTTATTTTTAGTATTAGAATATTACATATATTAACAACATTAGTACTAACCCTCAGTCCACGTTTTACCTTTTATTTCCTGAGTACGCTTTTCTTTTACATATATAACAAATTGTGCTAAGAACACAAATCAAATGATAAAAGTTATTTTAATTTTGTTTTTACTTTTACAAGATAGTTTATGATTAATTTTTAAAATGAGTGAATCTCCTAACATTGCGATTTTAATTCTTTACACTAAAAAGTACTCCCTCCGTTTGGAATTAAACGTCGTTTACTGTTTGGGCACGCATATTAAGGAAACCGAATGATTCACTATTTGACCCAAAAAAATTTCTTATTTTTTTCGAACGTACGTTCTGAAAAAAATAAAAAATAAAATTATTTCAAACAGTAAATTATTTATTTTTTTAATATACGTGCTGAAATAGTAAACGATTTTTAATAAAAGAAGTATGTAGTATAATTTAAATTAAAGGTAAAAAAATTATTTACTACTGGGACCAACCACTTAATTAATGTTAATGATTTAACGCTCATAGAAAAAAGAAAAAGAAAAGGAAAAAACATTGAAAAGACAATAAAATGCATTGCAGGGTACGATTGACTCTCTTGACAAATGAAATAAAAATAAAAAGAAAAAGAAATATAAAAATAATGAAAAGAAAAGAAAAGAAAAAGGAAAAATGACAGACTTGCTCTCCTTCCTCCTCCTGGTCCGCAGCAGGATAATGATCATGAGAAACAAAGAATCACCAAAAGCCGCGCCGAGATTGCGTGTATCACGTCTCCCTCTTTACACAACACACCCCTCCCCATAGAACAAAAAACATCTCCAATCTTGTACTAACACAAAAGTCAAAAAGACCATTCTATCCCTCCGTTCCATTCCCTTCTTCCCATAACATTCTTTTCCTTCCTTAACCTTTTTCCCCAATTCCACATTCAGAAAATCACTCCAACCCAAACCTCCTGCTGCTCCTGCTTCCTCGCACCATGTCGTCCATGTCATCTGCCACGACGTCGGTTCCGTCCATAAAGCCCGCCGACTACGCCCACAGCTCCGTCCACTACGCCGTCGCTTTAACCGACCACACCACACTTTCCCGCCTTCTCTCCACTCTCCCTCGCCTCGCTGAACCAACTCAGATCTACTCAGAATCCGACTCCCTCGCTCAGGAGCGACTCTCCGATCAGATCTCCGCCATCCTCGATCGCCGAGACGTCCCTCACCGCGAAACCCCTCTCCACCTCGCCGTCCGCTTGAACGACACCTTCTCCGCCCGTACTCTCGCCGCCGCCGGTGCTGACGTGTCTTTGCAAAACGCTGCCGGCTGGAATCCCCTCTAGGAAGCATTATGCCGCCGCACCTCCGAAATCGCGCTAATCCTTCTCCGCCTCCACCACCGCTCCGCTTGGGCCAAGTGGCGCCGCAGGCTGCCACGTGTCATCGCCGCCCTGCGCAGGATGCGAGACTTTTACATGGAAATCTCCTTCCACTTCGAAAGCTCCGTCATCCCCTTCGTCGGAAAAATCGCTCCATCAGATACCTACAAGATCTGGAAACGGGACGGTAATCTCCGAGCGGATACTTCGTTGGCCGGCTTCGACGGCTTGAAAATTCAGAGAGCTGATCAAAGCTTCCTTTTCCTCGGCGATGGTGATCATCTCCACAACATCCCCTCAGGCTCCTTACTAGTACTCAACCGCGACGAGCGCAAAATCTTCGACGCCTTCGAGAACGCCGGAGCTCCACTCAGCGACTCCGACATTGCCGGATTCTGTGCACAGACGAGCGTGTACCGGCCGGGAATGGATGTTACGAAAGCGGAACTCATAACCCGTACGAACTGGAGGCGGCAAGAAAAAACTGAAAGTGTGGGAGAGTGGAAAGCGAAGGTTTACGAAGTACACAACGTGGTATTTAGTTTCAGGTCACGCAAAGTAGTGAATGCCGAAAACGACGTAGCAGGAAGCGAACAGGTGTTGCCGTTGGAGCTTGATGAAGACGACGACGGTTTTTTAGTCGCAGAGAATCCTAATTTTTTGAATTTTAATAGTCAGGACGACAAGAGGAGGCACAGCAGTTTTGTGAGGGAGGAGAGGGAATGGGTGACTGTTGGGAGGAAAAGCGTGGATATAATTCCAATGCAATCACATCGGTCGTCCTCAAAACCATCATCATTAAGGTCGTCGATGGTTTCGCAGAGGAGATCAACGGCTGTGATTATTCCGCGGAGCGTCCCGCCAACGAAGGAGAAGGAGTACGTTAGGAGCTTGAAACCGTCGGTTTGGTTAACGGAGCAATTCCCGTTAAAGACGGAGGAGCTGTTGCCGTTACTTGATATTTTAGCCAATAAAGTGAAGGCCGTGAGAAGAATGCGTGAACTGCTCACTACTAAATTCCCTCCCGGAACATTTCCGGTTAAGGTAAAGAGAAAAAGCATTCAATTAAATCTGTGTGTGGTGGGCCATTTGATTTATGTCTCTACGGTCGGCCAGTGACGTGACGCTTGGTGATCTTTGTGGGGCCTTACTACCGATCCGAGTATTTCCAGGATTAGTGGGTCCCATAACATTTGGATTCTACCACGTCAGCATTTCTGATGAAGGAGTGTGATCTTTTTTTGAATTGTACGATGCTATTAATTGCTCTTGACTTTGGTTGGGTGAAAATTCAACTTGAAAGCTGTGATTTTGTGTGGGTGAGTGCAGGTAGCGATTCCGGTGGTCCCTACGGTGAGGGTGGTGATATCGTTTACGAAGTTTGTTGAGCTGCAACCGACGGAGCAATTTTACACTCCACTTTCAAGCCCAAGGCATTTTGGGAGATCATCGAACGGTGATGATGATGATAAGAAATCGGACGGGCATTATTCATCGTGGTCATCATCATCATTGTCAACAGCGTGGCTAAGGAGGAGTAGCAGCCACTCATCAAGCAAACAGCAACATCATCAAGCGGTGGACCCATTTGTTATACCGAGTGGGTACACATGGAGTAGAGTTGACGACAAGTCCAGCAATGTGAAGAAATCCAAGTCTGCCAAAAAGTCCAAGTAGTACTGTTATTTTTGTTACAGGAACATAATTTAATTTTAGGAGAGGAGAAGGTATTGTTAATGTAGATATCTAATATTAGAATGTGTTGTTAAGAGCGTTTCAGACATAGGTGAGCATGAGTGAGGTCGAATTGAATCCGATTTTCCTCATTTTTAATTAAATTTGGATAGTAATCAAATTCAACAATTTTGGATTTGAATCAGTGTTATCAGAACCGGACCGGACAGCAAACCGAAAATGAAAATTTGGTGGTTCAATCGGATTCGATCGGATTGTAGATGCTGGTTTGTTTTGAACCGTTCACACATTAAACCGGACAATATTAGACAATTAAATCGGATTGAACCGGCTGATTTTTTACTATAGCATTTTATAATATATCAAAATAAAGTTATAATATATCAAAATAAAGTATATCAAGTAGATCAAAAGTTGAAAATAAAAAAAAAAACTATCTAACATTCAAATGACACTTAAATATTCAAATTACAAAATAAAGAAACAATCCAACATTCAAACATATTTAAATATTCAAACACACTTAATTATTCAAATTACAAAATAAAGAAACAATCCAACATTCAAATGAAATCATTCTCAGAGTTCAAACACCTAAATATTCAAATTACAACATTATTAATTCCATGGATTGGTAATAGGTTGAGAGGTCGAGCCACTAGTGTTTTCGAAAATGTCTTGAACAAAAAATCCGCTTTCATTTCCTTCATGTTCATCATTGTCATCATCAAGCACATTTTAAAAGTTCAACTCTAGTATTATCAAATAAAACATAAAAACAAAGAATCAATAAATTAACAACAATAGTTTCATATCAACAACTTTTAAAATAAATCGGTAGTTACCAACTTACCATCATTAAGGACATCTTCTTGAATATTACATGCTTCCATCTCATTTCGAAAAGTCTCTAATTCAACACTTGTTAGACTTGGCGGTTCATCCTCTAATATCCAATTATCATTATCTCGAAAGTCCTCAAAGTTTATAGGGTCATAAATAGATTGTTTTTTAATAAATAAAAAGTAAAAAGTATAGAAACGTATTTTTGTTGTAGCCTTAAATTGTAATGAACATATACCAAATCATTAAGTCTTTGATGCTCCAATCTATTTCTTTTCTTTGAATCAACATGCTCAAATATGCTCTAATTTCGCTCACAACCAGAAGCACTGCATGTTTGGCTTAAAACTCGGATAACTAGCTTTTGCAACTTTGGTGCATCACACCCATAGTTCATCCACCATTCATCTACATATAAAAATATTAGTTTTCTATATTTTTAGTAAACCTAAAAAAAATTAATAAAAAATATCATTTAAAAAAAAATACCTGGAGGCATCACAAAACGATCATCTACTGCACTACGACGACCAAAGTTCCTCTCTGCACCTCGGAATAACTTCACCTCACTTGTCAACTTACTTCTCAAAGTGTTGTTTCCATAAGTATACCTCTCTATGACATCAAACAACCCAGAAATAGTGTGTCTAAGCTTGTCCGTCTCACTAGGTTTGTACTGGATTTGAGGATTAAGGCAAAACACAGCAGCATAAAGGTTTTTATGCAATTGTCGGTCCCATCGATCATCAACAATCTTAATATAAGAATCAACCCTCTTTTTCCTTTTCTGAAATCTTCTCAACATCTCGTCTCTGGCCGTGTGAATAGCCTCATATATGTATAGCATTGCTGGTCGATCATCACCATCAACAAGATGCAAAACATGAACTAGAGGTTCAGTGAGCTTAAGAATGACAGCACATTCCTTCCAAAAATAAGGATTCAAGACATCATTCTCAAACATTTTCCCCTTGATTTCGTTAGCATAAGAGAAAGTAACCCACTCTCTAGATGTAGCCATGGCTCTCAAAGCATCCTTTTGACTTAATATACTTTGCAAAGCAATAAAATTAGTGGCAAATGTAGTAGGTGTAGGATGCAATATATCCCTTCCTCCAGTGAATTGTTGCATCAAATGCGAGGGAAAATAATGATTGTAGACATATTTAGTTATCCTAGAAGCATGAACTACAATATCACCAACTTCATCTAACTTTCCAATATCTTGCAACATTAAATTAATACAATGAGCAGCACATGGAGACCAAAATAATGTTCTAAATTCATCTTCTAATTTTCTTCCCGCTGCGACATAATTTGCAGCATTGTCCGTGACAAAGTGCACAATATTTTCAGGCCCAACAAATAGCACAACTTCTCTAAACAAACCATGCAACATATCAGCAGTTTTGGAAGCATCAGAGGTATCTACAGATTTTAGAAAAACAGTACCTTTGGGAGAATAAACTAGAAAGTTGATGAGAGTCCTTCTAGATTGATCTGTCCACCCATCAGCCATTATGGTGCATCCAGTTTCTCTCCATGACGCGCGAAAGCCGTCAATATAATTTCGCACCTCCTCAACATTTCTCTTCAATAAGAAACCGCGGAGGCTATGAAAATGTGGAGCTTTATAACCAGGACCATACCCAATAATTGCATCAACCATGTGCTGAAAATAAATGGAATTGATAGCATTGAAAGGAATGGATGCATCAATCATCCATTTTGAAACTGCTAAATCACATTTTTCTTTAGTCTCCTGACTTTGCATCACACTTAAGATTGTTGGTTGATCTCTAGGTTCTGTTCTTGAGACAAAATAAGCTCCGATTGTTCTATTACGTTCTCTTCATTTCTGAACTTGTACACCACTACCAC
The DNA here is from genome assembly GCA_963691705.1 of Viola odorata. Classification (NCBI taxonomy): domain Eukaryota; kingdom Viridiplantae; phylum Streptophyta; class Magnoliopsida; order Malpighiales; family Violaceae; genus Viola; species Viola odorata. The sequence goes on from OY829543.1 coordinate 19,941,174, forward strand.
TACCCGATGGTCTAATAGACACTTGTACACCACTACCACTATCACTACTACTCGATGGTCTAGTAGGCACTTGTACACCACCACCACTACCCAATGGTCTAGGAGGAACTTGAACATTTATTTGTTGAGTAAGAAAGGGATTTCGTTCTGCAAGTAATTCTTGTTCTCTCATTTTCTTTGAAGCAAAGTCATCCAAAGTTGTCCTTATTTGTACTTTAACTTCTTCAGGAGCTTCCTTACAAGACACTGTATCACCTCTAATACCGGCTAAATGTTGTTTGAATCTGTAGATACCCCCACCACTAAACACCTTGTTGCAAAAATTGCAAAAAAGTTTTTTCCTCTTACTTCCCACAAAATCAACAACTTCTACTCAGAAATTCCATGCAATATCTGTTTTTCCTCTTACAAGTACAGAGGCACTTGAAGGAGTAGACGTTGAATCAGAATTAGACCCAGTCCCAGATGATTGCATTGAAGCCATATAAAATGAAACCTGGAAAATTGTGAAGTATAAGTTAATAATTGTTACATTGAGAATTTGAAAGACATTAATGTCAATTTATATATATAAAAAAAATTAGTATCATAAATAAGATTTTTTTATAGCCATCATAAATAAGATTTAATTGCTACTAATGTTGCCTAGATCAGAAAGTCCAAAAAAAAAAACAAAAATTAAGACTATATATATTACGCATGATCAACCTTGAATAGGAATTGGTTTAAAGTTTAAACCAACAACAATAATTAAATCAATGTATCTCAATGTCCACTATTTCAATCACAATTCACAACCAATGTATGTGTTCTTAACTTAAAATAACCCTAAAAATAACTAACTAACAACAGTCTTTAAACTTAATTAATTAATACTCTTATTCGGTACGAACAATATAATTAGGCACCAACAGCAATATTCGGCACCAACAGCAACAACAATATATAACAAGAAAAAATTACTCTTATTCGGCACCAACAACAATATATAATATTGAATCAGGAATGAATTCAGAATGAGCATTTAATTAATTATAAATCATATAATTAATTCATTTCATATATTTACGAAAACAATAAAAAATAAGAAAAAATGTGAAATAGAACTTGTCTGTCCCTATCGCCGCTCGTCGCTCGTCGCCTGCCGAAGAACTAGGGTTTGGGTCTGTTTATTTTTAGTTTTTGGCTTGCTACTGCTATGAAGAAGACTGAAAAACACAAGGAAAAGAATGAATACACGAAAGATAAGAGGGAACTTAAGTGAAGAAGGAAAACAACGTCGTTGTCAAAACGGCGTCATTTGGGCCCATGGGCCGTGTCAAAACGACGCCATTTTGACACGTCAGCAAACCAGCCGGTTTGATAGAAAACCGGTTGGTTCACCGGTTGGCTAAAAACTGGCAGGGGTTGACCGGTCCGACCCGGGTCAGAGGTAAATCCCGTCCGATAGCTGAATCGGACCGGAAAGGTGAAAATGCCTGGTTGAACCGGCTGGTCCGGTCCGGTTCTGATAACCACGATTTGGATTTTGAATTTTAATTTTAATTTTATATTAACAAATTTAAATATTTTAAGATTTTGGTTTAGATTAATTATAATATAATTTAAATGAACTTGTAGGCTAATGAAAAGGTTTTGAGCATTAATTGATTTGGTTGGTTGATTAATAATTATAGTTGGCTTGTTATTGAATCAAACTGCTTATAGACAGAAGGAAGGTAACTCAAGTTGAAGTTGAAAATTATAATTCTATGTATCATAAAAAGAAGAGGCAATTCCATGATAAAAGAAGTGGGAAACAGGGATATCTTTCCATTATAATGTATTGATAGTAGGGGTGGCAAAAATCTACCCATACCCAATGGGTACCCATACCTAACTAATTTAAGTGGGTATGGGTATTAAATGGGTTAGTGCAATTTTTAAATGGGTATAAATGGATATATACCCATTTAAACTAAAATAAATGGGTTTAATTGGGTTTGGGTATGGGTACCCATTGGGTACCAATTAAACCCAAACAATTTTCTCCTCTCCCTCTGCTTGCCCAAATCATTTTCTCCTCTGCCTCTTGCTCAAACCTAATCTATTAGCCGCCGCCGCCTCCTTCTCGCAATCCCAACACCACTATCGCCACCTCCTCTCCTCGCAATCCCAACACCACCACCTCCATCACTTCTCCGTTCGTCTCTTTCGTCGTCGTCTTCTTCTTCTTCAGCAAAATTGAGACTACTGCTTTGAAGCTCACTTCCCAGCAAAATTGAGACTACTCACTTCCCAGCAAAATTGAAGCTCAAGTTGCTGGTTAGTCACCATTTTATTGTTGTCGTTTTGCACAATATGATCTAATACTATTTTTCTGCCACCATTTTTCTGCTCACTCAGGTTTTCATGTTGAACTTTTCGGACACTTGTGCTGTCAATATTTATTGTGTTATACATTCTGCATACCTTCCATTTATACGTTTAGGTAGTTTGATTAAATCAAAAACACACTCGGGATTTCATGCCACATAAGGCCTCATAGGTCCTGCTGCAATATTTATATAGTATTTAGAGTAAATAAACTAACTTAAGGTGAAATTTAGTTGAAGGATTGCAACTTTTGTGGGAAAATAATTCACATGAAAGCTATATTATTTTTTTAATTATTGGATGATTGTTCTTTGATATCATTTAAAATCTAGTCAAGATAATTCTTGTAACCTTGGGAGTATTTAATGAAACACAAAAGGTTGCAGAGTAAAGGAACGTGGTTTGCTTTGCTTGCCCTTTCTAAATTTCTATCTCTAATAATCAGTCTTTCAGGTCACAGGATCCAGGCTCCAATGATCAAACAAATGATCCAATCTCGGGCCACACCATAATACCCCCTTTGACTTTTCATCTAATACTCCCATTGCCCTCCCCACGTCCCGCTTAGTCCCACTCCCACCAGATACTGTATTATTATATCCCCATTTCCATCTAAGCATTCTTAAGTACGTATGAGTTCCAAACAGCTGTGGGAGGATAGGTCGTTGGTTCTACCTCTACCATTCTTTGTCTTCCTTATGAAAGCACCACATTTTTCACCCAACTCATTATCCTTTTCTTTGCAATTGGATATACGTACTTCATTTACCATTTGTTTTGTTATACTTGTCCTGTGGGATATATTAATTTCCTTGTGCTGCAAAACAGAGGGATGAAACTAGAAACATTGTTTTCATATTATGGAGCAGACACCAACATGATAGCTACAAGACAACAATACTTACATTATATACATACAATTATTTTCCAATCAAACAAAACTTTATATAATACTTCATTTATAAACCTCTTTGCTCTAGTGACTAGTCTAGTTGTCAATACCATCTTGTCTACTTGTTGTGTATATATTTCCCTCTTTGTTTCAAAACAATGGTAGTTTGAAATGATTAAATGTAGTAGTTTGCATTTTTTTTTGGTATTTAGTTGTCTGGACTCTGGAGCATATTGAGATATTTATTTGGTAATTCAAAGTTGTTATTCCATTGGCATTTTGGGTCTTCATTTAATATTCCTACAAGAATTTGGTTTTCCTATCCTTCAGTCTTTTCAGCTCTGTAAATGACTTCCTAGTTTGACATTCAAGGTAGCACCATTGTTATTTATTCATCTCATAAAATGGATTTCATTCTCGTGTTTACTTCATTTTTTTGTTGGAGTTTTATGTGATGACTTTGTTCCAAATATCATGCACCGTAAGTAGACAGAAATAATAAGTGATATTATTGTGGAATGAAAACAACTTAAATTCTTATAGTGAGAATTTTATTTAGAAGAGAAATTGATTTGAATTTTCATAATCTTTTGCAGGGATTATTATGGAATTGGAGATAGAGCATACCGATGAAGTTGCACAAAGTGATTCGACTACCTCAAAGACAGGAGAAAAACTACTTCTCAAGTATGGGATGAGTTTGATAAGTTAGGTACTACAGAAGATGGAAGGCTAGAAGTGAGATGTAAGTGGTGTTTTCATTCATATAATATTGTGGGTTCTCATGGTACAAAGAATTTATTGTGTCATCTTAATAGTTGTGATAAGCGAGAAGTCCAAGAGGTTGAGTTATCACATTCTAAGATAGAACAAGAGGTTTATTGCGAAAAAGTTGCTATGGCCATAATTAGGCATGATTATCCCTTTTCATTTGCAGAACATGAAGGTATTAGAGATGTGCACACATACTTGAATCCTACTGTGAAAAGTATTTCTAGAAATAGTATTAAGTCAGATGTGGTTAGGGTGTATAAAAAAGAAAAAGAGAAAGTTGTTCAATCCATATTGTCTAATGCTAGTAGGATTTGTTTGACATCAGATTTGTGGTCATCTATCACCACAGATCATTACATGACTGTTACTGCACATTTTATAAATGAGAATTGGGAATTCCAGAAGAAAGTTTTGTGTTTTTCTTATGTCCCTCCTCCCTATAATGGTGCTGTGTTGGCGGAGAAATTGTTTAGTTTGCTAAAAGAATGGGGAATTGAGACAAAAATATTTACCATTACTTTAGATAACGCATCATACAACAAAGTAATGGTGGATATTTTAAAAAGACATGATTTTTTGGGGAAACATCTACCTTGTATGGGTGACTTCTTTCATGTGCGTTGTGGGGCTCATATTCTTAATTTGATTGTCCAAGAGGGGCTTTTGACTACTTGTCGGACAGTGGATAAAATTAGACAGTGTGTCAAGTATGTAAGAGGATCCCATGGAAGAAAAGTAAAGTTCGTTGAGTGCATCGTACAATGTTCTTTGTCGTCTAGATTTGTATGTCAAGACGTGCCAACTAGATGGAACTCTACATATTTGATGATTGAAAGTGTATTTTCTCTCCGTACTGCATTTGAACATTTGGCTGTTATCGATTCAAACTTTTTGACATGTCCCACCTTAGAAGATTGGAATCAAGCAGACAGGTTGATGAAGTTGTTGAAGCCATTTTATGATATTTCCACTCTCTTTTGCGGTACTAAATATCCTACTACTAACCTATATTTTCTTAGTGTGTGGAAGATTGGTTTGCGTTTAGTAGAAGAAGAGGAAAGTGCAGATGAGGTCATTTCTGAGATGGTAAAGAAAATGAAAAAAAAGTATCTGAAATACTGGAGATGTTATAGCGTAGTGCTCTAAATGGCACTTATTTTGGATCCTCGCTATAAGTTAGCATTTATTGAGTTCTCTTTTGCCAAATTATATGGCTCTGAATCATCAAAAGAGCGTGTAATTCGGGTCCGAAGAAAACTATATAAGTTGTTTGAGGAGTATTTGCAAGTGTCTAATGTGCGCACATCTTTATTTGATTCAAGCGTTGAGATTTATGGTTTTGGTAGTCAGGAGAGAGATGATGCTGATGGTTTTGATGATTTTGAGAGTGAACTTTTTAGTTCGGTTAAAAAATCTCAACTAGATTTATATTTAGAAGAGCCTAGGCTTGACAGGAACAAGTATGCTGACTTGGATGTCCTTGCTTATTGGAAGGGTAGTTCTGCTAGATTTCCAGTTGTTTCACTAATGGCTCGAGATATTCTTAGCATGCCTATCACTACAGTCGCATCTGAATCTGCTTTTAGCATTGGTGGTAGAATCCTTAGCAAATATAGGAGTTCTCTTTTACCACAAAATGCAGAAGCTCTATTGTATACTCGAGATTGGTTATGTGAGATGCCTCTTGAGGTAGATGATCAGGATGGAGATCTGCTTGTTGAAGATTTAAGCGATTTGTGTGGTACTTTACTATTTGCAACCCTCTTATCTAATGAATTATATCTTTTATTCATTTTTTGTTTGTGACCCTCTTATCTTTTATGCAGGTACAGTTTTAGCGTCAAAGTAAGCTACCCGTATTTCGTAAGTTCTAGAATTGTATCCTATAATTATAATTATAATTAAATTTTATGATTTTAGAGTGTTTGTTGATTTCTATTTTTTTATCAACAAATTTATCAGCTGAAGCCGCCAAGTGGGAGAAGATAACTTGGCCACTGCTGCCTTCTGCTCTTGTTGCTCTGATTCCTGAGATTCTACAATCAACTTGTGGCGGACAAGTGACTCGGATGCAGACGGTGATTTAGTGTCAATTAAGAGGAGAAAAGTAAAAAATGAAGTTGAGGAAGCGCAGTTGGAGGTATTGTTAAGTCATCTGATTTGCCTTTTGTGAGCATATAAATTTAAAGAGTTAATTGCTATTTTAACTTTTATTTGGAGTCAGAAACAACAATATGGTCTTAAGTTTGTGTGCATGTATGCACTGTCGCTGCGTTTTATGCTGTTTTATTTGTGATCCTAAATATGAGGAAAGACATTTCTTCTGTAGCAGAAAAGAATAGACATGTTTTCAATAGTATAGTTTGTGATTGATTAGTGGTTATCCTTTGTAGTGCCCCCTTATTTTGGAATAACAGTTTCTTCTTGGAATGGTTCCAGAACCTTTTTTGTCCTTATAAGTAGAATTTTATTAAAAGTCTATTGAATCCTGCTGATTGAATCCTCCTGCAAATTGAATCCTCCTACAGCATAGAGTGCTTCATTTACTGCACAATGACATTAAAGATGTATAGAAGTATCAAGTATTTTTTTTTTTGCAAACAAATGTTTAAATATTGAAAATAAAATATATATAATAAAAATCGAGCCTAAACGATAAAACTCGAGCCTAAACGGTCAAACTCGAGCCTAAACGGTCAAACCCGAGTCTAAATGGTCAAACCCAAGCCTAAATGGTTAAATATAGTATTTTTAATTTTACGTAATAAAAAATTATATTTATTAAGTATGTATGATTTAAATGAGTATAAATGGTGTAAATGGGTGGATATGATTAAATGGGTATAAATGGGTATGGGTACCCATTTAAAAAATTATATGGGTAATAAATGGGTATGATACCCATACCCACCCATACCCATTTAGTCATTACCCATACCCACCCATTTGCCACCCCTAATTGATAGTAATAAATGAAAGAAATGAGCACTGCTGCCTTTTCTTTTATTTTCTTTTGTATTCCTGTTTTTTTTTGTTAGAAACAATTAATATTAATAATGTTATAAAGAAGACTCTTCTTGCTGGCGGAAGTTTTGAACTCCAGGAGCCATAATTGAAAGAAGGGGAATATATATACCTAACCCTCCAAATTTTGGTCAATTTTTTGTTATTTCTTTCCAACTTTCGGTCAAATTTAATTACCTTTTAAAATTTAAAAATTCTTTAAGGGATGTTTGGTATCAAATCATTAATAGAGTTCAATTCATTTCATTAATAGAGTTCAATTAGAATTCTATTAATGAATGAACTCTAGTGATTGGTATAACAATGTAAAATTAAAAGAATTCAATTGAATTGAAATGAACACATTGTTTGGTATAATCAAGAGATGATATCATTTTAATTATTTAACCATTATACCCCTAGATTAAAATTTAGCCATAAAATAAAAGGATAGAAATTAATTCAATTGTTTAGAAATGAATTATCTCAATTACCAAATTTAAATTCAATCTTAATTTATTAAATATTAAAAATAAATATACGAAGATTGCCGTCTAAATAAAAAAGTATAATTAGGACTAAATTACACAAATTTAGCATGGTATATTTATTGGTCGTTGGTTAAGGCATTTTCACAAACAGGTGTCATGCAACAGTGTGAATATATTATGAACACCACTATCTTTCTAGCCGCTACCACAACAAACCACTACCCTCAGTCTTCCTGGGCCACCGACATCACCATCTTCGTGAATCCAAAAGGGCAAAAACCCAAAATGAGCCAAATCTCACAGCTCAAAATTGTCGCCACCGCCACCTATACTAACAACTCCCAAAAGTGTGCGGCAGTGTTGTATGCCAGCGGCGCCTCCTCCACCCTGTCAAAAGTCTGTAACCACCACCTTGTCTTGTCCTATGGATCTCAGCGACGAACCTCCCACCTCAACCGCTCGGCGGTTCCTTATATCTCTAAAATGGCCCAACTTTGTCACCGTATCAGCCAGCGGAATCACATCCAACACACACCCAAACCTCCTCCTGCCAAAAAATCGATCTCTCTCGGGTTTCTTCTCTCGTGTTCTCTCTCGCCGCCGCTGCCGCGTTCCGTTCTCTCTCGCCGCTGCGTTCTCCTCTCGCCGTTGCTCTTCTCTCTCGCGTGTTGCTGTGTTTCAGCTTTTAGACAGGGTTTTAAGTAATTAACTAATTAATTATTAAAAAACTAAATGAATTCTTCAATAATCACACATATTTTAGCATGAATTTTATCTTGTATTAATTTTTATGGTTCAATTCTATAAGAATTGAACTCATTTAAAAAAAAAGTATAACAAACACTGAATTTGGAAAGAATTCAGTTCAAATGAACTGAATTCTTCCCAAATTTTGATACCAATTAGCCTCTAAATATTTTCTGAATTCTTTAGATGCTTCAAATCAATCAATTTATTCAATACCCCTTAACTATTTAGATTCTTTCAATGAATATTTTAGTTTTAGGGAGTAACTGAACTTAACCCAAATATTTCCTTCCAACGGAAACGAAAATCTTACTAATACGCTCTAATCTAGAGATTTTTTATTTATTAATTATCTGTTTAGATGCTTTTGAAAGTGTACGCATAACATAAACTTGCGATGATGCCCTTTAGGCATCTTCCTCATCTAATATAGGCATTGCCGAAATTTCCCGTTTTTTAGTGCAAATGGATTGATAGGGTAATCAAATATGATACATGATTTTTCACCTTCGATAAAAATTCGTTGAAGGCAGATTTCTTGCTGTAGTTACGTCAATTTATGTACCAAGTGAATCTTGCACTTTTGATGAACGGTCGCAATCCAGATAGTAAAAATTCAATTGACTTTTTTTAAAATCTCAATTTGAATTTTTATGGAAACAACTTCTTTAAAATATCTAAATAGTACCACATACTTTAATCTTTGATAAACATTAAAAGAGACTCACATAAAACTCTCACGATGAGAGTTCAGATTAGTCGGATTTTAAAAATGATCTAAGAAATGTATTTTTGGTAAATCTTCCAAAAATTTTATTGTAATTGATGCAACTTAATTTAAGTGATATTATTATTTAAAGTAATGGGGTGGAACTAAAAAATACCATTTGTGATTAACCCTTGAGCTTATATCAATAATAATGTGCCACATACATGAATGATGAAAACATAATTTGGGTTTGTTGTAATTACTAATAATACTAATAAAGTAAAAGAGATGTGATGCCAACTACTACTAAACTCTAGTTTTCTTCACAAGAAGGGAAACATACGAGTTGGCAAGTCTCTTTTTAAAAGTAAAGAATCCCACTTAATTAAAGACTGTCCCCATCTATAGCTCACCCTCCTCTTTCCTATCAGCTTAAATCTCCTCCTTCAGCAGCTCATCCTTTCAACCATTTCAATCTCAGCCCACATCTGCTCTTCCTTCACAAGGTATTATTCTCTCCCTCTCTAGTCTCTTCCCTTGCCTTTGCCTAGTCTTTTTTGTTCTTGATTATCCTTACGTCTGTAATATGCATCTATTGCTGTTGGGATCATATATAACTGAGCTACGAGCTCATTGGTTTCTCGCATCTTATTTGATCCCTTTCATACATTTCTTCTGCTTAGAATCGGATTCATCATCGTAGATCTGGATTTAAAATAATGGCAACGGAGGCGCCAAGCTGGGCAGATCAATGGGGTGCAGGAGGGTTTGGTGCAATGCAGGAAGAAGACCATGATACCATCAACAAGAAAGACACAGAGACTAACAAGAAGGGAGATGGCAAGGCAGGATTAAACAAAGCCAAAGCAGCAGCGATGATGAGTGCACAAAAGATCAAGACCGGAGCAACCAATGGCATTAAATGGTTCAAAACTAAATGCCAAAGAAAGACTCTACTACTCTACCTAAATAAAACATATCAGTATAGATTGCTCTGCTCTGTTCTTTCATGTGTAAATTAATTACTCATTAAGCATAAAATTCCAAGAACGCATCTTGAATCCTGTTGCAGAAAGGACTGAAATTACTTCCAAGTTTGTAAATTTCTTGTATGATGCAGCATCTATAAGCAAGTTTTTTCCGTTTATTTTATTTACACCATACATTCACAAGTGGCAAATAGAAAAAAAATGACAATTAATGGGGTAAACTGCTAAATTAACAAGAAAAGCAAAGAATTAGCAGAATTGGAGAAGAACCACGAATAATCCATTGATCCATTCCAATTGTCCATACAAATGAAATTGTCAACTACTAAATTCTTAAGGATAATTGCAAAGAAATAGATGACGAGATGAAAGCGCATTGTGTGCTGCTTAGAATGTACATCTTCAAGGTTCAATTTACAATAAAAGACCGATCATGGTGCTCGGTGCTCTTATCGAGATCCAAAGGTGTTCTCCCCACTGTAAGTCAGGTAAAGAAAACCATCCTCATCTTTGTTATCGTCATATATTGCAGACAAGAAGGCGGCTGTAAGAACAAAAAAGCATTAACAACACAGCACAATTCATATATATCTTACTTACTACTCAAATTAAAACGATGACTGCGACTCACCAGTGGGTGGTAAAGTGTTTTTCACAAACACAAATATGGCCTTCTCCGCACTAAGCTTAATCCTTTTCCGAACAACATAAACAAATTGCCCCACGGTCAAATCAGCAGGCACAAGATATCTGAAAGCACAGCAACAGGAAACAATCGAAGTGAGATTCAACACATAGAAGGTACTGCAAATGTGACGAATTTACTGGGAACCATAAGGATGAAACAACACGAGAAAATGAATAAGAGATGGAAGAAAATGGTACTAACTTCTTCTTATCAATATCAGGAACATCACTCCTTTCAGACTTTTCCACTATAATCTGGATCACAAGCCCAACAAGAAGGTAAGCTATACCATGTAAAAATGATCAATACAGATGAACAGAAATATCTTACAGGTACTCTATCAGGATACTTCACCCTGATGCGTGCAGCTTCAGCTTGTCTCCTTTCTGAAATGTAGAAAAGTAATCTAAGATGCAGAGTAGACAACATGGAATCATGGAAAAGGAAAAGTGAGGACAGCCCTTGAAGGAAATGCAAGAGGCTCAGTGCTCATCCAAGATATAATAAAACAGAACAACCTAATGAATACAATTAAATCAACCATTTAAGCATCATCCCAATTATACCAATAGAAAGCGATTCCCCAACCATTTGAAGCAGCAAAATCAACTAAGTAGCTCAAATGCAACTTCTAAGAACTGAACCTTGAGGGTCTAAATTGATCAGACCCAGGAAGGAAAAGTCAATAATAATCTTAAATCTGGAATCCCAAAATTAAAAGCATTCAATCAACTACCATAACACATCAATCCCAGTCTTTTCATTTATGAAAAAACAACAAAACTCTAGTCTCAGCGAGAAAAAAACCCGTCGCCAAAGTGAATCTATTTCAATTTACTAAATTAAGTATCAATAACAGTCCAGCAACATCTTCACATACAGCAAGAGCTCCAAAAACCCGTAAATTTAAATTGACCACAAATCAGCATACCCGAGAGTTCCAAGTTAATAGTACTTAGGAATTCAATGATAAACAGCCAAAATTTTTCCAAAAACAACATAAACAGTGGAACAAAAGCAACAAACCCAATGGATGTTCGAGCTTGAAAGAGCTTTTGGCCATGATGGTAGATGTTCTTCGATTACGATTAACTGCAAAATTCAAACATCTAAACATTAAACCTCAACTACAAAGGAAAGATTGAATCTTATCTGACCAATCTCAAAAAGTAAACGTTTATGAGAGAACAACAAAGAAGCTCAAGGATATTAATATTGAAATTTTATAACATACCCAGCACGAAACCAACTCTGATTGAATGCAAAAATTAGGAATTGAAAGAAAACAATGATCGATCGTTCGAGGGGGAAGGTAAGAAAAAGGAGAACCCAAAGGTCAATATAGAGGGCAGGATAGAGCAATTCAAATTCCAAAAGAATTGGATTGGATTTCTTTATTTTGTGAATTTATTTAGGAGAGAGAAAGCGTATTAGGGTTCCAGATATTGACGCCAACACGAAACCTGTGATGGAAAATTGAAGTGTATCAGGGATCTGGTTCTGGAACAGGATTGCCTACGGAACAAGTAAATCAAAATTACGCCAGCAATTTCCTAAACAAATACTCCTTTTGTTTTTAAACCCTTCAACTCTTGAAAATTCTTTTATCCCTGCCCATTCTCAAAACACAGGACCAAATTAGGAGTGTCAAAACGGGTCTGTGGGTCCGGACCCGATCCGGATCCGACAGAGCTGAAGATACACGGTCGGGATCAGACCCGGTCCGGAAAAAAAATGAGACCAATTTCTGGTCTCGGCCCGGCGGGTTCGGGTTCGGGACTAGACCCAAACCTGACTTAAAATTTTTTTTTCTTCAAAATAATTACTTTTTATTTATTTCTTTTCTTTCCTTTTCCTTTCCTACCGTTCTACGACCTCACTCCCTTCTGTCTTCTTTTCTTTCTTTTTCTTTCTTTTTCTATTGCTCCAAGCGGTGTACCATCCCAGGCTTCAATCCTTGAGCCATCCATATCGGTAAGTAATCAATTATCAACCAATCAACCTCTCCATCCCTCGTCTTCCATGGCAGATCTGTAATTTCATTCTCCTTTTTGATTGGTTTTGATTCGTAGAGCTTCTTCCCTGCAATTGACACCTCTAAGAAATGGTTTGGTTTATGCTTGGTGATTACTTTTCCACATCTGCAATCGGCAAGCAGAGCTTATATGGTTGAAATGGTTTGGTTTAAATTTGCAGGCAGTTAGGTCGGGGAAGAAGAACAAGAAGGGAAATGGTGGCTGCTTAAGTTTTAGGTTTTTTTTATAATTTTGTCCGGGTCCGACCCGGCCAGACCGGAAAATTTTCGGGTCGGGACCGGATCCGGGACCAAAATTTGGTCCCAGACCCGACCCGAAACCTCGGGTCCGGGACGGGTCTGGTCCCAAATTGACACCCCTAGAAATTATGGTTCATTTGTGGACTTTCTTTTCTATTTAATATTGTCTCCGTTCTTGAACAAACAACGTTTTGGGTGTTGGTATACATTTTAAGGTAATGATTAGTTCAGAGAAACTGAGACACTTTATGACTATTCTATCCCTAATATCTTGCAGTATTTATGAAAATGTCATTCGCTACAGTTATAACTTCATGGCGTGAATGTGGGTTGGAAAAGTGAGCCAAATTTTTGTGGGCTTGGGGCAAACAATGCCCCGAAAATAATAGCTTACCCAGCTTGAGCCATCGTCTCTAATGATGTGTTCATGACCACGACCCCTACACCTAACATAGAGGCCGAGGACACCATATCCATGCAAGGGCCAATCACGCGTAGCATGGTAAAGAAGTTAACCTTATGGATTGAGGCCGAGACCAACAAGGAGCCATCTCAAGTCATGGAGAAGGTCATCATGTTGATTGCACAACATGAAGTTTGGGCAATGTTAGGGTTTTTGGGCCGTAGCTGGCGGCATACCGCCAGGAGCCAGGGGCATGCCGTTAGCCTCGACATTGGCAATTTAATTACCAACTTGAAGGCTGGCGCCATACCGCCAGGGTGAAGCGTCATACCGCAAGAGGGCTAAACCCTAGCCGAAACCTTGTATTTTTCAAGTCATTTTGCACCTACTATAAATAGCTAATGTCTTTCATATTTCTTGCTTAGTTTTAATTTAAGTGAATATTGTTAAGTGAGTTTTCTCTTTCTCTTTCACTCTAAAACTCACCTTCATCCTTAAGAAAGATAGCTTGAGTGAGATTACTCCTCCTTATCTTTCTTTGGGAAATCAAAGCTTGTAACCGAATAGTTGTTATTTTTTGAATATTAAAGATCTATGCTTGTGTTCTTCAAGTTCTTCGTGTTCTTTGTCAAATTCGCTGCATCTACTCAACCCGCCTCCAAGTTACATTCCTCACTTCTAATCCGTGCCAAGCAAGACTCCCTCCGGGCTAGATCCACCAAAGCTCCAAAATACCATCGAGCCAACCTAACCGAGGCTTGATCGTATCATCTAAGCTTTCAAATCTCCCCTCTAATGTTGTCAAAACTCTCGCGGCCATCCACCATTTTTTCGTTCTTGAGTTTTAAAAATCTGAAATCTTCTGAGTTCTCTCCATGCCAAGCTTTGAACTCCTTAAACATAGATTTAACAAAACATCTGTATCTAAAGAAGGAAAATACTTCACCTTTGAGTATTCTTCACCTCTATTTAATTTTGTAAACACAGACCCTTGTGTTTTCACAATGATAAGATTCAATGTCAATCTTGTGAGATTCTGCGTCGTGTGCGATCGGAACGGCGGTGAATGGCGGCGAGTGTACCTGCAAGGCGCCGGAGGGGGAGCTCCGGCGTAGACACTCCGATGCTTAAGTTAGTTCGGGTTTTAAGAGTAGTAGAGGTTTCTCTAGGTGAGCATGACCTTACCCTCATTGTGAAAAATGGTGGGGTATTTATAGATCTGGACAGCGATACCTGGTGATATCAAAGAGGGTGCCGTTTGATGATGACGTCACAGGCGATATCAGTGGATGTCGTCACGGGCGATGTCTGATGGGGCTTCCGGGAGCGATAACCTTGTGGGTCCCTAGGATGGGATAATGCCGTGCGTAGAGAATTGCGTGAGTCCCCCCCCCCCCCCCCCCCCCCGCTGAAGTCGACCATCCTAGGGATCTTTCGCTGATCCTTAGGCGATACAGGGATATCCTTATGGAGTTCAGGGGGATCCGTTCCGATAAGAACCGTTTGTGTAGTAGGACTGTTAGGACTATCTCGATTGTTATCATAAGCCCAACTGAAAACGAGCCCGAGTGTTTACCAAGGGCGGTCCATGCCTGTCATCTTGAATGAAGGTTTTTGTCGCGAGGTGATAAGTTCGCAGGGTCTCCGATAATATTGTCTAGGATATTCGACCAAGTCACACCGGGGACTGGCACATATTCCAGGTCTATTGCCCTTCCAAGTGTTCTGCAAACATAGGAAGGAGATATATTCGTATATAAAGGTTAGCAAACTTTTGTACTTACAGAGGTTTGAGGTCAATACGAGGCCAATCTTTCTTTTACGCTCAAGGAAACAGCGGTATCAACGCGGCTTTATGCCATCAGCTGCCTATGATTAGCGCAGCTTTATACCACCAGATGCCTGCGATGCCAGCGCGGTTTTACGCATCTAGGGCTACCTGTGACGTCAACGCGGCCTTACACTGTGGATACCGGTAGCCATATGGCCTTTACGTGATGGCCACCCGTGATATCGTGTCTTTCGGTGTTTTTCCAGACCTTGTCTCGCATTCCTGCCGATATCAGTATTACGGACAGTATACGAACATTGCCCTTTCCTTCCGCTTTGGGCTCATCAGCCCTTGCGGTTATCGGGTCGGCTCGTCTTTTGAGGACCCCATTGTCCTTTCCTCCGAAACCTCCCTCTTGGAGCCTATAAATCAGGGAGTTTTTTCCACCCACGTTCTCCTCATCTTTTCCAACACGCATCATGGATCATCTGACTAAGAATTTCCTCCTTTCCAAGGGCCATTCTCTCAAGAACCTTAATGATGGTGACGTCGGATTCCTGGAGAACATGCTGGTCAAGACTTCTGAGGACATCCTGGAGTTACAAGGGATGCTGACCCCGCTTCACTCTAGGCTGGGGGCCACCTCTCTGGAGGATTTCAGTCCTTTGGAGAGCGTATCGAAACTGTCTGCCTCCATCGGTCGGATCCAAGTGGTGATCGCCATGCTGCAGCAGCGCAAAGATATGCTGGGGTGTTGCCTGAAGGGAATGAGAGCCACTTCCCATGATCTGCTCTTGGTCATGGATTCCTTGAGGGACCTTCCCGAAGTGCCTGAGGACGCTGGCTCTGATGCCTGATAGCGGTGGCTCCCTTTGTACCCTTTTCTTTTCCCTTTTGTTCATGTACCTTCCGGCCATTAGGCCATAATGAATAAACAGTTCTTATCACGTCGTCTTGCGACTGTTCTTCTTCTTCTTTTTTATTGCTCTCTTTGTTATTTTCCAATGAAGATATTCTCAGCCCAACTGAAAACGGTTCAGCCACTGGGTTCTTATTATTTGGCTGCTCTGCATTAAATCCAAGCCGTTGTTGCCTCGATCAGGGGAAATCTCAACAGGCGTGACTGCAAATCCACTTTTGTACTTCAGGATGTACACGTGTCTTTTCTCAAGAGTCGGGCTGGAAGATTAAAAGACCTTTTTTCCCCCGTTTTCTGGCTATTTAAAAGGGGATCTTCCTTCCTTCATTATCATTTATCTTCTCGTCGTTTTTCTTTCCAACAGTGTTAATCTCATGGCCGATTCTCGTTTCTTAGATACGTTTGCACGGGATTCTCTACCAACTCCCCCGACCTCTCCTGATTCGGATGCTCCTCCTCCATCGCCCCCCTGGAGGCCGCCCGTTCACCGACGGTGCAGCAAGAAACGGAGGAAGGAGGCTGCGAAGGCTTCTAAATTATTCTATGACGCTCTGGCCACTTTTTCTTCGAAGGGGAAGGAAACATCCTGTCCTCCGCGCGAGTCACCGCAAGAGGCTCCTTCTGCCTGCTCGGATGTGGGGACGATGCCGCCGCCTGTTGAGGAGAAGTCAGATCAGTCATCTGCTCTCGTGGGAGAGAAGGTTGAAGAACCTTTTCCTTTCGCTGGTGAGGATGAGGATGATGTGGTCTACTGCTACGGCATCTCCTGGTCTGATGGGGAATAGATGGGCGTAGCGCGCCTTTTTTTGTAGATGCCGCATGGCTTCTTAAAATAATAAAGCTTTTATTTTCTTTCGTTTTTCCGCCGCTTTCCTTTTTTGTGTTTCCAGGATTATCGCGGGAGTAAGCCTTTCGCTGGGACGCAACCGCTTTCCGGTTTTTTGTCAGCAACTGTCTTCTTCCAAAAGGCATTGATGACTGTCCACGCGTCCTTTTTCACTTTGCACGTGTTTTGCTTTCACAGGCTGTTCCTTTTTTAGGTTTTTCCTTTAAAAGGAATTCGCTCTTCTATTTTAACACTTTTCTGCCGATATTTCGAAACTCTTCGTATTTCCTTTCTTCTGTGCTTCTTCCTTCCCGAGAGATTTTTCTGCAATTGTTCGCCGGTGCCGACGGCCGATTCACTGGTTCTCTGCTCCAGGTATTTTGTTCTTCTATCGCCGTAATTTTACTTTTCCAGTCCATTATGTCTTATACTACGTCCTCTGCAACCACCGAGAATCCCCTAGATCCCGAGGTTAGGAAAGCTCATAGTATCTTTGATTGTAATGAAGTTTTGAGGGCTGAGTTAGAGGAACATGGTATCACTTTTCCTACGGGATATCGCCCCTTTATTTCTCTGAAGGATACCCGGCTTACGGATGCCATGTGGGGGACGTTCCGCCTGGTTTATTTCAAGATGTTTACCTACGGGTTTCGTCTTCCACTTCATACTTCTCTGATGAAGCTGCTCAATTATCATGATCTTAATCCCGTTCAAATAACTCCCCCCTCCTGGTGTGGGCTTTACGCCTTTCTTCGTTCGTGTGAGATGAAGCGTATTTTCGCTCCATCGCTCGATCTGTTTCATACATTTTTTATCTTAAGGTGCCGCGGCTATTTGATAGATATTACCCCTAGATGGGATGAGGATGTCATTCGGTTCTTCTGGCGGAACTTTCAAGGCTTCGAAGAGAACGTGGCCAACTGGAAAAACGGCTTCTTCACCCTTCGCTTACCCTCTCGGTACTGGTGCGGTGGGTTCAATCGAGTGATCACTGGTGCCGCTTGGCAAAAACCAGATGTGTTGTCCAGTATGGATGTATCTAATGTTAACGCTCTATTAGAGATAGAAGGGCCTTTCCGTATTCGAGAATTTACTCGGTTCAGGCCTCTGTCAGAGTGTGCCGTTGGTGAGTTTTTTCTTTTATCGCCTTATTGCCATGACTTTCTTGTTATGTTTAAAACATTTTATCGGCAGGTAACGCTGAGGGACGCTCCTTTGGAGAAAATGACGCACCTTTGAACGTAGTGCCCTTTAGACGTTACCTCCTTCTCCTCCCCCGGAAGGCCTCAGTCGTCCGCCTATTCCGCCGCGAGGAAGGAGAAACAAGACTGTCGTGACACGCAACGCCTCCACCCGATCTTCTCGTTTTTTGGAGAATTGGCTGCTGCCTCGCGGTAAGGGAGCGGCCCCGAATAACCCTGTGGTTGAAGAGGTCGACAGCGATAGCGGAAGCATGGATGCCGGTCCCGAGCTGCGTCATGCTACTCTTGCCCAGCGGAGGAGGCTTAGGTCAAGAAAAAATGGTCCTGCGGCGGAGTCAGCCGAGGATGATAGCGACGAGATCGCTGCCGAAACCGAGCGTCTCGTGAAGAGAGTTCGCAAAGAGAAGTCTGACCCGCCGATTCCTTCCGCGGAGGAAGTCAACGGGGTTCCCACCGAGGAGGTTAACGCTCCGAGCATTACGGGTCCTTTGCCGACGACGGAAGTTACCAAGGTGTCCTCTGCTATTCCTCCCAAAGTTCCTAAGGCTTCAGTGGCGATGGGGCCATCTCTGGTGTCTAGCGGTTCCACTTCTCCAATTCGCTCCTTTATTCTGAATGTGAGTTTACCAGTTCCCAATCCGATTGCTCCTCCTACCCATCTCCCGCAGAAGCCTGAGTTTTTGTATCTTTCTTCGATTTCGGGTGTTGGTAATTCCGTGAAAAATTGTTGTCCCCCTTATATCGCCAATCTGTCCCCTCAAGGCTTTCAAGGCCCTGCCGCATATCAGTTGAACTTGTCTTCCCTTGGCACCGACGGTCTTCGTGCTTTAGGGATATCGGATCCATCCTCAAGAGAAGAGCCAGTGGGCCCGATAGTGGGACAAATGTTCGCTTCTTCAAAAGACAAGGAAGAGTTCTTGTGGCATTCTCCTGACGTACGACATTCGCGTCTTCTGACCGACATGTTAGCCTGCTTTCGTGAGCTGAATTACTTTTTCGATGATCAGCGGGATAAGGTTCCCCCTTCTTTTGATTTAAAAGGGGAACTGGATACCGCCTTGATGAAGGTGACGAAGCTATCGCAGCTTCAAGAGCGAACCCGGGCGGAATTGGACGACTGTCGTGCTGAGCTTGCTCGAGAAAAATCAAAGGGGAAGGCTAAGATAAACCTTCTAGAGGCGGAATTGGTGGTGGCTGATAGGAAGAATGTCTTCCTTCGCGAAGAGATAGCGTCTCGCGATGCAGATTTGGCCAAAGTACCCTCGAAGATAGACAAGACCATGGATATCTGCCTCTCCGAGTTTATGAATCTCTACCGCCAGGGAACCATTAACCCGTCAGTGTTGGCCGATAACGCTTCCAAGAGATTGAAGGATTTGAGGGAAAGTGAGGGAAATCTTTCTCCTTCTGTGGGAGGACAAAGGGATGATGACCTCGATGCTTGCAAGGACCCATGATTGATCGGGATAGTTTCATTTAGAAGACTTTCTGTTTATTCATTTCTTTTGTCTTGTAATAACGCCCTGTTATGCGGCGATACATTTGCATTTTATTGTTTTTTGAACTTCATTCCGCCCTTCCGCGTTGATTCAATGCTGCCCTTTTAATTAATGTCTTCTTGCGTTATCTCCTTTCTCGCGATATCATGCTTGTTTTTTCCAAGAGGCGGTGCCCGCTTTTCAGAGAATTTAATGCTTGCCCTTCTTTCATAAGAAAATTCGCGATTGTACAGACACACGTGTCCATTTCTTCTGGCGCTACGAGCTAGCGTGCTTGACAGCTTTGCCTAGATCGAGGCGTTGTAGCGCTTTTCTAGGATTGTACTCATTACCTGAGTCTATTCCTTGTGCCGCTTCCATGCAACGACTGTGGCATCCGTTGTTTCGTTTAATTATTAGGGTTATAAAACCCAATATTTATTCTTTTCATTTTCTTTTATCATCCTTTTTTCCATATTCTCTTTCAGCTGTCTCATTTTCTCCCCACTATCCAGGGCTCTTCGAAGTGCTTTTCTCTGAAGGTATTTTCTTTCTCCTCCATCGTCTTCTTCGTCTTTTAGCTTTTTAATTCTGCCATGGCTAAGACTCGCCGCTCTGAGTCGAAATCTGCCGATGAAAAAAGATGGATATTACGGCCAGTGTTATCACCTCTAAGGCCGCTCTTCGTGAGCATTTGGCCGCCCATAATGCTATCATCCCTGATGATTATAAGGCCAGTGTTGCCCCCGAGTCTCTACGTTTGAACAGCGTTTTGACGGGCACTCGTAGGGTCATGTATGTGCAGATGTTCCGTTATGGTTTTCGCCTTCCCATTGACCCTTTTGTCCAGGAATTGCTTGTTGCCGGCGATCTGTCTCCGGCCCAATTGTCCCCAAATGCATATTGTTGTGTTTATGCTTTTTTGGAGCTCTGTAAATACAAAAAAGATTACTTCCCCTTCCCTTCTGCTGCTTAAATCTGTTTTTAAGCTGATGAAATGCCGGGGAGTGATAACGATATCGCCCCGCTTCGACGATGATTCTCTCAAGTCCTTTACTTGGAAACTCCTCTATATCGAGTCTTCCATTGATGGCTGGAAAAAGGAATTTTTTGTGGTAGATATTCCTGAAGATCTTTGTTCCTGGTGGCGATCTGGGTTTAACCAAAACGTGGATGACACCGCTTGGAGCCAGCCAGAGACCCTTCCGCCGCGTGAACAAGGCTGGTTAAACAAATTACTCGAACTAGAAATCAGCGTTCACATTCGCCAAGTGGTTTGTCGAATGGACATTCGTGGTTGTGTTAAATGTGAGTGCTGCGTTACTCCCTTCTTTGCTGTTACTGTTACTAACGCTGACGTTATTTTGTGCTTTTGCAGCGACGGATCCCAACTATAAACCCGAGAGCGTAAGGAGACGTTTGAGGAGGGCTCAAGAGAGAGAGAAAAAAGAGAGAGACGCTTCCACGGAAGCAACTGATAATCCCACCAAACTTTCGGCCGCTTCCGCGAGCGTTGCCCAAGTGTCCTCTTCGACCGACATTCCTTCGGGTATTCCCCTCGTGACCGTCGTTGCCCCTCCTGCTCAGACTTCTTCTTCTTCCCAGGCCTCTAAGGCCATTGCCAAAGGAAAAAAGAAGAGAAAAACAAGAAGCGTTGCCGCTCTCACACCTTCTCCGGACGCGGCAGGCTCTTCAGAAGTGCCTCCTTCCAACACTGTTGCGGTAAGGGTACCTTCTAGCCGTCCTAGGCTACATTTCCATTTCTGTTGTTATTTAATTTCTTTCTTCTTTTCTTTCTGTATTTTGAATTATATTCTTGGCAGGACACTATCGCTGTTGCTACCTTCACTCCTCCGTCAGATAACATGGAGTTGAGTTATGCGCTGACCGGTTCCAGGAAGAGATAACGCTCGGGAGACGAGGGCGGAAACCCCTCTTCCTTTACTACCGGGGTAGAGAATAGGTCTGTGGATGGATTTGACTCGACGGCCGCTCCTCAGGGAGAGAATCCTTCAGGATTTTTGGGGAATCTGGGCACTAGCGATACCTTGGAGGCTTCTCCCCATTCTTTTGGCGGTTCTGCTCATGTGTATCCGTCCAATATGGGATACCAGGATGTCTCACAGGATTTCTCCGGCTATCAGCCTCATGGCGTTTATATCGCTTCAGGAGGTTCATCGTCACAGGTCCGCGCTCCCTTTTCCTTGGGTTTTCTTCCTTCGCGTATCCCCCTCCGGGACCGTTTTGGTGAAGGAGGAGCCACTTTTAACTGTGTAGTAGATCTCGGTCCGCTGAGTGGGCCCGCTACGGCGACCCATCAAATTGGATTATTCGATCTCCGGAATACTGCTTTGACCGCGTTAGGGGGTGACGGCTCCGATGAGGTTACGGCTTTTCTAGCTTCTCAATTATTAGCGTCTGCGCCAGAACGGGCAGCTTTTCTTTCGAGGTCTGTGCTGGACAGGGAAAACTCCATACGCTCTTCTCTTTTTACCAACATGATGTCTTTCCATTACTGGGCAGAGGAAGCGCGAAGTCAAGCCGCTTTCCTCTCCTCCGCTTTGAAGGAATTGGAGCGGGAGCGGGATGAGAAGAAAAAGTGGCTGGAGGAGCAAACAAATTTATTGTTGGCTCATCGGGAGCAAGAAAAAGAGCAATCTGCCGCCTTAGCAGCGGAAAAGGCCAAAGTCATTGCTTTGGAGAATGAGAAATTATCCTGGGAGAATGAGAGATCGTCTCTGATCAAGGAGAAAGCTGCCCTAGAGGAAGAGTCAGCCGATAAGAGCATGTGGCATGTCGAACAGACTGCCATCACTTTAGTTGATTGTTTTGAGGAAGTCCACGGGGTCGACGCGTACAAACCCGATGAGGTCTCTGCCGCCTTTAAATGAAGATCAGGGCACATTAACGAGGAAGGCTTTCGCCAGGCTAAAGCGGCAGGCTGGAAAAGGAGGAATCCCGAAGGTTGATGCGCTTTGAGGCTTTATCGCTTTTCTCTTAGTGACCAATCGTCATTAAGTTTTTGCTATTATTTTGACCATCACCGTTTGTAGCCCCCCTTAAATATTTTGATATGCTCGGACAACTTTATCGCTGACTTTCTTTATGTCTAGTTGTCTGTTTGCGAACTCCTTTGGCGTTATCTTCGCCATATTTATTCCATGCGCTTTCTTTCCCGAACAGACCCTTAGCGTTCCTATCAAAATTACGGAACTCGGCCTTGGGCTAGCTTTCCCAGTGAGTCTGATGGTATCTCTTCTCATGAGATCCTCGCTCTTTCCGCTGCCCGAAAAGTATTCTGCGCATTCTTAATTGTAAATTATCAGTAACAAAAATATGTTACGAGAGACAGTAATTACCCGTAGGAGCTTTTCCGCTGCCATCATAGGGCGTTACTCTAGAACCCGTGGAGAATCGCTTTCGCTATCAGCTCTATACTTCACCAGGGATTACACATCTGGTTACTAGCCGGGATTTCACGATTCTCCACGTTTCCCTGTTTTCACGATCGGCCCTTAAGTGCCTCGTCTTAGTGAGCTGTCGGATCGGGACGGCTATCACAAGGCTAGGGAATTTTCACTTTTGGGCGTTGCCCTCGCGTCTAGAACCGTGTCCTTCCTTAATGGCCTGGCTGCAGCAGCCCAGCCGTTTAGATAGGAGTCTTGTTTCTAGACGGAGTTTCTATTTTTTGGGGCGTGTCTCTTCTTGATAGGTCGTCTCCACGAGAACGGTCCGTACAAGGAAGAGATTTTTCACTCCCAAAGATACCGGGTGGTGCCCTCACTTAATGAGCTGTCTGATCAAGATCGGTCATCACAAGGGTAGGACTTTTCACCCCCGGGGGCGTCTAGGATCTTTCAATCTGACGCTATTCAAGGTATGTTGGGTAGTGCCCTCACTTGATGGGCCATCTGATCAAGACCGGCCATCACAAGGATAGGACTTTTCACTTCCCCAAGATACCCCCTTTTTATCTGCACAAGAGCAACCACAACATCCCACGAAAGCTCTCTCATCGAGCGTTAGTCATGGTTAGGGTCGGCATAAATCAAAGGTGCAGATAAAATTAAATTCTAGCATAATATAGTTTCAAGCGAGCGATATTCCAAGAGTTGGATAGGGGTGTACCATCGAGTGTCTCCAGACGATAGGCTCCTTTCCCGACAACGTGGGTGACATGATATGGTCCTTCCCAGTTCGGACTGAGTTTCCCCATTCGTTGTCCTGCCCCTCACTTGTCTCTGAGCACCAGGTCACCAGCTTTCAGCAATCGCTCTTTAATGCGCCTGTTATGATATCGGGCCATCTTTCGCTTATAATGTTGTGTTTTCAGAAGGATTTCTTCTCAGACTTCTGGTAACGCATCCAGGTTAGCTCGTAACCTTTCCTCATTTAGTTCCTCACGAAAGTGGGCCACCCGTAGGCTCATGGTTCTAATTTCTACTGGTGTGACGGCTTCGGTCCCGAAGGCCAACGCGAAGGGGTCTCCCTGGTACTAGTCTTAACGGTCATGCGGTATGCCCACATCACGTATGGTAGCTCATCGGCCCATTTCTTTTTAGACCCTTCTAGATTTTTCTTAATACCGCTGAGGATGCTCCGATTGGTCACTTCCGCTTGCCCATTAGTTTGCGGGTGAGCTACGGAGGAAAAACGTTGCTCGATTCCGAATTCTGAGCATTGGTCTTGAAAGAATTGGCTGGTGAACTGTGTCCCATTGTCGCTGACGAGGACACGGGGTACGCCAAATCTCATGATAACTTGATGTTTAAAGAAACGCCAAGTTTTTTCTGCTGTGATTGTGGCGACTGCTTCAGCCTCTGCCCACTTAGTGAAATAGTCTACCGCCACTATCACAAATTTCAGTTGGGACCTTGCCTTTGGGAATGGACCTGAGATATCGATCCCCCATTTGGCGAAAGGACAAGGGGCGATAATTTCAGATATTTCGGTGGCAGGTCGTCGAGGAATTTTAGCAAACTCCTGGCACTTAGGGCAAGCTTGCACATAATTGTGGCAATCTCTTCGAATGGTGGGCCAATAGAATCCAGACCGGAAGACTTGTGCTGCTAGGGTATCGCCTGACACGTGCATACCACACACTCCTTCATGGATTTCACGCAAGGTGTGAAGACCCTCTTGCCCAGTTATACATTTGGCGGCAGGGTAAGAGAAACATCTCCGAACCAAATCCCCGTCATAGTACGTACAGCGGGCTGCCTGTTTCAGTACCTTCTTCTTCTCAACGGTATCCTCAGGCAGTTCCTCGTGTTTCAAGTATTTGATTACGGGAATTCGCCAGTCGCTATCACGTTCCTCCACACATAAAGACACTTGCTCCTCCATGAAGGATGGTACCGATAGCTCACGATAATATGTCCTTGGGTATGAACGCTTCCGGGTTTGCGGCCAATTTCGCTAGGTTGTCTGCTTCAGCGTTTTCCTCCCGGGGAATATGCTCAAAGCTGACTTGCATGCCCTCTTTCTTTATTTCCAACAGTTCCCGCTTCACTTTGGCGAGATATTGAATCATGATGGGTTCTCGGGCCTGAGAGTGCCCCAAGACCTGGTCTATTATTAACTTGGAATCACCACAGATTTTTAGACGCAGGTCTCCTGTTCTTCCAGTATCATGCCTTCCTTTAGAAGAAAGCTCCTTTCCAATTCTAAGTCCGGCTAGCAACGCCTCATATTCTGCCGCGTTATTAGATAACGGCTGTAGGATTCGGATGACATATCGTATTTGCATATCATGCGGCCCATTTATAAAGATTCCAGCTCCAGCCAGCTCTTGATTTTTAGCCCCATCTACTTGGACGATCCAGAGATCCGTATAGGTTTCCGGGAATGGGAGATCCATATCGCCCCATTCCGCTTCAGGTACGCCTTCTAAAGGATCCTCTGTAAAGGTGCATTCCGCTATGAAATCAGCCAGGATCTGAGCCTTTACAGACGGTCTAGACTGATACCTCAATCCATACTGTTCCAATTCGAGTGCCCAGATCAACATCCTTCTGGAAAATTCAGGCTTTCGAAAGATCCTTTTAAAGGCTGGTTTGTGAGTACGATGACGGAATAAGACTGAAAGTATCGGTTCATTTTGCGGGTGGCTTGAATAAGAGCGAACGCTATCTTTTCGATTCGGGCGTATCGCAATTCCGCATCTTTAAGAACGTGGCTCACAAAATAGACTGGGCGATGAGAGTGGTTGTCGTCGCGAACAAGGACGACACTGACCACTTCGTCAGCAGCGCCAAGATACAAATATAAGGTATCGCCTGCCTCGGGCCTTGTCAATAATAAATCAGATGATAGATAATCTTTCAGGCCGATAAATGCTTCCTCACAGTCAGGGGTCCATCCGAACGAAGCTTTTTTCCGTATAATTTTGAAAAAAGGGAGACACTTCTCTCCTTGCTTAGAAATGAATCGTCCAAGGGCGATGACTCGCCCTGTGAGTCTTTGTACTTCTTTGACGGTCCTGGGCGATATCATGTCTTGTATCGCTTTGATCTTCAAAGGGTTAGGCAGAATACCCTTTTGGCTAACGACGTAGCCTAAGAATTTTCCCGTTTGGAATGCGAACATGCATTTTCGGGGATTCAACTTCATGCGATACCTTTTCATTACATCAAAGACTTCCTTTAAGTCTCGTAGGTGATCCTGAAAACTCGTACTTTTTACCAATATATCATCGACGTATGCCTCTACGTTCCTCCCAATTTGTTCTTCAAATATTTTGTTGGCCATTCGTTGGAACGTTGCCCCGGCGTTTTTCAATCCGAACGGCATCGCCGTGTAACAGTACGTGGCCTTTGGAGTGAGAAACGCAGTTTTTTCTTCATCTTCCCGGGCCATGGGAATTTGATGGTATCCGGAGTTGGCATCCAGTGAGCTTAAATAAGCGTATCCAGCAGTCTGATCAACCAACTGATCTATTCGAGGAAGCGGGTAACAATCTTTAGGGCAGGCATCATTTAAGTCAGTAAAGTCGATGCACATGCGCCAATCCCCATTGGGCTTAGGAACAAGAACGGGGTTCGCTAGCCAGGTGGGATATTGAACTTCACGAATGAATCCTGCATCGAGGAGCTTCGCTACCTCTTTATCCACGGCCAACGCCTTTTCAATAGAGAACGCACGCCGCTTTTGCTGTACTGGCCTGGCCTCTGGGTCCACATTGAGCCAATGTTCGGCTATTTCACGCGATATTCCTGGCATATCCGCGACTTTCCATGCGAAGTCTCCTTGGCATTTGTTCAGTAGCCGGGCCAGTTGGAGGTTTTCCGCTGGGCTAAGTTTTTCACTAATCAGGAAACTTGCCTCCTCTATTCTGATCGCTGGAACGGGCACCATCTTGTCCAGAGGTTGGGCACGCTTCTCATCACTTTGTTCATAGGGGTCTGCCGCTATACACACGTACCTATCGCAACTTCTTTGGGTCATGAGCGAATAGCATTCAGCTGCTAGTTTTTGATCACCCTTTATGGTTACCACCCGATCCCAGGAGGGGTACTTCATCTTCAGATGCTTCTGAGATATCACTGCGCCAAAGCGGTTAAGGAAAGGTCGTCCGAGTACGACATTGTAGGGCAAATTCAGATCAACGACAAGGAATAACAAGTTCTCTGATCGCTTGTAGGTGTCTTCTCGGAAATATATAGGCAGGGTAATCACCCCCGTAACAGGGATTGGAACTCCATCAACACCGACTATAGGCCATTTACTAGGTGTTAGCTCATCAGTAGGGCGTTTCATGAGGTTGTAGGCTTCCAGCGAAAAGAGATTCACCGCACTCCCATTATCAATGAGAGTTCTTCTGATTCCATGGCTAGCGATGATGGGCGTAACTACCAAAGCATCATTGTGTGGGTAGACAACGTCTTTCTCGTCTTCTTCAGAAAAGGACAATACCATTCGATCTAAAATGCCTATCGCATCTCCTTTTTTCATCGTGCCATCTCGTGCGCGTTTGTCTCCTTTCGGGAACGTCAGCTGCTCTGACTCGTTCATATAGGGAGTTCCTCCTGCAATGATATTAATCATGGGGATATACTCGTCATCAACCGTAAGAGCTTCCCTATCTTTCCCTCCGGGAATATTATCCTTTTGCGGGTCGTGAGGAGGAACGGGTCGTTCATCCGCCGTCCTTTTCCTGAGATTATTGCGAGCATCTTCTCTTATCTGGGTGGCGAATTCTCCCAAATATCCTTCTTCAACCAATCGTTCTATCGCCGCTTTTAAGTCTCTACACGCCTCCGTGGAATGGCCCCTGGCTTTGTGGAATTTACAATAAGCATTTTCTCTTCTCCCTAAAAACACTCCTGGTTTTACAGGCGCGGGGTAGTGGATGGGAAGGTTTCATTGTTCTGCTATCGCTAAAATTTCAGCCCTTGGCACATTGAGGGAAGGAAAATCTGGGTCGTACGTTCGATTTTTATAAGAATCCCCGCGCCGCCGAGTGGGGGAGCCACTGGTTTTTCCCTTCAGAAAATTGCCCCTTTGTCTGTCAGAGGTCTTGGGGATATGATCCTTCCACCTAGCGTAATCATCGATAAAATGGTCATCGGGTAGAGGCTTCGCAGGAGCAGCAGTGATTTGAGATGCCCCCTGCGGCAGACTGTATGTTCGATCTCTGTTTTCTTCTTCTTCCATTTTCGCGTAATTGTGAGCTTTAAGTCTCAAAGCGTCTAAAGTCACTAGGGGTCCACCATAAGTGCGTCTTTCAGCTTCCCATAACGGCAATTTCTTTTCAGAGCTTCTATAGCAAAATCGATAGTAACGCCCGGCGTTAAGGACATTTCCAGATCGAAGCGGCTGAGAAAATCCTTCAAGGATTCTTGAGGCATTCGCTGTATGTCAAATAACGCGGCGGCAGATTTTCTGATTGGAATTGCGGTGCTAAATCTGCTCCGAAATTTAGATTCTAACTGTGAGAAGTTACTAATAGATCCACCAGGGAGACCTTCAAACTAGAGACGCGCAACGCCTGATAGCGTCATAACAAATATTTGGCATAGTGCCGTATCGCTGTGGGTCTGAAACTGAACAAAATCTTTCACTTTATTGATATGTGAGATGGGATCTTTCGTACCATCATAAGTGTCAGTGGGAAGCTTTACACGTCGACTGACTCGGTGACGCCTTATGCGACGGCTAAATGGGTGGCCTGATGTATCATCAAGAATTTCACGCGCTTGACGCGGGGGAGATATGTCAGCTTGACGCCCTCTATCTCGCGGTTCTGGAGTAAGATGTCGCCTAGGAGATCGACTGCGACTCCTGCGCGAACGGCTTCGATACCTCCAGCTACTGGACCTATCACTGTATTCAGGAGACAGACTTCTGTGGACTCCTTCCCTCCGTCTATCCCACCGGTTCCTAACCCCCTCAATTTGCCTGTCTCCTTGTAGGAGGAGACCTTGCGGCATTTGCGGTACATAAACCTCTACTCTTCCTTGAGCAAGCTGCCCAGCACTACTCAGAGGATTTCCATCAGGTAAAGGCATCTGAAGGTTTTCTGAAAATAACGGTGACACGGGTCGATCAGCGACAATAGACAGAGTAAACATGATGCGAGGAGGATGACCAGATCCAGAAGCACCGGGAGTGCCTCTTGCGGCCATTTCAGTCAAATATTCCAGCCGAGAACGAAGGGTCGCTATTTCCATTGCAAAAGGATGTTCACGGTTGAGTGTATATTCTCTCGAAAGAGGAGCGGAGAAGTCGGATCCCGCCATCTGGGATGACAAAACGTCTGTTTGCGAGGAGACCACTCCTCCAGCAATTCCAGCCGAATGGTCCAGAGGTCCTGAAATAATTGGTTGTGTCGTCATAGAGAGATCAGCAGTAGCAAAGGGAAAAAGCCGCCTGCGGATGTGGAAAGGGATATTAGAGGATGATGATCGGATCGACTCCGATCCTGTGATCATGACCGTTCCAATCTTCCGACTAAACGGAGCTTGGCTATTAAGGACGCTCACTTAATATACCAAAACTCTCAATGAAAGCACCATTTGATAAGATTCAATGTCAATCTTGTGAGATTCTGCGTCGTGTGCGATCGGAACGGCGGTGAATGGCGGCGAGTGTACCTGCAAGGCGCCGGAGGGGGAGCTCCGGCGTAGACACTCCGATGCTTAAGTTAGTTCGGGTTTTAAAAGTAGTAGAGGTTTCTCTAGGTGAGCATGACCTTACCCTCATTGTGAAAAATGGTGGGGTATTTATAGATCTGGACAGCGATACCTGGCGATATCAAAGAGGGCGCCGTTTGATGATGACGTCACAGGCGATATCAGTGGATGTCGTCACGGGCGATGTCTGATGGGGCTTCCGGGAGCGATAACCTTGTGGGTCCCTAGGATGGGATAATGCCGTGCGTAGAGAATTGCGTGAGTCCCCCCCCCGCTGAAGTCGACCATCCTAGGGATCCTTCGCTGATCCTTAGGCGATACAGGGATATCCTTATGGAGTTCAGGGGGATCCGTTCTGATAAGAACCGTTTGTGCAGTAGGACCGTTAGGACTATCTCGATTGTTATCACACAAGTTTTGCAAAAAATGAATGGATCATGAGGATTTTGATCCTTTCTTTAATCTCAATCACAACCCTTCAATACCTCAATATCTTAAAGTTGTGAGCCAATAACACAATATCCCAAATGAAGAAGAGGAAGTAGAGGATGAGTTCATGGAGCACCAAAATTCAGAGGCCGGAGACTATGATGATATCCCAGACTTGAACATGGACTCTCAATCGCAAAGTTGTGAATAAGGCCATCCCTCTGTCAAATAAAACTTAAATCAATGTTAATTATCCTAACCTCATTTCATTTACTCTCTGTTAATTAAGTTTTGTTGTGTTGTTTTTAGGCTAGCACTGGGCAAAGCCAAAAAGGAGAGAGATAAAAGATGATGAAAGGCTTGCTGCGTATGAGTTGTTGTTGCAGAAGAGCGTGAATGGGAAGCTAAAGAAAGGGACAACAACTGAGGTTTCTCAAGCCTTTAACATACCAATTCGTTCAGTCCAAAGGTTATGAAAACGGAGGTAAGAGTCCGAGAATCACAACATCTCCCTCAACATAGTGAAAAATACCGAAAAGAAAAAGGGTTTGGCTTGATTTAGAGAGGATTTGAGACATTTCTCTCTGTAATAGAACCACCTTGAGGAGTCTTGCAGCAACTTTGGGAGTGTCTAAAACATTTATGCATTCCAAATTGAAGAGTAGTGAGCTCAGGCGAAATAGTAATGCCATCAAACCTATTTTGACAGAGGTTAATCGAATTCAAAGTATCTAGCACTGTCTCTCAATGCTAGATCTAACTTCAGCTCCTAGTAATCAAACTTTCCAAGAGATGGACAATATGGTGCACATCGATGAAAAGTGGTTTCAAATGACAAAGAAGAGACAAACATACTACTCACTTGCAGATGAAGATGAACCGGTAAGAAAAGCACTAACTTTATTCCTAAAATTATGTTTCTAGCAGCTGTAGCTATGCAGGTATGACTAATATGGTAATTGCACATTTGATGATAACTTAGGAGTCTTTCTTTTGGTTAATGAAGTTGTTGTTGTTAGGTCTAGTGCAAATAGATTGGTAGGCACATTAGAAGTTAAGCCAATTGATAAGATAGACCGGCATGTGATTAGGAAATTCATGATTGATAAGGTTTTGCCTACAATTAGGGAAAAGTGGCATAGAGACAGCATTGGAGATCTCGGTTCCAAATGGAGGATGAAACCGTGTTGATGAGCTTGAACGAATCTAGTCCCCTTTGTGAGGTTGGCGTGAGTTAATGATGGAGTATACAATCGATGGATGATGGTGTTTGATGGAGTAAATGCAGCGGACAAATGAAGGAAAGATAGAGATATATTGATGATAACAAGTATAGAACTTATAATACACGACACACCCTCCTAAATCTAGTTTAGGCAACCATGTCACAAGTATAGTAAGGATCTCTTAATCAAAACCGAACCTCCCAAGTCTTGCTAGGACAACCCGACTGTTTGATAAAGATGGATAGATACACGGTTCTAAGAACCCTAACCTTAATTCCTAACCTAAGGTATTTGGTCTAAGAGAAATAACATTCAAATCAAAGACGAGGTATAAAAGAGGCTATCTCCTTCTATTTATACCCTACATATATTACATGGGAAAATCCCTAAATACCCTTAACAAAGGGCCTTTGAACGCTTGGCCTTGGCGGGCTTGAAGGTGGGCTTAGGTGCACGACTTGGCTTAGACAGAAGGCTTGGCCTAGACGGACGACTTGGTCTAGACGGCCGGCTTGGACTAGACGGATGACTTGGCCTAGACAGACGAGCTCATGGAGGTAGGTGGTGGTACTCATGTGTTGTGAGGGCTAGCGGAAATACTCATGGCGAGCTAGGATTTTGGCATGACCCGCGTCATGGTTTGGCCAACCAACCCGTGAGGTCCATGTGAGGAAGATAGGCCAAGCGGGAGGCTTTTCGCATATAATGTGGGCAGGCACGGGTGGGTCCATGCTCGTTTCATCCCATCCACCTTTGAGGAGATTCGTCCTTGTATCTAGAGCATGGAGAGAGGCAAAGGCCGAAAGTGTAGAGGATGAGTGAAGCAAAGGGAGTGCCATGTCGCCCTTCCAAAAATGAGAAGCCAAATGAGTGATCGAGACGGTGCGGTCAAAGATGAGGAGGCATAGGAGTGATGGATAAGACTCGGTGAAAAGGATGAGCCAAATGAGTGATAGAGGGAACTCGGCCAATAAGATCAAACCTAAGGAGAAAAGGATCTGAATAGCTATGGGGAGGCACCACCGGAATAGTAAAGAACTCGCTGCCTAGATGCTCAAAGTGGCGCTGCAATGCAAGACAATGAAGGGCTCTCTCATGGCAGCTCGTAGACAACCTATAAACCATTCTTGCACTCCCATTGTTCCCTTCTTCCAGATGACCATCACCACTCGGATTTACCTTTAAAACATCAATGGGTGGCGGTAGAGGTGTGGCAACTCTCGATTGCAATGCAGCTAGGGCATCCAAAATTTCCTCGGTGGCTTGATCATGTCGTACCAATTGGCATTGCACATCAGCCATTTGGAGCTACACATCATCCATTTGGACCGTGAGAGAAGCTAGGGCTATGTTTTCTGTCAAGGGCGCCGCTCGTACCAAGGTGGAAGGACGCTCTTCCGGATGGGAAAACTCTTGTGCATATGAAGGAATATGGCCATAGGAACGTTGAAAAGGCCATTGGAAAAAAGCATGAGTAGTGGAGCCATGGCCACGACTATGTTAGGATGAGGGACCTAGGCTATGGCTTGGAGAATTGGGAGCCTCGGTATAGTGTTCCCCTTGCCCATAAGGAAGATACTCACTATCCGCCCAAGAACCATAACCATCATAGTGTGGAGGGTGCGCCCTAGGCGCATACGCACTAGTTCCATACCCATTATAATTAAATCCCTCCCGAGAGAAGCAACCACTATCATAACTAGCAACACTTCGGCCATCACACTTATCATCCACATTGACATCATATCTAATAGGAACTTGACCATAGGAGGAAGTGTACGTACCGTAAGAACAAGATGGTTGCCAAGATTGAGTCTCCCCATAGACATGTGACTCATAAGGATCATAAGAATAAGAAGTGTGAGCATTACCCGCCACCGAGCCATTCGCACTACTAGGGCAACATGAACTAGCCTCCCAATAAGGAACACCATCATCAAAGTCTTGCCAAGATGGATCGTGATAATCAAACTCCGACCCAAAAGAAGATGCGGTATAAGAATGCGAGACATGGTCATCAACCCCATAAGAGTAATTCCCATAAGATCTCTCACTCCCATAGAAGCAACTCTCATTATCTAATTGAGACATGGTAATGGTACCTATAAAAGAAAACAATCACAAGAGCTAGGTAACAAACATTAGTCTCTCCCTCACGTGTTTCACTCATGTTTCACTCTCGCTCTAATAATCTCACCTCCTTACCCTCTCAAAACTCTTCTCATAAACCAAACCTTAAGCTAGCAATGACTTTAAGAATCAATGAAATCACAAGGAGTAGCAAAGAAAACAAAGCACAGAAAGAAAGGTAAGGAAAGCAGAATTAGTGATCAAGGAACCAATGCTTGATTTGAACACTAATTGACTTAGAGTGGAGTATTAATGTGCAAAAAAAAGGAAGAAGACACCAATACACAAGCTACATAAGAAGAAATGAAAAGGAAAAGTGAAAAGAAAGGAAAAGCCGAAAGTTTGAAAATGGAGGGAAATTTGAAAATTTGAACAAATGCGCACCTTGTATCAAACTACCACACTTAGAAAACCTACATACACAAGTAAGGTTCTTGCTTGACTCACCCCTTTGTTTTCTTTTGTAAGGGTAGACCGTGGTAATAATTGGGGCAACCATCTTTAGTGCTCATCAAAAATTTCAGTTACACTGTATTTTTGATCAGACAGTAAAGAGGGGGCAACTGTTGCTACCCGATGTTTTACGCATTTTAGCACTATTTTCGTTCATCACATTATTAGCCTGTTTAAATCAAATTTCTATCAGTTTTCGATCTTTGGCTATTTATTTTAACATTTTACCTCATTTCGTGTCATTTTAGTTTTTTGTATTTTTTACTGTCTTTTCGCTCGAACTTCTATCGGTCCCGAGCAATTTTCCTTGGACCATAGATCAGACTCTTTCTTTCTTTAATTGAAAATTATCTACTATTATTTTGTTTCGCGCCATTTCATTTTATTTTTCTTAGTTCACTTTGCTATAACATTTATTTTTTGTTCGAACTTTCATCGGTTTCGAGCGAGTAAACTCGGACCTTAAACTGAACTTTTTCTTTATTTACTAACTACTATTTATCTTGTCATATATTCTAGTATTTGTTGGTTCGGGCTTTTATTCATTTCGAATGAGTTCGCTCGTACCGTTTGCTCCAACCAAATAATTAAACTGTGCAGGCCCTTCATCATCTACCGTTGATCTGTTGACCAAGCAAAGTAAACCAAGATCAACGGCTAAGATAAATCAAGGCCATGCATCTTCCTCTCTTCGTGGTTCTTGGCGCAACTGACTCCAAAATATCTCCCTCGTCGACGTTAATCATCATCACAAACCTCCCATTAAGAAGCTTCCATTTTCCCTCAGCCACACAACCAAAACTTCATCATCACTTCTCTGCCTCGTTGACGCATCATGATCATCACCGGCTGCCTCGTCACCACTCACGCACACCGTGCTCTCCAAGTTCACTCGCGGCCTCCACCCCTATAAATACCAAGCTCAAGACAACTGGAAAATGGGGGACCAATTCTTGCTCTCGTCCCCCATTTTCTTCATGCTCTCTCCCTCTACTTTGCTTTCAATTTATATAATTGCTTGCGTTTCAATTAATTATTTGCCTCTGCTTATTTTCAATCAACTCTTGCTACTCCTGCTTCAATTATTTAAATTGCTGCACTTGTTTCTAATTAATTTGATTGCTCTGCTTCGTTCAATTACCTGCTGCTTTAGTTTAAATTTCAAAGTTTTGTTTGTTTAAACGTTTCTCTGCAATTTATTTTCAAAAATGGTTTGTTCATGTTTTGATGAAAACAATGGTCATTTTGCTTTCAAATAATTTTTATTTTATCTCTAGATTAATTACGTTGCTTCGATTCAACAAATTGCTAGACAATTCGGGCAAATTTTGATTTTTTTGTTAATTAACTTGATTATCATTTTAATTAGATTAGTGGCTATTTTGGTTGAATTTTTTTGCTGTAATTGTAGGCATGATTTGCTGCTGTCGAGAGAATTGTTCTGGCCAATTTAGGGACATTGTTATGGCCGTTTCTTCCTTGGTCGCTGGCAATGGCGCCGGCGACGCAGGGAAGAAGACGATGAACAATGAAAGAGGGAAAGGAAGAAGGCTTGGGCTCCTTTGAATTTTTATTTGATGGGTTGCTGCTTGTTAAGCCCAAGCGGAGAAGAAGAAAAGAAAGAAGGAAGCTAGGCGCTTGGCCCAACAAGAAAGGAAAGGAAATGGGCCGGCTGTCCCAACCCAAAAGACTGCTGCAATTTTGTGGGGGCTGGCCCATCTGCTGAGCCTTTTTCGTTGGGTCCGGCCCGTGCTGGTAATTCGGCCCATCGTACTAATTAAATGTGCATTCATAAACTTGTGATTAATCATTTTTCGCATGCTTTTAAATGTTTAAATAATTGTTTTTGCTTGCTTTTAATTATTTAATTAATTGTTTTACTTGCTTTTTAATTGTTAATCATTTTATTTATTTGCTTGATATTTATTTTACTCATACTAATAATTTTACTTTGTAGGGTAAAATCAAATACACGCTCGCAAGTATACTTCATTTATCCCTTTTATTTATTCAACGCTTTCCGTACATATATACATGTTCGTATGCATGATTATTTAGAATCGTTAGAATTAAAATCAATTTCACATGAATAACTTGTTTAAATCACACGCTTTAAATGCCATGTTTAATTGCTTTTATTTATGCTCGTATTAATTGCATGTGTTTGGTGGCTTCGATCCCACACCTCGGTTTATTTTCTGCATTTCATTAAATCGGTACCTTGTTAGTTATGCATAATTAGATCACTTAGTAATTAAAATTTAATCATGCATGGCCCGATGATGAAAGAGGGAATCCGCTTTAGTAAAGATTAAATGGTTAATTCTATTAAAAGTTAGTCCCGACCAGTCCCGACCCAACAAAAAATACTAAAGCGGTGATTCCTCTGAGGGACCCATTACCTGTTTTAAAATGTTTTATTTAAACACCTCTTTTTTTACCAGTAACCTTTTTAGGATGAGACTTGGGTGCCTAACACCTTCCCGAGTCCATAATACGACCCCAAACCGTTGTTCTCGGGTTTAGACCCTTTTGCCTCAACTTTTTTACTTTTATGCCATGACTTTAGGTTCCCTAAACCTAGAAATAAATAGGGTGGTGACTTCATTGCATTATGTGAGATAAGTCCAATTTTGTCTCACATCCGTCCCGAACCAGTTCGCATAAAAATCGAAAAGGGGGTGCGATAGTGTGCATAAAATATCTACAAGAATATTCTATGCATATCCTATTTGAAATACTTGGTGTAGAAATGAGGGTGATATGGCTTAATATGGATCAAGTGTGGTGGATGACAACTACACAAGCAAACAAAAAGGGACCACATGGCTCACAAGACACTTGTCACTCATTCCATGCATAAGGATGAACATATGAACACCAATAAGAACACCAATTCGGTTGAAGGGAAGAAGATGATTAAAAATACCAAATTTTCAGATTTTATGCTCAATCAAGATCAAATCACTAGAAAATAATTTTTTTGACCCAAATTCGAAAATTGTCCAAATGGTCCCAAATGAAAACCGAAGCTATGGGAGATGATTTCAATGGCAGAAAAGAGGAAGAATCAAAGAAAAACCAACCTAGAGGACACCAAAAGCTCTCCGACCATATGATATGGTCTTGCTTCCTTTTTGGAGAAGAAGGTCGAATGTGAGATGGTGATGGATCTAGTCCCCGGCAAGAGGTTGGAATGCTCAGATTGATGAATGGATGGAGTCATTTATAGATGTGTAAATGGAGTTTTTAGGCAGCGGTTTAATGGATGAAGAGTAGAGATGTATTGAAATGGAAACTTGTATTAAACTTGGAAGTGGAGAAAACCCTCCTTACAACAATGGCAAGGCAACCTTTCTATGACACTTACAAGGATCTCTCACTAACTAGAGTGAGTAACCCGGCTATTTGATAAGAAGAGAAGGAGCGGCTCTAAGAGCCCTAATATTAACCTAAGCTATTTGGCCTATGATGAAGATATCACTTAAATCAAGGACGAGGTATAAAAGAGGCTATCTCTTTCTATTTATACCCTATATTTATTACATGGGAAACCCCCTAAATACCCTTAATAAAGGGCATTTGAACGCTTGGCCTTGGCGGGCTTGAAGGTGGGCTTAGGCGTACGACTTGGCCTAGACAGAAGGCTTGACCTAGATGGACGACTTGGTCTAGATGACCGGCTTGGCCTAGACGGACAACTTGGCCTAGGCAGACGAGCTCATAGAGGTAGGTGGTGGTACTCATGTGTTGCGAGGGCTAGGCGGAAATGCTCATGGCGAGCTAGGGTTTTGGCATGACCTGCGTCATGGTTTGGCCGACCAACCCGTGAGGTCTGTGTGCGGAAGATAGGCCAAGCGGGAGGCCTTTTGCATGTAATGTGCGCGGGCACAGGTGGGTCCATGCTCATATGACGTTTAGAGACAGTTTGTGGGGACCTTCGCGCGCTCTCGCAGTGAAAGCTTGACCACGCGGGTGGCATAGGGTTTGCGATAGGTGTGTGCATGCCTCTCGACCTCCGGATGTGAGCTCATTCATCACCAAGAATAGGGTAGGCATGATCATTTCATCAACTTTCCCTTCTAAAGGATTTGTCCTCAAATCTATAACTTTAAGTTCGTCGTCTCGGCTAGGAATTGAGCTCAGGAAAGGATCCTCTTAGGCGCCCAATTCCTTCACAGAAGGCATAGGAAAATACTACACAATTAGCTCAAAAATAGAAAAGAGAGAATAATCAATGTTCGGTTGAGCTAAACGATCCTCATTGCTCAAAGGCACGCTCATTGGATCGCTAGTAAATAAAATATTCTCTCGAATCCTCCCCTAACCTCCCTTGCTCCCACTTTCAGCCCTCTTTGGTGTTTCCTCACTCTTTTCACTCCCCAAAGTAACATTTCTAAATTCAAACAAAGGGTTTTAAAAAACTTTAAACTCAATCGGCCAATATTTTCACCCGACTCATTTGTTTTGCTAGAAGAGGTAAAAGGGACATAAATGGTTTCATCATAGGGCGGGTTGTTTGTCTCACTCTCACTTTTCTCTACACTCAATTTACATTTTAAAAACACACTCGGTTCAAGAGATTGAGAAGGTGTTGGCGGTTTGATTGGTATTGGTTTGGTGGGGAGAGGACATGTGGGTGTTTCGGCCAACTTGCTTTGACCATGGGTTAAGTGTTTCTTTATGAGTTCCACTAGGGCCGCCCTTTGTGCTTGAGACTCACATATTTCTTGTGACATTTCTTGTGATATGGTGAGTATTTGGTTCTATTGAGACATAGTGATGAACTTCCTACACAATTAGCAAGCTAAATATACATAGATGTTAGTGGAAAATAATCACTCACGTATTTGCGCTCGTGTTCAGCCCCATACTCTCACAAGCATTAAAGCTAGCAAACTCAAGTCATCAATCACAATACTTATCAAGAAACATGCACAAGAAGAGACACTAAGAAAAAGACTCAATGAAAAACACTAGATGGAGTTAGATGATACTTGTGTTTGTAGGTAGAGGAAGGTGTTTAGGACTAGACTCCTTTGAGTAAGACTTGAAGAAGAAAAAAAATAGAAGACTTAAAGTTGGATATTTAAACAAAAGTATCAGCTCACACATATGTTTAAGACTCACCACGTTTTTCCCTTTAATGGTGCCAAATTGGGTATTTTTGTTTAGGACTTTGTGTGCAACTTGAATGGCTTTAGTTTAGGACTTTAATTTAGGACTTGGGGGTATTCTTCAGCTAAGTTTTGTGGCTGTGTTTGGCATATGAAGTCCAGCTATGCATTTAATGGAAAGGCTGGTTGCTTGCACAAAAATGAAAATCCAGCAACTGTGTTTTGAAGTCTTCTCTTTGTCTTAGCACAAATAAGGTAAGTTTGGGGCAAGTGAGTGTGGTAGGTGAGAAAGGTTGACTTTTGCTGTCTTGATTCAGTTTGAAATAGATTAAAATAAGATATAAATACAGAATTAAGAGGAAGGGAGTAGAGGAAACAGATCAAACTAACTCCAAGATGAAGAACACATGAAGACCACCAAACAGTCTACTTGAGCTGTCCTTGGACAGACATTCGAATTTTTACACGTAAAAATAGCAAACAATGGAATTAATTCACTAAATTAAATATGGAAATTCCTAAGACATATGTATACAATTTTTATGAAGGAGAGAAGAGAAATTTTAGCTGAAAACACAGAGAAAATAGACCAAGAACACAAAACTACTTTTCTCGGATTAAATATGCACACCTTTTTATTTTAGCTAAAATGCATGAAATTTTCATAGAATTTTCGGGCGACTCAAGAAAAACATTTGTCGCAAACAAAATGAAGTTTTTGGACACAAAATTATGGTTTTTTCTTGGCAGGACAACAAACACAACAACAACAAACTCAAGAGCGCCAAAAGCTTCGCTACTACTTGATGCAACACAGTCCAGCTTGTTGTTTGCAAGCCAAAATGTGAAGCACTTGAGGAGGATATAGCCTTGATATTTTCACATGAAAATACACAAGAAATGCACAAGAGTATATGGTGGAAAGGAGGGAGGAACGCAACAGAAATAATAAACGAAATTACCCGAAGAAAGCGGAAGAGGAATAGAGATGGAAACTTGAACAACGATTGATTGAATGCTTAAGATATGCTTGATGAATAACTTGAATATATGGGTACAATATTCGTAATATTACAACAAACATAAATACTCATTAATTCACTCAAACGCTCACAAATAGAAGTAATAACGATTACACAAATAGTTGGAAACTTTTGTTTTTGATTGACTTTCCAAGACCAAGGCAAACACCAAATGAGTTTAGGGTGAATAAGGAAGGAGTATTCTAAACTCAAGAGAATTCACTTTAAATTCTAAACTAAGGAAAATAAGGAAGAAGTTAGCTATTTATACTATTACACAAAATGACACTTAAAAGTTCAATTATCGCCCAACTTTCTAGCGATAAACGGTATGCAATTTAGACTTAATGGCATGCCATTTATCTTTGGAATTTTGTCTCCAAAAAACTATCTCTTAAAGGTATACCATTTAGGCTAAACAACATGCTGTTTAGAGACAGTTTGTGGGGAACTTCGCGCGCTCGCACGGTGAAAGCTTGGACACGGTTGGCGCGGGCCTCGCCTAGAGTTTGTGATATGTGTGTGCATGCCTCTTGACATCTGGATGTGAGCTCATTCATCACCAAGACTAGGGTAAGCGTGATCGTATCAGAATTCCGTACATGAGAAAGGAACATTTGGAAAAGCAAGGATTGCTTCCATCAAGGTTGTCATGTGACCCTCTGATCCTCGCAACAACAAGGGCTATTAACAGTAAATAGTAAGAATCCAAGTGATGCATGCTGTTGTCCTTAAAATCACAATTATGTTTAAACTTGACAATACTTTTTTGATTATGTGTTTGTAGGAGTCCAGGAAGGGATGACATAGTACAATTATCCATTATGTGGGAAGTTTTTGTTGTGCAAATACAGTGATTAATACAGTGATTAATTTTTTGGACAGTGTTATTATTTGGTGTATAGGTGAATCAATACAGTGATAAGCTCAATGATCTTGATAAGATTCGGACTATTTGCTGAAGGGTAGTAGAGGATTATGGTTCTTGAGGTCGACCGTCCACGGCGTCCAATGTACCTGCACAGCGCCGGAGGGGGTCTCCGGCGTAAGCACACCGATGCTTAAGTCAGTAATGGCTGTGTAAAATAGCAGAGCTTTAGGCTTACCTTCCTCCTTTGTGGCGGAGGTATTTATAGGTAAAAATGGAGCATTTCTGAGTGATCTTGGTCACAAGGTGCTAACGCACCCGTCAGGGGGGGTTAGAGTGCCTCACTGATGGAATGCGCAATCATTGCATTAGATATAGGTATGGGGGTAGGCGGTACCTAGGCAAGGCAACATCTACGCTCCTCACGAAATGCCTGGTTTGACCTGGGGTGGGATAACGCCCTTTGTCATGACAGTGTGATGTGTGGGACCCCCTCGCTGATGTCGACCATCCCAGTGTCGATTACATAGAGAGAGGCGATAGCCTCGATGCTGTCGGGGCGGTAGGTAGCAACGGCTTTTTCCCCCACCGCGGGGTATAAGACAAAAATGCCCTTGTCGTTAGGGGTATTGTTATCATAAGCCCAACCAAAAATGAGCCCGAGTGTTTACCAAGGGCTACCGCTTCATCCTTATTCTTGCCAAGTCAACTGGTTTTCACGTGTAGAGATGATCTGTTTGTCGAGAAATATGTTTCTCCCAACCGC
This sequence comes from Viola odorata, assembly GCA_963691705.1. NCBI lineage: Eukaryota > Viridiplantae > Streptophyta > Magnoliopsida > Malpighiales > Violaceae > Viola > Viola odorata. The sequence goes on from OY829543.1 coordinate 19,982,840, forward strand.
CATTCTTCTCTGGCCTATAAATTGTCTTTTTGTCGCGCTGCTTTTTTCATGACCATTTCTGCACTTCCTCTGATTTTCGACTATGGATGATCTTACGAAGAACTTTCTGATCTCTAAGGTGCACAACCTAAAGAACTTTACTGAGTCTGACATCGGTTTCCTGGAGACCATGCTGACCAAAACCTCTGAGGATGTCCTAGAGTTTCAGGGAATGATGACCCCTTTGTTGTCCAGACAAGGGGCTGCTTCTATGGAGGATTTCAGTCCTATACAGAACGTGTCAAAGCTGGGTGCCGCGATCTACCGCATCGAGGTGACCATCACTATGCTGCAGTGATAAGATTCGGGCAGTTCGCTGAAGGGTAGTAGAGGATTATGGTTCTTGAGGTCGACCGCCCATGGAGTCCGAAGTACCTACACAGCGCCGGAGGAGGTCTCTGGCGTAAACACTCCGATGCTTAAGTCAGTTTGGTTGTGTAAAATGGCATAGCTTTTGCTAGCAATCTTAGGCTTACCTTCCTCCTTTGTGGCGGAGGTATTTATAGGCAAAAATGGAGCATTTCCGAGTGATCTTGGTCACAAGGTGCTAACGCTCCCGTCAGGGGGGGGGGGAGGTTAGAGTGCCTCGCTGATGGAATGCGCTATCGCTGTGTTAGATATAGATATGAGGGTAGGCGTTACCTAGGCAAGACAACGTCTACGCTCCTCTCGAGATGCCTAGCCTGGCCTGGGATGGGATAACGCCATGTGTCACGACAGTGTGATGTGTGGGACCCCCTCGCCGAGGTCGACCATCCCAGTGTCGATCACATAGAGAGAGGCGATAGCCTCGATGTTGACAGGGCGGTAGTGGCAGCTTTTTCCCCCCAGCGCGGGGTATAAGATGAAAATGCCCTTGTTGTTAGGGGTATTGTTATCATAAGCCCAACCAAAAATGAGCCCGAGTGTTTACCAAGGGCTACCGCTTCATCCTTACTCTTGTCAAATCAACTGGTTTTTACACGTAAAGATGATTTGTCTATCGAGAAATATGTTTCTTCCAATCGCCATTCTTCTCTAGCCTATAAATTGTCTTTTTGTCGCGCTACTTTTTTCACGGCCGTTTCTGCACTTCCTCTGATTTTTGACTATGGATGATCTTACAAAAACTTTCTAATCTCGAAGGCGCACAGCCTGAAGAACCTCGTTGAGTCTGACATTGGTTTCCTGGAGACCATGCTGACCAAAACCTTTGAGGATGTCCTGGAGCTTCAGGGAATGATGACCCCTTTGCTATCCAGACAGGGGGCTGCTTCTATGGAGGATTTCAGTCCTATACAGAACGTGTCGAAGCTGGGTGTTGCAATTTCCCACATCGAGGTGACCATTACTATGCTACAACATAGGAAAGACCTGCTGGTATGCTGTTTGAAGGGTATGAGGATTTCCTCCGCCGAATTGTCCTTAGTGGCGGATGCTCTAAGGGAGATCCCTACTGCTCTTGAGGATGATGATGCTGGGTCTCATGCTTGACCCTTGGCCGTTGTCCCTTTGCTTTTATAATTCCTGTGTACGCGCTTGAGCGCTTAGGCCGTTCAGGCCATAATTAAATAAAATGTTGCTTTAATTATTGCTCTGTCTTCTACCTTTGATCTTTTGCTATTTGCTGCTTTAGTCAGGTACGGTTGCTACAAGCCCAACCGAAAATGAGTCTTCTTTGAAATGAAGTGCTTGGATGCCTGAATTAGCAATAAATGTTTACTCGATCGTTCCTTGCGCCGCGCTCCCCGTGGTGGGTGATTGGGTAGTTTTTTGGTGCCTTTTGATTGGCGCAGTTCTCTAACAGTTGCGTGCGCCGTATCAGATTCTGTAATCATGATTGTTCTTCTCCAGGTGTTCTTATTGTTTTCAAGGGACACGCAAAGAGATCAGGTGCCTTTTTGCCTCAGCTATTTAATGGGGTTTTCTTTCCCTTCTCTTGTTCACCTTCTTCTTCTTATTTTTTTTCCTGGATTGCTTGTGAATCGATGGCCGATTCCTACTTCCTTGATACTGCGGCGCGTGACTCCCCGCCTACTCCTCCAACTTCACCAGATTCAGATCATCCTCCTCCATCGCCCCCATGGAGGCCGCCAATCCGCCGGAAGAGCCGCAAAAGGCCAAGGAAGAAGACTTCTGAGGCAGTTAACATTCCTTCCGCTTTTCCCACGCGAAAGGATAATGGAAAATTTCCCTCTGTCACTCCTGTCTTGGGAAAACATTCTCATCATGACGCAAATTCTGGGGCAACGATTGCTAGCGTTGCAGACGGGCCGAGCTCAGCGCTGCTGGGTCAGGAAAAAAGGATTGACGAACCTTTTCCTCCTTACAACGGAGGTCTGCCACTCTCGGATGACGACGACGTTTTTTACTATGACATGTACTGGCCTGATGAGGATTAGTGGCCTAGCGTTGGGTGCGCTGCAGATGCCGTATGGCTTTTAATAAATAAACTGATGTTTCTTTCTCTTGCCACCATGTTGTTTTGTTGTTGACTGATATGGAGGCGTTAGCCTTACTGAATCAAGCGCTCTGCGATGGTTTTGACTCAATCAGTCCTTAACTGCCACTTGGTAAGTCGTGGCAAATAACGGCTTGCTTCTAACTTCTGAGCACGATTCCACGTGGCCAGCTTCTTTACACGCGTCCTCGTGCGACTGGTAGTTTAATTAATGCAGCAATATTCGGTCCTTTAAAAGGGGTTATCTTCTCTTTCTAATGCTTTTTGCCCTCATTTCAAATTTTCTCTCTTTTCTGCACTTTCTCTGGAAAAGTTCTCATCCGTCCCCCACTCTTCGCCGATTTACCTGCGGATCTTTCCTTTCAAGGTATCACTTCATCCCTTTAGATTTTCTGTTCATTAGTTTATTATGGTTGTGACTAGAACCAGACGATTCCTCTAGAGACCCGTGGATCCAGAAATCTTACAATCATCCAATATTTTCTCCTGCGATGCGGTTTTAAACGCTGAATTGGAGGAAAACAGTGTCACTTTCCCTCCTGGGTGTGTCCCTACCGTTCCCGAGAGCGACATGCGTCTTCACGATCCATTGTGGGGGAACTATAGATTAGTTTATTTTAAAATGTTCCTCTATGGTTTTCGCCTCCCAGTCCATGCTTCAATAGCAGCGCTACTGCGGGAATACAAGCTTAATCCTGCCCAGATAACTCCTTCTTCCTGGTGTGGGGTTTATGCCTTTCTTCGCACCTGCGAGTTGGAGGGCATTCTCGCCCCATCTCTCAATTTACTTCGCAAATTCTTTAGCATGACCTGTCACGATTGTTTAATCAGTATTACGCCAAGGTGGGATGACGCGTTTGTGCAGTCATTCTGGCAACGATTTTCTGGCTTTGAGAGGACTGTGGCTGACTAGAAAAATAACTTCTTCGTTCTTGAGCTACCGTCCCGCTGGTGGCGCTTCGGTTTTAATCAAGAGCTTATAGGTCCCCTTTGGGCAAACCCAGAGGTGTTGACTAGAAGCGAGCTGGATCAAGCTAACGTTTTGCTGGATAAGAGTATACGCTATCGTATTCGGGAGTTCGCCTCATACAAACTTCTAAACGAGTGCAATATGGGTGAGTTTGTCTTTCTTCACGTTTCCCTTTCCCACTTTTTTATTGTTCTCATACATTCTCTTATCAGGAGATACTGATGGTCAGCCATCGGGAGGGACTAACGCCCCTTTGAACATGATGTCGCTCAGAACGATACCGGCTTCCCCTCCTGCTGCGCCTTCTAGTTATCGAGGCGCTCCACCCAAGAGGGGAAAAACTATGGTAGCTGGGAGAGGACGGGGACGCGTCATCTCTGCACGACCTTCTCATTTTATCAACAATTAGCTACCGCCTCATCGCGGAGGGATAAATATAAGTCAGCCTTTGGCTCAAAAAATTGATAGTGACGATAGCACCCAAAGCGAGGATATGGATGCCAAACCAGACCTTTGTCATGCCTTCTCGCTTCAGCGAAAGAAACTGAGAGTAGGCATGAATGAGCAGGCTACCGGGGCCTCTTCTGACCATGCTAATGTGAAAGCTACCGTGGCGCCTGCCATTTCTTCTGTGGCAAGCATTTCTCAATCAACGAAGATTGCTGACGTGCCAACTATCTGCCCTCCTGCTGCTCCTACAGTCTCATTGGTGGCAGATTCCCCTTCGTCACCTAACGCTCCTGACTCTCCCATTTCTCAATTTATTCCAGATGTGGTGACAACGACTTCTCTAGCTCCTCAGCCGCCACTCAAGGTTCCTCCCCAATTATTTTTCACTTCTATCTCAGAGGTGAGTAATAAAGGCTCCCCCCCGACTCCGATGATCAATCTCTCTCTTGATGGCCCCAAAGGGACTCCATGCTATCGCATGGATTTGGCGTCAACAGTCTTCGCGCTGCAGGGGTACAAAATCCCTTCTCAAGGGACGAGTTCACCACGCCCCTGATAGGAGAAATGATGGGCTCTTCTTCAGAGAAAGAGAAATTCCTTCAGCTTTCACCAAGGGCTCGCTGTAGGCACGTTGTGAATGATTCTCTAGATATCTTTCGCTACTTTCATTATGCGGTAGAGGCCTTTGACAGCGAAATGTGAGATTCTGCCCACGCCATGTGTCCTCAGAAGGTGCAGCTTGACTGGTCGTTAGACCAAATGGGTTTGCTGACGCGTCTTTATGATGATTCGCAGAAGGAGCTGAGAAGAGAAAAATCTAAAGGGAAAACGAAGGCCGATGTTCTGGTGGCAGAGTTGGCTTTGGAAAAGAAGAAAAATCTTCTTCTTCACGAAGAAATGCTGGCTCGGGATGAGGAATTTTCCAGGCTTCCGCTAAAGATGGAGCATTGGAAAAAGAAGGTTCTGGAGGCCCTCACTTCTGGGCTCGCTACCCATTTCGGGAGTGATTCCTTCAGTTCGACCAATGTTGCCGATTGTGCCTCTGCCATAATAGACAAGGTTAATAAAAATGGAGACAATGCGTCTGCCTTCAGGGGAGAGAAGTCTGGTGACGGTGGCGGTAGCGCGTAACGGCCTATCTCTTGATTACTGTCCTCTTCTTATCTTGTACTTGTTTTATTCTTTGATCAATCACTCCTCCCAAAGACATTTGTCATTTGTTATTCTTGTAATAAGGCTAACGCCCTGAGGTCATTGATGTTTTTCCCTCAAACGCTGGGTTTTGATGCATTATCGATGTTGCTTATACTATCGCGTTATTTCTTGAGACCGCGTGTCAGAGCTGGTGTTACTTTTTAGAGCATTAAATGCTATGAATCCCCTCACTGATGCGATCGAAAAGTAATGATGAGAAAAGACACGTGTCTTTCTTGCGATGAAGCGTTTGGGATAGGCACCTTCTAGGGAGTAGCAAGGACTGAAGCGTCTCTCTTTTGAAGTTGTGTCCTTCGCACGTGTCGCGCCCTTCCATTATGCTACCTCGCCATGTGTCAGTTATTAACTAGCCACGCCTTTTCAACCCTTTTAGGGTTATATATAATGTTTTTCCCCGCATTCGTTTTTCTTTTTTATCTCCTTCTTCGCTCACTGCTTCCTTCTGAAAATAACTCACGCCCCTCCTTCTTCTTTGTTCTGGGATTCTTGGGGTTTCTTTTACGAAGGTACACGCATTACTTCCTTCTTTTACTCTCTCTTTTCTTTTTTACTAGTTATGGCGAAGACTCGTTCTTCAAAATCTGCTGAGGGGGAAAGTTCCCAAAAATCTGTTGGGGAGGAAAAAATCAATACCCCCACTTGTCTTTACACTTTGCCTTTAGTTCATCGTTGTCTGTCCGATTTCAATGTTCAGTTTCCTCAAGGCTACTCTACTAGTGTCGCTTCTGACCTTCTTCGCCTTAATAGTGCATTGCCCGATAATAGTAGGATATTGTATGGCAAGCTGTTTGACCATGGGTTTCGGCTTCCCCTTGACCCGCTTGTAAAACTGTTGCTGGCCGATTCTGACTTGAATCCGGCCCAACTTAGTCCTAACGCTATTTGTGTTGTTAGTGCTTTTGCGGCGTTATGCCGGTTCAAAGGGATTGACTCCCCTTCGCTAGCGTTGCTTCATGATATTTTCCAATTGTATTCTCGCAAGGGGGTAATATCAATATCACCCCACTATGATGATGACTCATTAAAGCCCTTTACTTGGAAACTTATGGGTATCGAGTCTTCTATTCCTCGTTGGAAAGAAGAATTTTTTGTTGTTAACCTGCCCGAGCCTTTGTGGAGAACCGATTTCAACGAGGAAATCAAAGATGGGGCCTGGGGTAGCAGAAAACCACTCTCCGCTCTGGAGGATAGTTGGCTAAAAATGCTGCTCCAAATGGACTTTAGTGTTGATACTTGTAAAGTGGCAAACAGAGTGGCAGTTATAGAGTGTAAAATGGGTGAGTGTTTATCCTTCTTTCTTTGTGTTGCTGGAAAATGCTAACGCTAATATTTTTTCATGACTATACAGTGGTTCCACCCAGTTGGGAGCCCGAATACATTCGGAGGAAAAAGAGAAGGGAGCAAACGAGAAGGGCCCAGGCTGCCGCCGCTGCTGCTACTGCTGAGGATGGGGCTACTGGTGTTACTTTAGTCGCAACGCTTTCTCAAGGAGTTGCCGCTACTGTCAACACTATTCAAGCGTCGTCTTCGCGAGCGCGCGTTACGAGAAGGAAAAGAAGTAAAAAAGCAACCGTCGTGCCCCCTGCTCTTTCTCAGGGTACCGCTTCTTCAGAAGTGTCTGCTGGTTTGATTCCTACCAGGATTCCTTTGGCTTCTCCTTCTGATCAGGTATCTCTATTCGCTGCCGCTCCTGGTTCCTTCGTTCTTTTGCCGTTTCCTTATTGTATTTCATTTTCTTTAGGAAATTGGCCCCACTTCCACTCGTTCTCTTCCTCACGAAGACATGTCATTTGTGAGTGAGCTTGCCGAGCACCGGAAGAAGGTTCACCACGACCTTCAAAGTAGCCCGTCATCATCCGGTATTAATCCACCCTTTGACGACTGCCACAGGAGGTGGCCCGCCTTTCGGGCAGCCTCAAAGTGCTGACCCTACTATTGATCCCCATGCTTTTGCTGGCTCTCCCCTCCATTCTACCTCTGGTGCTGTGGGTTTTAGTTCAGACATGCTGGGTTATGAGATAATCGGTGGTGGTAAGTCTTTTGTCTCTACCGTAGGGGGCTCTGCTGACCGCCCTCCTTCTCCTCCTGCACTGTTTTTTGTTCCTTCATCCCCGCTTGGTGCCACGAGGGACAATTCTGCTTCTAACTTTATAGTTGACGTAACTCCGTATACTCCTCCCAGCTTTCCCACTCATCGCGTTAACCTAAGTGGCGTTAGAGAGAAACCTTTTCAACTCTTAGAGACTGATAACGCTGAGGCTGTTCTTGCATCTACATCTCTGTTGGCAGCTCGAATAATGTCGAATCAAAGGGAAAAGGATGTATTTTTAGCCAAGAGTCACCAGGGGCGCATGGATTTCCTTCGCTCTCAGATGTTTTCTTCCTTCTGTCATGCTCATTACATGGAGGAGGCTAACGCTGCGGAGGCAGCGGACAAGTAGAGAGAAATAGACAGATTGATGACTGAGCGTCAAGGTCTTTTGGATGCTGCGACGGCTGCCAGGCAAGAGGCAGAGGTGGCTAGGCAAGAGGCTAATGCGGCTAAGCAAGAGGCGGAGGCCGCCAGGCTTGCGTTAGGGGAAGAAAAATAGAGGAGTGCCACTCTAAGTACCCGCCTTTCTGAGTAAGAGGCTGGGTTAGCGTTAGAAAGGCAGAGGAACGCTGAATTGGCTGCTGAGCTTAGCCTTTCTGCTGAGAAATGTCGTTGGTATCTGAAGGAGGGGGCAATGCTTATGTCTGAGGGCTTTATGCACCATCACGGGATGGACGACTTTCAGATTAAGACTCTTTCTGCATATTTTGAGGTGAGGTCCTTACACGTATCCGACGAGGATTTCAAAGGCCGCCAAACAGAAGGAAAATAACGCGTCAGCCGCTCCGTAGGTCTCGCGCTTTGCTTCTTGATTTTTGCTGTTGATATGTTTTTGTCTATCCTTGTGAGGATATTTTGTGATTCTGACGATATCAATTTCTCTTCAAGCCATTGCTTTTAGTCTATGATTTCTTTGCTGGTCTTGTCTCATGATATTACTGCCACAATCATGGTTAGTAGGCTTTATTACTAAGATCACAATAATGTGGACATCGTACCTTATGTGGTTAGTCAACCGTTGCGTTTGCATGCGCACGTCATTCATGATTGCCAAGATATTTATGTCTTTAGAGACACCAGCTCGTTTTCTGAGGAAGACTTTCCCGCAGTGCCTCTACGCATTTTTTTTCTTTGTTTGAGAATCAGGAACTTAATTCTGCATTATCGTTATCTCTTTGATGATGTTCCAACGAACAAAATTATTATTTTCATTCCTGTCCCATATAGCTTAGCGCGCTCTTTGTTGTTAGGGGGATCACTTAGCCTTGCTAAGTTTGTTTATGATATTGTTACTGTTGCGATAGATACATCTCTCCAGCCTAACTTCACCGGGTATCAACCACTCGGTTACTAGCTGGGATATCTCTCCTTGTTTCAAATGCCAACGATCGGCTTGGGACGTGCCTCATCTTAGTGAGCCGTCTGATCAGGACCGACCGTCACAAGGATAGGATTTTCACTCCCAAGCGTTGAAACTTCGCGTTCCTGGAGCGTGCCTTGTCTTAGTGGGCCGACAAGGATAGGATTTTCACTTCCAGGACAGAGTTACTACCTCCTTGGGTCGTGCCTCGTCTTAATGACCCGTCTATGTGAGCACAACTACCACAAGGATAGGATTTTCACTCCCAAGGATGCCGGGACGTGCCTCGTCGTAGTGGGCCGTCTATGTGAGCACGGTTACCACAAGGATAGGATTTTCACTCCCAGGGGCATTGGGGTGTGCCTCGTCTTAGTGGGCCGTCTGTGTTAGCACGATTGCCACAAGGATAGGATTTTCACTCCCAACGTTGTTTATGCCAGGGCGTGCCTCGTCTTAGTGAGCTGTCTGATCAGGACCAGCCATCACAAGGATAGGATTTTCACTCCTGGCATTCTTCATTATCTGTATATGATTGGTCATAATGTGCATAAGGAATACCTTTCATTCATGCGTTAGATCAATGTTAACAATGTCAAACAGGAGAGATTAGCTTCTAGCATGATATAGTTTCAAACGGGCTATATTCCAGGAATTTGCTAAGGGAGTACCGTCAAGTGTTTCCAAATGATATGCTCCATTTCCGATGACGCGGTTGACGCGATATGGCCCATCCCAATTTGGGCTGAGTTTTTCCATGCGTTGTCCTGCCGCTTGTTTGTCTCTAAGCACTAAATCTCCCGCTTTGAGCAGCCGCTCTTTGACTTGTCTGTTATGGTATTGCGCCATTTTTCTTTTGTAATGCAAGGCTTTCAAAAGAGCCTCCTCTTGTACCTCTAACAGCGCGTCAAGGTTAGCACGTAACCTTTCTTCAATTGTTTCTTCATTGAAATATGCCACTCGGAGGCTCAGGGTGCCAATTTCTACCGGCGTGACAGCCTCTGTGCCAAAGGCTAACACAAATGGGGTTTCTCCTGTGGTAGTTTTGACGGTCATGCGATAGGCCCACATTACATACGGCAGTTCGTCTGCCCATTTCTTTTTAGAACCTTCTAGGTTCCTCTTGATGCCATTGAGGATACTGCGATTGGTCACTTCAGCCTGACCGTTGGTTTGCGGGTGCGCCACAGAAGAGAATCTTTGTTCGATTTGGAATTCCGCGCACTGATTTCTGAAAAATTGGCTCGTGAATTGCGTTCCGTTGTCACTGACCAATATACGAGGTACCCCGAATCGCATCATATTAAAGAAGTGCCAAATTCTTTCCGTCGTAATGTTGGCTACTGCCTCTGCTTCTGCCCATCTCGTGAAATAGTCTACCGCCACAACCACAAATTTTAGTTGGGACCTGGCCTTTGGAAATGGGCCTAAGATATCGATTCCCCATTTGGCAAACGGGCAAGGGGCAACAATTTCTGAGATTTGCACGGCTGGTCTTCGAGGGATCTTGGCGTATTCCTGACATTTCTGACAAGATTTCACAAAGTTGAGACAGTCTCTGCGAATGGTGGGCCAGTAAAATCCTGAATGAAAGACTTGTGCCGCTAGGGTGTCACCAGCCACGTGCATGCCGCATATTCCTTCGTGGATCTCTCGCAAAGTGTGGAGGCCTTCTTGCTCCGTTATGCACTTTGCGGCTGGATGAGAGAATCATTTTCCAATCAACTATCCGTTGTAGTATGTGCACCGTGCCGCTTGTTTCAAAATTTTCCTCTTTTCAGTTCAATGTACTGGCAACTCATCATGTTTCAAATATTTCACAACGGGGATTCTCCAATCGCTCTCCACTTCCTCCACACAAAGAGACACTTGTTCTTCCATGAAAGAGGGCACTGGTATCTCACCGTAGTGCACATCTTTGGGTATGTAGGCTGCCGGGTTGGCTGCAATTTTAGCGAGATTATCAGCCTTGAATGCCCTTTCCCTGTGTCTCTGTTAGCTCACATTTTACCTTTGCAAGGTATTGAATCATGATGGGTTCTCGGGCTTGGAAATTTCCCAAGACTTGATCTATTATCAATTTAGAGTCCCCCCGTATCTTTAGCTGCGGATCGTGCATTGTTCCTGCATCGCGCGTAGCTTCAATGAAGAAATTGTTGCCTATTCTGAGTCCGGCCAGTAACGCTTCGTACTCGGCCGCGTTGTTTGACAGTGGCTGCAAAATTCTGATGGCGTAGCGCATCTGTATGTCATCAGGTCCAATCATGAAAATTCCAGCGCCAACTAACTCTTGATTTTTAGCTCCGTCCACATGGATGATCCATGTATCACTGTAAGTGTCTGGGGACGGGAGATCTGAGTCTTTCACTTCCCCTTCAAGTGGGTCCATCGGTAGCCCTTGTGTAAATGTGCATTTTGCTATGAAGTCTGCTAACGCTTGGGCTTTGATGGACGGTCTGGCATTTCGCGTTGTTTGGAGATAAACCGCCCTAACACAATGATGCGTCCTGTGAGCTTTTGCACTTCTTTGACGGTTGGCGGAGATATCATGTCCTGAATCACTTTTACTTTCGAAGGGTTAGGTTGGATGCCTTTCTGGCTGACCACGTAACCTAAGAATTTTCCTGTTTGAAACGCAAACATGCATTTTCGGGGGTTCAACTTCATCTTGTATTCTGTCATCAGGTTGAAAACTTCTTCCAAATCAGCCACATGGTCCTCAAAGCTTCGGCTTTTGACAAGTATATCATCCACGTAAGCCTCCACCTTTTCCCCAATCTGCTTTTCAAAAACTTTATTTGCCATGCGCTGGAATGTTGCCCCGGTATTTTTAATCCAAACGGCATTGCTGTGTAGCAATAAGTGGCCCTTGGCGTGATGAAAGCGGTCTTTTCTTCGTCCTCTACGGCCATGGGAATTTGGTGATATCCTTAGTTAGCATCCAATGAGCTTAGATAGGCGTACCCCGCGGTTTGATCGACGAACTGGTTGATTCGAGGAAGAAGATAACAATCTTTGGGACACGCGTTGTTTAAATCAGTGAAGTCAATGCATATGCGCCAATCTTCGTTAGGTTTTGGGACTAGGACAGGATTAGCCAACCACGTTGGGTACTGGACTTCTCGGATGAAGCCAGCATCCATGAGCTTTGATATCTCTTTCTCGATGGCTATCATCTTTTCTGGAGAGAAAACTCGCCACTTTTGCTGAACAGGCTTGGCGTTAGGGTTAACGTTGAGTCGGTGTTCTGTTATTTCTCGCAAAATTCCAGGCATATCCGCTGGCTTCCACGCGAATTCTCCTTTATATTTATTCAATAATCGAGCTAGCTGTGCACTTTCTTCTGCGTTCAATTTTTCGCTAACCAAAAAATTTACTTCTTCGACTCCGCTAATGGGAATTGGCCTCATGTTGTCTACTGGCTGAGTACACTTTTCTACTCTATCCTCGAAGGGATCATCTGCTACGAACACGTAACGATCGCAACTCCTTTGGGTCATGAGTAAATAGCACTCGGCAGCTAACTTCTGGTCCCCTTTGATCGAGACTACTCCATCCCACGAAGGGTATTTCATCTTTAGATGCTTTTACGATATCGCAGCTCCAAAGCGGTTGAGGTATGGCCGCCCGAGTATAGCGTTGTAAGGCAATGACAAGTCTACAACCAGGAACAATAATTCCTCCGACCGCTTGGACGTATCCTCTCTAAATATACTAGTAGCGTTGTGACTCCTGCCACCGGGATTGGGACCCTGCCTACTCCAATTATTGGTTTTTTACAAGGCGTTAGCTCACTGTCGGGACGCTTCATTAGGTTGTACGCTTCAAGCGAGAACAGATTGACCGCATTCCCATTGTCAACAAGGGTTCTCCTGACTCTATGATTGCTGATAACGGGTGTGACTACTAGCGCATCGTTGTGTGGGTAGACAACGCCTTTCTCATCCTCTTCGGAGAATGATAGCACCATTCGATCTAACGCTCTTATTGCTTCACTTTTTGCTGACGCGTTTTCTCTCTTTCGCTTGTCGCCCGTCGCGGGTGCTGACGCTGCGGGTTCATCGAAATATGGAGTGCCTCCCGCTATAATATTGATCATGGGAATGTCCTCTTTGCTAACCATAAATGTTTCTTTATTTCTTCCAATAGGGATGGCGTTGGCTCCCGTGGCGTAAGAGGGTGCTTGCCAATCACCAGTCGCCTTATCTGCTGGATTGTTCCTGACCTCCTCCCTTATTTTAGTGGCAAATTCGCCGAGGTATCCTTCTTCAACTAAGTGCTCTATCGCTAGTTTCAATTCCCTGCATACGTCCGTGGAGTGTCCTTTGACTTTATGGAACTTGCAGAATGCATTTTCCCTTCCTCCCATAATTACTCCCGGTTTCACAGGAGCTAGGTAACGAATAGGCAAGTTTCACTGCTGAACTATCGCCAAAATTTCTAGTCTTGGAAGTATGAGGGAAGGGAGGTCAGGGTGATATATTCGCCCCTTGGGTGGATCCGCTTGCCTCCTGGTAGGAGAATTCCCAAATTTTCCTCTCGAGAAGTTACCCCTCTACCGATTTGAGGCTCTAGGGATGTGGTCCTTTCGTTGCCTATAATCATCGGTTGGTTGCGTATCAGGAGTTGCGCTAACGCGGACGTTGGGGGCTGAATGCGTATCTTGGGATACATTCTGGATTCGTTCCCTATTCTCTTCTTCCTCCATTCTCGCATAATTGTGCGCTTTCAACCTTAAAACGTTTAGAGTCAACGGTGGGTCCACCATTAAAGTATCTCGTAACTTCCCATAACGGCAATTACACTTCAAAGCTTCGACAGCGAAATCAATGGTGACCCCTAGCGTTAGCGACATCTCCAGATCAAAATGACTCAAAAAATCGTTCAAGGATTCTTGTGGCTTTCGATGAATATCGAATAGTGCTGATGCAGATTTCCTAATAGGAACAACCGTGCTGAACCGGCTCCAAAATTTAGCTTCCAGTTGGGAAAAATTATCAATGGAACCTGCCGGAAATCCCTCGAACCAAAGGCGCGCTACACCAGATAGCGTCATTACAAAGATTTGACATAGCGCAGCGTCACTGTGAGTTTGAAACTGTACAAAATCTTTCACCTTATTAAGATGAGAAATAGGATCCTTCGTGCCATCATATGATTCCACAGGAAGTTTTACATGCCGATTGACCCGGTGATGTCTTACGCGGTGGTTGAATGGGTGACCGTTGTTATCATCAGGAATCCCCTGCGGTTGACGAGGAGGAGAAAGTTCGTGAAGCTGCCTTTGAGCTCGAAAATCATATTCACGATGCCGCCTAGAAGATCGGCTGCGACTTTTTGGCGTTTGAGTTCGATGTCTCCTGCTACTCGATCTCTCACTGTGCCTAGGAGATGAGTCCCTGAACATCTCATCTCGTCTGTTATCCCAATGATCTCTATATTCACCGTCCCATCGTTCCTCTTCACGGACAGGGGCTTCCCTCCTATGCTGCTCAGATGGTTCAGCACGTCTATGCGCAAGTTGCATGACTCCAACAGGGGTTGATGTCAAAGGTTAAAGGAAGGCCTCTGGATTGCCTAGGTGATAGTGGTTGATCAGCGATGATGGATGGAGTAAAGACTATATGAGAAGGCACGCTAGGTCCCGAAACATGAGGCGTAAATCCTGCAGCTAGTTCTGTCAGCTGGTCTAGCTGGGTTCGAAGGGCGAATATTGAATTCGCGAGAGGATTGCTTGCACCGTCTACCGCGGGTGTCCTCAAATGGGGGATAGAGTAACTAGGTCCTAGCATCTGAGATAAAGGAGTATATGTCTGGGATGCAAATGTTCCCGCCACTTGCTCAAAAGAGAGATCCGACGTGCCTGGTGGAACTTCTTGCACCGTGGTGGAAGCATCAGTGGTGGCGAAAGGGAAGAGTCGCCTACGAGTAGAAAACGAGAGGCTAGAAGACCGGGACAGTGCGGGATCTGGGTCAGAATCCATAATCCTTCAAACTTTAAGAAAACAGAGCTTGGCTATTAAGGACGCTCACTTAATGAAGCCAAAGCTCTCAATGAAAGCACCAATTTGATAAGATTCGGGTAGTTCGCTGAAGGGTAGTAGAGGATTATGGTTCTTGAGGTCGACCGTCCACGGAGTTCGAAGTACCTGTACATCGCCGGAGAGGGTCTCCGGTGTAAACACTCCGATGCTTAAGTCAGTTTGGTTGTGTAAAATGGCATAGCTTTTGCTAGCAATCTTAGGCTTACCTTCCTCCTTTGTGGCGGAGGTATTTATAGGCAAAAATGGAGCATTTCCGAGTGATCTTGGTCACAAGGTGCTAACGCTCCCATCAGGGGGGGGGGGGGGGGGGAGGTTAGAGTGCCTCGCTGATGGAATGCGTTATCCCTGTGTTAGATATAGATATGGGGGTAGGCGTTACCTAGGCAAGACAATGTCTACGCTCCTCTCGAGATGCCTAGCTTGGCCTGGGATGGGATAACACCCTGTGTCACGATAGTGTGATGTGTGGGACTCCCTCGCCGATGTCGACCATCCCAGTGTCGATCACATAGAGAGAGGGTATAAGACGAAAATGCCCTTGTTGTTAGGGGTATTGTTATCATGCAGCATAGGAAAGACTTGCTGGTGTGCTGCTTGAAGGGCATAAGGGTTTCCTCCGCCGAACTGTCCTTAGTGGCGGATGCTCTAAGGGAGATCCCTACTGCCCTTGAGGATGACGATGTTGGGTCCCATGCTTGACCATTGGTCATTGTCCCTTTGTTTTTACATTTTCTGTGTACGCGCTTGAGCGCTTAGGCCGTTCAGGCCATAATTAAATAAAATGTCATTTCAATTATTGCTCCATCTTCTACCTTTGATCTCTTGTTGTTTGTTCCTCTAGTTAGGTACGGTTGCTATAAGCCCAACCGAAAATGAGTCTTGTCTGGAATGAAGTGCTTTGATGCCTGAACTGGCAGTAAATGTTTACTTGACCGTTCCTTGCGCCGCGCCCCTCGTGGTGAGTGATTGGGCAGTTTTTTGGTGCCTTTTGATTGGCGCAGTTCTCGAACAGTTGCGTGCACCGTATCAGATTCTGTAATTATGATTGTTCTTCTCCAGGTGTACTTACTGCTTTCAAGGGACACGCAAAGGGATCGGGGTACCTTTTTGCCTCAGCAATTTAATGGGGTTTTCTTTCCTTTTTTTTGTTCACCTTCTTCTTCTTATATATTTTCCTGGATTACTTGTGAATCAATGGCAGATTCCTATTTCCTTGATACTGCAGCACGTGACTCCCCACCGACTCCTCCGACTTCGCCGAATTCGGATCATCCTCCTCCGTCACCTCCATGGAGGCCACCAGTCCGCCGGAAGGGCCGCAAAAGGCCGAGGAAGAAGACCTCCGAGGCGGTTAACGTTCCTTCTGCTTTCTCCGCGCGGAAGGATAATGGACAATTTCCTTCTATCGATCCCGTCTTGGAAAAAGATTCTCCTCATGGCGCGGATTTTGAGGCGATGGTTGCTAACGTTGTGGATGGGCCGAGCTCGGCGTTGCTAGGTCAGGAGAAAAGGGTTGACGAGCGTTTTCTTCCTTATAACGGAGGCCTGCCGCTCTCGGATGACGACGATGTTTTTTACTATGACATGTATTGGCCTGATGAGGATTAGTGCCCTGGCGTTAGGTGCGCTGTAGATGCCGTATGGATTTTTAATAAATAAGCTGATGTTTTCTTTCTCTTGCCACCGTGCTATTTTGTTAATGACTGATATGAAGACGTTAGCTTTACTGAGTCAAGCGTTCTGCGATTGTTTTGACTTGGCCAATCATTAACTACCGCTTGGTAGATCGTGGCAAATAACTGCTTGCTTCTAGCCTCTGAGCATGATTCCACGTGGCCCACTTATTTTACACGCGTCCTCGCGCGACTGGTAGTTCAATTAATACAGTGACATTTGGTCCTTTAAAAGGGGTTATCTTCTCTTTCTAATACTTTTTGCCCTCATTTCAAATTTTCTCTTTTCTCTGCATTTTCTCTGGAAAAGATTCTCGTCCGTCCTCCGCCCTTTGCCGATTTGCCTGCGGATCTTTCCTTTCAAGGTATCACTTCATCCCTTCATATTTTCTGTTCATTAGCTTATTATGGTTGTGACTAGAACTAGACGATTCCTCTAGAGACCCGTGGATCCGGAAATCATACAATCATCTAGTATTTTCTCCTGTGATGTTATTTTAAACGCTGAGCTGGAGGAAAACGGTATCACTTTCCCTCTTGGGTGCGTCCCTACCGTTCCCGAGAGCGACATGCGCCTTGATGATCCACTGTGGAGGAATTATAGATTAGTTTATTTTAAAATGTTCCTCTATGGTTTTCGCCTCCCAGTCCATGCTTCAATAACAGCGCTGCTGCGGGAATACAAGCTTAATCCTGCCCAGATAACTCCTTCTTCGTGGTGTGGGGTTTATGCCTTTCTTCACGCTTGCGAGTTGGAGGGCATTCTCGCCCCATCTCTCAATTTATTTCGCAAATTCTTTAGCATGACCTGTCACGATTGTTTAATCAGTATTACTCCAAGGTGGGATGACGCGTTTGTGCAGTCATTCTGGCAGCGGTTTTGTGGCTTTGAGAGGGTTGTGGCTGACTGGAAAAATAGCTTCTTCGTTCTTGAGCTACCGTCCCATTGGTGGCGCTGTGGTTTTAATCAAGAGCTTATAGGCCCCCTTTGGGAAAATCCAGTGTTGCTGACTAGAAGCGAGCTAGATCAAGCTAATGCTTTGCTGGATAAGAGTATACACTATCACATCTGGGATTTCGCCTTATACAAACTTCTGAACGAGTGTGTTATGGGTGAGTTTGTCTTTCTTCACATTTCCCTTTCCCACTTTTTTATTGCTCTCATACATTCCCTTATCAGGAGACACTGATGGTCAGTCATTGGGAGGGGCTAACGCCCCTCTGAATGTGATGCCGCTCAGAACGATACTAGCTTCTCCTCCTGCCGCTCATTCTAGTTATCGGGGCGTTCCACCCAAGAGGAGAAAAACTAAGACAGTCGCTGGGAGAGGACGGAGGAGCGTCATCTCTGCACGAGCTTCTCCTTTTATCGACAATTGGCTACCACCTCATCGCGGAGGGATAAATATAAGTCAGCCTTCGACTCGAGTAATTTTCAGTGACGACAACGGCCAAAGCGAGGACATGGATGCCAAACCAGACCTTTGTCATGCCTCCTTGCTTTAGGGAAAGAGACTCAGAGTAGGCATGAATGAGCAGGCTACTGGGGCCTCTTCTGATCATGCTAACGCGAAGACTACCGTAGCGCCTGTCATTTCTTCTATGGCAAGCACTTCTCAACCGGCGAAAATTGCTGACGTGCCAACTATCTGCCCTCCTACTGCTGCTACAGTTTCGTTAGTGGCAGATTCCCCTCCGCCAGCTAATGCTCCTGACTCTCCCATTTCTCAATTTATTCCAGATGTGGTGGCAACAACTTCTCTAGCTTCTGAGCCGCCACTCAAGGTTCCTCCCCAATTGTTTTTCACTTCTATCTCAGAGGTGAGTAATAAAGGCTCCCCTCCAACTCCAATGATCAATCTCTCTCTTGAAGGCCCCAAAGGGATTCCGTGCTATTGCATGGATTTGGCAGGATTTGGCATCAACGGTCTTCGTGCTGCAGGGGTACAAAATCCCTTCTCAAGGGACGAGTTCACGACGCCCCTGATAGGAGAAATGATCAGCTCTTCTACAGAGAAAGAGAAATTCCTTCAGCTTTCGCCAAGGGCTCGCTGCAGGCACGTTGTGAATGATTCTCTAGATATCTTCCGCTACTTTCAATATGCGGTAGATTCTGCCCGCGCCATGTGCGCTCAGAAGGTGCAGCTTGATCGGTCCTTAGACCAAACGAGGTTGCTAACGCGTCTTTATGACGATTCACCGAAGGAGCTGAGCAGAGAAAAATCTTAAGGGAAAGCGAAAGCCGATGTTCTGGAGGCAGAGTTAGCTTTGGAAAAGAAGAGAAATCTTCTTCTTTGCGAGGAGATGCTGGCTCGAGACGAGGAATTTACCAAGATTCCACTAAGGATGGAGCGTTGGAAAAAGAGGGTTCTGGAGGCCCTCACTTCTAGGTTCGCTGCCCGTTTCAGGAGTGATTCCTTCGATCTGGTCAAGATTGCCGATTATGCCTTTGCCATAATAGACAAGGTTAATAAAAATGGAGATGGTGCATCTGCCTTAGAGGGAGAGGAGTTTGGTGACGGCAGTGGCGGTAGCACGTAACAGCCTTGCTCTTGATTACTATCCTCTTCTTATCTGTATTTGTTTATTCTTCAATCAATCGCTCCCCAAAGACATTTGACCTTGTTATTCTTGTAATAAGGCTAACGCCATGAGATCATTGCTGTTTTTTCCTCAAACGCTGGGTTTTGATGTATTATCGATATTGCTTGTGTTTTGCTGACGTTTTTTGCTATCGCGTCATTTCTTGAGACCGCGTGTCCGAGCTGGTGTTGCCTTTTAGAGCATTAAATGCTATGAATCCCCTCATTAATGCGATCGAAAAGTAATGATGAGAAAGTGATACGATCATGCCTACATCTACAAGGCCCGAACGAACCCGAACACGACCAATTGTGAAGACACATTCTAGGATACCTTTTACCCTTCAAATGGGCTTGGAAGCCCATCAAAATGACAAGAAAATTCGTCCATCTTAGAAGGAAGGAGAAGGAAGAGCTCATTAAGGGCATTATGGTCTCAAATGGCCTAATATGTAATAACTATAAGTAGTTCAATTCTTGCATATGTTCAATTTAGCTTTGATGATGAATATTGATTGAGAGAATTCTCCTTATTCATCCGGGGCTCAATATTGGTGTTTGCCTTGGTTTGGAAAGCCGTGGCTTAAGTCAATCGAAAACAAGAAGTTTCCATCTTTGTGTAATCGGTTATTACTTCGTATTTGTGAGCGATTGAGTGTATATTTGAGTGTTCATCTTTGAACGGTTTGTGTTTGTTGAATGTGAGAGTATTCTGCCCGTGTATTCAAGTATTCATCAAGCATATCTCAAGTGTTCAATTGATCGTTGTTCAAGCAATCATCTCTAATCTCCATCCGCATTCATCCGGGTATTATCTTGTATTTTGTGTGTTTATTCCTTGTATCATTTCCGCTGCGTGTCTCCATATTTCCTACTGTTTCCTTATTGATTTGTGTCATAAACTCATTGAGCTAGATCCTCCATTCGTTACATACCATTCGGCCTTCACATCGGAGGTCGGATCGTATCAAGTGGTAGCGGAGCTTCTGGCGCTCCGAGTTTGTTTTTGTGTTCGTTCCTGTCCAGTTTGTGTGAGTCCTACAGCTCAGAAAACTCTGAAAGTTTGTATAAATAAACTTCAATCTGTTAGTGACAACTTTTGTTTTTGAGTCATCTGTAAATTTGGTAAAATTTCCATACTTTTTGACCGCCTAAGAAAAGTGTGCAGATTTTATCCGAGAAAATCTGTTCTTGTGTTGCGAGTCCATTTTCTGTATCTTCCAGTAAGAATCGTGTTTTTGTCCCTTCGTAAAAGTTGTAGGTCTGTGTCTTAGCAACGTCTCTATTAAATTTCATGATGTAATATTGTCGTTTGCTATTTTTAAGAGTCAAAATTCGAAAGTCTGTCAAGAACACTCTTTGTGTTCTTCATGCGTTCATCTTGTTTTCTTGAGTCTTTTCGTCTTCAACACTTGGGGAAGACGAATCAAGGTCAGTTTAATCTTCTTCTAAGTATTTTGTAGTGTTTCAAAGTGTTTTAGCAGAAGTATTCCATTCTTACACCAAGTCAATGAAGTGAGAGATAAGAGTGACACAAAAGTCCTAAATAAATCTTCTTTTCTCCTAGTTTTTAGGGTCATAAACGTGAATATCTTCCACCTCAAATAATCCCTAGATTTCCTGAACATTAAATCTTCCAAGATATCTCTTGAGGTCTGCAAAATTTTGGAGTCAAATGAAATCTATAGGATACTCAAAAAGTCCTCACCCTCAACAGTGATGAAGAGAAAAGTCTTAGTGTCACCTACCTCTTTGTCTCAAAAACGTGTGAGTGCCCTCTAAGTCAAAAATCTTCCCTCATTTGCTGAACAAGAGATCCTCAAGTATCCTTCTAGTAAGCAACAAATTCTTAGAACCAAACAAAATCTTTAGGATACACAAAAGTCCTAAACAAAAGAGAGAAAAGTTGCAAACTAAAAGTCCTAAACTAAACACCTCTTGTGTTAGCTCTTGAGAGAAAAACGTGAGGAGTCCTCAACACCAAGAATACTTTGCTAATTTTCCTAAACACTCACTTAAGTCTTTTATATTTGAGTGTTCAAGTCCTTTGTGTCAAGTCCTTGAGTCCTAAACACATTTTCGTTTCTCTTTTCCAAGTCTCTAGTCAAGTCACCATTTTCCAGCAAATGTGTCCTTGAGTCTTGTCCCTTTTATTGTGTCTTCAGCCGAATTTTTTCTTCTTTCTTGGCTGTAACTTGTAGAGCTTTGTCTTAGGATTGTTCATACTAAATTTTGTGATTTAATTCAATCGTTTCCTATTTTTCGTATGTCATAGTCGAAAGTTACACAAACTGCCCAGAATTTTCCAGCAAACTGTTTTGCGCGATCATCTTGTGAACAGTTTTTCATTGAGTTTCCAGCTGAATTTCGTCTTTAGACCTGAATGAAAATTGTAGTCCTCAACCTCAAGTGTACCCATATTAAAATTTGTGACAAAATTCCAACGTTTTCTATTTTTAAAGGCCAATAGCCGAAATTTTTGGAAAACTGTCAGAAAAATTCCAGCAAACTGCCTTGGTGTTTCTAGCATTCTTGATTGAGACTTCGTGATTGAACTTGAGATTGTTGGTTGATTGTTACGCAAGACACGGAATTGAATACAGAGGAGTTTGAGTGATTGTGGAGTACAAATTTTGAGGGCTTAAACACGAGTGTAAACACGTGAGGGAGCGATTTCTTTTAACTAACGTTTATACATATATATAGTTTGTTAATTTTGTAGGTACAATGACTTCACTAAATTCTTGTCAATCAAGCTATGGCCTAGGTCTCTTCGAACAAGGCCTTGGCTATGGCTCCTCTACTAATAGCTGCACCAACTTTGATCCTTTTCAAGTAACAATTCCTACTTGTAGAGCATCTTTTCAACCGGCTGAATTTATCCAATGGGAATACCACCTTGTGAAGGCCATTGAATGTCATAATTTTTTCGGAGCACAGAAAATTGAGCTTGCTCAAATGACATTTGATGACGATACCGAGATTTGGTGGTACCACATTTGTTGTGAAAGAGCAAGAAGAGAAGATCCAATTGCAACTTGGGCTGAAATGAGACATGTCATGAGAGCATGTTTTGTGTCATCATACTATCGAGAATTCTTAGAAGACGAGTTGTCCTCCCTTCAACAAGGAATCAAAACCGTGATGGAATATTATCAAGAATTTGATGATTTACTCATCAAGACTTATCTTCAAGATAATGAGAGCATGATCATGGATTTGTTTCAAAGTGGATTAAATAAAGTGATTAGAAGACAGCTTGCCCTCTATGAGTTTACAAGCTTATCATCCATGATTCAATTTGCCTACGAAATTGAAATTCATGAGTGTTTGATGGAACAAAACAGTAGCTCATTCCAAGGCTGCCCGAGTGACCAAAAATCTTCTTCTGCTACTATTTTCGAGTCCAAATCGGAAGTGGTACAATATGCACAAGTCATTCAACAAAAACAGCCCACACCACCTCAATCTTGTGACCCAAAGGTGACTGAAAAATTTAATTTGATTGAAAGGAGTGTGGCTGTAAATTCTACAGCATTGAGTGAAAAATGTGAGCTTGAAAATGAGAGAGAAGAGTGTGAGAGGAAAGAAAATGAAAGAATTGATGAGGAAAATACACGGTATGAAAACAACAAGCATGCCAAAGAGAGTGTCATTGAAATTACAGAAAGTTTGAGAGAAGAAAGTAAGGAAAAGAGGCGAACAAAAATTGTGAAAGCTATTGATCCAATGAGCGTGCCTTTGAGCAATGAGGATCAGTTAGCTAATCCTAACATTGATGATTCTTTTCCTACTCTTTGTGTGCCTCCCTTGCATAAAAATCAAAGGACAAAAGATGGCTTCAAACCATCAATTTTAGGAGGCGTAGGAAGCAAAATTGCACAACAATGGTGTGAACAAAGGTATGCACCACTCTCTTCTCCAAATGATGCAAGGTTAGAGCCTACAACTCGTCATAATTCTAATTCACATGATGTAAATTTAAAAGATTTTTATTTAGCATGTGAAAAGAAACCATTGTTGCATCTCATCAATTATTCTTTCTTGCTTAAATTGTCTAGAAGTCAAATCTATTTTGTAAATGATAGTAGAATTAAAATTGCTTTTTCTGTGCTTACTAGGACAGTACCTAGCATGTTAGAAAATAATTTGGATGATTGTAGGGATACTGTGAATATTAGGAATTTGTTTCTTGCATTTGGCGAATTTATTCGTAAGCGTGAACGAATAATTCCTTTTATTTTCTCACAATTGTTTTCAAGTTTGATTAAGTGTGTAGGTGAGAAGACGAATGCATCCATGGTACCAAAATCAGGAGAACATATGTGCTTGAGCCGTGAGCACACATGTACAAATCTAACCAAAGAAGGCGTTGAGGCGAACGCTCAATTGGTTCCTAGACACGGCAAATTGTCACATATACTCCATTGGATTTGTTCCAACGTTTTTAATTTTTATTTACCTTTAGAGTATAAATATACAAATCATTCATTTCAACTTACTAACTTAAATATTTTTATGGTAGGAAATGAAGGATTTAAAGCTAAGGATTCGTGGGCGAATCCTTTCGAAGGGAAGGGTGATGAGGCGATCACGGATCCCTTTGACATCAAAGAGCATGACGCGATACCAAGAGGATCGGTCACAAACAGCAAGGCATTGATAGGCGAGGCCCGCACCAATCCAAGACCCATTCCTAAGCCTCCCGACTATTGCGCCAACTCTAGGCCACCCGCGTGGCCTAGCTTTCATCCCGCGCGCGCACCTTTCTTAATACTCCATAGAATTAATTATGATGCTTTTAATTCTTTGAAATCTTTGGAGTATGAATTTACCAATCACTTGTTTCACATTACTAACTTATTTATTTATGAGACAGGGAATGAGAAAATTGAAGCTACGGATTCGAGGACGAATCCTTTCGAAGGGAAAGGTGATGATACGATCATGCCTACATCTACAAGGCCCGAACGAACCCGAACACGACCAATTGTGAAGACACATTCTAGGATACCTTTTACCCTTCAAATGGGCTTGGAAGCCCATCAAAATGACAAGAAAATTCGTCCATCTTAGAAGGAAGGAGAAGGAAGAGCTCATTAAGGGCATTATGGTCTCAAATGGCCTAATATGTAATAACTATAAGTAGTTCAATTCTTGCATATGTTCAATTTAGCTTTGATGATGAATATTGATTGAGAGAATTCTCCTTATTCATCCGGGGCTCAATATTGGTGTTTGCCTTGGTTTGGAAAGCCGTGGCTTAAGTCAATTGAAAACAAGAAGTTTCCATCTTTGTGTAATCGGTTATTACTTCGTATTTGTGAGCGATTGAGTGTATATTTGAGTGTTCATCTTTGAACGGTTTGTGTTTGTTGAATGTGAGAGTATTCTGCCCGTGCATTCAAGTATTCATCAAGCATATCTCAAGTGTTCAATTGATCGTTGTTCAAGCAATCATCTCTAATCTCCATCCGCATTCATCCGGGTATTATCTTGTATTTTGTGTGTTTATTCCTTGTATCATTTCCGCTGCGTGTCTCCATATTTCCTACTGTTTCCTTATTGATTTGTGTCATAAACTCATTGAGCTAGATCCTCCATTCGTTACATACCATTCGGCCTTCACATCGGAGGTCGGATCGTATCAGAAAGGACACGCGTCTTTCTCGTGATGAAGCGTTTGAGGTAGGCACCTTCTAGGGAGTAGCGAGGACTGAAACGTCTCCCTTTTAAAGTTGTGTCCTTCGCGCGTGTCGCGTCCTTCCATTATGCTACCTTGCCATGTGTTAGTTATTAACTGGTCATGCCTTTTCAACCCTTTTAAGGTTATATATAATGTTTTTCCCCTGCCTTCTTTTTTCTTTTTTTATCTCCTTCTGAAAATAACTCACGCCGCTCCTTCTTCTTTGTTCTGGGATTCTTGGTGTTTCTTTCACGAAGGTACACACATTACTTCCTTCTTTTACTTTTCTTTTTATTTTTACTGGTTATGGCGAAGACTCGTTCTTAAAAATCTGATGAGGAGGAAAATTCCCAAAAATCTGTTGGGGAGGAGAAAATCAATAATACCCCCACTTCTCTTGACACATTGCCCCTAGTTCATCGTTGTCTGTCCGATTTCAATGTTCAGTTCTCTCAGGGTTACTTCGTTAATGTTGCTTCTGACCCTCTCCGCCTTAATAGTATATTGCCTGATAATGGTAGGGTATTGTATGCCAAGTTGTTTGACCATGGGTTTCGGCTTCCCCTTGACTCGCTTGTAAAACTGTTACTGCTGATTCTGACTTGAATCCGACTCAACTGAGTTCCTAACGCAATTTGCGTTGTGAGTGTTTTTGCGGTGTTATGCCGATTCAAAGGGATTGAGTCCCCTTCATTAGCGTTGCTTCATGATATTTTCCAATTGTATTCTCACAAGGGGGTAATATCAATATCACCCCGCTATGGCGATGACTCACTAAAGCCCTTCACTTGGAAATTTATGGGTATCGAGTCTTCTGTTCCTCGCTGGAAAGAAGAATTTTTTGTTGTTAACTTGCCCGAGCCTTTGTGGAGAACCAGTTTCAACGAAGAAATTAAAGATGGGGCTTGGGGTAGCAGAAAACCACTCTCCAACCTAGAGGATAGTTGGCTAAAGACGCTGCTCCAAATGGACTTTAGCGTTGACACTCGTAAAGTGGCAAACAGAGTGGCTGTTACAGAGTGTAAAATGGGTGAGTGTTTACCCTTCTTTCTTCGCGTTGCTGGGAAATGCTAACGCTAACATTTTTTCATGACTATGAAATGGTTCCGCCCGGTTGGGAGCCCGAATACATTCGGAGAAAAAAGAGAAGGGAGCAAGCAAGAAATGACCAGGCTGCTGCCGCTACTGCTGCTGCTGCTGCCGCTGAAGGTGGGGCTACCGGGGTTACTTTAGCCGCGCCACTTTCTCAAGGAGCTGTCGTCACTGCCGACACTATTGAAGCGTCGTCTTCGCGAGCGCGCGTTACAAGAAGGAAGAGAAGTAAAAAAGCAACCTTCGTGCCCCCTGCTCTTTCTCAGGCTACCGCTTCTTCAGAAGTGTCTGCTGGTTTGATTCCTACTGGGATTCCTTTGGTTTCCCCTTCTGCTCAGGTACCTCTATCTGTTGCCCCTCCTGCTTTCTTCGCTCTTCTGCCGTTTCCTTATTGTATTTCATTTTCTTAGGAAGTTGGCACCACTTCCACTCATTCTCTTCCTTACGAAGACATGTCATTTGCGAGTGAGCTTGCCGAGCGCTGGAAGAAGGTTCTTATGACCTTCAAAATAGCCCATCGTCATCCAGCGTTAATCCACCCTTGACGACTTCCACGGGGGTGGCGGACCTTTCGGGCAGCCTCAAGGTGCTGACCTTGTTATCGATCCCCATACTTTTACTGACTCTCCACTCCATTCTACTTCTGGCGCTGTAGGTTTTAGCTCAGACATGCTGGGTTTTGAGACACTCGGCGGTGGTGAGTCTTTTATCTCTACCGTAGAGGGTTCTGCTGACCGCACTCCTTCTCCTCCTACTCTGTCTTTTGTTCCTTTATCCCTGCTTGCTACCGCGAGGGGCAATTCTGCTTCTAACTTGATAGTTGGTGTTACTCCGTACGCTCCTCCCAGCTTTCCCACTCATCAGGTTAACTTGGGTGGCTTTAGAGAGAAAGCTTTTCAAGCCTTGGAGACTGATAGCGCTGAGGCTGTTCTTGCATCCACATCTCTGTTGGCGGCTCGAATAATGTGGCATCAAGGGGAAAAGGATGTATTTTTGGGCAAGAGTCACAGGGGCGCATGGATTTCCTTCGCTCTCAAATGTTTTCTTCCTTCTGCCATGCTCATTACATGGATGAGGCTAACGTTACGGAGGCAGCGGACAAGCAAAGGGAAATAGACAGATTGACGACTGAGCGTCAGGGACTTTTGGATGTTGCGACGACTGCCAAGCAAGAGGTAGAGGCGGCTAGGCAAGAGACTAACGCTGCTAAGCAAGAGGTGG
The DNA here is from genome assembly GCA_963691705.1 of Viola odorata. Taxonomy (NCBI): domain Eukaryota; kingdom Viridiplantae; phylum Streptophyta; class Magnoliopsida; order Malpighiales; family Violaceae; genus Viola; species Viola odorata. Next base: position 20,009,701 of record OY829543.1, read on the forward strand.
AGGCTGCCAGGCTCGCGTTAGAGGAAGAAAAACAGAAGGGTGCCACTTTGAGCGCACGTTTTTCTGAGGAAGAGGCTGGGTTAGCGTCAGAAAGGCAGAGGAATGCTGAATTGGCTGCCGATCTTAGCCTTTCTGCTGAGAAATGCCGTTGGTATCTGAAGGAGGGGGCGATGCTTATGTCTGAGGGCTTTATTCGCCATCACGGAGTGGACCGCCTTCAGATTGACACTCTTGCTGCATATTTTGAGGAGAGATCCTCACATGTGTCCGACGAGGATTTCTACAATGCAAAGGCCGCAAAGCAAAGAGGAAACAACGCGTTAGCCGCTCCTTAGGCCTCGCACTTTGCTTTTTGATTTTTGCTGTTGATATGTCTTTGTCTATCCTTGTGAGAATATTTTATAATTCTGACGATATCAACTTTTCTTCAGGCCATTGCTTTTTGTCTATAATTTCTTTGTTGGTTTTGTCTTGTGATATTACTGCCGCAACATGGTTAGTAAACTTCACTAGTAAAATCACAATGATGTGGTCATCGTACCTTATGCGGTTAGTCAACCGTTGCGTTTGCATGCACACGCCATTCATGGTTGCCAAGGTATTTCTGTCTTTAGAGGCTTAGTGCTTCTGCGACAGCCACAATGACTCATTTTCTGAGGAAGACTTTTCTGCGGTGTCTCTGCGTGCTCTTTTCTCTGTTGAGAATCAGGAATTTAATTCTTCATATCGTGTGTCTATCACTGCATTATCATTATTTCTTTGATGATGTTCCAAAGAACAAATTATTATTATTTCCACTCATGCTATGTATAGCTTGATGCCGCCCTTTGTCGTTAGGGGGATCACTCAACCTTCCTAAGTTTGTTCATGATATTGTCGTTACGATAGAGATATCTCCCCAGCCCAACTTCACCAGGTATCAACCGCTCGGTTACTAGCTGGGATATCTCTCTTTATTTCAAACGCCAACGATCGGCTTAGGGCGTGCCTCACCTTAGTGAGCCGTCTGATCAGGACCGGCCATCACAAGGATAGGATTTTCACTCCCAAGCGTTGAAACCTCGCGTCCCTGGAGCGTGCCTCGTCTTAGTGGTCCGTCTGTGTGAGCATGGTTGCCACAAGGATAGGATTTTCACTTCCAGGACGGAGTTTCTATCTCCTTGGGGCGTGCCTCATCTTAATGGCCCGTCTATGTGAGCACGACCACCACAAGGATAGGATTTTCACTCCCAAGGATGCCGGGACATGCCTCGTCTTAATGGGCCGTCTATGTGAGCACGATTGCCACAAGGATAGGATTTTCACTCCCATCGCTGTTTATGCCAGGGCGTGCCTCGTCTTAGTGAGCTGTCTGATCAGGACCAGCCATCAGAAGGATAGGATTTTCACTCCTGGCATTCTTCGTTATCTGTATATTATTGGCCGCAATATGCACAAGAAATGCCTTTCATTCATGCGTTAGAGCAATTTTAACAATGTCAAACAGGAGAGATTAGCTTCTAGCATGATATAGTTTCAAATGGGCTATATTCCAGAAGTTTGGTAAGGGGGTACCGTCAAGTGTTTCCAAATGATACGCTCCCTTTCCGATGACGCGGTTGACGCGATATGGCCCGTCCCAGTTTGGGCTGAGTTTTCCCATGCGTTGCCCTACCGCTCGCTTGTCTCTAAGCACTAAATCTCCCACTTTGAGCAGTCGCTCTTTGACTTGTCTGTTATGATATTGCGCCATTTTTCTTTTGTAATCCAAGGTTTTTAAGAGAGCCTCCTCTTGTACCTCTAGTAGCGCATCAAGGTTAGCACGTAACCTTTCTTCATTTATTTCTTCATTGAAATATGCCACTCGAAGGCTCAGGGTGCCAATTTCTATCGGCGTGACAGCCTCTGTGCCAAAGGCTAACGCAAAGGGGGTTTCTCCTGTGGTAGTTTTGACGGTCATGCGATATGCCCACATTACATACGGCAGTTCGTCTGCCCATTTCTTTTTAGAACCTTCTAGGTTCCTTTTGATGCCACTAAGGATACTGCGATTGGTTACTTCCGCCTGACCATTGGTTTGCGGGTGTGGTACAGAAGAGAATCTCTGTTCGATTTGGAATTCTGCGCACTGATTTTTGAAAAATTGGCTCGTGAATTGCGTTCCGTTGTCGCTGACCAATATGCGAGGTACCCCGAATCGCATTATGACTTGATATTTAAAGAAACGCCAAATTTTTTCCGTGGTAATGTTGGCTACCGCCTCTGATTCTGCCCATTTCGTGAAATAATCCACCGCCACGACCAAAAAATTTAGTTGGGACCTAGCTTTTGAAAACGGGCCCAAAATATCGATTCCCCATTTGGCAAACGGGCAAGGGGCAACAATTTCGAAGATTTGCACGGGCGGTCTTCGGGGGATCTTGGCATATTCCTGGCATTTTTGACAAGATTTCACAAAGTTGTGACAGTCTCTGCGAATGGTGGGCCAGTAGAATCCTGAGCGAAAGACCTGTGCCGCTAGGGTGTCACCAGCCACGTGCATGCCACATATTCCTTCATTGATTTCTCGCAAGGTGTGGAGGCCTTCCTGCTCCGTTATGCACCTTGCGGCTGGATGAGAGAAACATTTTCGAATCAACTCCCCATTGTAGTATGTGCATCGTGCCGCTTGTTTCAAAATTTTCCTCTTTTCGGTGTTATCTACTGGCAACTCATCATGTTTCAAATATTTCACAACGGGGATTCTCCAATCGCTCTCCACTTCTTCCGCACAAAGAGACACTTGTTCTTCCATGAAAGAGGGACTGGTATCTCACTGTAATGCACATCTTTGGGTATGGAGGCTACCGGGTTTGCTACCATTTTAGCGAGATTATCAGCCTCAGTATTATCTTCTCGAGGAATATGCTTGAAGCAGACTTGAATGCCTTTTTCCTGTGTCTCCGCTAGCTCACATTTTACCTTTGCAAGGTGTTGGATCATGACAGGTTCTCGGGCTTGGGAGTTTCCCAAGATTTGATCTATTATTAGTTTAGAGTCCCCCAGTATCTTTAGCTACGGATCGCGCGTAGCTTCAATAAAGAAACTGTTGCCTATTCTGAGTCCTGCATCGCGCAGCCGCGTTATTGGACAGTGGTTGCAAAATCCTAATGGCATAGCGCATCTGTATGTCATCAAGTCCAATCATGAAAATTCCGGCGCCGGCTAACTCTTGATTTTTGGCCCCGTCCACGTGGATGATCCATGTATCACTGTAAGTGTCTGGGGACGGGAGATCTGAGTCTTCCACTTCCCCTTCCGGTGGGTCCACCGGTAGCCCTTGTGTAAATGTGCATTCTGCTATGAAGTCTGCTAACGCTTGGGCTTTGATGGACGGTCTGGCCTTATATTGCAACCCATATTGCTCAAGTTCGATCGCCCAAATCAGCATTCTTCCTGAAGACTCAGTTTCCTAAAAATTTTCCCCAATGGTTGATCAGTGAGTCCTACGACAGGATGAGCCTGGAAGTACCGATCCATCTTCCGTGTTGACTGTACGAGGGCAAATGCTATTTTCTCAATGTGAGTGTACCGTAATTCGGCGTCTTTCAGTATGTGACTGACAAAGAATAAGGGGCGATGAATATGTCTATCGCTTCGTATAAGGACAACACTGACCACCTCGTCGGCGACACCCAGATACAAGTATAAGACGTCGCCTGGTTCAGGTCTTGTCAGCACCAGGTCAGACGAGAGGTAGGCTTTTATACCGGCAAACGCTTCTTCACATTCTTCTGTCCTCCCAAAGGGGGCTCTCCTGCGAATTACTTTAAAGAAGGGTAGGCATCTTTCACCTTTTTTGGAGATAAACCGTCCTAACGCAATGATGCGTCCTGTGAGGTTTTGCACTTCCTTGACGGTTCGAGGAGATATCATGTCCTGAATCGCTTTTACTTTCGAAGGGTTAGGCTGGATGCCTTTCTGGCTGACCACATAGCCTAAGAATTTGCCTGTTTGAAACGCAAACATGCATTTTCGAGGGTTCAACTTCATCTTGTATTCTCTCATCACGTTGAAAACTTCTTCCAAATCAGTCACATGGTCCTCAAAGCTTCGGCTTTTGAGAAGTATATCGTCCACGTAGGCCTCCACCTTTTTCCCAATCTGCTTCTCAAAAACTTTATTTGCCATGCGCTGGAATGTAGCAATAGGTGGCCTTTGGCGTGATGAAGGCGGTCTTTTATTCGTCCTCCACGGCCATGGGAATTTGGTGATATCCTGAGTTAGCATCTAACGAGCTTAGATAGGCGTACCCAGCGGTTTGGTCGACCAACTGATCGATTCGAGGAAGAGGATAGTAGTCTTTGGGACAGACGTCATTCAAATCAGTGAAGTCAATGCATATACGCCAATCTCCGTTAGGTTTTGGGACTAAAATAGGATTAGCCAACCACGTCGGGTACTGGACTTCTCGGATGAAGCCAACATCCATGAGTTTTGATATCTCTTTCTCGATGGCTACCATCTTTTCTGGAGAGAAAGCTCGCCGCTTTTGTTGAACAGGCATGGCGTTAGGGTTAACGTTGAGGCGGTGTTCTGCTGTTTCTCGTAAAATTCCAGGCATATCTACTGGCTTCCACGCGAATTCTCCTTTACATTTATTCAATAATCGAGCTAGCTGTGCGCTTTCTTCTACGTTCAATTTTTCGCTAACCAGAAAATTCGCTTCTTTAACTCCGTTAATGGGAATTGGCCTCATGTTGTCTACTGGCTGAGTGCACTTTTCCTCTCTATCCTTAAAGGGATCATCTGCTACGCACACGTAACGATCGCAACTCTTTTGGGTCATGAGTAAATAGCACTCGGCAACTAACTTCTGGTCCCCTTTGATCGAGACCACCCCATCCCACGAAGGGTATTTCATCTTTAGATATTTTTGCGATATTGCAGCTCCAAAGCGGTTGAGGTATGGCCGCCCGAGTATAGCGTTGTAAGGTAATGACAGGTCTACAACCAGGAACAACAGTTCCTCCGACCGTTTGGACGTATCCTCTCTAAAATATACTGGTAACGATGTAACTCCTGCCACCGGGATTGAGACCCTGTCTACTCCAATTATTGGTTTTTTACAAGGCGTTAGCTCACTGCCAGGATGTTTGATTAGGTTGTACGCTTCGAGCGAAAATAGATTGACCACGCTCCCATTGTCAACAAGGGTTCTCCTGACTCCATGATTGCCGATAACGGGTGTGACTACCAGCGCATCGTTGTGCAGATAGACAACGCCTTTCTCATCCTCTTCGGAGAATGATAACACCATTCGATCTAACGCGCTTATTGCTTCGCTTTTCACTAACGCGTTTTCTCTCTTTCGTTTGTCACCAGTTGCGGGTGCTGACGCCGCGGGTTCATCGAAATATGGAGTGCCTCCCGCTATAATATTGATCATAGGAACATCATCCTCGCTAACCACAAATGTTTCTTTATTTCTTCCGATAGGGATGGCGTTGGCTCCCGTGGCGTAAGAGGGTGCTTGCCTATCACCAATCGCCTTATCTGTTGGATTGTTCCTGACTTCCTCCCTAACTTTGGTGGCAAATTCCCCGAGGCAGCCTTCTTCGACTAAGCGCTCTATCGCTAATTTCAATTCCCTGCACACGTCCGTGGAGTGTCCTTTAACTTTATGGAACTTACACAATGCATTTTCCTTTCCTCCCATAATTACTCCTGGTTTCACAGGAGTTGGATAACGGATAGGCAGATTTCGCTGCTGAACTATCGCTAAAATTTCTGCTCTTAGAAGTATGAGGGATGGAAGGTCAGGGTCGTATATTCGCCCCTTGGGTGGATCCGTTTGCCTCCTAGTAGGGGAATTCCCAAATCTTCCTCTCGAGAAGTTACCCCTCTGCCGGTTTGAGGTTCTAGGAATGTGGTCCTTTCGCTGCCCATAATCATCGGTTGGTTGTGTATCAGGGGTTGCGCTAACGTAGACGTTGGGGGCTGGATGCGTATCTTGGGGTATACTCTGAATTCGTTCCCTATTTTCTTCTTCCTCCATTCTCGCATAATTGTGGGCTTTCAGCCTTAACGCGTCTAAAGTCAACGGTGGGTCCACCATCAAAGCATCTCGTAATTTTCCATAACGGCAGTTACATTTCAGAGCTTCTACAACGAAGTCAATGGTGGCCCCTAGCGTTAGTGACATCTCAAAATCAAAACGACTCAGAAAATCCTTCAAGGATTCTTGTGGCTTTCGATGAATATCGAATAATGCTACCGTAGATTTTCTAATAGGAACAGTCGTGCTGAACCGGCTCTGAAATTTAGCTTCCAGTTAGGAAAAATTATCAACGGAACCTGCCGGAAGTCCCTCGAACCAGAGACGTGCTACGCCTGATAGTGTCATAACAAAGATTTGACATAACGCGGCGTCACTGTGAGTTTGAAACTGTACAAAATCTTTCACCTTATTGAGATGAGAAATAGGATCCTTTGTGCCATCATATGATTCCACAGGAAGTTTTACATGCCGATTGACCCGGTGATGTCTCACGCGGTGGCTGAATGGGTGACCAATGTTATTATCATAAATCCTATGCGGTTGACGAGGAGGAGAGGGTTCGTTAAGCTGTCTTTGAGCTCAAAAATCATACTCACAATGCCGCTTGGGAGATCGGCTGCGACTTCTCGGCGTTCGAGTTCGATGTCTTCTGCTACTCGATCTCTCACTGTGCCTAGGAGATGGCTCCCTGAACATCTCATCTCGCCTGTTATCCTAATGATCCGTATATTCACCGTCCTATCGCTCCCCTTCAAGAACAGTATGGTGTGCGATAAGTGTCAAGGTTTGGTTCTTGGCTCGAGAGGCTTCTTGGGTCATTGTAGCCTCAATCCAAAGTGTGAGATTCTTAGCCATGCTACGCGTGATTGGCCCGTGGGGCATGATGTCTTAGGCTTCTAGGTTAGGCGTGGCCATGAACACATCATCTCCCTCTCCTTTGAAAGGATTCGCCCTAGAATCCATTTCTTGAGCGTCCGCGGTGCCTTCATGGCAAAGAGATAACTCATTAACATTAAATGTATTGCTTATTGACCCATACTCATATGGGAGCTCTAGGACATAAGCATTGGCGTTGACGCGGTGGAGGATTTGGAAAGGACCATCGCCTCGGGGACTTAGTTTGTCTCGTCTTTGGTTAGGAAACCGATCCTTGCGCCAATGGAGCCAAACCCATTGGCTGTACTCAAAGGAGGTAGGCATCTTACCCTTGTTACACTTGGCTGCCTCAAGCTCATTCATGCTTTCGATATTCTTGCGGACATGCTCATGGAGCTTCTTGACTTTCGCGGCTTTGGCATTCCCATCTACACACTTAAGAGAACTCACGGGCAAGGGTAAGACATCGAGAGGGGTTAAGGGTTTGAACCTGTAGATCACCTCAAAAGGGAAAAATCCAATGGAAGAATGGTATGCATGATTATAGGCAAATTCAACAAATGCAAGACAACCTTCCCATTTCATTCCATGCTTAATAACCATTACTCTAAGTAGTGATCCTAAAGTCCTATTCACCACCTCCATTTTCCTATCCGTTTGTGGAGAAGAGGAGTTTAGTACCTAACATCGCCCATAGAATCCACTAAAAGTGACTTAAAAACTTGGTGTCCTTATCACTCACAGTGCTTTTAGGCATGCCATGGATGCGTACAACATGTTGGAAGAATAAATGTGTAATATGTATGGCGTCATATGTCTTTAAGCATGGTATGAAGTGTGCCATTTTTTAGAAGCGATCAATCGCAACAAAGATAGAGTCATTGCCATGTCTAGACCTAGGTAAGCCTAATACAAAATCCATAGTTAGGTCTACCCACGGATGTTGAGCAATAGGAAGGGGCATGTAAACAACATGATTCTTGGATGTGGATTTAGCTTTCTTACAAACAACGCATCGGTTCATAATTTTATTTACATCTACCTTCATCTGTGGCCAAAAGAAGTGTGATTTTAAAGTATGCAAGGTTTTGACCATACCAAAATGTCCACTCAAAGCTCCATAGTGAGCTTCTAAAATAAGTAACTCTCTAATGCTAGAGTGGGGTATGCATAGTCTATCATGCTTGAACAAAAAGTTATCACGCTTAAACAAATGCAAGTGTGGTCCGTGTGCACATGATGCGTATATGTCTTGGAAATCCTCATCATTCTCATACAACTCAATTAAGTGAGAAAAACCAAATATTTATGCATCTAGGGAGTTCAAGAGAGTGTACCTTCTTGAGAGGGCATCGGCCACCACATTCTCCTTTCCTTGCTTATACTTGATGGTGTACAGAAATGCTCGATGAATTCCATCCATTTTGCATGTCTTTTGTTGAGCTTTGCTTGGCCTTGTAGGAACTTCAAGCTCAAGTGGTCCGTGTGGATAACAAACTGATTTGGTAATAAGTAGTGCTCCCACACCATAAGCACCCTCACCAAAGCATAGAGCTCTTGGTCATACATTGAGTAGTTGAGTTGTGCATCGCTTAGCTTTTCACTAAAGTATGCAATGGGTCAGCCTTCTTGGGTTAGGATAGCCCATATGCCAATAACGCTGGCATCACACTCTAGTTCAAATGCCTTGGTGAAGTCCAGTAGGGCTAGCACGGGTGACCACATGAGTCTCTCTTTAAGCTCCTTGAACGCCGCTATCTCTGATGCGTTCCTTAGTATCTAGAATGCCCTCCTTCAATCGTTGTCTAGCGACGTGGGTTTCAATGCGGAATTTAACTCGAAGAAAGCACGTGAACCTCCAAGTCCCAATGCTTAGCAATCCACGCTGAATCCCTTGAGGATCTTGCGTCAAACCTTTGAACCTTCAAGTCGCACTGCTTGGCAATCCAAAGAACGAGTGACTCAATGAGAGGTGCTTTCAAGTTTTACTTGACAAGCTAATCGAATGCATGAAACTCAATTAGTTGCAAGGTTCATCAAGAACAAGTGGTTAGGAATCCAAATCAATCTGCTTTCAATAATCAATAATCAAGTCTGGCTGAAAAATAACATGGGCGGCTCCTTTTTAATGAAGCGCTAAACCCTAATTCCAAAAATGGAAACTAGTTTAGTTTCTAAATAATGACTTAAACGAAAATGGCAACAAGCCACCCTTCTAAATAAGTTCTGAAACCCTAAAATAATATAAATAAAGTCTACTAAATAGGATAGAAGTGCAGGCGCCGCCGTTTAGGTCAAAAGGCCCAAGTGGCTCAAGGCGTTTTCCTTATTCCCTCGAGAGTTCCGACTGAAATTTGGAGGGAAACTTCCTAACACATAGGCGAAGTTCTGGGCTGAATATTGTGTGAGGAAATATGATCCAATCTTCAAAAGGCTCGGTAGTGGCTTTCACTGTCCAATGCGGGCTTGTGATTTGGGCCTGTCCCAAATCCTTCGGGCTTTTCTCCTGATTTTTGGCCTGGACTCTATTTTTGTATTATAAAAAACCATGTCCTGGCCAAAAATAGAAAAAGGGCACTAGCGGACCTAAAGGTCCGAAGTGGCCAAGTGTGGTCTATCTATGGCACGGATCAAGGTCACAAGGCGCGGCTGGGGCGCGCGTAGGCTGGCTTCCTCCGAGGCTGTCTCTGCCTTCAGTTCCATGTGTATAAGGCTACTGAGTCTTGTCTGCAAGGTTCAGGCCCTGGCTCGAGTGATTGGGCCCGTGGGCGGCAATGGGAGGCTCGCGGCTGCTGCATCCTCCAAGGCTCGGGCCTTGGCGCGGGTGGTTGCGCCTGTGGGCGTGGCACTAGGGTTGGCTCCGGCTGGGGTCATATCATCCCCTCCATCTTGAGAAGGATTCACCCTCAAATCTAGATTAACAACATCCTCATCACCTGCATCAAACAATCTTAAGTCAGAAATATTAAAGGTTCCATGAATTGAACCATACTTACTTGGAAGGTCGAGGCGGTAAGCATTGTTGTTGATCTTCTCAACAATTTGAAATGGGCCATCTCCCCATGGGGAAAATTTTCCTTTCCTCATTTCTGGAAATCTCTCACGTCGTAGGTGCAGCCACACCCAATCGCCAACTTGAAAGGACGCGGTTTTGTGACCTTCATTGTGCTTGCGCACTAGGCACTCATTTGTGCGCTCAATGTTCTCCTTAGCCTTCTCATGTATCTTCTTGATGTGTTCTGCCCTCTGCTGTCCATCTAAGTTAGAAACATCACTCAAAGGCAAAGGGGTCAAATCCATGGGAGTAATCGGATTAAAACCATAAACTACTTCAAAAGGTGAACAATTTGTAGTAGAATGGATTGAACGATTATAAGCAAACTCCATGAAAGGCAAATGATCAGTCCATTTAGACACATGTTTAGTAACTAAAGAGCATAAAAGGGACCCTACAGTATGGTTAACTACCTCATTTTGGCCGTTGGTTTGAGGCCGACAAGAAGTCGAATACAACAATTTAGTTCCAAGGCGACTCCACAACACTCGCCAAAAGTTGCTCAAAAATCTTCCATCACGGTCACTAACAATACGAATAGGCATTCCATGGAGGCGGACTACCTCTCTAAAGAATATATTAGCAACCTGAGACGCATCATTAGTATTTTTACAAGGCAAACAGTGCGCCATTTTGGAAAACCGATCCACAACAACAAATATACCATCCTTACCATCCCAAGATTTAGGTAAACCTACAATGAAGCCCATGGACAGATTGGTCCAAGGTTGGGAAGGTACGGGCAGCGGCATAAACTCACCATGACTAGCTAACCGAGATTTTGCCCTTTGGCAAACTACACATCTAGCAATCACACGCAGAACATCACGTCTCATCTTAGGCCAATAAAAGTGTGATTTCAGGATGCCATAGGTTTTATTAATGCCAAAGTGGCCCATCAATCAACCACTATGTGATTCATGCACAAGTAATTCACGCAAAGAACACTTAGGAATGCAAAGGCGCTTGCGCCGCGCCGAAACAGATAGTTATCATGCGTATAAAATTTCACATCAGCCATGGAATCACAAGTCTTATAGATCTCACCAAAATCCAAATCAGTAGGGTAGAGTGAAATTGTTTGAGAAAACACTAAAAATTTGACACTTAACGAAGAGATTAAGGCATACCTCCTAGACAATGCGTCAGCTACAACATTGTCTTTTCCTTCCTTGTACTTGATGTGATAAGGGAAAGCTTCCAAGAACTCCAGCCACACGGCATGTCTCCTATTCAACTTCCTTTTTCCCTTTAGGTATTTGAGGCTCAAGTGGTCAGTGTGCACCACAAATTCCCTCGGCATCAAGTAGTGTTGCCAAACCTCGAAAGTCCTAACTAGCGCATAAAGCTCTTTGTCATATGTCGGATAACGCAGCTGGGCATCCTTGAGCTTCTCACTAAAGAAGGCTATTGTCTTCTTCTCTTGCATCAAAACAACACCTATACCGATTCCACTTGCGTCGCACTCCAACTTAAACGGCTTGTCAAAGTCGGGTAGGGCTAACACGGGTGCGTTGGACAGCTTGTCCTTCAACGCTTGGAATACGGCCTATTGAGGTTCCTCCCACCTAAAATCAATATGTTTCTTAGTTAGGTCATTAAGTGGGTCAGCAAGAGTACTAAAATCACGAATGAAACGACGATAAAAGGAAGCTAAGCCGTGAAAGGAGCAGATGTCGCTTGCTATTTTTGGCGTAGGCCACTCCTTGATCGCTTGCACCTTCGCTTCATCTACCTTCACACCGTCCTTTCCCGTAAGAAATCCTAAAAACTCAACCTGTTCTAAAGCAAAAGAGCACTTGGAGAGTTTAGCATAAAGCTTCTCTTCACGCAAGGTTAGAAAAATCTCCTTAAGGTGTAAAACATGATCATGCAAAGATTTGCTGTAAACTAAGATGTCATCAAAGTATACAACAACAAATTTTCCTATGAATCGCCTAAGAACATGGTTCATAAGTCTCATGAAAGTACTTGGGGCATTAGTCAATCCAAACGGCATCGCTAACTATTCATACAATCCATACTTTGTTTTAAATGCCGTTTTCCATTCATCACCCTCTTTCATTCTAATTTGATGATAGCCGCTCATGAGATCAATTTTAGAAAACATTACACTACCACTAAGCTCATCTAACATATCATCTAAGCGAGGTATGGGGTGACGATACTTTACCGTAATTTTGGTGACTTGCTTCACACTCTTTTTTTCTTTTTCTTTTTTTAATTCAATGCAACACACAACGCAAATTAACTAAGACAATTTGGGGGACTCTGTTTTTTTTTTTGACAAAAGAAAAGACCTACAAATCGTTGAGATGATTTGCACACTAATCGCACACACAAGACACAAATTGGCACAAGATACACTATCAATCAACACGCAAGAGAATTGGTGTAGAAGAGAATGAAGGAATACCAATTCTAACAAAGAAAACGATAAATTAAAGGGATAGATTTACCAAGTCGGGACAACTGAGCTCCGCTACCAACTGATGCATTCCTTAGTATCTAGAACGCCCTCCTTTGGTCGTTGTCCAGCGACGTGGGTTTCAATGCGGAATTTAACTCGAAGAAAGCACGTGAACCTCCAAGTTGCAATGCTTGGAAATCCACGCCGAATCCCTTGAGGATCTTGCGTCAAACCTTTGAACCTCCAAATCGCAATGCTTGGCAATCCAAAGAATGAGTAACTCAATGAGAGGTGCTTTCAAGTTTTACTTGACAAGCTAATCGAATGCACGAAACTCAATTAGTTGCAAGGTTCATCAAGAACAAGTGGATAGGAATCCAAAGCAATCTGCTTTCAATAATCAATAATCAAGTCTGACTGAAAAATAACATGGGCGGCTCCTTTTTAATGAAGCTCTAAACCCTAATTCCAAAAATGGAAACTAGTTTAGTTTCTAAATAATGACTTAAATGAAAATGGGAACAAGCCACCCTTCTAAATAAGTTTTGAAACCCTAAAATAATATAAATAAAGTCTACTAAATTGGATAGATGTGAAGGCGCCGCCGTTTAGGTCAAAAGGCCCAAGTGGCTTTGCTTGTGGGTCCGCCGAATCACGTTTTAAGGAAACAAGGAGTTTTCCTTATTCCCTCGAGTGTTCCCAATGAAATTTGGAGGGAAACTTCCGAACACATAGACAAAATTCTGGGCTGAATATTTTGCGAGGAAATATGCTCCAATCTTCAAAAGGCTCGGTGGTGGCTTTCACTGTCTAATGCGGGCTTGGAATTTAGGCCTGTCCCAAATCCTTCGGGCTTTTCTCCTGATTTTTGGCCTGGACTCCGTTCTTATATTATAAATAACCATGGCCTAGCCAAAAATAGAAAAAGGGTGCTGGCGGACCTAAAGGTCCAAAGTGGCCAAGAGTGGTCCATCCGCGGCACGGATCAAGGTCACAAGGCGCGGCTGGGGCGTGCGCAGGCTGGCTTCCTCCGAGGCTGTCTTTGCCTTCAGTTCCATATGGATAAGGCTACTGAGTCTTGTCTGCAAGGAGATCAAGGCATACCTCCTAAACAATGCGTCGGCTACAACATTGTCTTTTCCTTCCTTGTACTTGATGTGATAAGTGAAAGCTTCCAAGAACTCCAGCCACACGACATGTCTCCTATTTAACTTCCCTTGTCCCTTTAGGTATTTGAGGCTCAAGTGGTCGGTGTGCACAACAAATTCCCTCGGCATCAAGTAGTGTTGCCAAACCTCGAAAGTCCTAACTAGCGCATAAAGCTCTTTGTCATATGTCGGATAACGCAGATGGGCATCCTTGAGCTTCTCACTAAAGAAGGCTATTGGCTTCTTCCCTTGCATCAAAACAACACCTATACCGATTCCACTTGCGTCGCACTCCAACTCAAACGGCTTGTCAAAGTCGGGTAGGGCTAACACGGGTGCGTTGGACAGCTTGTCCTTCAACGCTTGGAATACGGCCTCTTGAGGTTCCTCCCACCTGAAATCAACATGTTTCTTAGTTAGGTCATTAAGTGGGACAGCAAGAGTACTAAAATCACAAATGAAACGACGATAAAAGGAAGCTAAGCCGTGAAAGGAGAGGATGTCGTTTGCTGTTTTTGGCGTAGGCCACTCCTTGATCGCTTGGACCTTCGCTTCATCCACCTTCACACCGTCCTTGCCCACAAGAAATCCTAAAAACTCAACCTGTTCTAAAGCAAAAGGGCACTTGGAGAGTTTAGCATAAAGCTTCTCTTCACGCAAGGTTAGAAAAATCTCTTTAAGGTGTAAAACATGATCATGCAAAGATTTGTTGTAAACTAAGATGTCATCAAAGTATACAACAACAAATTTTCCTATGAATCGCCTAAGAACATGGTTCATAAGTCTCATGAAAGTACTTGGGGCATTAGTCAATCCAAACGGCATCACTAACCATTCATACAATCCATACTTTGTTTTAAATGCCGTTTTCCATTCATCACCCTCTTTCATTCTAATTTGATGATAGCCGCTCATGAGATCAATTTTTGAAAACATTACACTACCACTAAGCTCATCTAAGATATCATCTAAGTGAGGTATGGGGTGATGATACTTTACCGTAATTTTGTTGACAGCTCGGCAGTCAACACACATTCGCCAAGTTCCATCTTTCTTTGGCACTAGAAGCACTGGAACGACGCATGGAGACAAGCTCTCTCGGACATATCCCTTGCTAAGGAGCTTATCAACCTTCCTCTGAAGTTCCTTAGTCTCCTCGGGGTTGCTCCTATAGGCTGGTCTGTTTGGGATCGTCGAACCCGGCACAAAATCAATTTGGTGCTCTATGCCGCCGATTGGAGGCAAACCGGGCGGCATCTCTTCAGGTGTTACATCTTTGAACTCCTACAAAACAGCCAAGATAGAAGAAGGCACAGAAGCTAAAGGATCAAGGCCAGTAGTGCTCAAACAAAAACATTTAAAGCGAAGTAAAATCAAAGGGCGATTCTCGCCACAAAACTGTTTTTGTAAAACAAGCGCTCGGCACAAATCTTTTGCTTTCGCATACAAGTTCACTTTCTTTTCTTTTTCTTGCCTTTTCTTTTCTTTTTCAGGCTCTTTCTTTTCTGTTTTTAACCCGTGCTCACTTTTTTCACGGGGGCTATTTTCATTCTTTTCTTTTCTTTCAAACCCGTGCTCACTTTTTTCACGGGGGCTGTTTTCATCAATTTTTTTATTCATAGGCCGTAAGGCCTCAAATTCAGCATGTGACTTTTCCAACCAGAGCTGGTCCTCAAGCACATGCATGGGTGAAAGGGGCGCAAGTGTGAACTTCACTCCTTCCTTCTCAAGCTTGTACCGATTGCTCCTCCCTTTGTCAGTGGCGTTGCGGTCGAATTGCCAAGGTCGGCCAAGCAATACATGTGACGATTGCATTAGGACTACATCACACCAAAATTCGTCCTTATATTTCCCAATTGACAAGCTCACCAACACTTATTTAGACACTTTAAGGGCCTGACTATCATTCATCCATTGCAAAGAGTACGGCTTTGGATGTCTCACCACGGGTAGCCCTAATTTGTGCACAAGAAGCGTACTAGCACGATTAGTACAAGAGCCATTATCAATAATAAGAGAGCATACCTTAGTACCAATGTGGCACCTAGCATGGAATAGGTTCTCTCTTTGTTCCTCCTCACATGTTTCGGCCCTTGGCTGCACACTCAAGTTCCTTCGAACTACTAAGGTAACCGGATCACAAACCCTAGCTTCATGATCCTCCTGTTCTTCCTCACTGTCCTCTTCCGAATCCTCCACTATCTCACAATCATCCTCCGAATCCATCTCTCTATTCTCCCTAATGATCAGAACTCTCTTGTTGGCACATTCGGCCTGCTTATGGCCTCGGCCACTACACTTAAAACACACTATGTCTCGAGTAGGCACACGGTTAGTATTAGGAATTGGAACTTTAGAAGGAGTAGGGTTTGCCGAATTACCTTTGGTACCATATGAAGGCTTAGATACCTTGGGTGTGTCCTTGCTGTCCTTGTTCCCCTTTGGACCATGTAGACTTGTTCCAAGTGGAAGTCCGAGACACAAAACTAGACGGCTTAGAATAGGTTGTCTTAGCCTTGCGTTGCCTCTCAATCTTTGCAGCCATGTGGAGCATCTCCTCCAATGTCCTATATAGAAGCAACTCCAATGAATCTGCTATCTCTCGGTTCAGTCCTCCAAGAAACCTAGCCATCTTAGCTTCCTCATCTTCTATCACATTAACCCTAGCCATAAGAACTTCCAACTCGTTGTGATAGTCATTCACTATTTTGGACCCTTGGGTGAGTTTTTGCAAGCGCTGAAGTTGGTCCCTATGGTAGTACGGTGGGACAAACCTCCTCTTCATTGCAAACTTCATG
Source organism: Viola odorata (assembly GCA_963691705.1). NCBI lineage: Eukaryota > Viridiplantae > Streptophyta > Magnoliopsida > Malpighiales > Violaceae > Viola > Viola odorata. The sequence goes on from OY829543.1 coordinate 20,026,007, forward strand.
TTTTCCCAAGTAGTCATGGGACCTCTCAAATCTTCACTGACTTGCTCCAACCACTCGGCAGCATAACCAAAGAACTCTACGGACGCTAACCTTATAGTTTTCTCATCCGTGTAGTTGTGACACTGAAAAATGGCCTCCATCTTTTGTTCCCAAACCAAGTAGGCTTCGGGATCATCCTTCCCTTTGAAGGCTGGAACCTTCAGCTTGACATTCCCAACATGATTGTTAGCTCGCTCGCACTCCTCGCGACGCGGCTGTTCAAGGTGACGGTCTCGCCCACCAAAGGCGTGTCTGCCACGTCCATGCGCACCTCCTCGACGTATTTGGAAACCCCTCGGTCCTGCCATGTGAAACCCCTCCTCACCTTCATCTTTAGAATCCTCTACCTCTTGCTCACTGAACTGGTCATCGCTTGGTGGAGGCGCATATGCCTCTCGGGTTTACTCTAGGGTTTAGGCGTTGCACAAAGTGTGCCCCGGGGGCTTGTGGAACCCTACTCTCACGTTCCCTAGTCTCAACCTGCTGCTTCCAAGCATTTAGGTTCTATAGCTGGGCTGCTATGTCTTGTAATGCCTTGGCTACATCAGTCATTTGTTCCTTTCCTGAATCGCCTAACATCCTGAAAGTCACAAGAAAATTTCCAAGCGTAAAATTGCCTAAAACTATCTCTCCCTCGTGTGTTTACTATCGTGTTTGTCTCTCTATTAGTCTCACAAAATCTCTTAAAGCAAACTGTCCAGATCCATCTCCAACGTGTCCAAGATGAACCTGACTCGAAGAATTTTCAAGAAAAAGCTTCCAAAGAGACACACAAAGAAAACTAGTGTAGAAGGAAATTTTGAGGTAATATACTCGAATCAATTGCAAGAATCAATCAATTACTCAAGTATACTACAGAGTAGAAAGTCACAGTAGTAGTAGAATCAAAGAAAAGCTCAAAATAATCAGATTGAGTCAGTTTACAAACTCAAAAACGCTAATGTCATGATTCGGGTTTGAAGACTTGTTCTGGCCACAACTTTTGATTTCGAAATCCAAATCCAATGATTCTTTTTGCTATAAACCACAAATTCACTCTAGTATTTGATTTTGGAAGTACCAGATTTTTTTTGAATGGTACTGATTTCGCCTATGTTCTATTTTTGACGAAATTGTTTTCCTTTTTTTTTGAATGACTTGCTTCACACTCTTTTTCTCTTTTCTTTTTTTTAATTCAATGCAACACACAACGCAAATTAACTAAGACACTTTGGGGGACTTTGTATTTTTTTTTTGACAAAAGAAAAGACCTAGAAATCGTTGAGATGATTTGCACACTAATCGCACACACAAGACACAAATTGACACAAGACACACTAACACACAACACGCAAGAGAATTGGTGTAGAAGAGAATGAAGGAATACCAATTCTAACAAAGAAAATGATAAATTAAAGGGATAGATTTACCAAGTCGGGACAGCTTAGCTCCGCTACCAACTGATGCATTCCTTAGTATCTAGAACGCCCTCCTTCGATCGTTGTCCAACGACGTGGGTTTCAATGCGGAATTTAACTCGAAGAAAGCACGTGAACCTCCAAGTCGCAATGCTTGGAAATCCACGCTGAATCCCTTGAGGATCTTGCGTCAAACCTTTGAACCTCCAAGTCGCAATGCTTGGCAATCCAAAGAACGAGTGACTCAATGAGAGGTGCTTTCAAGTTTTACTTGACAAGCCAAACGAATGCACGAAACTCAATTAGTTGCAAGGTTCATCAAGAACAAGTGGATAGGAATCCAAAGTAATCTGCTTTCAATAATCAATAATCAAGTCTGACTGAAAAATAACATGGGCGACTCCTTTTTAATGAAGCGCTAAACCCTAATTCCAAAAAATGGAAACTAGTTTAGTTTCTAAATAATGACTTAAACAAAAATGGCAACAAGCCACCCTTCTAAATAAGTTTTGAAACCCTAAAATAATATGAATAAACTCTACTAAATAGGATAGAAGTGCAGGCGTCACCGTTTATGTCAAAAGGCCCAAGTGGCTTTGCTTGTGGGTCCGCCGAATCATGTTTTAAGGAAACAAGGAGTTTTCCTTATTCCCTTGAGCGTTCCCAATGAAATATGGAGGGAAACTTCCTAACACATAAACACACCGTCACGGCAGCATATGGAGGGCTACCGTCTCTCCCTAGGAGATTGACACCGGGATGGTCGACGTCAACGGGGGGTCCCGCACGGCACTTTGTGATGACCAAAGGCGCTATCCCATCCCAGTGTAAACCGAGCGACTTGAGAAGATCGTAGCCGTTACCTTACCTAGGTAACGACTACCCCCACACCTAACGCCACGATGGCATATCGCACCATGGGAGAACCATAACCCCTGACGGGAGCGATAGCCCATAGTAATCCAAACTACGCAGAAATGCTCCTTTTCGCCTATAAATACCTCCACCACGAAGGAGGAAGGTAAGCAGAATTTGCTGGCCCAAGCTCTGCCATTCTTACCACTTATACTAACTTAAGCATCGGAGTGTTTACGCCGGAGACCCCCTTCGGCGTCTTGCAGGTACATCGGACCACCGCGGACACATTCTACCCTTCGGCAGCAGACAAATTCTTATCAAATTGGTGCTCTCGTTGAGAGCTTTGGTTCTATTAAGTGAGCATCCTTAATAACCAAGCTCCATTCTTCCCGAAGCTCGAAGGATTATGGCTTCAGATTCAGATACCATGCCGTCTCAATCCTCCAGCATCCCGTTCACCACTCGCCGATGACTTTTTCCTTTCGCTACTTCTGATACTTCTACTGCAATACAAGAGATCACCATAGGGGGATCAGATCCTCCCTTTAGACAAGTGACAGAAACATCCGCAGTCCAGATTCGTTCCCCTTTTTCCCAGATAGCGGGACCCAACTATTCTACCCCCCAAGCGAGGGGATCCGTGGTAGGTGACGCAGACAACCCTCTCGTGAACTCAATAGCGGCCCTCCAAGCCCAATTGGATCAGCTGACAGAATTGGCTGCTGGGTTTACGCCTCATGTCTCAGGACCCGGTGTGTCCTCTCAGATAGTTTTCACTCTGCCTATTGTCAATGAGCGACCGTTGTTGCCGCGGCAATCCAGAGGGTTTCCGTTTTCCTTGCCCTTGTCATCGGCCCCTATGAATGTCCTGCAACTTGCACATGGACATGTCGAACCTTCTGGGCAATATAGGAGAGAAATCCCTATCCCTGAAGAAGGCCGCCGGCATGATGAATATAGAGAACATTGGGATGACAGGCGAGATGAGATGTTCAGAGAACCATCTCCTAGATACAGTGAAAGATCAAGCAGCAGGAGGCGTCAGACTCGAACGCCAAGAAGCTGCAGCCGATCTCCCAGGCGGCATCGCGAATATGACCCTCAAAACCCAAGATACAATGTCGAAAATCCTCCTCCGCATCAACCTCATGGAGTCCCTGACGGTAACGCTGGTCACCCGTTCAGTTACCGCGTGAGGCATCACAGGGTCTATCGACATGTAAAACTCCCTACAGAATCATATGATGGCACGAAAGACCCTATTTCTCACCTTAATAAGGTGAAAGACTTTGCGCAGTTCCAAACCCGTAGTGATGCCGCGCTATGCCAAATTTTTGTCATGGCACTGTCAGGAGTGGCACGTCTCTGGTTCGAGGGAGTCCCAGTCGGATCTATTGATAACTTCTCCCAGCTAGAAGATAAGTTCAGGAGTAGGTTTAGCACTGCAATCCCTATCAGGAAGTCAGCGGCTGCGCTATTTGATATTCATCAAAAACCGCAGGAATCGTTGAATGAATTTTTAGGTCGATTTGATCTCGAAATGTCCTTGACGTCAGGGGTCACTATCGATTTTGCAGTGGAAGCCCTAAAGCGTAACTGCCGTTACGGAAAATTGAGAGATACATTAACGGTGGACCCACCATTGACCCTGGATGCACTAAGACTAAAAGCGCATAATTATGTGAGGATGGAAGAAGAGGAAAATAGAGAGCGGATGCGGGACATGCCCCACCTAGCAACGCTCCTGATACGCGACCAAGCGATGACTATAGCCAGCGGAAAGAGCACGCCGCCAAGGCCTCTAATCAGTAGAGAGGCAATTTTTCGAAAGGGAGACCTGGAGGTTCCCCTACCCGTAAACAAGCGGATCCGCCAAAAGGCCGGATATACGACCCTGACCTTCCTTCCCTCATACTCCCAAGAGCAGAAATCCTAGTGATAGTCCAGCAACGAAATCTACCCATCCGTTACCCAGCTCCTGTGAAACCAGGAGTAATTATGGGAGGATGAGAGAACACATTCTGTAAGTTCCACAAAGTCAAAGGACATTCGATGGATGTGTGCAGAGAACTAAAACTGGCCATAGAATGCCTAGTTGAAGAAGGCTATCTCGGAGAGTTTGCCACCAAGGCAAGAGAAGGGGTCAGGAACAATCTGGCTGAAGGGATAACTGACCCTAGGCAAACGCCTTCTCACGCCACGGGAGCTAACGCGATCCCCGTCGGGAAAAATAGGAAGACACTCATTGTTCACAGCGACCAGGTGCCTATGATTAATATCATCGTGGGCGGGACACCCTACTTTGAGGAAGCTATACAACAAACGCCCGGTCCCGGGGAGAAGCGCAAACGAGAAAGCACACAGGTGAAAATTGAGGCAATAAGCGCTTTAGACAGGATGGTATTGTCCTTCTCAGAAGAAGATGAGAAAGGCATTGTTTTCCCGCATAATGATGCGTTGGTAGTAACACCCGTTATCGGCAGTCACGGAGTAAGAAGATGATAATAATTTGTCTTCTGCCGAAGGATGTATGGCGGAGCAGCTCTTCTCAGATCAGTGTGCGCGACGGTCCACAGTACCTGCAATGCGTCGGAGGGGGTCTCCGGCGGAAACACTCCGATGCTTAAGTCAGTATGTGTACTGAAATTGGCAGAGTTTTGGCTAGTCAAGTCCGCTTACCTGCCTCCTTTGTGGGGGAGGTATTTATAGAAGAAAGGGGGCGTTCCCGCCCGAGTAAACGGGTACGGAGCTATCGCTCGCGTTAGGGTCTGTGATTCGCCCTTATCGTGATACGCTACCTCGGCGGTAGGCGTTTAGGTAGATATTGCCGCGGTAGGATAATGGCCGGAGCGTTAATCCTGACGCGTGGTTTCCTCTGGGGTGAGATAACTCCTTGAGCCAAGCAGGAGGTCCGTGAGAGGAGCCGGTAGGGCCCCGTTAGCCTCTGTAGTGTTAGCCTTTGGGGAAGGTAGCAATCTTGTCCCTACCGTGGTGGTGCGAAACAGTAGCTATGCCTCTTCCCACCGGGTGATAGACGAAAATACCCTTTCTTTTAGGTGGATTGTTATCATAAGCCCAACTGAAAATGAGCCCGAGTGTTTACCAAGGGCTAACGTTCCTTCTCTTACGGAGAGTCCCTTTAAGTACCGGGGTGGTTTTACCTCAGAAAATGGTCCCGACGGCTTTTTTGTCAGAATCTATAAATCAGAGATTTCTCTGTGCCAGTTTCTTCGCATTTTTCACGTTCTTTCTTTTCATATTCCGCCATGGATGAACTGACTCGCAATTTCCTGATCTCCAAAACTCTGACCCTGAAGAATCTTACTGAGGGTGACATCGGCTTCCTGGAGAGGATGATCACCAAGACCTCCGAGGATGCCCTGGAGTTGCAGGGGGTGCTAACCCCTATTCTGTCTAGACAGCTGGGAATAACTCTGGAGGATTTTAATCCCCTAGAGAGTTTGGCAAAACTGGCCACTGTCAGTGCTCACCTTGATGTGGTGGCCTCGATGCTGCAGCAGAGGAAAGATCTGCTGGCCTGCTGCCTAAAGGGCATGAGAGCTTGCTCTTCCGAACTGACCTCCGTCGCTGACGTTTTAAGGGACGTTCCCGTTGTGCCAGGGGAAGATGATGCGGGGTCCAATATCTGACCGTTGGCTTCGCTTCTTCTCGTTGTTTTACTTATGCTTCTTGTACATATTTGAACGCTAAGGCCACCTGGCCATAAATAAATAACTGTCTTTGCTTTTTCCCAAGTCTTCTCTTTTTCTTGCGTGGTTGCTTGCTTTATTGGTTGGAAATATTTGTCATGAGCCCAACTGAAAACGGGTCTTCCTCGGGACATTGTATTGCAGTGGTCGTGTTCCGGGGATTAGCAATGAATGCTCTGTCTTGACTGTTACAGTGTCGTCTTTTCAGTGGCAGGTGGTTGGGCGGTTCTTTGGTGCCCTTTGATTGGTGCGTTCAACGAGCAGATGCGCCTGTGACGGATCGGATTCTGCAATTGCAGTTATTTTTCCCAAGCGTCTTAATTGATTTTTCAGGGATCGAAATGCTCACTCGGCTATATAAGGGAGTTTGGTTTCCCTTTCCTGTTCATCTTCATCCTTTTCCTTCTTTTTTGCTTTTGCAGGTGACATGGCAGATTTTTATTTCTTAAGTTCCATGGATCGCGACTCCTTGCCGACTCCCCCGACTTCGCCGGACTCAGATCATCCCCCTCCTTCGCCACCATGGAGGTCTCCGGTCCGCCGAAAGGGTCGTAAGAAGCAGGGGAAACGGACTTCCAAGACTCCCTTTGCGACTTTGGCTTCTTCTGGTTCTGCTATTCAAGAGGGTGGCAAACGCTTTTCTTCCCCTGATTGCTCGCTGAACGAGGATTTTCCCATCAGTGCTGGTGTGGGGTTGGCAGATTCGAGTGTCAAAGAAAAGTCATGCCCGTTAGGGTCCTGTCCAGAAAGGGACGCAGACCAGCCGGTCCCGAATGCTGACGGGAAGATGCCATTTCTTGATGATGACGGGGTTTATCACCATGGCATTTATTGGCCTGATGAGGATTAGCCGTTTTGCATTGTACCCGCCTATTGGCGTTTTATGAATAAAATGATGTTTTCTGCCTTTTCAATTTTGTCGTTATTTCCGTTAGCCTGCTGGTTCTTGGTGATAGCTAACGCAAGCGGTTGGCCTGACTGAGACAATCGCTTCACGGTTACTCTGACTGAGTCAATACTGTCTCGCCCTTTTGGGGAGTCTCGACGAATAACTTCTCTTTTTTCAAATTTCTTTAATGCGCTTCCACGTGGCCAACTTTTTTTTACACGCGTCTACGCCCGATTGGTGACTCAATTAATGCGGTGGCATTTTTATCCTTTAAGAAGGGTCATTCTCCAATTTCTCAAAACTTTTGCCCTCACTTCGAATTTTCCTGTCTTCCTTCGTCTTCTTCTCCGAATACCTTTTCGGCCGCTCGTCACTGTCCGCCGATTTCTCTGCGATTCTTCTCCTTTAAGGTATCAATTCGTCCCTTCTCAAATTTCCTTTTTTGTTGGTTTGCTATGGCTAGGAATAGACCTCGCCAGATTATCTCTAGGCCCATGGATCCCGAGGTTGCCCAATCACCGAGTATTTTTACCTAAGATGTGGTTCTGAAAGCCGAATTGGAGGAACATGGTATTACCTTTCCTCCTGGGCATGAGCCTTCTATTCCCGAAAGTGATATGCGGCTTCATAATCCAGGGTGGGGCCACAGTAGGCTTCTTTATTTTAAAATGTTCCTTTATGGTTTCCGCTTTCCCGTTCATGAGTCGATACTAACTCTGCTGCGGGAGTATAGCCTTAATCCTGCCCAGATAACTCCTTCCTCTTGGTGTGCGGTTTATACTTTTCTTCGCGCTTGCGAGTTGAAGAACATTTTTACCCCATCTATCAATTTGTTTCGCAAATTCTTTAGCATGATTTTCTACAATTGTTTAATCGAGATTACTCCCCGGTGGGATGATGCGCTCGTGCAGTCATTTTGGCAACGTTTTCATGGCTTCAAGAAGGGTGTAGCTGATTGGAAGAGCATCTTCTTTGTTCTGGAGCTACCGTCACGTTTGTGGCGTATCAATTTCAATCAGGAACTGGCAGGCCCCGTTTGGACAAATCCCGCGATTTTGTCCAGAACTGAGTTGGACCAGGCTAACGCTTTGTTAGACGAGAATACCCACTACCGTATTCGTGTCTTTGCTCTGTTCAAGCCTCTGGAAGAGTGCGTTATGGGTGAGCTTATTTCTTTCCATATTTTCTTTACTTTGGTCCTCGCATGCTTTGTTTGCTATAAGAAGCTAACGGTTAATTCCCAGGTGACACTGGTACTCCTCTGAACGTAATACCGCTTCAAACTTTACCGGCCTCGCCTTCGGCCGAGGGCTCAAGTCGGGGTGGCGTTCCTCCTTCGAGGAAGAGAACTAAAACGGTTGCCCGGGGAGGGCGAAGGCCCGTTAGCTCTGTACGAACTTCTCGCTTTGTGGAAAATTGGCTACCGGAGCGTCGCAAGGGGACGGACTCCAGGCCTGTCGCAACGACGGTAATTACTAGCGATGATGAAGATGCGGATGCTAAGTCAGACCTTTGCCATGCTTCTTCCCTTGCTGCTTCCCAGCATCGGAGAAACTTCGAGTGGCCTCTGGTGGACAAGCTACCGGGACATCTCCTGTGGATGTGGCAACTGTTTCTACGCCTGCTGTTTTGTCTGAGGCGGGCGCCTCTCAGCCAACGGGAGCCACTGAGGCGTTGGAAAAAACTTATTCTTCTGAGGGAGAGGGCTTACCGATGGAATGTCCTCCTCCCATATCTCACGCTCCCGATTCTCCGATTGCTCATTGTATTCCTGACGTAGTGGTCACACCTCCTGTGGTGGATTCGACTGCTGAGCTATTGCCTAAGGTTACTCCACAGCTGTTTTTTACTCCTTTCAAGAGTACTTTTTCTCAGGGCTCTCCTCCACCTCCCTCGATCAATCTTGCCTGTGGCGGTCCTGACGGGGTCCTGGCCTATAGTATGAATCTTGCAGGGTTCTGCTTTGATGCCCTTCGCGCTGTCAGGGTTCCCCAACCTTTTTCTCGAGATGAGTTTACTGCACCCTTGATAGGGGAGATGCTGAGTTCAAAAAAGGAGAAAGAGGAATTTCTTCAACTCCCTCCCTCGGCACGCTTTCGCCATGTTCTGAATGATTCTCTGGACTTCTTCCGCCATCTGAATTATCAATTCGAAATTCACGATCGCGAGTCACGTAATTTTTCCAACGCATTGTGTGTTGCAAGGGTGTAGCTTGAGAAGGCGGTGGAGCACTCTAGGTTGCTGACGCGTCTTTGTGAATCGTCCCAAACGGAATTGGACAGAGAAAAATCTATCGGGAAAGCCAAGATAGAAGTTCTGGAGGCGGAATTGGACAGAGAAAAATCCATCGGGAAAGCCAAGGTAGAAGTTCTGGAGGCGGAATTGGCGCTAGAAAGGAAGAAAAATCTCTTTCTCCGCGAAGAGTTACTTGCTCGAGATGAGGGGTCTGCTAGGGCGTCATTAGAGGAAGAGTTATGGAGGAAGAGGGTTCTGGAGGCCTTCATTTCTGGATTTGCATCCCGTTTCAAAGGTAACCCTTCGGATCCAGCCCAGGTAGCTGATTACATCTCTATCGTGATGGGTGAGATTAGCAAAGGTGACAGCGATTCTTCTGGCCCTTCGGGGGAGAAAGTCTAACGCTAGCGATGGTGCTGGGCCTTTCCTTGTTTTTCTTGTTGTTGTCTCTTCTTTTGTTATTTCTTGAAAACCATTCGAACATTGTTTCTCTTGTAATAATGCTGACGCTTTGTATCCTTTGTCGCACTGTATGATATTACCGTTTATTCCTTCTTTATCTTCTTTGTACCATCGCGCCGTTTGGCAAGGCCAGCGCTGCTTTTTATGTTTTTTAATCAATCCCTCTGTTCCTCATTTAATGCGACTTGAAGGGTAATGATGAAAGAAGACACATGTCCTTCCTCAGAGGGGCGTTTGGAGCAAGCGTCTCCTAGGGAGTTGCGAATGCAGAGGCGTTTCGTCCTTATTTCAAATTTGCACCTTCTGGCGCGTGCCTTACTTTATGACGCGTTGCTTCGCCACTTGTCTGCTGCTGACTGGTCGCCCTTTCAGGGTTATATCTATTGTTTCTTCTACCCCTTTTTCTTTTTCCATCTTTCCCTTATACGCTATTGTGTCTTTGGATAAATACTTTGCGCCGCTCTCTCTTTCTGGTTCAAGACTCCTCGCGTTCTCTTTCACGAAGGTACAAGGTACACGTCTTTTTCTTTTCTCATTGTTTCTTCCTTGTTGGCCATGGCTAGAACTAAAAAATCCTCTGAAGAAGGAGATCCTCAAAGGTCCTCCGGGGAAGAAGTAATAGATACTACTCCCACTTCTCTGTACACGCTGCCCTTAATTAACCGTAGACTTGCTGGGTTTTCTGCACGATTTCCCAAGGAATATCTCGTGCATCCTACTTCTGAGTCGCTTCGACTGAACAACATTTTGCCCGGAAATAGTAGAATTCTGTATGCTAAGCTCTTCGATCATGGGTTTCGTCTCCCTCTTGACCCACTTGTAAAATTGTTGTTGGCTGATTCTGATTTGGCTCCGGCCCAGTTGAGTCCTAACGCGATTTGCGTTGTTAGTGCTTTTGCCGCACTGTGCCGTTTCAAGGGAATAGAATCTCCCACCTTAGCGTTGCTTCATGACATTTTCCAATTGTATTCCCGTAAAGGGGTGATATCGATATCGCCTCGCTACGAAGACGGTTCTTTGAAGCCCTTTACTTTGAAACTAATGGGCATTGAGTCTTCCATTCCTCACTGGAAAGAGGAATTTTTTATTGTTGATCTGCCTGAGCCGTTGTGGAGGGCTGGCTTCAACGAAACAATTAAAGATGGGGCTTGGGGTCATCGGAAACCCCTTTCCGACCCGGAGGATGGCTGGTTGAAGACGCTGCTTCAATTTGATTTTAGCGTTGATGCCCGAAAAGTGGCCAACGGGTTGCCCGTGGAACAGTGCAAGAAGGGTGAGCGTTTGACCTTTTTTCTTTTGCGTTGTCAAGAAGTACTAACGCTAACGTTTTGTGATTGTGCAGTGCCTCCACCTGGTTGGGAGCCCGAGTATTTCCGAAGGAGGAGGAAACAGGAGGCGAAAAAGAAAGATGTCGCTGAAGCTAGAGCTGCTGTTGCTGCTGCTAACGCCGAGGAAGGGGAGGCCACTGCTACCGCTAACGTTACGGGCCCTCGGGTTGTAAGACAGAAAAGGCCTAGGAAAGCACGTGCTGCCCCATCCGTTTCGTCCCAGACTGTTGTCTCTTCAGAGGCTACGGTTGATCCGATTCCTGTTGGGATTCCTCTTATGTCCTCCACCACTCAGGTGAGCATTTTTAAAACTTTTGTCTTTCTTTTTTGCACGGTTTCCTTATCACGTTCTGCGTTATTTAGGAAGTCGTTGCTGCTTCTGTCCCCTCTACCTCCTAGGGAGATATGGGTATCACCGATGTCCTTCGCGAGCGTCAGAAGAAGGCTCGCTATGATCTTCCGAATAGCCCTTCTTCCTCGGCCGCCAATCATAGTTCGAGTGCCCTTGGGGGCGAGGGTGCGTCTACTGATCAATCGGAACCTGTTGATTTTGGCGGTCAACCCCATGTGCCTCCTGGTTCTCCGATCCATTCTGCGCATACCCCAACGGGCTATGATTCTGATGCCCTTAATCCTGAGGTGCCCGGAGGTAATGAGGTCTCAATGGCTAATGTGGAGGGCTCCACTTGCCGGCCAGCTTCTCCTGGTGCATTGTTCTTTGTTCCGATGCCCCATCCAACTATTGCGAGGGGTGGCCCCTCCCCTGCCTTAATGGCTGGTATCTCTCCCTACGATCCTCCTCTCCTACCGACTCATCACGTTAGCTTACGCTCATTTAGGGACAGTATTCTGCAGTTTCCTGCCGATGCTGATCATGAGACCGTGATGTCCTCTACCGCTTATCTGGTGGCAGAGATTCTGTCTCTTCCAAGAGAGAGGGATGCCTTTGTGGCTCGGGGCGAGCGGGGGCGCATCAATTTCCTTCGCTCTCAGGCGTTTTCTATGCTTTGCCATCTTCACTATATGGATGAGGAGAATGCCAGAGCTGCAGCTAACGGGCAAGGAGAGATAAACAGGCTGCTGGAAGAGCGACAGCGTCTTGAAAATGCCCTTGCTGCTGCCAACGAAGGTATGGAGACTGCTCGGGGAGAGGCTACCGCGGTTAAACAAGAGTTGGAGGCCGCTAAGTTGGCTTTGGAGGAGGAGAAGCGACAACGCGCTGATCTGGCCATACGCCTCTCTCAGGAGGAGAATAGCCTGCGTCTGGAGAGACAGAGGAACGCTGAGCTATCTGCCGATTCCTCCCTTAACACTGAGAAGAACCGTTGGTACTTAGAGCAGGGTGGGGGAATCATGTCAGAAGCCGTGATGCATCATTATGGAGTTGAGGAGCTCCGTATTGAAGATCTCTCTGCGTATTTTGACAAGAGAGCCTCATCCATTACTGATAGCGGTTTCTACCAGTGGAAGGCTGCTCAGCAAGGAGGGGTCAATCTTTAGACTTTTTGTTGTTTAGATGATTTACATTTTTGTGGCTGACAGGCCCGTCCATATTTTGTACTTTAAACGATGTCGGCCTTGACTTGGCTAATCCACTCTTTTGGATAGAAATTCCTTATCTGCTTTTCTTCATAATGCCATTTGATCACTTGTCCGTCTGGGACGTTTGGCGTTAGGTTTCCATAGACGCATAGTTTCGCGTTGTATCCCGTTAGCTTTTCATCAGCTGCATTCAAGTAACATGTCCATTATATCCTCCGATAGCCTTTCTGAGAGTAAATCAGCGTTGCTTCCGCATCTGCTGCACTCATATTCCTGCCGTCCCTCGTTGTCAGAGGGGGCTTTACGTCAGTTTCAACGTTGTTGTTGCAGTATGGTCACCTCTCCGTCATCGTTTCACTGGGTATCAACCGCGCGGCTACTAGTTAGGATTTCTTTGTTTCCTTTCCGCCATAGATAGGCTCCGACATCGCTTCACCGGGTATCAACCGCGCGGCTACTAGTTGGGGTGTCTTTGTTTCTTTTTCGCCATAGATAGGCTCCAACATCGCTTCACCGGATATCAACCGCGCGGCTACTAGTTGGGGTGTCTTTGTTTCCTTTTCGCCACAGATAGGCTCCAACATCGCTTCACTGGGTATCAACCGCGCGGCTACTAGTTGGGGTGTCTTTGTTTCCTTTTCGCCACAGATAGGCTCCAACATCGCTTCACCGGGTATCAACCGCGCGGCTACTAGTTGGGGTGTCTTTGTTTCCTTTTCGCCACAGATAGGCTCCAACATCGCTTCACCGGGTATCAACCGCGCGGCTACTAGTTGGGGTGTCTTTATTTCCTTTTCGCCACAGATAGGCTCCAACATCGCTTCACCGGGTATCAACCGCGCGGCTACTAGTTGGGGTGTCTTTGTTTCCTTTTCGCCACAGATAGGCTCCAACATCGCTTCACCGGGTATCAACCGCGCGGCTACTAGTTGGGGTGTCTTTGTTTCCTTTTCGCCACAGATAGGCTTTGGGGAGTGCCTCGTCTTAGTGAGTTGTCTGATCAGGACCAGCCATCACAAGGATAGGACTTTTCACCCCCAAGCGTTGTACCTCACGTCCGTGGAATCGTGCCTCGTCTCAATGGGCTGTCTATGTGAGCACGGTTACCACAAGGATAGGATTTTCACTTCCCGGACGGAGTTGGTCTCTCCTTGGGACGTGCCTCTCCTTATGGGGTTACCACAAGAATAGGATTTCACTCCCAAGGATTCCGGGGCGTGCCTCATCTTAACGGGCCGTCTATGTGAGCACGGTTGCCGCAAGGATAGGATTTTCACTCCGGGGAGCCGTTTGGGGTCGTGCCTCGTCTTAATGGGTCGTCTATGTAAGCACGGTTACGGATAGGATTTTCACCCCTGGCATTCTTCGCTACCTGCATATTACCAGTAGCAAACGCACGGTGAATATCTCAATATTCATTTATTAGAATAACTTTTGATGTTACCCGATTAGCTCCTGGCGTGGTATAGCCTCAACCGAGCGATGTTCCAAGAGTTCTGCAGAGGCGTTCCCTCGAGCGTTTCCAGATGGTATGCTCCTTTTCCCACAATGCGGGTGACACGATACGGTCCATCCCAGTTTGGACTGAGTTTTCCCATACGTTGTCCTGCTGCCCGTCTGTCTCTGAGCACTAAATCTCCGGTTTTGAGCAATCGCTCCCTCACTTGCCGGTTGTGATATTGTGCCATTTTCCTCTTGTAGTGCATGGTTTTCAGGAGGGTTTCCTCGTGTGTTTCTGGTAGAGTATTGAGGTTAGCTCGTAACCTTTCTTCATTGTTTTCTTCTTTCAAGTGAGCCACCCGGAGGCTCATCATGCCAATCTCGACTGGTGTGATAGCTTCGGTTCCGAATGCTAACGCGAACGGGGTCTCTCCCGTGCTCGCCTTGACAATCATGTGGTAGGCCCATAGTACATATGGCAATTCGTCTGGCCATTTCTTCTTGGACCCTTCCAAGTTTCTTTTGATGCCACTAAGGATGCTGCGGTTAGTTACTTCCGCCTGGCCGTTGGTTTGAGGATGTGCCACAAAGGAGAATCTTTGCTCTATCTGGAACTCTGCACATTGATCCCTGAAGAACTGGCTTGTAAATTGTGTCCCGTTGTCGCTAACTAGCACGCGTGGTACTCCAAATCGCATGATGACTTGGTGTTTGAAGAAACGCCAAATTTTTTCGGCGGTGATGGTAGCTAACGCCTCAGCTTCGGCCCACTTTGTGAAGTAGTCTACCGCTACGACCATGAATTTTAACTGAGATCTAGCCTTTGGAAACGGGCCCAGGATGTCAATTCCCCATTTTGCAAACGGGCACGGTGCGACTATTTCTGAAATTGGCACAGCAGGTTTTCGAGGAATCTTAGCATATTCCTGGCATTTCTGACAGGTTCTCACGAAGTTATGACAATCTCGTCGAATGGTGGGCCAGTAAAATCCCGACCGAAAGACTTGGGCTGCCAAAGTGCCGCTAGCAATGTGCATGCCACATATCCCTTCGTGAATTTCACGTAACACATGTAAGCCTTCTTGCTCCGTTATGCATTTAGCGGCCGGATGGGAGAAACATCTTTGTATTAACTCTCCGTTATAGTATGTGCATCGTGCTGCCCGTTTTAGGACTTTCTTTTTCTCTGTCTGGTCTCCCGGTAGTTTATCATGTTTCAGATATTCTATCACTGGGATCCTCCAATCATTTTCCATTTCTTCCACACAGAGCGATGCCTGCTCTTCCATGAAAGAAGGTGTAGGCAGTTCTCCATAGCGCACGTCACTGGGTATTGAGGCTTCCGGATTGGCTGCCATCTTGGCGAGGCTATCGGCCTCTTCATTGTTTTCTCTAGGAATGTACTCAAAGGTGACCAGGGTGTTTTTTTCCTGTATCTTTGACAACTCATGCTTTACTTTGGCTAAGTATTGGGCCATTGTGGTTCTCTGGCTTGGGAGTTCCCCAGAACCTGTTCCATTATTAGTTTGGAATCTCCTCGGATCTTTAAACGTGTTCTGTCTTCCTTCTCCGCCCCAGGAGTGGCTCCGATAGAGAAACTATTTCCAATTCTGAGTCCTGCCAGCATCGTTGGACAATGGCTGCAGGATTCTGATGGCGTATCGCATCTCCAGGCCGTTTGGTCCAACTAAGAAAACTCCTGCGCCAGCTAATTCTTGATTTTTTGCTCCATCTACATGGATGACCCACGTATCTATATATGTCTCCGGAGACGGTAGGCACGGACTTTCTGCTTCTTCCTCCAACAGATCTATCTTTGTGTCCCTTGTGAATGTGCACTCAGCTATAAAGTCAGCTAACGCTTGGGCCTTAACGGCTAGTCTGGCTTTGTATTGCAGCCCGTATTGTTCGAGCTCGATAGCCCAAATTAGCATTCTTCCGGATGATTCAGGTTTTCTGAAGATTCTTCTCAACGGCTGATCCGTGAGTACAATGACGGGGTGGGCTTGGAAGTATCGATCCATCTTTCTCGTGGCTTGCACTAGAGCGAGTGCTATCTTCTCGATAGGAGCGTATCGCAGTTCGGCATCTTTCAATATGTGACTCACGAAGAATACAGGACGATGCACGTGCCCTTCACTTCGCACAAGGACGGCGCTGACTACCTCGTCAGCTATTCCCAAATATAGATATAGTTCGTCGCCGGGCTCAGGCCTCGTCAGCACTAAATCTGATGATAGGTAAGCTTTTAGTCCTGCAAACGCTTTCTCACATTCCTCTGTCCATCCGAAAGGAGCCTTGTTGCGGATGACTTTGAAGAAAGGCAAACATCTCTCGCCTTGCTTAGATATGAATCGCCCCAACGCAATGATGCGCCCGGTTAACTTCTGTATCTCTTTGACAGTTCGCGGGGATATCATATCCTGGATGGCTTTTATCTTTGACGGGTTGGGTTGGATGCCCTTCTGGCTGACCACATAGCCCAGGAATTTTCCCGTTTGGAATGCGAACATGCACTTCCGCGGGTTTAACTTCATCTTGTGCTTTCTCATCACATTGAAAACTTCTTCCAAGTCAGCGAGGTGCTCTCTGAAACTCCGACTTTTGATCAAGATATCGTCTACGTAGGCCTCTATATTTCTCCCGATTTGATTTTCAAAAACTTTGTTTGCCATACGCTGAAATGTTGCACCAGCATTCTTTAGCCCAAACGGCATTGCAGTATAGCAGTGTGTAGCCCTAGGAGTGATGAAGGCAGTTTTTTCTTCGTCCTCTACGGCCATAGGGATTTGGTGATATCCGGAATTCGCATCTAGGGAGCTTAGATAAGCATACCCAGCGGTTTGATCGACTAACTGATCTATTCGTGGAAGGGGATAGCAGTCCTTGGGACAGGCATTATTTAGGTCAGTAAAGTCGATACACATGCGCCAGTCCCCGTTAGGCTTTGGGACTAACACAGGATTAGCTAGCCAGGTCGGGTACTGGACTTCTCGAATGAACCCCGCCTCTGTGAGCTTTAGCAACTCCTTTTCGATGGCTGCTATCTTTTCCGATGAAAAAGCACGTCGCCTTTGTTGAACAGGCTTGGCGTCAGGACTAACGTTCAGCCGGTGTTCTGCGACCTCCCGAGAGATTCCGGGCATATCTGCTGGTTTCCACGCACACTCTCCCTTGCATTTCCTCAACAACCGGATTAATTGCGCGTTCTCTTCAAAGCTTAATTTCTCACTGGCTAAGAGATTCGTTTCACTATCCTTACCGATAGGGATTGATACCATCTGATCTAGCGGCTGAGTGCGCTTTTCTTCTTTTTCATCGAAAGGGTCGTCTGCCACGCAAACGTAGCAGTCACAACTCTTTTGAGTCATAAGTAAGTAGCATTCGGCTGCCAGCTTTTGGTCCCCTTTGATTGAGACCACGCCGTCCCATGAGGGATATTTCATCCGCAGGTGTTTTTGAGATATGGCCACTCCAAAACGATTAAGGAATGGTCGCCCCAAAATGGCATTATACGGTAACGTTAGGTCTACGACCAGAAATAGTAGCTCTTCGGAGCGTTTGGATGTGTCTTCTCGGAAGTACACCGGCAGGGATGTTATTCCGGCTACCGGAATCGGTACTCCATCAATCCCAATAATTGGCCTCGTGCAAGACGATAGCTCACCGTCAGGTCGTTTCATCAAGTTGTACGCTTCCAATGAAAATAGATTCACTGCGCTCCCGTTATCGATAAGGGTCCTTCTTACCCCATGACTTCCAATGACGGGCGTTACAACCATCGCGTCATTATGCGGGAAGACGATGCCTTTTTCGTCCTCCTCTGAGAAAGACAATATCATTCTGTCTAAGGCACTTATCGCCTCGATTTTCGTTTGCGCGCTCTCCCGTTTGCGCTTTTCTCCAGGGTTGGGCATTTGCGGCATAATTTCCTCGCAATAGGGTACTCCCCCCGCAATGATATTTATCAGGGGCATTTGGTCGCTATCGATAGCGAGCGCTTCTCTATTTGGCCCGAGGGGTACTGCGTTAGCCCCTGTAGCGTGCGAGGGCGCTTGCCTCTGCTCAGTTGTATTTCCAGTTGGGTTGTTTCTGGCTTCCTCCCTGGCCTTTGTGGCAAATTCCCCAAGGTAGCCCTCTTCGACCAATCGCTCTATAGCCGATTTTAACTCTCTGCATACATCTGTTGAATGTCCCTTGACCTTATGGAATTTGCAGTATGTATTTTCTCTTCCTCCCATGATCACTCCTGGTTTCACGGGAGCTGGGTAATGGATAGGCAAATTTCTCTATTGGACTATTGCTAAGATCTCCGCCCTTGGGAGTATGAGAGATGGGAGGTCAGGATCGTATATCCGGCCCTTTGGCGGGTCCGTTTGCTTCCGAGTGGGGGACCCTCCAGGTCTTCCTTTTGAGAAATTGCCTCTCTGCCGGTTAGAGGTCTTAGTGTTATGTTCTTTCCGCTGCCCGGGATCCTCGGTGGGTTTAGCATCAGGGGCATTGCTATTCAAGACGTTAGGGGCCACATATGGGTCCGCCGGCATGCCTCGGATCCATTCTCTATTTTCTTCCTCTTCCATTCTCGCATAGTTATACACTTTCAACCTCAATGCATCCAGGGTTGTTGGGGGGTCCACCGTTAGCGTATCTTTCAGTTTACTGTATCGACAATTGCGTTTCAGGGCCTCAATCGCAAAATCGATAGTGACCCCTAGCGTTAGGGACATTTCAAGATCAAATCGACCTAAGAAATCGTTCAACGATTCTTGTGGTTTTTGATGGATATCGAACAGCGCAGCTGCTGACTTTTTGATAGGAATAGCCGTGCTAAACCGACTTTTGAATTTTTCTTCCAACTGAGAAAAATTATCGATAGACCCGGCGGGGAGCCCCTCGAACCATAGACGTGCCACTCCTGACAGCATCATTATGAAAATTTGACACAATGCTGCGTCACTGCCCGTTTGGAATTGCACGAAATCCTTCACCTTATTGAGGTGAGAAATGGGATCTTTTGTGCCATCATATAATTCTGCTGGGAGTTTCACATGTCGATGGACTCTGTGGTGCCTGACATGGTAGCTGAACTGATAACCCACGTTAGCATCGGGGATCCTACGAGGCTGACGCTGATGTGGAATTTCAGCGTCGTATCTGGGATTTTGAGGATCATATTCCTGATGTCTCCTAGGAGAACGACTACGGCTCCTTGGAGTTCGAGCTCGTCGACTTCTGCTGCTAGATCTCTCGCTGTATCTAGGAGATGGATCTCTCACTATATCTCCCCGTCGATCATCCCAGGGCTCCCTATACTCGTCACGCTGGCGGACTGCTTCGGGGATTGAGATTCCTCCCCTGTATTGTCCAGAATGGTCGGCAGGTCCGCGCGTGAATGGTGGGACGTTTATGGGGGGCAAGGGGAAAGGTAAGGAGGACGGGAATGCCCTAGACTATTGGGGCGATAAGGGTCATTCGGTGATAATGGACGGGGTGAAAATTACTTGGGAGGACACACCAGGTCTTGAGGCATGAGGAGTAAATCCAGCAGCCATCTCTGTCAGTTGATCCAGTTGAGCTTGGAGAGCTGCTATTGAATTCACGAAAGGGTTGTCCGCTTCTCCTATCATAGATCTTCCCGCTTGGGGGGTAGGATGGTTGGTCCCTGCTATATGGGAGAAGGGAGAGCAAATCTGGAATGTAACTTCTTCTGAACTTGACCCGCGAGGAAGATCTAACTCTCCTGCAGTGACGTCCTGCCCTGGGGTGGGGACATCAGAGGTAGCGAAGGGAAACAAGCGTCTGCGGGTGTTGTATGGGATGTTGGAAGTTCGGGACTGCGCCGAATCTGACTCTGAGGCCATAATCCTTCTAGTTTTGGGGAGGAGGAGTTTGGTTATTAAGGATGCTCACTTAATAGAACCAAAACTCTCAACGAAAGCACCAATTTGATAATAATTTATCTTCTGCCGAAGGATGTATGGCGGAGCAGCTCTTCTCAGATCAGTGTGCCCGACGGTCCACAGTACCTGTAATGCGCCGGAGGGGGTCTCCGGCGGAAACACTCCGATGCTTAAGTCAGTATGTGTACTGAAATTGGCAGAGTTTTGGCTAGTCAAGTCCGCTTACCTGCCTCCTTTGTGGGGGAGGTATTTATAGAAGAAAGGGGGCGTTCCCGCCCGAGTAATCGGGTACGGAGATATCGCTCGCGTTAGGGTCTGTGATTCGCCCTTATCGTGATACGCTACCTCGGCGGTAGGTGTTTAGGTAGATATTGCCGCGGTAGGATAATGGCCGGAGTGTTAATCCTGACGCGTGGTTTCCTCTGGGGGTGAGATAACTCCTTGAGCCAAGCAGGAGGTCCGTGAGAGGAGCCGGTAGGGCCTCGTTAGCCTCTGTAGCGTTAACCTTTGGGGAAGGTAGCAATCTTGTCCCTACCGTGGTGGTGCGAAACAGTAGCTATGCCTCTTCCCACCGGGTGATAAACGAAAATACCCTTTCTTTTAGGTGGATTGTTATTAGAAGAACTCTTGTCGATAATGGGAGCGCGGTAAATCTATTTTCGTTAGAAGCATACAACCTGATGAAGCGCCCTGACGGTGAGCTAACGCCTTGTAAAAGGCCAATTATTGGGGTTGATGGGGTCCCGATCCCAGTAACAGGGATCACGTCACTGCCAATGTATTTCTGAGAGGACACATCCAAACGCTCAGAAGAGTTATTATTCCTGGTCGTAGACTTGACTCTACCCTATAATGCCATACTAGGGTGGCCGTTGCTCAATCGTTTCGGGCCAGCGATATCACAAAAACACCTGCGGATGAAATACCCCTCGTGGAACGACGTGGTTTCGATCAAAGGAGACCAGAAGCTAGCTGCCGAATGCTACTTGCTCATGACTCAAAGGAGCTGTGATCGTTACGTATGCGTAGCGGACGATCCCTTCGATGATAAGGAAGAAAAGCGCACTCAGCCACTGGATAAGATTATGTCAATACCTATCGGTGAGGATAGTGAAGCAAATCTCTTGATCAGTGAGAAGCTAAGCCCTGAAGAGAATGTGCCGTTAGCTCGACTGCTAAGAAAATGCAAAGGAGAATTCGCGTGGAAACCAGCGGATATGCCTGGAATTTTGCGAGAGGTTGCGGAACATCGGCTGAACGTTAACCATAACGCCAAGCCTGTTCAACAAAGGCGGCGTGTTTTCTCACCGGAAAAGATAGCAGCTATCCGAGAAGTCCAATACCCGACTTGGCTGGCTAAGCCTGTGTTTGTCCCTAAGCCTAATGGAGATTGGCGCATGTGCATCGACTTCACCGACTTGAACGATGCCTGCCCCAAAGATTGCTATCCCCTCCCCCGAATCGATCAGTTGGTCGACCAAACCACTGGGTATGCCTACCTAAGCTGTCTAGATGCTAACTCCGGGTATCATCAAATTCCCATGGCCGTGGAAGACGAAGAGAAAACCACCTTCATCACCCCGAAGGCCACTTACTACTACACTGCAATGCCGTTTGGGCTGAAAAATGTCGGGGCAACATTCCAGCGCATGGCAAATAAAGTCTTTGAAAAGAAAATTGGGAAAAATGTAGAAGCCTACGTGGACGACATCCTGGTCAAAAGTCGAAGCTTTAAAGACCACCTAGCTGACTTGGAAGAAGTCTTCAATGTGATGAAAGAGTACAAAATGAAATTGAATCCGCGAAAATGCATGTTCGTGTTCCAAACGGGTAAATTCTTGGGCTATGTGGTTAGCTGGAAGGGTATCCAGCCTAACCCTTCGAAGATAAAAGCCATCCAAGACATGATACCCCCTCAGATTGTCAAAGAAATACAGAAGCTCACTGGGCGCGTCATCGCGTTAGGACGGTTCATCTCCAAGCAAGGTAAGAGATGGTTACCCTTTTTCAAGGTCATTCGAAGCAAGGCCCCCTTCAGGTGGATGGAGGAATGTGAGAAAGCATTTGCAGGGCTAAAAGCTTATCTCTCATCTGATCTAGTGCTAACGAGGCCTGAATCCGGCGATGAGCTATATTTATACCTGGGCGTAGCTGACGAGGTAGTTAGTGCTGTCCTCCTACGAAGTGAAGGGCATATACACCGCCCCGTATTTTTCGTCAGCCACATATTAAAAGACGCTGAGCTACGATATGCCCGCATTGAGAAGATAGCGCTTGCCCTAATACAGGCAACGCGGAAGATGGATCGGTACTTCCAAACCCACCCCATCACAGTACTCACCGACCAGCCTTTGAGGAAAATCTTTAGAAAACCAGAGTCCTCAGGAAGGATGTTAATTTGGGCAATCGAACTCGAACAATATGGGCTACAGTACAAAGCTAGACCAGCTATTAAAGCCCAAGCATTAGCGGACATCATAGCGGAATGCACATTCACAAAGGATGCGCTAACAGACCTGTCAGAAGAGGAGCCAGAGGATTCATACCTCTCGTCCCCGGAAACATATACGGACTTATGGGTTATTCACGTAGACGGAGCAAAAAATCAAGAGTTAGCAGGCGCGGGTGTTTTCCTAGTCAGACCAAATGGTATAGATATACGATATGCCATCAGAATTTTGCAACCGTTGTCCAACAATGCGGCTGAATACGAAGCGTTGCTAGCAGGGCTCAGAATAGGAAACAACTTCTTTGTCGAAGCTGCGCACGCCACAGGAGCAGAACGCGGTCTACGCTTAAAGATACGCGGAGATTCTAAACTGATAATAGACCAAGTCCTAGGGAACTCCCAAGCTAGAGAGCCTATCATGATTCAATTCCTGGCCAAAGTAAAGCGTGAGCTGTCGAAAATACAGGAAAAAGGCACCCAAGTCACCTTTAAGCATATTCCCAGGGAGGATAATGCGGAGGCTGACAATCTCGCCAAAATGGCAGCCAACTTAAAAGCCTCCGTACCCAAGGATGTGCACTACGGGGACCTATCCACACCTTCTTTCATGGAAGAACAAGCATAGCTTTGCGTGGAGGAAGTAGAGAACGACTGGAGAATCCCAGTAATAAAATATTTGAAGCAAGACGAGCTACCGGCGGAAAACGCGAAAAAAAGGAAAATCCTGAAATGAGCGGCACGATGCACGTACTACAATGGAGAATTGATCCAGAGATGTTTCTCCCATCCGGCCGCTAAGTGCATATCGGAGCTGAAAGGCCTTCACGTGTTGCGAGAAATTCATGAAGGAATATGCGGCATGCACGTCGCCAGCGACACCTTGGCAACCCAAGTCTTTCGGTCAGGGTTCTACTGGCCTACTATTCGGAGAGATTGCCACAACTTCGTAAAAACCTGTCAGAAATGTCAAGAATACGCTAAGATCCCTCAAAAACCGGCCGTGCAGATTTCAGAGATAGTCGCTCCATGCCTGTTTGCCAAATGGGGCATTGACATTTTGGGGCCGTTTCCGAAGGCCAGATCTCAATTAAAATTTGTGGTCGTGGCGGTAGACTATTTCACAAAATGGGCAGAAGCAGAGGCGTTAGCCACCATCACCACTGAGAAAATCTGGAATTTCTTTAAGCACCAAGTCATTATGCGATTAGGGGTACCTCGTGTACTGGTTAGCGACAACGGAACTCAGTTTACGAGCCAATTCTTCAGAGATCAGTGTGCAGAATTTCAGATCGAACAACGGTTCTCTTCTGTAGCGCACCCTCAAACTAATGGCCAGGCCGAAGTGACCAACCGCAGTATTCTTAGCGGCATCAAAAGAAACCTGGAAGGTTCCAAAAAGAAATGGCCAGATGAACTGCCATACGTATTATGGGCCTATCGCATGATTGTCAAGGCTAGCACGGGAGAAACCCCATTACCGTTAGCCTTTGGAACAGAAGCCGTCACACCGGTAGAAATTGGCACCATAAGCCTTCGAGTGGCTCATTTCAGAGAGGAAACCAATGAAGAAAGGTTACGCGCTAACCTTGATGCACTGCCAGAGATACACGAGGAGACTCTCCTAAAAACCCTACATTACAAAAGGAAAATGGCACAATACCACAACAGGTAAGTGAGAGAGCGATTGCTTAAAGCAGGGGATCTAGTGCTCAGAGACAAACGAGCAGCAGGGCAACGCATGGGGAAGCTTAGCCCAAATTGGGACGGACCATACCGTGTCACCCGCGTTGTAGGGAGAGGAGCATACCATTTGGAAACACTCGATGGGCCTCCCCTGTAAAACTCTTGGAACATAGCTCGGCTGAAGCTATACCATGCCAGAAACTAGTCTTTCTTATCCGGTAATATCAGCATTATTCTAACAAATGAATCAGAAGCACTCTCCGTGCACTTTGCAACTGGAAATATGCAGGCAATGAAGAATGCCAGGAGTGAAAATCATATCCTTGTGATGGCTGGTCCTGATCAGACAGCTCACTAAGATGAGGCACGCCCTGGCATAACATAACGTTGGGAGTGAAAATCCTATCCTTGTGGTAACCGTGCTCACATAGACGGCCCATTAAGACGAGGCACGCCCCAACGCCCCCGGGAGTGCAAATCCTATCCTTGTGGTAACCGTGCTCACATAGACGACCTATTAAGACGAGGCATACCCCGGCATCCTCGGGAGTGAAAATCCTATGCTTGTGGCAATCGTGCTCACACAGACGGACCACTAAGACGAGGCACGCTCCAGAGACGCGAGGTTTCAGTGCTTGGGAGTGAAAATCCTATCCTTGTGATGCCCGATCCTGATCAGACGGCTCACTAAGACGAGGCATGCCCCAAGCCAACCATTGATATTTAGAATGAAAAGAGATACCCCAGCTAGTAACCGAGCGGTTGATACCCGGTGAAGTAGAGCTGGAGAGGTGTCCACATCATAGCAACATTGTCGCGGTAGGCCTGAATTTAGCAAGGCTAGATAATTCCCCTAACAACAAAAGGTGGCATTGATTTGAGTACAACACGGACAGAAGTAACGCTGACTCATCCTCGGAAATACTACCAGAGACACAATGATAAGGTAACAGAAAGATGCAGCTGAGAAGCCTGTATTGAAAGATAAGCCATTACAGAAATGATATGTCTCCAAGAACAGAAACACGACAGCAAACGCCGCGGTTGAACAATCGCACAAACAGTATGATGAAGCGAAGTGGATAAAGAAATTCCATTCAAAAAAGTAGCGGCCTAACCGAGAGAGAAGTAATATTGTTAATATTACAAAATAGAGGAAGGCGCATCGGCTACAAAAATCAAAAATAAATAAGGCATGATGCCTAAGGAGTAGTTGATGTATTGCCTCCTCCTTGCTGAACGGTTCTTGAGCGATAGAAGTCCTCATCAGAAATGGTTGCGACGCTCTTCTTGAAGAAGTCAGCAAGAGCTTGAATACGAAGGTTCTCTACCCCGTAATTATACATAAGGGCCTCCGACATGACTGCCCCACCTTCCTTCAAGTACCAACGGCTCTTCTCGGCAGAAAGAGCAAGCTCGACAGATATCTCAGCATTCCTCTGCCTCTCCCGACCTAACTCGGCTTCCTCCTGAGAAAGGCGTTCGTTCAAAGCAATACCCTTATGTTTCTCCTCCTCTAAGGTAAGCCTAACAGCTTCCACCTCCTGCTTAGCAGTCGCCACCTCCCGCTTAGCAGTCTCTGATTCTTGTTTGGCAGCGGTAAGGGCGTCCAGGAGACCCTGATGCTTAGACATCAGCTTATCTACCTCCCCTTGCTCGTCTGCCGTCACTCTGGCATTTTCCTCGTCCATGTAATGGAGATGGCAGAAGGAAGAAAACATTTGAGAACGGAGGAAGTTTATGCGCTCCTATTGACTCTTAGCCACAAAGGCATCCCTCTCTCTTTGAAGAAACATCATCTCAGCTGCCAGGAAGGAGGTAGACGCGAGGATAGCGTCATTGCTAGCATCCGCCGGAAATTGCAGAGCATTATCTCTAAAAGAGTGTAAGTCAATCTGGTGAGTAGGGATAACGGGAGAAAGATATGAAGTGGCGTCAGCCATCAAGTTGGGAACAGGGCCGCCCCTCGCAACAGCAGGCGGAGACATCGGAACAAAAAGTAGAGTAGAGGGAGAAGAAGGGCGGCTGTTGGAGCCTCTCATGTTAGGAACAAAAGGCCCCTACCCGCAAAGCGCTCCAAGATTAAGAGTGTTCGAGTTAAAGCCTGCAGCAACGGAAGTAGAATAGAGCGGAGAATCACCAAAAGTATGAGGATCGCCGCTGAAACTAGTGCCTTGCGATTACTCGACAGACGCACCACCGCCCCCAAGGGTCGTCAGAGGAGGATTAGCGGTAGACGACGAAGGGCTATTTTGAAGCTCATAACGAGCCTTCTTCTGATGCTCTATGAGGGACTCCGTAATAGACATACCGCCTTGAGAAGATGAATGAGCAGAAACAGCGCCGACTTTCTAATAACACAAAAGCATAATAAGAAAACTGCGCGGAAAGAAAGAAAGAGGTAGGGGAAACAAATAAATACCTAGGTGCCTAAAGGAATTAGAGGAATTCCAGAAGGGATCGTATCAGTTGTCGCCTCCGAAGAAACTACAGTCTGGGAAGAAGTGAGATGCGTAACGCTCGCTTTCCTAGCCCTCTTCTTCTTCACAGCACGAGTTCGTGGAGGCGGCGCTTGGGCAGTGTCTAGAGTAGCAGCGGTAACCTCCCTTTCAACAGCAGTAGCAGCTGCGACAACTTCGGCCTCAGCTTCTGCCTTTTTCCTTTGCTCCCGTTTCCTCTTCCTTTGAAAGTACTCAGGCTTCCAACCAGGTGGAGGCACTGCACAGTTACAAAATCTTAGCATTAGTACTTTCGAGCGTTATGGAAAAAGGCCAAACGCTCACCCTTTTTGCATTTCTCCATATCCAACCCGTTAGCCACTTTACGGGCGTCAACGCTAAAGTCCAATTGAAGCAGCGTCTTCAACCAACCATCTTCTGGGTCAGAGAGGGGTTTCCTGCTACCCCAAGCCCCATCTTTAATTTCTTCATTAAAAATGACCCTCCATAAAGGCTCAGGCAGGTCAACAATGAAAAATCCCTCCTTCCATCCAAGAACGGAGGATTCAATGCCCATGAGTTTCCAAGTAAAGGGCTTCAGCGAGGTATCTTCATAACAGGGGGATATCGATATCACCCCCTTACAAGAGTACAACTGGAAAATATTATGAAGTAACGCTAAAGAGGGGGATTCAATCCCTTTGAATCGGCACAATGCTGCAAAGGCACTAACAACGCAAATCGCGTTAGGGCCCAACTGAGCCGGAGCCAAGTCGGAATCAGCCAGTAACAATTTCACGAGCAGATCAAGGGGAAGCCGAAACCCATAATCAAACAATTTAGCATACAACATTCTACTATTACCAGCTAAATGACTGTTCAGGCGGAGAGATTCAGAAGCAACATGCACGGGATAATCCTTAGGGAACCGAACACTAGACTCGGCCAATTTGCGATGAATTAAAGGCAGAGTATAGAGAGAAGTGGGCGTATTATCAATTTTTTCTTCCCCAACAGACCTTTGAGGATCTCCTTCCTCAGCAGATTTCTTAGAACGAGTCTTTGCCATGACCAACAAAAAGAAGAACGAAAGAGAAAGAAAGGGTGTGTGTACCTTCGCAAAAGAAAACACCAGGAGTCCCAGACCAGAAAAGAAGGAGCGGCACGGGTTATTTTCCAGAAGGTAACAACGAACGAGAAAGGAGATTAAAAGAGAAAGAGGAGATAGGGAAAACATTATATATAACCTTGAGAGGGTAAAAAGGCACGACCAGTTAACAACTGACACATGCCAAAGCGGCGTGACAAAGAGCGTGGCATGCGCGAGAAGGCGTAAGTTTTAAAACGATGATGAAACGCTTCAGCACTCGCATCTCCCTAGAAGGCGCTTGCTTCAAACGCCTCTCCGTGAGAAGGACACATGTCTTTCCTCATCATTACTCTTCAAATCGCATTAATTAGGGATTTGCAGTATTTAATGACCTAAAAAGCAGTGCTAGCCTCACCGCGCGACCTCACGAAACGGCGCGACAGTACAGAGAGGCTAACGAAGAGTGAGTAACAACAACAATACAATGAACCAAACAGTGCGATAAAGGTTGCATGGTGTCAGCATTATTACAGAAAGAACGATGTGAAATGATTTTCCAAGGAAGAATAAAAGAAATACAGATAGCGAATGGAATAACAATCAAGGGGGAGATTCAGGAATTTGATGCGGCACTCAAGCCACCCCTCGGGGGAAATGTTGTGCACCCCCACCACCGTTGTCGTCAGTCCTTTCTCCCTCTGGGGCAGACGAGTCATTCCTACTTTCGCTAACCTCATCCATCACAGCAGAAATATAGTCAGCAACTTGGGCCGGATCAGAAGAGTCACCCTTAAAGCGGGCTGCGAATCCAGAGGTGAAGGCTTCCAAGACCTTCTTTTTCCACCACTCCATTTTCAGTGGTGTCCTGGCAAACTCCTCGTCTCAAGCTAGCATCTCTTCGCGAAGAAGGAGATTTTTCTTCCTTTCCAACGCTAACTCTGCCTCCAGAACCTCAACCTTCGCTTTCCATGCGGATCTCTCTCTGCTTAGCTCCTTCCGTGACTCATCATGGAGACGTGTTAGCAACCTCACTTGGTCCGCCATTCGGTCAAGCTGCACCTTTTGAGCGCATATTGCGCTAGAAAAGTTTCACAATTCATGGTCATGAACTTCGAACAGATAGTTCAGATGGCGGAAGATATCCAGAGAGTCATTCATAATATGCCGGTGACGGGCTTTCGCAGAAAGCTGAAGAAATTTTTCTTTCTCTTCGCGGGAACTCATCATTTCCCCTATCAAGGGTACGGTAAACTCATCTCTAGAAAAATGATTGGACACCCCGAAAGCACGGAGACCGTCAAAACAGAACCCTGTCAAGTTCATACGATAATTAGGGGTCCCGTTAGGGCTGTCATAGGAAAGATTAACTGTTGGAGTTGAAGAAGAACCCCCAGTAATCACATTCGGGATAGGAGTAAAGAACAATTGCGGAAGGGCTTTAGGCGGCAACTCAGCAATTGAATCCGCAGCGGAAGACGTGACCACTACATCAGGAATATAGTGAGAAATTAGAGAATCAGGAGTGTTAGCTGTAGGAGGAGAGCTTGTCATCGGTGGGGTCCCCGCCTCGGTAGAACGGGTGACAGTCGACGCCTCGATGATCTTCACCGTCTGAGAAGTACTTGCCTTGGACGAAATGATAGGTATGGAAGCAGCTGCCACACTAACAGAAGAAACTCCAGTAGCCCGTCCACTCGTGTTTGCTCGAAGCTTTTTCTGGTGAGAGGAAGAAGCATGACGGAGGTCTAGTTTAACATCCATATCCTCGTCGTCACTATCAAATACCCTTGTTGTGGGTCGGCTTGAGTCTGTTCTCCCGCGATGATCTGGTAGCCAATTCTCGATGAAACGAGAAGCTCGGACAGAGCCGTCGAGCCTTCGCCCTCCCCGAGCGACTGTCTTGGTCCTTCCCCTCTGGGGCCGAGCGCTTTGGCTATTAGAGCCTTCGGCAGGGGGAGAGGCTGGTAAAGTTTGGAGCGGCGTTACATTCAAAGGAGCGTCAACATTACTAGGTGATCGACTGTCACTGTCTCCTAAAAAAGAAACGTGTTAGGACAAGGAACGAATGCAAAAGAAAATGCGAGAAAAGACAGACTCACCCATAACGCACTCCTCTAGAGGCTTGGACAAAGAAAATTCGCGGATACGATAGTAGGTATCCACGTCCAACAAGGCATTAGCCTACTCTAGCTCAGTTCTGGTCAGTACCGCGGGATTTGTCCAAATGGGGCCTATGAGCTCCTGGTTAAAGTTAATGCGCCACAAACGTGACGGTAGCTCAAGAACGAAGAAACTGCTTTTCCAGTCAGCCACACCCCTCTAAAAGCCGCGAAACCGCTGCCAGAACGATACTACGAACGCGTCATCCCATCGAGGAGTGATGTCGATTAAACAATTGTGACAATTCATACTAAAGAATTTGCGAAATAAATTGAGGGATGGGGTGAGAATGTTCTTCAACTCGCAAGCGCGAAGAAAGGCATAAAACCCACACCAGGCAGAAGGAGTTATCTGGGCAAGATTAAGGTTGTGCTCCCGCAGCAGCGTTAGTATTGAATCATGAACGGGAAAGCGAAAACCATAGAGGAACATCTTAAAGTAAAGTAGCCTACAGAAACCCCATGCTGGATTATGAAGCCGCATGTAGCTTTCAGGAACAAAGGGTTCATATCCGGGGGGAAAGGTAATACCGTGTTCCTCCAGTTCGGCCCTTAGAACCATATCGCACGTAAAAATACTAGGTGATTGTGCGACCTCTGGATCCACGGGTCTCCAGAGAACCTGGCGGGGCCTATTCCTAGCCATAATAAACCAGCAAATAGGAAATCTGAAAGGATTGAAGTGGTACCTTAAAAGGGAAGATTTACGGGTGACTCGGCGGACGACGGCGGGCGACCAGGAAGTTCTTCTGAGAAAAAGACGAAGGAAGACGAAAGAGAAAATTTAAAGCAAGGGCAAAAAGTGTTGGAAAGAGAAAATGGTCCCTTCTTAAAGGGTTAAATGCCACCGCTTTAATTGAACTACCAACCATGCTGAGACGCGTGTAAAAAGAAGTTGGCCACGTGGAAACATATTAAAGGAATCTAAAAAGAGAAGTTATTCGTCGCGATTCCCCAAATATCGACAAAGTTGACCCAGTCAAATAATCGCGAAACGGTTACCTCAGCAAGGCTAACCCCTCGCGTTAGCTACCAACAAGACCAACACGCTGACGAAAAGATAATGACAAAGAGAAAAAGATAGAAAGCATCACTTTATTCATAAGATGCCAAAAGGCATATACAGTATGCCTAACATAAGGGCACTAATCCTCATCGGGCCAGTAAATGCCATAGTGATAAACCCCGTCGTCATCCAGGAACGACATCTTCTCGTTAGCGGGTGGAAAGGGCTCATCCACTCCCCTCTCCAGGCCGAGCCCTGACGGGCCTGACTTTTCCTCGGTAAATGACACTACCGTTCCAGCACCAGCATCGATGGAGGAAGTTTTCTCCAGCGAACAATCAGGCAAAGGAAAGCGTTTGCTACCCTCCCGAGTAGCAAAGCCAGAAGAATCAAAAGGAGCGATGGACACCTTGGAGGTTTTCTCCCTCCACCTCTTACGGTCCTTTCGACGGGCTAGTGGCCTCCATGGTGGCGACGGAGGAGGATGATCTGAGTCCGGCCAAGTCGGAGGGGCTGGTAGGGAGTCGCAATCCGTGGTACCCAAAAAGTAGAAATCTGCCATTCGATTCACAAATGAGTAAAAGAGAAAGAAGAAGATGAAGATGAACAGAAAAAGGGAAAGTAACTCCCTTAAATAGCCAAGGAGGCGCTCCGATCCTCTCGCGTGCCCCTGAAAAGAAATTAAAGCGCTTGGGAAAAGTAACCATAATTGCAGAATCCGATCCGGCATAGGCATACCCGCTCGTTAATTGCGCCAGTCAGAGGGCACCAAAAAACTGCCCAACCACCTACCCCTGGGAAGGCGGCCCAGAAAACAGTTGAAGCAGAACATTCATTGCTGATTCCCGGGACATAACCACTGCAGTACTGTGTCCCGAGGAAGACTCATTTTCGGTTGGGCTTACAACGAATGCCTCCAACTAACACAACAAGAAATCAAACAAGGAAAAAGAAGACTTGATGGTGATAGAAACAACCATTTATTTATTTATGGCATGAACGGCCTTAGTGTCTAGACGCATGTACAAGAAAGCATAAGAAAAAGAAACAAGAGGAAGCAAAGACAGTGGTCAAGCGTTGGACCCAGCATCGTCCTCCCCTGGCACGACGAGAACCTCCCTCAAGGCGTCAGCAACGGAGGTCTGTTCAGCAGAACAGGCCCTCATACCCTTCAAGCAGCAGGCCAGTAAGTCTTTCCTCTGCTGCAGCATAGAAGCAACCACCTTGATGCGGGAAGTGGTGGCAGCCAACTTCGCCAAGCTCTCCAAAGGACTGAAATCCCCAGAGACATTCCCAGCTGCCTAGACAGAATGGGGGTTGACATTCCTTTCAATTGCAGGACATCCTCCGAGGTCTTGGTGATCATCCTCTCTAGGAATCCGATGTCACCTTCAGTGAGGTTCTTCAGGGTCAAAGCTTTGGAGATCAGGAAATTTCTGGTCAGCTCATCCATGGTGAAAATATAAGAGGAAAAAGTAAAAAAGATGTGAGAAACTTACACGGAGGAAAGCTTCAATTTATAGACTCAGAAGAACGGCGGTCAGGGCAGACCCATTTCTTAACAAAGAGCCACTCCGGCATATAGAAGACTGATAAGTCGAAGAGGGAGCGTTAGCCCTTGGTAAACACTCGGGCTCATTCTTAGTTGGGCTTATGATAACAATACGCCTAACGATAAGGGTATTTTAGTCTCATACCCCGTGGGGAGAGAAAATGGTTGTTGTTCCTACCGTCACGGTAGCATCGAGGCTACCGTCTCTCCCTAGGAGATTGATACCGGGATGGTCGACGTCAACGGGGGGTCCCACACGGCACTTTGTGATGACCAAAGGCGTTATCCCATCCTAGTGTAAACCGAGCGTCTTGAGAAGATCGTAGCCGTTACCTTGCCTAGGTAACGACTACCCCCACACCTAACGCATGATGGCATATCGCACCATGGGAGAACTATAACCCCTGATGGGAGCGATAGCCCATAGTAATCTAAACTACGCAGAAATGCTCCTTTTCGCCTATAAATACCTCCACCACGAAGGAGGAAGGTAAGCAGAATTTGCTGGCCCCAGCTCTGCCATTCTTACCACTTATACTAACTTAAGCATCGGAGTGTTTACGTCGAAGACCCTCTCCAGCGTCTTGCAGGTACATCGGACCACCGCGGACACTGAATCCGAGGAGCCCTTTCACCTTCTACCCTTCGGCAGCAGACAAATTCTTATCAGTTTTCAACTCATGACTCACGTTTTTCACTCCACTCTTCTCCCTCATTTTTCTCATCAATTGAAACTCGGCACTTGCCTTTTCTATGCACAATTGGTCCTCACGAACTTGCGCGGGCGAGAGGGGAAGAATGTTGAATTTCTTCCTAAGGTGAGTAAGGTGAAGTTTGTTGGTTCGGCCATCATGTATCACCCACCTATCAAACTACCATGGGCGGCCGAGAATAAGGTGACTTGTGTCAATCGGAACCACGTCACAATCTCTCATCTTCATAGCCACCTAACTTGAAAGTAAGCATCCTTATCACCTTTGATCTCACCGAGAATGGAAGAGATTTTCTCTTTGCTCTTCACATGCGGCCTCCTCTTTGGCTTGAGCACTCATCCTCCGCCTCACAACTAGTGTCATGGTCGTGACTGGAACTACTTCTTCCTCATTACTCTTAGCTCCTTCCCCATCCTCTGTATCCTCATCATCATTCATCTCATCTTCACTCCCGGTTTCATAGTTGCCCTCTCAGATGATAATTACTCTTCGGTTGGGACATTCGGAAGAGATATGGCATATTCCGTGGCACTTAAATCACTCAATGTTAGATGAGAATCTCCTTGGTTCGCTCGCTTTGGTAGTAGGTTTATGTGCCTATTTTGGTGGAGGGTTAAAGGGGTTGCTCTTAGTGTAAGGTGTGTATGGATTTGGGTTAGATGTCATAGTTTTGGAGGGTGGAAAGTGTTTAAGGTCCCTTGGGGAAGGTTGGTCTTTTGAGTAAGGCTTCCATGGTGTCTTAATGAATGAAGAATAGGGTTGTGATGCATTTTAGCTTAGATAGGTCTTTTTTTTTTGTGCTCTCGTGCGATTCCACCTTTAGGGCATAGTGAAGCATAGGTTGGAAATGATAAAAATCCTTTAGCTCAAGCTTGTGCCTAATCTTTTCATTGACACCATTGAGGAACCGTGCCATTGTGATCTCTTCTCCCTCTTCGGTCTCGGTCTTAGTAAGAAGTTCCTCTAGGTCATTGAAGTACTCACTCACGGACTTGGTGCCTTGTTTGAGACCTTACAACTTGTTTTGCAAGTCTCGTTTGTAGTGCGCGGGCACAAACCTTGCTCTCATAACCTGCTTCATTTCTCTCCAAGTATGAATGGCATGTATCGCTCCTCTTTCCGTACACACCTTCCCCCACCAACTAATGGCATAGCCATCAAACTCCATGGCCGCTAGTTTTATCTTCTTACCCTCAAAATATTGATGACAATTGAAGATGCGTTGAATTTTTCCTTCCCATTTAAGGTACTCCAAAGGATCGGTGGTGCCCTCAAATGTAGGAATTTGGACCTTTATACTACTTAGGTTGTCATCAATCCTAGGCTCTTGTGGCCTCTCAAAGTGTTGGCCAAACCATGGCGCTTGGCCTCGTTGCCGCCTTCCCTTATTTTGCCTCACAAGTTCATCAAAGTCATCATTAGTTGCCTCATAGAAATTGATAGCATGTTTCTTGGGCGTCATTTTATCCCCTTTCTAGCCTTTTCGGGGGCATGATTCAGCTATTTGACCCTTATTTACATCTTTATTGCAGATCAGCACCAAAAGGAGAAAAAGAGCGAAAAGATGTGTTTTTGGAGGAATTCGTGGAATTTCAAGCTTCAAGGCCTAGAAGATCAGAGTGTCGTCGAGCCCTTGACGCTAACTGTCACACCCCTTTTTTTCCGTTGAAAACAAGTTTAGCCTCGGGACGGATGCTAAGCATAAATGGATGCCTCGCATAATGCAAATGAAGTCGCCACCCTATTTTCTAAGGTTTAGGGAACCTAAGCGTCATGGCATAAAAAAATAAAAACTAAAGCACAAGTGGTCTAAACTTAAGAACGAAGGTTCGAGGTCGTATTATGGACTCGGGAAGGTATTACGCACCCGAGTCACATCCTTTAAAAAGGTTACCGGTTATAAAGTTGAGAGGTGTTTACTATGTTCAATCTTTAATACGAAAAATGAATAAACCATCGAAGCATGTCAACCAATCCCGCGCACGGAAACAGGCCACTTTCCAATCATTTACAGAGTAAACGATCGTAAAGCGTCGACCGAAATCTTGTTACGAAAATTGAGCCACTTTCCGATTATTCAAACATTTTTCACAAGTGATTTGGACCCTCGAAGGTGACGTTACATCTTAACATTTTTTGTTGGGACATTGTTGTTTCCGATCGGGACCGAAGGACGGGGTTACCGTTTGTTCGTATGCTAGAGCGGACGTTGCCCCTTTTTTATCATTGGGCCATGCATGATTACTTAATTACTACGTGGTCCTATTATGGATAAAGCTAGCATAATACCAATTTTATGAATGCATATAACCGTGTGGGATCGAAGCCACCATGTTCATGTATCAATGTATAGCAATTAATTTCATGGCATAGACAAAGAAAATGATTTAAACAAGTAAGCATGTGCGTTGATTTTATCATGCATACGAATACGATATGGGTTCCTTAACATTTTTCTAAATAACATGCATACAAATAATATTTGCGAAAAAAAATTGAATAAATAAAAGAGGCTAGAAAACGTACTCGCGTTGCGTGAACTTGATCTACCTTGCAAATTGAACGTCTTAGCGATGGTTTGAAAATAAATAAATAATAAAGAGCATATGCAAATATTTAATTCGACGAGCAAATAATTAAATAAACATGATAAACAAGTAAGCAATTTATTTCATACGAGAGATCTCACGAATAATTAAGACATGGCATAATTACGAAAGGAAGCATACAAATATTTCATACGATTTAAACATGTTATAAAAGCGTGAGAACATTTTATGTGATTTAAACATGTTATAAAAAGCATACGAGCATTTCATAAAAATTGACAAAAATAAATGGGTCGGGCCTCACATTTTGGATTTTTGGACATTAAAAAATAGGCTTGGCTTGTCAAACCCATACTTTAATTTAAAACAAAATGGGCTTGGCTACCTTTCTTTCTTTTTTCCCGCCCAACCTTACCTTTCTTCTTCTTCATCACGTCACCGGTGCCATGGCCGACGACCAAGGAAACTCAAACATGATAAATCAACCCGAAAACCAACCCAAAAACACAAGCAACACAACAATAATTTATATCGATAAAAATAGCAAGGAAAATTAGCATGGCAGTGGCATTTTTCAACAAAAATCTCAAGCTAATTAATATGCATATATGGCTATTAATTACTCAAGGCATCATGCCATTAAATTGAGGCAAGGGATGCAAAATTAGCATGAAAGCTAAGAATGTGACGCAAGTTTTAACAATTTATTCATGCATTATAAGTAAAAATGAAAATTAAAAGAAAACTAGGGAGAGTGAGCTTACCTTGCCCAGGAGAGATTTTAGCCAAGAAGGTAGTGCAAGAAATGGAGATTAAGAACAAATTTTAGTCCCCTTGATTCATTGCTGGTTGCTCTCTATTTATAGGGGAAGGAAAAAAATTGGAGTCGGTTTGCATGTGTGGCTGCAAACCGACGGGAAGAAAAAGGGGGAGGTGATGATGAGGTCTAGGCCAGAAATAGTGAGCTAGCGAGGGTGTCTTGTGGCCAAGGTTGATCGGATGGGATGGGGTGATGATCTGGGTGAGCTGGTGCCGAGTTGGAGGGTGAGAAGGAATTAAATGACATTTATGTAGAGTTTATCCTATTTTTGGATACAAACGGGATATTTTTTGTACGAGCGAAATCGCTCGAAAATGAAAATAAATCTGAGCCGAGGAAACCACAACGTATAGGAAAATAAGACAAGAAAACTAGTATACAGTGAAAGACTAGAAAACTTGATGTAACACATTTATTTTCTCTTTCAGAAATGTTGAAAGTTCGGACGTAAAATAAATATCCTTACGACAAAAATTGAACGAAACCAAACTCGATGGCGTGAAAGAGAAAAATAGTACATAATTATCAATTAAAGAAATTACGCGCTCGATCCACGACCCGAGGAAACTTACTCAGGACCGATAGAAGTTCGCGACAAGACGAAAACTAAAAAGACACGAAATGACGCATAATATTAAACAAATAGCCCACGATCAAAGAATCGACTGAAATTTGACATAAACGGGCTTTTAAACATGACAAGCAATAAAATACAAAAAAGAGTTGTGACGTAAGTCAAAATTCGGGCAGCAACAGTTGCCCCCTCTTTACTGTCTGATAAAAAATGCAGTGTAACTGAGATTTTTGATTAGTAGTAAAGATGGTTGCCCCAAGTATTTACCATGTTTTGAATACATCATAGCCGGTTGAGATGTGGAATTACGCAAAAATATAAAATGGTCGTTGTCGCACCCCTTTTTTGGATTTTATTGCGCGACGCGGGCTTGGGACGAGATGTGAGACGAAATTGGACTCTTCTCACATAATGCAATGAAGTCGCCACCCTATTTTTGTTTCTAGGTTTAGGGAACCTATCGTTTGAGAACATGGCAGAAAACAAAATAAAACGCTAAGGCGAAAAGGGTCTAAACCCGAGAACAGTGGTTCGGGGTCGTATTATGGACTCGGGAAGGTGTTAGGCACCCGAGTCACATCCTAAAAAGGTTACCGAAGAAAAGAGGTGTTTAATCATGTTTGGGAAACAAAGATTCCTAATTTATGTGATCATGCCCAACGAATTAATTAAATTATAACAATTCTATATATTCATGCATACGTATATGCGAAATAAGCGTGAAATAAATAAAAGGATAAGAAATGCATACTTGTTGAAGGGATACTAGTTGATTTCCCCTTAATCTGTGAGTGATTAAATTTTGACGATTGTTGTACGCGAGGGAGGATGTTTGATTTAGACGAGTACGAACAGAATAATTATCTAAGCATGCAAGCATACAAGCAAACGAAAAATAAATAAATAGTACAAACATACGAAAAATAAATAAACAGTACAAGTGTATGAAAAATAAATAATACATGTGCGGAAATAAATAAATATTACAAGTGCACGATGGCACGAAAAAATATTGGGCCTGGCCCACTGGGCCCACTAGGCTTGGCCAAGACCACTGTAGTTGATGGGCTGGTGGGCTGAAGGAGCCCACCCTTCTCTTTCTAGCGCTGGGCTGAAGGCCCAGCCTTTCTCTTTACTCGGCCTCGCGCGCGCGAGGCGCGCTCTCCTTCACTTTTGGCCCATACGGCCCAAGTGCTGAATTTGAAAGTGGGAGTCGTTGCTCCCACTGTTCATCGTCTTCATCCTTCGTTGCCGGAGCTCCTACCGGCGAAGATCGTCCGTCCAGCGATGACAAAAATAAGATTTTCTTACATCAAAAAAATTATCATTGCCCCAGTAATTTAATAGTATAATTACGAAAAAATAATTTTAAAAATACGATGCCGAATTAATTAAAAACGAATTAAAAATAATAATTAACGAAACTTTTGAAATTCATCCGAATGGTTTGACGATTCGTTACAATGAAGCAACGGATTTAAACTAGAGATTAAAATGAAACTTTTTGAAAGCAAAATAGCAAGTCATTTCATCAAAACACGAATAAACCATTTTTAAAAACAATTGCGCAAAAACACTTTAAAAAAATTGAACTTGAGTAACTTCAACCAAAGGGTTGAAGTAGGCTACTGCTCGTGATATAAAGCAGTGCTAGAGAGGGAGAGATTATTCATGAATTGTCGAAAAAAATGGTTAAGGGAGCTCGCTATTTATAGGCGCGAATGCGAGTGGATTTGGAGCAGTCCTGTGCTTGGTCGGGGTGAACTTGGGGTGCACGGGAGCGTGAGCATGAGCAGTGGCGATGATGGGACGTGGGGCTGATCTTGTTGGGAGTGGTGATCGAGGAAAGACTTGAGGAGCAAGGGAGTAGCAGTGGACGAGGCTATGATTCATGAACCAAAGGTGGTAGGATGGGTTAATGACATGGAAATTTGGGTGACCGTTTGATCTGGTTTGACTTTCAAAGTCAACCAGATCAACGATGGTGATGCATATTGACTTCCCCTTTGATGATTTTTTAGCTCGAACGGATGGTACGAGCAATCTCCCCTGCAAATGCATAAAAACTCGAACCAAAAAATGCTAAAATATAGAATAAAATAAACTAAGATGATTAGCATATAGTGAGCGACGAAAAGTTCATCGTATCGCTCGATAAAAATTCTCTTATAAGCAACAAAAATTCGAACAGAAAAAATACTAAAAGTAAAAATTGAGCGAAGCGCAACGAGATAGCGCGAGTTAGAAAAATAATAAAAAATAAGTAGCTAATGAGTGAAAATGTTCGACCATTGGTTTCGAGAATTTTACTCGGAACCAATATGGGTTCGAACAGAAAAAGCGATAAAACTGCGAAAAAAGTATGAAATAAAATTTAAATGACATTAAGCGTAAAAATAAATGACAGATTGATGAAAATAAATGGAAGTATGATTTTAGGAAATTGATCACAAGAAATGTGAAAAAACGCAAAATTTAACATCAAAAATAGGGTAGCAACAGTCACTCAAGGAGGAGTAATAATTATGCAGAAATATAGAATTATGTAAAGACACGGTAACTCAAAGAGGAATATTTAATTATGCAGAAATGTAGAATTATGTAAAGACAGGGTCGCTCAAGGAGGAATATTTAATTATGCAGAAATGAAGAATTATGTAAAGACAGGGTCGCTCAAGGAGGAGTATTTAGGTAGACAAGGTGTATCTGGGGACGTGACCTATCACAACACTAAACAGACAAGATGTGGGGAAAGCGAGTCATACCTTGAACTTACCGTATGGATTGAAATGGGGAGTGGTTCGAAGCCACCGTATAAAATAAGGTTGATATGGGTGACCAAATCATTCATGAACATAAGAGGATGTGGGTGGCCAAGTCACCGCACGACGTAAGTAAAATCGTGGGTAACCAAGTCACCGCACGACATAAAGAGGATGTGGGTGACCAAGTCACCGCACAACATAATTGAAAAGTGGACGACTAAGTCGTCACATGACATAAGTGAGAACGTGGGTAACCAAGTCACCGCACAAACTAAGTGAAAACATGGGTAACCAAGTCACCACACGACATAACTAAAAAGTGGATGACCAAGTCGTCACACGACATAAGTGAGAATGTGGGTAACCAAGTCACCGCACAAACTAAGTGAAAATGTGGGTAACCAAGTCACCGTACAACATAACTGAAAAGTGGACGGCCAAGTCGTCACACCAACGTGGGTAACCAAGTCACCACACAACATAGAAAGAAAAGTGGATGACCAAGTTATCACACCAACGTGGATGACCAAGTCACCGCACAACTAGAAAGAAAAGTGGACAACCAAGTCGTCACACCAACGTGGGTGACCAAGTCACCGCACAACTAGACAGAAAAGTGGACGACAAAGTCGTCACACCAACGTGGGTGACCAAGTCACCGCACAACTAGACAGAAAAGTGGGCGACCAAGTCGTCACACCAACGTGGGTGACCAAGTCAGCGCACAATATAATTGAAAAGTGGACGACCAAGTCGTCACACCAACGTGGGTGACCAAGTCACCATACAACTAGACAAAAAAGTGGGCGACCAAGTCGTCACACCAACGTGGGAGACCAAGTCACAGCACAACTGGACAGAAAAGTGGGCGACCAAGTCACCGCACAACTGGACAGAAAAGTGGGCGACCAAGTCGTCACACCAACGTGGGTAACCAAGTCACCGCACAACATAGGCTGGAAGTGAAGTGGTAACGTACCTTCATTCAGATGTAGATTGGATTTTGTGGATGGAAATCCATGACGAGGGCATTACAACGATTTCTTCATCGAAGACCCAATTTGAGGGCTTTACAACAATTTTTCATCGAAGACCCAATTTATGGCATGATTCCACTAAAGCATATCTCTGTCCTGCAAATAGGAAGGAAGCAAACACGAAGCAGCAACAGACAGAAAAAGAGAGTAAATGACCTATGTGAGAAATATCAAACATTCCTACATTTAACCCATGGCTTGCCCCCAAGATTTTTTTTTTCTTTTTTTTGAAATGAAAACGACTTCTTTGTTTAAAAGGAAATAAATTCAAGCATTTTTTGGAAGCATGTTCGTCCAATTTTTCATTATATAAACATGATTTGACTCAAGTCTAGATAACGTTTGTATCTTGTTCAAGAAATAACGACCTCAAGAACAAAACTTTCCCATGATATGTAAACATAAGCAACCCTTACCGAATATTAGTGTTTGCGCTCACGTTCAGAAAACAGGGCTATGTGTTTACACTCCTAAAAATGCAATAAACATAGCACAAAAATTAAATTTGCAATGTCAATCCGAGTGAAAGATGCACATGCATGGGCCTGCTAATAATTAAGAGGACTTTGCGAGGGAAAAAAAAGTGGAATTTGTAGAAGAAAGTGTTGTGTGTTTTTTTGGCGAAAGGTTTTAATGAGTTTGTGCTCGACGACTGATTGCGATGAGGACAAATCGTGGTGAACGATGCTTGATGATTTGATCGAGGCGAAAGCGAAGTATACAAGTTTCTTCATCTTTTGCTAGGAACGCTCTTCCTGTGATCGTCTTCATCTGATTTTTTTCGTACTTGCTTCTACTTTCATTGACTTGGGTTCTTTGAGATACCCTTTTTTTGAGT
The DNA here is from genome assembly GCA_963691705.1 of Viola odorata. Classification (NCBI taxonomy): domain Eukaryota; kingdom Viridiplantae; phylum Streptophyta; class Magnoliopsida; order Malpighiales; family Violaceae; genus Viola; species Viola odorata. The sequence goes on from OY829543.1 coordinate 20,067,480, forward strand.
CTTTTTTTCTTTCTTTTTTTTTCCTTTTTTTCTTTTCTTTTTTTTTCTCTTCTTTTTCTTTTTTTCTTTTTTTAATTTTTTTTCTCTTTTTTCTTCTTTTTTTTCCTTTTTTTTTGAATACAAATACAAACAATGACTGAAGCAAGTACGATTTCCTTTGTTTTGATTCTTTTGTGTAGTGGCCTTCGATTTTCTTCGTCGCTTCTCCGTATGTTAGCGCGGACTGTCAACCTTTGAGGGTTTCCTTTTCATCCTGCTGATTTGTTGAAATGAACTTAACATGCTTCTAGCGCTTTAGTCGGCCAATTTCATCAAGCACTTACTCATTTGTGAGGAGTTTAGAAGAAGGCTTTGAAGTGTTTGATAGAGTCGTACATGGTGTACAAAGTATGTGTTTGAGGGAAAAAAGTTTTAAAAATGAAAAATGTGGAAGAAGAACAAAAGCAAAGTCCAATGTCATCTTACTGCTATCCCATGTCTGATGGTTCATGTACCCTGGATATTATGCAAATTTAACTAGCACCTAGTTTAGCATTTACACTTATAAAAAAAATAACGCGTGAAGGCCCAAAATGCTCGCAGGGATACGTTTGTGACTGCTTACGTCTAAAACATGTCGTGGATATAAGAGTTAACAGACAAGATCATGTATGTTTATACAATTTCTAATGAACGCACAAGTTATCCGTGACGTGATAAAATGATGAATATGCTTGATTTACGAAATGTTAAAAAATGTAGGATTTTTTCTCTCTTTTTTTCTTTTTTTTTTAAGCCAAGCAACATATGTATTTTTGGCAAAAGCTAAGAAATTTTGCAAACATTGCGTATGCACTCTTGCAACAATGTAAATTGCGGGAATTTAAAATTGCAGAAATGTAAATTGCGAAAACATAAGTTACGGAAACGTAAATTGCGAAAAGGGAAATTGCAAAAGGTAAAGAACAACTTATCTAAAAAATGAACTTTGACATTTTTCAACACCTTCTTTTGGTCGTCACTTCACTCGCTTGCCCCTAAGTTTACAAGTCTCGTTGCACCTGAAATGAAGAGACAGTTAAATAGTAAATTTATAGGGAAAAGGTATCCCAAGATGTTGAATTTAAAATTAACGAAAAATAGAAATATTGAAAAGAACACGTGGGTTGCCTCCCACGAAGTGCCCTTGTTTAAAGTTGTAGGTTCCACTATGGCGAAGCTTCCTTGTGATCAAAATTGGAGAAAGTGGGGGGGTGAATCGCCGCACTAAATTTTTGACGAAAAGTGGGGGTGGAAACCGCCACACGATTTTTGAAAGGTGGGGTTTGAACCACCACACGATTTTTTGAAAGCTGGGGTTTTGAACCGCCACATGATTTTTTGAAAGGTGGGGTTTAAACCGCCACACATTTTTTGAAAGGTGGGGTTTTGAACCGTCACATGATTTTTGAAAGGTGGAGTTTTGAACCGCCACACGATTTTGACGAAAAGTGGGGGTGTAAAACGCCGCACAAAATTTGACAAAAAAAGTGGGGGTGTAAACTGCCACACAATTTTTGAAAGGTGGGCTTTGAACCGCCACACGATTTTTGAAAGGTGGAGTTTTGAACCGCCACATGTCTTTTCGAAGAGTGGGGTTTGAACCGCCACACGATTTTTTTTGAAAGGTGGGGAGTAGCTCACTTTTTAGGGGCTATCATCAACCTGAAAAAGGAAAATAGACAAGTGAATAATAGTAAGTATGGGCGACAATATGCATGTGACATGCAATCCCGAGGCCTCCACATTGCTTATTCACTCTTCCGGCCACACTTTTACTTAATACTTTTAGGACGAATGAGAAGATGACACTTCTGTGAAGATACAAAAGAAGCTTTTATTCATTCCACTCGACGAGATGTGATCTTGGATGCTATCAACAAAACCCACGGATCGGCGCTACGAGGAGACGTTGGCCACAACAAAAGAGCGCGCAGCTGAAACCGAGAAGAAGTAATTGTCCTCGCGTTCTGAACTTTTTGTGAGAGATGTTCCACCCAGAAAATTCTGATATTTGGCTTGGGCAGACTTCAGCCTGTTATCAACATATTTCGTGTTTTAGCCAAGAGGAAACTCCGAGCAAATCGCATTGATACTGGCCAAGGAAAACAAAGAGCGCGCAGCTGAAACCGAGAAGGAGCAACTGTCCTTGCATTATGAATTTGTTTGTGAGATATTCGCCGCCCAGAAAATTCTGAAATTTGGTGTGGGCATACTTCAGCCCATTATCTACGTCTTTCTTGTTTTATCCGAGTGGAAAGTCCGAGCAAATCTCATTGATATTTCCCAAGCAAAAAGAGCGAGCAGCTGAAACTGAGAAGGAGCAACTGTCATTGCATTATGAATTTGTTTTGTGAGAGATGCGCCACCAGAAAATTCTGAAATTTAGTGTGGGAATAATTCAGCCCGTTATCAACGTCTTTCGTGTTTTAGCCGAGAGGAAAATCTGAGAAAATCGCCTTGATATTGGCCAAGGAAAAATAGCGCGCAGCTAAAATCGAGAAAAAAATGTGTGGTTTATTTGGTCTATATATTTCTTTTGTGTTTTCATTTCAAGGGTTAACTCCTTTTTTGAGCTCTATGTGTGGTTTATTTTGGGGAAGGTTGTTTCGACCGTAGGTGATAGTCGTTTGATATCCTTTGGATGTGTGAAAGAAAGGACACGTTTCATAATTATCCAAATAATTACGAACATTGTCATTGATTTTTTTCGTCAAAAAGGGTTACAACCATTATAAGTTGGATTACCTATCTAGATCTACCCAAAATGGCTAGTAGACAGAAGTCTAAGAACATGGTTACATGAGGTGAAAAGATGAAAATCTAAGTAACTGATGCACGATTTTTCTTTTAAGGTGGCAACCCTTGAAAGTCGAGATCCGTTTGCTCATACCAAAAATATTCCAACGACGCAATCTCCCCTTTCTGACTCTCCACTTATTCCATCCCAATCTTGGTCGTAATATCGGGAATACAATCGGATTTCAACATGTCACCCTATTCCAACTGATCGTTGTAGCTTGAAATCCCGAAAGTATTAAGTGAAAGCATCGTAGGTGTTGCCATTTTGAGTGAACAAGTAAGGCGGGGATGTTTTACGAGAAGAAAAGAAAATTATTGCGTTTAGCAAAAAAATACCACATGAGGAAAATACAAGTATAAAGTAACAACGTAACACATAAACATGGCATCAACAAAATAAATGCACGAACATGATGCATATGCTGGGGTAACTCCAACTCTATCTAACTGGTTGAAAATTTCCCGGATGTTACCCTAAAAGGGGTCCCCCATAAATGGATACGAGAGCGTTGACCGAATCATGACAAGGATACTGGGCGCTCAATCCATCTAGGGGTTCAACATCCGAGTTAGGGTTCATCAAAGCATACTGGGACATAGGTCCGTAGGGCTTCACTAATACCTTCCTCATCGTATTGGGTATCATGGCCGGCGATAAGCATTATGCATGAGGTGCATATGAACAATTTATTAAAGCCAGTAGCATATAACAATCACGAAAACAATTTATTTAAAGCAAGTAAATAATAAAAAAGCAAACACCATAAAACCGACTTCGACCCTAAACGTCCCTAGTGAAGTCGCCAAACTATCGCACCCTTTTTTTTCCGTTGAAAACGTGTTTAGGTTCGGGACGGATGCTAAGCATAAATGGATGCCTCGCATAATGCAAATGAAGTAACCACCCTATTTTCTAAGGTTTAGGGAACCTAAGCGTCATGGCATAAAAAAATAAAAACTAAGGTACATGTGGTCTAAACTTAAGAACGAAGGTTCGAGGTCTTATTATGGACTCGGGAAGGTATTAGGCACCCGAGTCACATCCTTTAAAAAGGTTACCGGTTATAAAGTTGAGAGGTGTTTACTATGTTCAATTTTTAATACGAAAAATGAATAAACCATCGAAGCATGTCAACCAATCCCGCGCACGAAAACGGGCCACTTTCCAATCATTTACAGAGTAAACGATCGTAGAGCATCGACTGAAATCCTGTTACAAAAATTGGGCCACTTTCCAATCATGCATGGCCCTCAAAGGTGACGTTACATCTTAGCATTTTTTATTGGGACATTGTCGTTTCCGATCGGGACCGAAGGATGGGGTTACCGTTTGTTCGTATGCTAGAGCGGACGTTCCCCCCTTTTTATCATCGGGCCATGCATGATTACTTAATTACTACGTGGTCCTATCATGGATAAAGCTAGCATAATACCAATTTTATGAATGCATATAACCGTGTGGGATCGAAGCCACCATGTTCATGTATCAATGTATAGTAATTAATTTCATGGCATAGACAAAGCAAGTGATTTAAACAAGTAAGCATGTGCGTTGATTTTATCATGCATACGAATACGATATGGGTTCTTTAACATTTTTCTAAATAACATGCATACGAATAATATTTGCGAAAAAAAACATTGAATAAATAAAAGAGGCTAGAAAGCGTACTCGCATTGTGTGAACTTGATCTACCTTGCATATTGAACGTGTTAGCGATGGTTTGAAAATAAATAAATAATAAAGAGCACATGCAAACATTTAATTCGATGAGCAAATAATTAAATAAACACGATAAACAAGTAAGCAATTTATTTCATATGGGAGATCTCACGAATAATTAAAACATGGCATAATTACGAAAGGAAGCATACGAATATTTCATACGATTTAAACATGTTATAAAAGCGTGCGAACATTTTATGTGATTTAAACATTATAAAAAGCATACGAGCATTTTATAAAAATTGACGAAAATAAATGGGTCAGGCCCCACATTTTGGATTTTTGGACATTAAAAAATGGGTTGGCTTGTAATTTTAATTTAAAACAAAATGTTAAAATTTTAATTTAAGCCAAGCCCATCACCTTTCTTTCTTTTTTCCCGCCCAACCTTACCTTTTTTCTTCTTCTTCATCACGTCACCGGCGCCATGGCCGGCGCCAAGGATACTCAAACATGATAAATCAACCCGAAAATCAACCCAAAAACACAAGCAACACAGCAACAATTTATATCAATAAAAACAACAAGGAAAATTAGCATGGCAGTGGCATTTTCAACAAAAATCTCAAGCTAATTAATATGCATATATGGCTATTAATTACTCAAGGCATCATGCCATTAAATCGAAGCAAGGGATGCGAAATTAGCATGAAAAATAAGCCTGTGAGGCAAGTTTTAACAATTTATTCATGCATTATAAGCAAAAATGAAAATTAAAAGAAAACTAGGGAGAGTGAGCTTACCTTGCCCAGGAGAGATTTTAGCCAAGAAGGTAGTGCAAGAAATGAAGATTAAGAGGAAATTTTGGTGCCCTTGATTCATTGTTGGTTGCTCTCTATTTATAGGGGAAGGAAAAAAATTGGAGTCGGTTTGCATGTGTGGCTGCAAACCAACGGGAAGAAAAAGGGGGAGGTGATGATGAGGTCTAGGCCGGAAATAGTGAGCTAGCGAGGGTGTCTTGTGGCCAAGGTTGATCGGATGGGATAGGGTGATGATCTGGGTGAGCTGGTGCTGAGTTGGAGGGTGAGATGAAATTAAATGGCATTTATGTAGTGTTTATCCTATTTTTGGATACAAACGGGATATTTTTTGTACGAGCGAAATCGCTTGAAAATGAAAATAAATCTGAGCTGAGGAAACCACGACGTATAGAAAAATAAGAAAAGAAAACTAGTATACAGTGAAAGACTAGAAAACTTGATGTAACACATTTATTTTCTCTTTCGGAAATGTTAAAAGTTCGGACGTAAAATAAATATCCGTACGATAAAAATTGAACGAAACCAAACTCGATGGCGTGAAAGAGAAAAATAGTATGTAATTATCAATTAAAGAAATTACGTGCTCGATCCACGGCCCGAGGAAACTTACTCGGGATCAATAGAAGTTCGCGACAAGACAGTTGAAAATACGAAAAACTAAAAAGACACGAAATGAAGCAGAATATTAAACAAATAGCCCACGATCAAAGAATCGACTGAAATTTGACGTAAACGGGCTTTTAAATGTGACAAGCAATAAAATATGAAAAAGAGTTATGACGTAAGTCAAAATTCAGGTAGCAACACTAACCAGACCAGTGAGAAGTCTCTCAGTCGCGATACCTCTGCATCAATTCTCAATCGAAAGCCAAAGAGAAGAATCTTCGAAGATCCGCACGGGATTCCATGCATTTCTAGAATATGTCAGGCGCGCAAGAGATCCAGAATATTCCCCTGAGACGGACGTGTGCTGTCACGCTCCCATTGGCTCCCTCTCTCCCCTTAGTTGTTTTGTCCCCTAGCGGGTTGTAGGACTATTTAGGCTTAGTTTTAGGGTTTTTTTTGTGGGAGGGGATTAATACATCACTCCACCTTTTACCTTAATTTTAGGGATTCGTTCTATTGCCATTGGAGCAGCCGCCGATTTGTAAAGAAGCAAGCTTTTCTCCTGTGATTAATTGAATCATCCTTTGGTTTCTTCTAAAACCTTTCCTTTTATCTTCTTTTATTGCATGATATTTGTTATCTACTGTTCATATATATTTATGAGTAGCTAAATTTCTTTATCTTAGCAAAGGGTGTTTCAAGGGTTGTAAGGATTAGTTAAGAGGCCAAAACATGTTTAATACGTCTTTACTATTATATTCGTTTGTGTACCGTTTTCTTATCACTTTCACTTAGGTTTGTTAAAGGCTTGATCAACTTTTAGTATCTTTTTGTGATTATTGGCATCTTATTGGTAATAACTCATGTGAGGCCATTAAGAGTAGTAGACACCTAGTGGGTTCATCGCGAGAGGGCCTTCCATCTAGGGGTAGACAATCGATTACGGTTGCGTCGCGAGCTTGACAAACTGACGTCGTGCCCTAGATATGTCTTACCTCCGCTTCTTGGGCATTTTGAGTATTGCCTCCCTGCATTCGTGCCTGTGAGGATGGCGAAACATCAAGGCTACCTCATAAGTGAAAATGGGGGGTAGCTTCTATCTAAGAAGGTAAGTAGGGGGTGTTGAGTGGAAACTAGGCCCCTATAGCATATCTATGATGTATTGATGGAAAATCTTTGTGCCAATGATTGACTGACCCTGGAAACAACCCGAGAACACTCGTTGCTAAGATCCCTTCCTATCTAAATTTTTATTTGTCTTCACTACCTCTTCTTGTTTTCATGACCTTGCCGTTGTTTTAGTATCTTGCCTCCGACTGTGTTTTACTTCCGTGCCCTGGATAATTTTTTTAATTATTTGTCTTGTTAGCTCTCAAATCTACGTTGATTAATTTTATTAATCAACATAAACCCCCCCTAGTGTTACTCTTATATTTGGTTACATCTACTCTCTATCATACACTTAAACTGACTTATTATTCCTTTAATCTTTGTGGTTCAACCCTGTCTTGCCCTTACACATTTTATTTGTGCATTTAGGCATCAGGAAAATATTAGTATATTTGAGTAACGATCAAATTTTGGCGTCGTTGCCGGGGATTGAACGGTACTAATTCTCTTTTTACTTGTATGACCAGGAGATCTGCACCAGAGTTTCTCCCTCTAGATCTCGAATTGACCAGAACAGAAAGAGGACTTCGGAGGCAAGCCAGAAAGAGGACTTCGGAGGCAAGCCAGAGAACTTTCTACCCAATGTAGAGGAATCCCTCATCCTGCCCTCGACAGACAGCCGTCCAATCTAGCCGACCAAGACCGTCAGTTTTATCAAGACTTAGCATACCTCTATCGTGGTCTTGAAAACCCACAAGCTGCTTATTTTGATTTTCCAGCTATGGAAGACCATGACAACCATGTGCGTCATGAAAATCCACCACTACCTCCTCCAAACCAACAAACCATTGACCATCTCAATGCAGCCCCCGACATGTCGAGTAGTTGTATTGTCTGGCTCGCTGTCCCTCATGACTGGACTCTTAAGTTCACCGTTATGCATCATCTCTCGACCTTTTGTGGGGTTGTAAAGGAAAATGCACTTTGTCACCTTCAACAACTTCATTCCATCTGCGAGCCATGAAACCTCCTAATGTGAGCATCGAGCAGGCAAAGCTACGTGCTTTTATGTGGTCTCTTAAGGATGATGCCCTCGATTGGTATTATGACCTTCCACCAAGATCCATTCATTTATGGACAGTGATGTCTAAGATCTTCACTGAAAAGTATTATCCAGCATCAATAGCCAACACCGCACGCAAACAACTTGTCTCCATAGTCTAGAAAAAGGAAGAAGATCTTGCCCAGTATTATGAAAGATTTCAGAAAATGCAATCTATGTGCCCCTCACACAACCTTACTGAGCATGCCCTTATTCAATACTTTTGCGAAGGCCTTAAAGCTCATGACAAAGCCCTGCTCAACGCGGTCGCTAACGATTCTCTCACTGCTCTCACTCCAGCCGCTGCCAAAGCAACCATAGAACTCATGGCCAAGAATGCCACACCTGACGGTGGTAATAATGGAGGCCAAGATGTCCAAGTAGCTGCCTTGCAAAATCAGCTATCCTCCCTCACAGGGATATTCCAGAACTTTGTGGCTGGACAATCTACACCTATCAAGGCCTGCCAAATATACAACTTTATGGATCATGCCACCAATGCGTGCCCTCATATTCCTGATGAAATCCAAGTAAATGTCGCTGACCAGTACATCCAGGCCCCGTATGGTCAGAACTATAACCAGGGATAGAAATAACAAAATCCAGGATGGGTTCCTAACCCTCAACCAGCCGGGCCTAGCCAAGAACAACAATAACAGAACCACTATGGAAATCATCCGCCTCCTCTCAATATGCAGCATTTTAGGCCCCGACCGACGTACAATCAGTACCAACTCCATCCCCCTCAAGATCATACTTTTGTCGTGCCCTCGAATACAGAACCACCTCGTAACCCCGAACAGCAAAATGAGATCGAGGATCTTCGAAAGCAAATGAGCACCATGATGGCTGAGATGAAAGAGCTGAAAAATCAAGGGAGATTCCCAACTCAGATAAAAACAAATCCAAAGCACAACGTCTGTGCTGTAATTCTGAGAAGTCGCACGACCTTGACACCTCCGACACATCCTGCCCCCAACATTTAAAACTCTCTAGAGTCTGAACTCAAGCCAAAACCCAGGGCAAAAAGCCCGAAGGTCCCCAGGCATGTCGAGATCATGGAAGACAAAATCCGCAGCCCGAGAGGTTCGCCAAGGAATGATCCTAACCCACCCGAATTCACCCAAGAGTATATTCACAAGATCCTCGAGCCTCATTTCCCCCAAAGATTGATCAAGTCTAAGAAAGAAACAGAAGACCGAGAGATCTTCGATATGTTCAGCAAAGTGATTGTCAACATCCCACTTTTACAGGCAGTCAAGAACGTGCCTAGACATGCCAAGTTCCTGAAATAGTTATGCTTGAACAAGTGTCAATTGGCGGGTGTTAACAAAATTAGTATAGGGGTCAACACCTCTGCCCATATCTAGAGGAAGATCCCTCCTAAGTTCAAGGATCAAGGAATGTTTACCATCCCTTGCACAATTGGTTCAGTCGAAATTGGGAAGGCCATGTGCGATTTGGGGGCGGGTATAAATGCCATGCCCTTGAGTATCTACAACAGTCTTGGGCTCAAACCCCTGAAACCCACCACCCTTGCTATACAACTCGCTGATCGTTCAGTCATTTACCCTGAGGGTATCATCATAGAGGTCTTGGTCCAAGTAGGAGAATTTCTGTTTCCTGCAGATTTCTATGTCATAGCCATGGAAAATAAAGAATCAACCAAATCTTCCGATGTACTTCTAGGGCGACCTTTCTTGGCCACTGCCAAAGCAAAGATTGACGTTCATGATGCCACCATTTCCCTTGAATTCGACGGGGAAATTATTAAATTCAACATGCTGCAATCCATGCAATATCCTTCTGAATTTTCTAGTGTCAATTATGTTGATTTGATTGATCCTTTTCTTGATGAAATTTATGAATTACACTTTACTAACCCTTTGCAATATGCCCTTGACAGGAGTCTCACACCACCATTAATTGATGTCGTGGCCTCGACGCTTGTAACTCCCCTAGAATTGCAATGAGTTATAGCAGCTCTAGAAGAATGTGCAGTTGTTCCATATGACCTTCTAGTTATAGCCCCCGAATGTCCAGACCATATTAAGTTGTCACCTTCAATTGAACAGGCTCCAGCCCTCGACTTGAAGCCTTTTCCTTCTCATCTCAAGTATGCTTACTTAGGTGGCAACAACTCTCTTCCTATTATTATCTCCAACAAGCTTAATGATTCCGAAGAGATTAAGCTGACCTTCTTATTGAAAGAATTCAAGCAAGCTATCGGGTGGACCATCACCGATATCAAGGGCTTATCACCTTCTTTGGGCACGCACCGAATCCATTTTGAGGATACTAGCAAGACGGTTCGACAATCTCAACGCAGACTCAACCCGCCCATGATGGAGGTAGTCAAGAAATAGATATTGAAGTTGTTAGATGTAGGAGTCATCTATCCCATTTTAGACGGCCTGTGGGTTAGCCCCATCCAAGTCGTGCCCAAGAAAATTGGTATCACCATCACCTTTAGGCAAGACGGTGAATCCATCCCCGCGAGAATCCAGAACTGTTGGCGAGTTTATATTGACTATCGACATCTGAATGCCGCTATAAGAAAAGATCATTTTTCTCTCCCGTTTATAGACCAGATGTTGGAGCGTCTTGCGGGCAAGACTCATTATTGTTGCCTGGATGGTTATTCTGGGTTTCATCAGATTCTCGTTGCCCCCGAAGACTAGGAAAAGACAACCCTCACATGCCCCTTTGGCACTTTTACCTATCGATGCATGCCCTTCGGCCTCTGTAATGCCCCCGCCACGTTTCAACGTTGCATGGTGAGCATCTTCTCTGAACTTGTCGAAGATGGTATTGAAGTCTTTATGGATGACTTCACGGTCTATGGAAATTCCTTCGCGGAAGGTATGTCTAATTTGAGAAAGTGCCTACAAAGGTGTGTCAAGACCAACCTGATTTTGAATTTCGAGAAATGTCATTTCATGGTGGATCGAGGGCTCATTCTCGGTCACATTGTCTCTAGTAAGGGAATAGAAGTGGACAAAGCGAAGATAGAAGTAATCGAGGCCTTGCCTTACCCAACAAGCGTCCGCAATGTCCATTCTTTTCTTGGGCACGTGGGGTTCTATCGAAGATTTACCAAAGACTTCTCAAAAATCGCCCAGCCTATGTGCCGATTATTGCTGAAAGATGTTGAATTTCACTTCGATGAGAAATGCCAAGCTGCCTTTGATTCTCTAAAAAACAAGCTTATCTCTGCGCCTATAGATCGTGCCCACAATTGGTCCCTTCCCTTCGAAATCATGTGCGACGCAAGCAACCAAGCATTAGGAGTTGTCCTAGGCTAGAAAAAAGAGAAGGAGACTTATGTCATCTATTATGCCTCCAAATTGCTGGATCCCGCAGAGCAGAATGATATGACTACAGAGAAGGAACTTCTAGCGTTGTCTATTCATTGGATAAATTCAGACAGTATCTCTTAGGCATGAAAGTTATCGTGTATTCAAATCATTCGGCCCTTAAATGCCTTTTGACGAAGGCTGACGCTAAGCCTAGACTCATTCGGTGGATCTTGTTGCTACAAGAATTTGATAACTTGATCAAGGATAAGAAAGGAAGAGAGAATCTGGTGGCGGATCATTTAAGCAGACTTCCAGCCCAACAAGATGATTCGCAAGTACCCATCCGCGATACTTTCCCTAATGAACGTGTGTGTCTTGGCCACGTTGTTCATTTTCCATGGTTCTCTGATATAGCCAATTTCTTTACCATTGGATCTTTCCCTTCCGATTCCTCACCATCAGAAAGACAACGTATCCAAAAGCAATCAAAATATTATATATGCAACAACCCCTATCTTTGGAAGCATTGTTCTGATCAACTCATCAGGAGGTGCGTCACAATGGATGAAGTGCCCTTGATCTTGAGGTTTTGCCACTCCTCGGCAGAAGGTGGTCATTTTGCATCAAAGAAAATAGCAATGAAAGTCCTTGAGGGTGGTCTTTACTGACCAACAATCTTCAAAGACAGCTACATGTATTGCGCTTCATGCCCCCAATGCCAAGCGACCGGGAATATCGGGGCCAGGAACCAGATGCCCTTGACAAGCATCATTCCATATGAGATTTTTGATATATGGGGCATAGATTTCATGGGCCTGTTCCCCAATTCCTTCAGTAATGTCTACATCCTTCTCGCTGTTGATTATGTTTCAAAGTGGGTCGAGGCGAAGGCAACTAGGACAGATGACTCCAAAGTGGTAATAAACTTCCTACGCACTCATATCTTCAACAGATTCGGTACGCCTGGTTCTCTCATTAGTGATCGGGGTACCCATTTCTGCAACCGTGTCGTGACCTCTCTCCTGACCAAGTATGGGGTCCATAACAGAGTCTCTACAGCTTATCACCCCTAAACAAACGGTCAAGCGAAAGTTTCAAACCATGAGATCAAGTCTATCCAAGAGAAAATGGCCAACCAGTCTCGAAAAGATTGAAGTTTGAAGTTGGACGACACCCTCTAGGCATAACGGACAACTTTCAAGACCCCGATAGGAATGACGCCCTATAGACTTGTTTATGGCAAGCCGTACCACCTACCTATTGAGCTAGAACACAAAGCATTTTGGGCCATCCGGAAAGTGAACACAGATCTAGGGCATGCCGGCCAAAATCGACGCTTACAAATCCAGGAACTAGAGGAGTTACGGGACGACGCCTATGAGAATGCCTTTTTGCGTTGAATTTTTCCTTCCCATTTAAGGTACTCTAAAGGATCGGTGGTGCCCTCAAAGGTAGGAATTTGGACCTTTATACTACTTAGGTTGTCATCAATCCTAGGCTCTTGCAACCTCTCAAAGTGTTGGCCAAACCATGGCGCTTGGCCTCGTTGCCGTCGTCCCTTATTTTGCCTCGCTAGTTCATCAAAGTCATAATTAGTTACTTGGGCGTGATTTTATCCCCTTTCTAGCCTTTTCGGGGGCATGATTCTGCTATTTGACCCTTATTTACATCTTTATTGCAGATAATCATCAAAAGGAGAAAAAGAGCAAAAATATGCATTTTTGGAGGAATTCTTGGGATTTCAAGCTTCAAGGCCTAGAAGATTAGAGTGTTGTCAAGCCCTCGACGCTAACTAGACCAGTGAGCAGTCTCTCAGCCGTCATACCTCTACATCAGTTCTCAATCGAAAGCCAAAGAGAAGAATCTTCGAAGATCCGCACGGGATTCCATACGTTTCCAGAAGGTGTCAGGGGTGCCAGAGATCCTGAATATTCCCCTGGGAAGGATGTGTGCTGTCATGTTTCCATTGGCTCCCTCTCTCCCCTTAGTTGTTTTGTCCCCTAGCGGGTTGTAGGACTATTTAAGCTTAGTTTTAGGGTTTTTGTGGAAGGAGATTAATACATCACTCCACCTTTTACCTTAATTTTAGGGATTTGTTCTATTGTCATTGGAGCATTCGTCGGTTTGTAAAGAAGCAAGCTTTTTCTCCTGTGATTAATTGAATCATCCTTTGGTTTCTTCTAAAACCTTTCCTTTTATCTTCTTATATTGCATGATATTTGTTATCCACTGTTCATATATATTTATGATTAGCTAAATTTCCTTATCTTAGCAAAGGGTGTTTCAAGGGATGTAAGGATTAGTTAAGAGGCCAAAATATGTTTAATACGTTTTTACTATCATATTTGTTTGTTTACCATTTTCTTGTCACTTTCACTTAGGTTTGTTAAAGGCTTGATCAACTTTTAGTATCTATTTGTGATTATTGTCATCTTAGTGGTAATAACTGACGTGAGGCCATTAAGAGTAGTAGACACCTAGTGGGGTCATCGCGGGAGGGCCTTCCATCTAGAGGTAAACAATCGATTAGGGTTGCGCCGCGAGCTTGACAAACTGAGACGCCGTGCCCTAGATATGTCTTACCTCCGCTTCTTGGGCGTTTTGAATATTGCCTCCCCGCATTCGTGCCTGGGAGGACGGCAAAATGTCCAGGCTACCTCATAAATGGAAACGGGGGGTAGCTTCTATCTAAGAAGGTAAGTAGGGGGTGTTGAGTGGAAACTAGGCCCCTAGAGCATATCTATGATGTATTGATGGAAACAACCCGAGAACACTCCTTGCTAAGATCCCTTCCCATTTGAATCTTTATTTATCTTCACTACCTCTTCTTATTTTCATGACCTTGCCATTGTTTTAGTATCTTACCTCTGACTGTGTTTTACTTCCGTGCCCTGGATAATTGTTTTAATTATTTGTCTTGTTAACTCCTAAATCTGCATTGATTAATTTTATTAATCAACATAACCCCCCCCCCCCTAGTGTTACTCTTATATTTGGTTACATCTACTCTCTGTCATACACTTAAACTAACTTATTATTCCTTCAATCTCTGTGGTTCGACCCTGTCTTGCCCTTACACGTTTTATTTGTTCATTTAGGCATCAGGAAATTATTAGTATATTTGAGTGACGATCAGAAATCCTCGTAGAACTCACGTGATTGGTAGGGTGTGGTGCTTGCATGGTAGTGAGGAATTAGTGGCTAGCTACTAGACACGGGAAGGTCTTTTTGGTTGCGTCGCACGTCACTACCCACGGCCAACGGTACACAGTTGGGAACTAGTGGCATACTGCTAGTCATGGGGTCTTCATTTTGGCGCTGGTCATCGCCATGTGGGGGCCTAGTGGCGCGGCTCTCATGTGGGTCCTAGCCTCAGTTGCCTGTGGCGTACTTGTTCCGCATAACTTGCATTTGGTTCTCGGATACGACAAGGTTAGAAAGACGGGATTGCTTTCGAGGCCCGTGGTGAGGACAGTTGGGAAGCCTTGGCTGGCCACCCTATATTGTTCTTCAAGGTCAGCATCACTGTCATGAACTTCCTTAATGGATTCGTAAGTAACATGATCCTTATCCGGCTCGGCGGGGGCCTTGGGAGCCACGGTGCTTGGAAGGGTAGGACTTGTGGAGGCTCCGGTGGGGGGGTTTTGATTCAAGACAAGGATTCGCAACATACTAAACATCTCCTCATGTATAAGTTCCATCGCAACTTGATTGCGCTCCATGGACTCCATATAGGAATCCATTTTGGCTAGCGCCGAACTAATTGATTCGTTGGACTTGCCATCATTGTTGCCAACTACGCTCACGTCAAACATGGTTTGTTTGGTACCTGCACACTCACTTAAACATTAAAATATAATCACTCCCTCATGTGTTTTAGCACTCAAGTTTGGTCACTCGTAAAATATAGCCTCACAAATCACTTAAGAAAGCCTTACACAAATTGCTTGCAAACCGTGCAATCCTTAGTGCAATCAACCTTGTGGTTCAAGTCAAGCGTTTGTTACAATTGTCTTCACTAATGCTCAAGAGTTTTAAACAAAAGGAAAGAAGACTCTTATAAGTAAAATACTCAAGAAGACTTAGAAGGTATTTGGAGTAAGACGCGAAAGATACACAAGACTCAAGATGTAAGACTCAAAAGGACTCGGTTGGAGACTTGAGTTTAGGACTTGAGCCAAAACAAATTTGGCTAGAGTAAATCTTCTAAAATCTTGTAAGAAGGGAGGTGAGGGATAAAATTGAAAGGTTTTAATCATGTGGTGATGGAATGGAACAGTTTGGTCACTCACTCTCGTTACTTTCTAGCTAGCCAAGTTAGGGTAGGGTACATTTTGGTTTATGTGTTGTACTTCATTTCTTTTTTTTTCTTTTTTTTTGTAGAATCTCTTCAGTTGTTAGCTGGATAGAAGATAATTATTGAAAGGCTAGATTCTAGATGTACTTGGTATCTTGCTACACTAAACAGTTTCTAGCTAGGTAGAGAGAGAAGTAGACTAGGTGTTGGTTGAGGAAAATTTGGAAAAGGTGAGGTGAGAGGGAGGGGCGCTACTGGCTTGCATTCAATGCAAGAGATGGATGTGTAATGGTCGGCGATGGAAGGGAAATGATTATTTAATGGGAAACAAAAGCTTTCAGGAAATTTGAAATGTTTTGAATCAAACTCCCTCACTCTCACTCAACGGTTAAAGCTTCGGATGAACACCAAGAACAACACTTTTCTGTTCTGAACTTTTGGACCAGAAAATGTGTAGGTAAAAATTACCAACCTATCTCAAATGAAACTAGGGTTAAAGGGAGACAATTTAGACACAAGAAACACAATAACTGATGGAGGAAAACTCAACTGAAACTGTTCACAAGATGAACACTGAAAGATGGAAACTTTTACACCTCTCGACAAAGTTGGCCTAAAATCATAAAATTTTCAAAAACGCAATGAGAACCCTAAAAAGGAAAACGCTTATGAAACTTTATTGAAGGATTTGACACAGGCAATGAAAGCTTTTTGGTGGGAAGATTAAGACACAAGAACGTGAACTCTAAGGCGCCAAGAGTTCCGCTACCACATGATGCACTCCGTCTCGTTGCGAAGTAAGTCATAGTTCATGGAGGTTCTTGGTTAGGATCTAGCCCGAGAGATGACACAAACATTGACACAAAACAAGTACAAGAACACACAAAAGGAGGACTCAAAAACACAGCAGATAGGAAAATGATAAGACACAAAGGATAGGAGGAGGTTACCGTTGGAGTGAAGATGAAAGGAATGTACGAAGTTGAACATGGTGAATAGTATGGAACATACACGAGACATGAAGAACACAATCTTGGGACACGATAGGTGATGTGCATATATATTTCTTACACAAAATACCAATCAACAATGATAAGGTTTGATTTCCCAAAGAGAGATAGGGAGGAGTACTCTCAACTCAAGCTATCTCTCTCAAGGAAGGGAGGGTGAGTTTAGAGGTGAAATGGGAGGAGTATTCTCACTCTACAGTTTTACTCAAAGTCTAAACTAACTATAAAATGAGAGGGGTGGCCTATTTATACATGGTTGACCTTACAAAATAAAATACAAAAATTGGGGAGGTTAATGGTACCATTAGGGTACTTATCGGTTACGCCATTAGCTCGAGCTTCCAAAATGTCGCGTGCGTGAAACCGTCAGGGTGCAGGTGGTTATCAGGATCCCGATAGGTGCATGTTGGCTCATTGTCGCCTAGTTCTTCAGAAACTTCCAGTAAGTGTCCTCTCCCGGTAATGTACTTGCTCCCGGTAACTTTCTTAGAAGTTTTCGGTAGATGTCCAGTCCCGATAAAGTGTTGCTCCCGGTAAGGTTCTTGGCCCTCAGTATGGTGTGCGACAAGTGTCATGGTTCAGTTCTTGGCTCGAGAGGCTTCTTGGGTCGTTGTAGCCTCAATCCAAAGAATGAGCTTCTTAGCAATGCTACGCGTGATTGGCCCTTGGGGCATGATGTCTTCAGCTTCTAGGTTAGGCGTGGTCATGAACACATCAGAGGTTCAGCCACCCTATAATTGTACTTAGGTAATTACCGTCGTTCTTATAGCCTATCCACTATACGAAGTTACTTGATAAAGTAGACGCCTAATTCAAAGTCACTAAGTTATTAGGCCAATTTAACTATAGTAAACAACTAATTAGGGTTAAAGGTTTTGAGTATATTGTTTGTCTTGCACTAGGTGTCTCTTTCCTCATCTTCATGGGCAGTTCAATTAAATCCCTATAAGCGTAGCTTAGGGGTTATCGAACTGTCAAGGCCTCTCTATAAGTGTACCTTGGAGTTGCTTTTCATATAAAAAAAAGTAGGAGACCTAAGCGTACCTGGTCTCTATAGCACACCTATGAATTAAGAATAGAATACCTTTGTACTGATGATCAATTGACTATAATTGAAACCATAAGATAGATCTTTACAAGGAAGCTTTCTCCACTTGATTTCACCAAAATTTTGGCGTTGAGAGGACTACTGATTTTATTCTTTTTGTTTGTATGACCAGGAAGACCAATCCAAAACTTACACCACTTGACCCCAAGATCACAAGGACAGAGAGCAGACTTCTAAGATTGGCCAGACAACCACCCATTGACAATGGAGAAGTTGACCCCTAACCTCTCGACGGAAACCCCTCTGCCCTTGATGATCTTACCTCTTTTATTTGTCTTGCCCTCGACGTTGACCGGCCCATATCAGTAAAGCCAAATATCATGGCTGATGAAACAACTATTCAAAACACTCAGGAATTGAATGTCGCTCCAGAGAAAATAGATAATTGCATTGCCTACCCAATCGTCCCACACAATTGGGTGATTAAATCTGCCACCATTCACCTATTCACCTGCTCCCCTTTTTTCATGGCTTTCCCAAAGAGAACCCACAGATACACCTCCAACAATTACACTGCACGTGCAGGACCATGAAGCCTACAAGTTCAAATCAACCATGCAAATTTACATGTCATCACTTGGTCCCTCACAGGAGATGCCAAATCATGATTTTTCAGCCTC
This sequence comes from Viola odorata, assembly GCA_963691705.1. Taxonomy (NCBI): domain Eukaryota; kingdom Viridiplantae; phylum Streptophyta; class Magnoliopsida; order Malpighiales; family Violaceae; genus Viola; species Viola odorata. Next base: position 20,085,939 of record OY829543.1, read on the forward strand.
TCTACTAAATCCATCACCTCGTGGGAGCAAATGCCAAAAGCCTTCACCGATAACTACTACCCAACCTCAATGGTTGGAGCTACCTGCAAGGAGTTGGTTTACATCCTCTAGAAGGATGACAAAAGTCTCCACCAATATCACAAAACGTTCAAGAGGATACAAACCCTATTCCCTTCATATGGTCTGTTGGATCATTCCTTGATCCAATATTTCTATGATGGAATGAAGCAAAATGATAAGGATAAGTTGGACACAGCTAGCTAAGGTTCCCTTTGCACTTTTACTCCTATGACTGCTAAAGACCAAATTGAGCTAATGTTAAAAAATAGTATGCTTTCAGAAAGAGCCCTGCCGGCCAATGAAGTCCAAGTTGCCGTAATCGAAACCCAGCTTAGCACAATCACTAGTATGCTCTAGAACATAGCCTCCGAACAACCAGTCCAAGTGGCTTCCCCTAACATCCCTGATGAGTTCCAAGTTAATGTAGTTGGTAACTACAACGAAGCTCCCTAGGAGTTCGATCCTTACTCCAATACATAAAACCTGGGCTAGCGAAACCACCCTAACTTCAGTTGGTCCAACAACCAGCAGCAATCCGGACCTAACCAACAACCAAACCAAAACCAACATCAGAATCAAGTTCAACCGCCTTTTAATCTCCAGAAATTTCAACCAAGGCAGAACCATCCTAGTAACCAATAATTACAGTACCAGATTAACCAATGTTGTTATGGAACTGCATATGGGGTATATCGACATTGAACTCAAGGAGATAAAGAATCAAGAAAGACTCTCACCTCAGACGGAGCCAAATCCAAAGCATAACGTCAACGCAATCTCCTTTACCGGTAGTACTCAATTGCCTCCATGCCTCAATCCGCATCTTGCCCCCTATGCAGAACTACCTGAGCTTGAACTTTCATAGCTTTCCCCTGATGTTGACATCGAGCCGGAAGTTAGAATCCGTTCCACGACCACCTCACCTAAGAAAGCTTCCTAAAAGCTAGAATTCTTCGAAGAATACATCATTAAGGTAACCCAACCTTCTTTTCCCAAACAGTTATTTAAAACCAAGAAGGATAAGGAGGATTACGAGATTTTTGATATTTTTAGCAAAGTTCTATTGAATATTCCTTTACTATAGGTTGTTAAAAACATTCCCCGTTATGCTAGATTTTTTAAAACCTAAATGTTCAATTAGAGGTGGAAAAGATAAGTGTAGGTGCCAACATTTCTACTGTCATTTAAAGGAAGCTGCCACCGAAATGCAAGGATCAGGGGATGTTCACTATTCCCTACAAAATTGGTATGAAAGTAATTGGTAAGGCTATGTGTGATCTTGGTGCATAAATCAAAGTCATGCCCCTGACGATATACAAAACCCTTGACATAAGCCCTCTTAACCCTAGTAGATTTATTATCTAACTCGTTGATCGCTCTATAGTCCACCCAGTGGTGTGATCGAGGATGTCTTAGTTTTGGTGGACAATTTTATCTATCCCGCAGATTTTTATGTCATTGATATGGAGGATGACCACTCTCCTAAAGCATCTAATATGCTCCTAGGAAGACCTTTCCTTCAGACCATTAAACCTAAAATTGATGTGCATGATTCAATGATCTCACTAGAATTTGATGGTGAAGTTGTTAAATTTAATATGCTTGATACCATGAGATATTCAGTTGACTTCTCCAGTGTAAACTTTGTTGATATTGTTGATCCTAACACCAAGCAAGTCTCCAATTTTAGTGTTAATGATTAAAACTTCCCCTCGATAGTAACATCACACCCGATGCACTAGCGAATGTCGATACACACATCATGGTGCCACAGGACTTGAAAGACGTTATTGCCGCCTTGGATACTAATGAAAATCATCTACTCTTTCTACTACTCACTTGAAACTTGCTCCTTTGATTGTGTAGGCCCCCAAGTTGAAATTCAAGACCTTGCCCATGCACCTCAAATACGTCTACCTTGGCGAGAATGACACACTCCCAATAATCATCTCTAGTAAACTCGACCCTGCTGAGGAACATAAACTTATCTCTATGCTCAAAGGAATTCGTGAAGCCATCGGTCGGACAATCACCGATATCAAGGGACTATCACCGACCCTTTGCACCCATCGTATCCATCTTAAGGATGATAGACGATCCTTTTGACAACCCCAAGGTCGATTGAACCCACCTATGATGGAGGTTGTCATCTTAAAACTACTAGATGCTGGTGTCATCTACCCGATATTCGATAGAGCTTGGGTCTGCCCCGTACAGGTCGTGCCCAAGAAGACGGGTATCACCATCACAACTGGACAACATAGCTTGGGTCTGCCCCGTACAGGTCGTGCGTTGATACTAACCTTGTGCTAAATTATGAGCAGTGTCACTTTATGGTAGACCAAGGTCTCATCCTAGGCCACATTGTCTCTCAGAAAGGTAGGTTGATAGAGTAAAAATTGAGGTTATTGAGTCTTTACCTTATCCTACTTGTGTGCGCAAAGTACGCTCATTTATTGGGCATGTAGGATTTTATAGGAGGTTCATCAAGGATTTATCCAAGATCACTCAACCGATGTGGAATATATTACAAAAGGATGTTGATGTTGTCTTTAATATTGATTGCAAGGCTGCCTTTAATTTATTAAAAGAGAAGCAAATCTCGGCCCCCATCATCCGAGCGCCCAATTGGAACCTTCCTATTAAGATCACGTATGATGCTAGCAACACCACAATTAGTGTCGTCTTAGGCCAGAAGCAGGATCGCGAGACTTATGTCATCTATTACGTCTACAAGCTTTTGGACGAAGCTTAGCACAATTACACCACCACTGAAAAAGAACTTCTTGTTGTAGTTTTCACTTTAGATAAATTTAGACAATATCTCTTGGGAACTTAAGTGACTATTTTTTCAGATCATACAGGCTAAGATGCCTCTTAACCAAGACAGACGCCAAACCAAGGTTGATTAGATGGTTCCTCTTACTCCAAAAATTTGACCTCGACATCAAGGATAAACGAGGAATCAAAAATCTTGTTGCAGACCATCTCAGCCAGCTACCTTTGAAAGAAGAAAACAACCAAAGCCCATCCATTACACCTTCCCAGATGAACATTTATGTCTTGCCCCTACTGTGTTACCTTGGTTTTCTAACAACGCTAATTTTTTTGACTCTGGTTCTTTTCCCGCAGATTCTATGGCCATAGAACGACAAAGGATCCGGAAACAAGCTAGGTGTTACGTTTGGGACAAGCCCCCTACCTATGGAAGCATTGTTTGGATCAATTGGTAATTAAGGCGGCGTGTCAACCCCGATGAGGTACCCTCTATCATTAAATTTTGTCGTTCCATTGCCCAGCGGTGGACATTTTGGTCCTAAGAAAATAGCTCTTTTGGACCACCATCTTCAAAGATAGTTACCTCTACTGCAAAGCTTGCCCAAGCTACCAAAAGACAGAAAATATCGCAGCTCGAAATCACATGCCTCTTAACGGAATCCTCGTTTGTGAGATCTTTAACATATGGGGTATCGATTTCATGGGTCCTTTTCCTAACTTGTTTGGCAATATTTACATTTTACTCGTTGTTGATTATGCGTCCAATTGGGTCGAGGTCAAAGCGACCAAAATTGATTATTCCAAAGTTGTTGATCTCCTCATAACTAATATTTTTAATAGATTTGGCACTCCAAGAGCACTCATCAGTGACCGAGGCACACACTTTTGCAACCATATCGTCTCCAACCTCCTGAAAAAATACGGCGTAACCCATCGAGTCTCCACGGCCTACCACCCACAAACCAATGGCCAGGCCAAGGTCTCCAGCCAAGACATCAAGTCCATCCTCGAGAAGACACTCAATCAATCAAGGAAGGATTAGAGCTGAAGTTGGATGATGCACTATGGGCTTACCGAACCGCTTTCAAGACACCCATTAGCATGACCCCTTTTTGATTTGTATATGGAAAGTCGTGTCATCTCCCAGTCGAGATTGAGCACAAGGCATTCTGGGCCATTCGCAAGGTCAACATGGACCTCGATAAGGCCGGCAACTATAGGAGGCCGCAAATAAAAGAATTAGAAGAGATTCGTAACGACGCTTATGAAAACACACTTATTTACAAGGCAAAGACTAAGGCTCATGATGACAAGTTGATTTCTCCTAAATCTTTTACAGTTGGACAAAAGTTTTGCTTTATAATTCTTGACTTAGGATATTTTAAGGAAAATTGAAGTGTTATTGGACCGAACCTTACCTTGTCACTAAGGTGTACATTTATGGCATGGTCGAAATTCAGAGCATGGATACAGGAAGCATTTTCAAAGTCAATGGCCACAAGTTGAAATTATTCTACTAAGGGTTCCAACCTTTCACAGTTGAAGAACAAGAGGTGGCAGAGCCACTAGATTAAGAGTGATTCGAAACTCTAACATCTAGCCCAGGACACTAACTGAAGCGCTTCGTGGGAGGCAACCCACACTTCTACGTTTTTTCCTTTATTATTTTTCCTTTTTATTTTCCTTTTCCTTTTCTCTAATTTTTTTTCCCTTTTTCAAACTAACCTTTTCCACCTTGTCCTTTTCAAATCCTTATTGAATTGGATTAAGGTGATTTCTTTATTTAATTTATGAGGATGGTTTTGATTCTCCACAGGTGTTGGGCTTCACCAGTGATGGGCCACAACAACGGACGGGGACCACACGTGAATGGGACAAAGGAAGCTATATAAACGCCATGGTCAGTCCTTTTTCTCCTTCATGCACCGTTTGAAAACTCCTCTCTTGCCTCTGCAAATTCTTCCTACAATTAATGGCCCGTTCTAAGAAAGTCACTTTTCCTGATAGGAAAGGACCTCAGCGACCAGCCAAGCCTAACCTACCGCTGCTACGCCGGCAGCCACCACTCCTCTCCCTGTCTTGACCGTGACCATGATGCCACCATAGATTGTCTCCTACGCCAAATCACCCTCTAAAACTCCTAAGTACAAACGGACCAACGTGACTAGATCAACCTCCCTCTCCACTCCGTTAGTCTCCCAACCTACCTAAGTTGCTCCACCACCATCAGTGGCCCTGGATGTCACCCCCCTTAGTGACCAAACCTCCGAACACTCAACCTATACCCACCATTCCTCTCTCTTTCCCCATCGTGACCAAACCCACACCTCGACCTTCAACTTCCACCACTATAGTCACCTCACAGAAACCCACTCCTCTACCACAGCCCGAAGCTCCAGCTTCATCCTCTAGAGAGAAAGAAATTGTATTCGACGAAGAAGAGTCCACTGAGGACTCTGACTCGGTGGAGCCCCTACAGTGACGTCGGTCACTGCTGTCGCTAGCACTAAGGCCCACAGTGGTGCCTACCTCTGCTCCTACCGCCGCATCGACTCCTACTACGAAATCATCCTCCGGTGAGATTAAACCTGGAGAAGAGGAAGAAGAAGAGGGTGATGGAGGACAATGAGGAAGAGGATAATGACGACGATGCTGAGGCCCCCGAGCAAGGGCAAGTTATTCCTGTGGTTGCATCCACTACTACGGCCTCAACTTCCGCTCTACCGGTGGCTGCACCACCTGTCGCTACCGAGGTGATGGACGAGTCTTTTGAGGAGGACGATAAGGAAGAACATGATTCTGAGTACCCAACGGTGAAGACACCCACACTGGACGAATAGGAGGAGGATTCTAATGCCTCTCTCCAAGTAACTACCTCTACCGCAGTCGCACCCTCTAGTGTTTCTAGGCGAACCAGAACGCGGCGAGGGCAACACGTTCAGTTCCAATTGATTGATGAGGAGGATGTTGATGCGGACGACCTACCACTAAGTAAGAGGAAACATAAGTTGCAGACAAAGACTAAGACCCTTAACGCACTACCATCAAGGAAGATCCAAAACGACTACTACTCTTGTTGTTGCAACCAGCAAGGGCAAGATGCCCATTGCCACCCCTGCCGAGGTGTGCCAAGGCAAAATCTAGGACTCCCGCGACATTATCCCAGGTAAGCCCCGAGTTGAACCATTTGAATGGCTGACTTGAATTTCATGACAAGCATTTACTTGACAAACTAAGTGCTTTGTATGGAAAAAAATGTTATCCCCTGCACCCATATAGATTATTCTTGGCTTGACAACCTTGGGTTAAGTGAGCGTGTGTGAACACTCATAGTGAACATAGGGTGGGAGGTTTTTTTTTCTCTCGAGCACCTTGTGTTCCTAGAATTAATTCATGAAGTCTTTGCTACTTTCTAGTTTGATAGTGAGCTGTTGAAGCTCAAGGGTAAGGGCAACTTGCACTTAGAAGCCACTCGGGTCATTAATTTTAGATTGATGAATGAATGGTCCCATTTATCTTTGGATGAATTTAATTGTATGATCAGTTTTGTGAATGAGTCTGAATTGGGTTCCCCATTGTACCTTAAGGCATTTGCCGCCTATACCCCCACTTTGGACATTGATTCGGCCTTCTAGGAACTTACTAGCAACCCTAGTGCCACATACTGATACAATCATAGTTCCTCTTGCAAGTTTGGTGAGGTTTTCGTACCAAACCTGTGTGCTTTTGGATGATAAATTCATGGTTTTTCTTATTTTTAAAAGGATCTAGTTCAAGTTGATGAATGGCGCGCTCACACTCAAGAAAGGTTCACACAAACAACACAAACACAAAATCAGCAAGAATGGAATTTGGCAAAATGGCCAATGGTCTTGTTTGGTCTGTTTTGGGTTGAAAGCTTACACGAATGTGCAACACAAATTTGACACTAAAATAAGGCAGAAACTTTTAAATTTTTTACTTGAATCAAGCCCTAGGCTTGCCAAACCAATTAGGCAAGCACCAAGATGAGTCCAATTGAAAATAGCAGGCTTAAACTCTCAACTATGCTTTCAACAAAATATAGACTGAGTTACAAAATGTAAGGAAAGAGCTATTTATATAAGGACTTGAAAGGCTACTCTTCAAAAGGTTTAAAAAGGGTCAGAACTCTTCCAAAAAGTAGTGACTAATGGTATGTCATTAGTAACTGGATTCTATCTCCTCTAAAATTATCTGCTAATGGTATCATTAGTGCTTAACAGTATATCGTTAGTTGCTGGTTTCCATAGGTGGCGCTACCTCACCTAGGATTTTTTATGGCTCCGCGCATGTCTCTCGGCTTCCTTTTGGCTCGCCTTATGACATTGTCCATTTTTTTCCAATACTTGGCCCCCCTCATGCACATATCGCGTATAGTTCCAGGTTTTTTAAGGCCCACCAACTTGTGGATTTTGCTCAGATTTCTAGCCATTACTTTTGCGAGTAAGTTGAACAACTCCGAGCAGTTTTTTGTGCAAGAACTATTTTTCCTTTGGTGCATGCATATGGGGTTTAAAGTCAACCTAGGCTACTGGATTGCTTTTGATTTGTATGCTATTTTGGCCAACGATAGCAACCATATTTAAGGCTCTTTCTTGACCTTCATTGTTGTTAAGAGTAGATCTCTTGATATTGCTTCATATGATCTCTTCTCTCCCGTGGACTTTTAAATGCTTGATTTAAAAACCCTTTATGGTATGGGGTACTTTCACTTAGAGAGAGTTTTTTTGTGTTTTAGAGCAAGTTGCACCAAGCCAAAGAATAGGATATTCAGCACAAAGAATGGAGGCAAATTCAGGTTTCCTGAACTTCTTACTACTGGTCCACCCAACGATACTGTCCCACCTTCCACTAATGAATATCGGCATCTTGCCCCTGACGCTCAACACCCCGGAGATCTACATGCACTCACTACTGCCCAGATCAAAACCAATGCTCTTCTCGAATCTCTCATATCGTTGCTCCATTCCATATCTACCCAGCTTCCATAGAGTCACCTGCCTCCTGCCAGCTCCTAAATTTATCAAGAACCATCTTGCCCTCTATCGCACCCTCAAGAGCGGTTCAGATGAAGAAAAAGTCTCTCACAATCAATGGAGTCGTCACCCCATTATTTCTAAGGTTTAGGGAAACCTAAACTATGAAAAAAGAAAGAAAATAAAATAAAAAAAACCAAGGCACAAAAAAAGGGTCTTAACTTGAGAACTACAATTCAGGGTCGATTTATAGACTCGGGAAGGTGTTAGGCACCAGAGTCTCATCCTAAAAAGATTACCCGTTCTAAAAGAGGTGTTTGAAATTCATGTTGAAAAAACAAGTAATTGGGCCCTCGAGGGGAATCGCCACTTTAGTTGTTTACTTGGTTTGATTGATTTTATCCTAATTAATTATCAAGTTGTTAAAAGAAAATAAACATTTTCTTTCTTATTGCTACCCGATTTTTGATTTTTATTTTTTCGTCAAAAATTTTTTCACAACAATTTTCTAAAATCATACTTCCATTTATTTTCGTCAATCTATTATTAATTTTTATGCTTAATTTCGTTTAAATATTATTCCGTACTTTTTTCACATTTTTATCGCTTTTCCCGTTCGAACTTGTATCGGTTCGGAGTAAAATTCTCGAAACTAATGGTCGAACAACTTCGCTCATTAGCTACTTATTCTTTATTATTTTTCTAACTCGCGTTATCTCATTGCGTTTTGTTCAATTTTTATCCTAGCATTTTTTTTGTTCGAACTTTTATCGCTTGCAAGTGAATTTTTATCGAACTATAACTTTTCTTCGCTCACTATGTACTAATTATTTTATTTTATTTAATTCTATTCTATGTTTTAGCATTTTTGGTTCGAGTTTTTGTTCATTTTCAGGTAAGATTTCTTGTACCGTCAGCTCGAACCAAATAAACAAATAATAAGCATTTTCCCTCTCAGCGGCCATCTCCTTCCACCTTGTTTCATTTAATGCCTCACCTTCTCCCTCACCTGCAATCTCCATCCTTGCACTCCAAGCACTTTCTCCCTCACCACATTTAATGCAAGTTCGTCCTCATTGTCTCGTCTAGCATGGCTTATTGTTCCTAGGCTACTAGTGAGACTAGAAGCACCCGAGCGTCCTCAGCCACACAACCGCTGCTCATCAACACGTCCCCCTCTCCTTCACCGACTTAAACTTGGCTATAAATAGCCAGCTTCTCCAAGCTTTCTCCTCACCAATACACAAACACAAAAACACTCTCTAAAGTTCTCACTAGAATTTGGCTCAACAAAGGTTGAAGGAAAGCTCTTTCTCTGCTAACTTTTCAAAAAAAATAGTTGTTTATGTTTTGAAGAAGCTAATCGCTTTCTTAGCTTTTAAACCAACTCTATTTCATTTCTAGATTAATCGCACAGCTTTACCTCGTCAAATTACCGGTTAATTCGGACGAATTTTGGATTTTTGTTAATTAAGTTTAATTTAGTTTTTTAATTAATTAACCCTGTTTTGTATGAATTTAATTGCTGTAATTATTTGATTAAGTTACTGTGTGCATCGCGCTCATTCTGATCACGAAATTTCCCACTTTCGGTAACGTTAACCTGACCTTGGTCGTCGGCAGTAGCGTCGGCGACTCAAGGTTGAAGATGAAGAAGAGAGTCGATGACATTAATGCCTACATCCAAATCGCACATGGCCTTGCTGATGTCGACCGTACCAATTTGGCAGGGGATGATGAACATTCCTTAGTCCTTACATTTCGAGGGGATCTTCCTCTGGATGTGGGCAGAAGTGTTAGCTCCTACACTGATCTTGTTAACTTTAGCCAATTTACACTTATTCATGCACAACTGTTTCAGGAACTTGGCATAGCAAGGCACATTCTTTACTGCTTGGAGAAGAGGGATGTTTACAACCACTTTGCTGAACATGTCGAAGATCTCGCGATCTTCCTTGTCTTTCTTGGATTTGATCAATCTTTGGGGAAATGGGGGCCCGAGAATCTTGTGAATATATTTTTGGGTGAATTCGGGCGGATTGGGGTCATTCCTTGGTGAACGTCTGGGAGAGTGGATTCTGTCCTCCATGACCTCGATAAATCTAGGCACTTTCGGGCTTTTTGCTCTGGGTTTCAGCTTGAGTTCAAACTCTGGAGAGTTTTCAATATCGGGGACAGGATGTGCAGGAGGTGTCAAGGTTGTTCCACTTCGCAGAGTCACAACACAGACGTTGTGCTTTGGATTTGTTTCGGTTTTAGGTGGAAATCTTCCTTGGTTTTTCAGCTCTTTCATCTCAGCCATCATGGTGCTCATTTACTTCTTAAGATACTCAATTTTCTTTTGCTGTTCAGGGTTCCGAGGTAGTTCTGTATTCGGGGGCACAACGAAAGTCTGATCCTAGGGAGGTTGGCGTTGATACTGATTATACGTGGGTCGGGGTCTGAAGTTCTGCATATTGAGAGAAGGTGGATGATTGCCATAAGGATGCTGTTGTTGGCTAGGGCCCGACAGTTGAGGGCTTGGAACCCATCCTGGATTCGGCTGTTTCCAGCCCTGGTTGTAGTTTTGACCGTAAGGGGCTTGATTGTACTGGCCAGTAGCGTTCACTTGGATCTCATCTGGAATATGGGGGCATACATCTGTGGGGTGGTCCACAAAATTACAGATTTGACAGGCCTTGACTGGAGTGGACTATCCTACCACAAAATTCTGAAATAGCCCTGTGAGGGCGGTCAGCTGATTCTGGAGTGCAGCAACTTGGACATCTTGGCCACTACTGTTACCAACTTCAGACGTAGCATTCTTGGCCATGAGTTCGACGGTGGCCTTAGCAGCTGCTGGCGTGAGAGAGGTGAGAGAACCATTGACGACAGCGTTGAGAAGGGCTCTGTCATGGGCCTTAAGGCCTTCACAGAAATACTGAATAAGGGCGTGCTCGCTAAGGTTGTGCGAGGGGCACATGGATTGCATTTTCAGAAATCTTTCATAATACTGGGCTAGATCCTCTTCTTTCCTCTAGACAATAGATACAAGCTGCTTGTGCGTGGTGTTAGCTATAGATGCTGGGTAATACTTCTCAGTGAAAATCTTGGACATTTCCGCCCAAGAGTGGATGGATCTTGGCGGAAGGTCATAATACCAGTCGAGGGCATCATCTTTAAGAGACCACATAAAAGCGCGTAGCTTCGCTTGCTCGATGCTGACATTGGGAGGTTTCATGGCCTCGCAAATCGAGTGGAGCTGTTGAAAGTGACGAAGGACACTTTCTTTGGGAACACCTCGAAAGGTAGGAAGATGGTGCATGACAGCAGATTTGAGGGTCCAGTCATGAGGGACAGCAGGCCAGACAATACAACTACTCGACATGTCGGGGGCTGCATTGAGGTGATCTATGGACTGCTGGTTTGGAGGAGGTGGTGGTGGGTCTTTGCGACGCACATGGTTGTCATGATCTTCCATGGCTGGAAAATCAAAATGAGCGGCTATTAGGTTTTCAAGACCTCAATGAAGGTTGGCTAGGTCTTGGAAAAACTGATGGTCTTGGTTGGCCAGATTAGAAGGTTGTCTTTCGAGGGCAGGATGAGGGATTCCTCTACGCTGGCCAGAAGGTCCTCTAGCTTGCCTCCGAAGTCCTCTTTCTATTCTGGTCAATTTGAGATCTAGAGGGAGTAGATATGATGTAGATCTCCTAGTCATACAAGTAAAAAGAAAATAATTAGTACCGTTCAATCCCCGGCAACGACGCCAAAATTTGATCGTCACTCAAATATACTTATATTTTTCCTGATGCCTAAATGCACAAATAAATGTGTACAGGGTAAGATAGGGTCGAAGCACAGAGATTGAAGGAATAATATCTCAATTTCGATGTATGAAAAGGAATAAAGGCAACCAAATAAAAAAGTAACACTGCGGTGGGGGGGTTATGTTGATTAACGAATTAATCAACGCAGAAGTGGGAGCTAACAAGACAAATAATTAAAATAGCAAATCAAAACATAAAAAATAACAATCATTCGAGGGCTCAATTGCAAAGGACAATCGAGGGCAAGATAACAAACAACAGTTCAGGGGCAAGATAATAAAAAAAGGACAGTAAAAGAGAGATTAATCTGATGGGAAGAAATCTAGCAAAAGGTGTTCTCGGGTTGCTTTCCAGGTCAGTTAGTCATGGGCACAAAAGTATTCCAAACTCATGCACAGACCTGCTATAGGGGCCATGTTTCCACGTAGGCCCCCTACTTACCTTCGTAGGTAGAAAGGAATCATCACAGATGTCTTAGTCCAAGTGGGCGAATTCCTATTCCCTGCCGAGTTTTATGTCATCGCCATGGAGAATGAAGACTCCACAAAGTCTACTGATGTTCTTCTAGGGCAACCATTTCTGGCCACCGCCCGAGCAAAGATTGATGTTCAGGACGCGACAATCTCCCTCGAATTTGATGGGGAGATTATCAAGTTCAATATGCTAGAGGCCATGCGATACCCCTCTGAATTTTCCAGTGTTAATTATATTGATGTGATTGATCCTTATATTGAGAAGCTTGCTGAACTTCATTCTACTGACCATTTACAATTTGCCCTTGATAGGAGTCTGACGCCTACTCTTCTAGATGTCGCGGCCTCGACACTTTCCACACCACCTGAGCTGCATTCTGTTGTCGTTGCCCTAGAAGAGTGCGCTATTGTCCAGTATGAGCCCCTAGTGGTGTCTCCCAATTGTCTAGACCATGTCAAGTTGTCTCCTTCTATTGACCAGGCTCCTGCCCTGGATCTGAAACCACTGCCTTCCCATCTGAAGTATGCTTATCTAGGCCCCAATGACTCTCTGCCCGTCATCGTCTCCAATAAACTCAATGCTTCTGAAGAGTCTGAGCTGATTTCCTTGTTGAAGGAGTTTAGACAAGCCATAGGCTGGACCATCGCAGATATCAAGGGCTTGTCACCAGCGTTATGCACTCATCACATTCACTTGGAGGACGCCAGCAAGACAGTACGCCAGCCTCAGCACCGGTTGAACCCGCCCTTGATGGAAGTAGTGAGGAAGGAAGTTCTGAAGTTGCTAGATGCGGGTGTCATCTACCCCATCTCTGATAGTCCATGGGTCAGTCCGATATAGGTCATGCCCAAGAAAATTGGTATCACCATTACCATTGGGCAGGATAGCGAATCCATCCCCACCAGAATCCAGAATGGTTGGCGTGTGTGCATCGATTACCGCCACTTGAATGCTGCCACTAGGAAAGACCACTTCCCTCTCCCGTTCATCTACCAAATGTTAGAAGGTCTCGCGGGCAAGACCCACTATTGTTGTCTAGACGGTTACTCCGGATTCTATCAAATCCCAGTTGCCCCTGAAGACCAGGAGAAGACCACCTTCACGTGCCCATTTAGCACCTTTGTTTACAGGCGTATGCCCTTCGGGTTGTGTAACGCCCCCGCCACCTTTCAACGTTGTATAGTGAGCATTTTCTCTGAACTAATCGAGGATGGTATACGTCTTTATGGATGACTTCACTGTTTATGAAAATTCCTTTTCGGAATGCTTATCCAAACTGAAGAAGTATTTAGAGCGTTGCATAGAGACCAAGCTTGTCCTGAATTTCAAAAAATGCCACTTCATGGTGGATCGAGGCCTCGTTCTCGGTCATATCATCTCGGCCAAGGGAATTGAAGTTGACAAGGCTAAGATTGAAGTGATTGAATCCTTACCTTACCCGGCCTGTGTTCGTGATGTGCGATCCTTTCTAGGGCATGTCGAATTTTATAGATGGTTTATCAAGGACTTCTCTAAAATCACTCAACCTATGTGTCGTCTACTCCAGAAAGAAGTTACCTTTGATTTTGATGAGGCTTGCCGTGTTGCCTTCGAAACCCTCAAGACCAGACTCATCTCAGCTCTGATCATTCGTGCCCCCGATTGGTCTTTACCTTTCGAGGTCATGTGCGATGCTAGCAATCAAGCCCTTGGCGCCGTTTTGGGTCAGAAGAAAGACAAGGAGACGTACGTCATTTATTATTCTTCCAAGTTACTAGATCTAGCCCAGCAGAACTACACAACCATAGAAAAAGAACCCTTGGCAGTTGTTTATGCCCTTAACAAATTCAGGCAGTACCTCTTGGGCACTCATGTTATCGTGTATTCCGATCATTCGGCCCTCATATACTTGTTGACGAAGGCTGACTCCAAGCCTCGACTAATTTGATGGATCTTGTTACTACAGGAATTCAATATCTTGATCAAGGATAAGAGAGGAAGAGAAAATCTAGTGGCAGATCATCTAAGCAGACTTCCAGCCCAGGAAGATGATTCACGAGTGCCTATCCGCGATACCTTCCTAGACGAACAGTTGTGTCTTGCCCATGCCATTCAGTTTCCATGGTTCTCCGACATTGTAAATTTTTTTGCTACTGGTACCTACCACGCGGATGCCTCCCCCTCCGAATGCAACAGAATCAGATGGCAAGCCAAATATTACATTTGGGATAGCCCATATTTATGGAAGTATTGCTCAGACCAGATTATCCGCCATTGTGTAACCATGGATGAGTTGCCTTCGATCCTAAAATTTTGCCATTCTGAAGGAGGGCACTTCGCGGCCAAGAAGACTGTTCTTAAGGTCTTAGAAGCCGGTCTTTACTAGCCCACAATTTTCAAGGATAGCTATATGTATTGCGTATCATGCCCTCAATGCCAAGCCACCGGAAATATCAAGACTAGGAACCAGATGCCCTTGACAAGCATCATTCCATGTGAGATTTTTGATGTCTGGGTATAGATTTCATGGGCTCGTCCCCCAATTCCTTTGGTAATATCTACATCCTTCTCGTCGTTGATTATGTTTCAAAGTGGGTCAAGGCTAAGGCAACTCGGACAGATGACTCTAAGGTGGTAGTGAACTTCCTACACACCAATATCATCAATAGGTTTGGTACCCCTCAAGCTCTCATCAGTGATCGGGGTACTCATTTCTGTAACCGTGTCGTGACTTCACTTCTCACCAAGTATGGGGTCCATCACAGAACCTCTACAACTTATCATCCTCAGACAAATGGTCAAGCTGAAGTGTTCAACCGTGAAACTAAGTCCATACTAAAGAAGACAGTCAATCAGTCCCAAAAGGATTAGAGTCTAAACTTGGATGACGCTCTCTAGGCATACCGGACAACTTTCAAGACCCCGATTGGCATGACGCCCTATAGACTTTTATATGGAAAGTCGTGTCATCTCCCAGTTGAGATAGAGCACGGGGCTTTTTGGGCCATCAGGAAAGTGAACACGGATCTAGGGTAGGCCGGTCAGAACAGACGCTTACAAATCCAGGAACTAGAGGAGTTGCGGGACAACGCTTATGAGAATGTCATGCTCTACAAGGGCAAGACTAAAGCCTATCATGACAGGCACCTTCATCCTAAAACGTTTTCCATTGGACATAAAGTATTGTTGTATAACTCACGTTCGCGGTTGTTTGCAGGATAGCTCAAGTCTAAATTGTCTGGCCCTTTCGTGGTCACGAAAGTTTTCGACCATGGTGCGATTGAAATTCAAAATCCAGACACAGGAACCATCTTCAAAGTAAATGGCCATAGGCTAAAACCCTTCTATGAAGGATTCAAGCCCTCAATAGTCGAGGAAATGATGGTGGATCCTCCACCTGCCGAGACTTAAATTGCCAACGCACGTCGAGGTCCCGATGAGTAAACAGGCCACACTGGAGGCATCTCATATGTCGTCCCATCTCTTTCTCTTTCCCTTATCTTTTCCATATCTTTTGGATTTTTTTGATTTTGTTTTTGTTTTCCCTTTGATTTTATTTCCTTATTTTTATCCCTTATTTATCTCCTTTAATCTCTGACCTTTCCTTTCCCTAGGAGATTTTATTCCCTTATTATTATTAATCCCTTTATTCTCTCTTTTTGTCTCTACCCTCTTCAACTGCCTCCTTTTCAAAATTTAAAAGTTGTTCTACTTTTTAGGTGGTTGGGATACGCACGGGCCCGTTGCTCTTCAAATCCTAAGGTGCCACGTGGTCTACAAGGGACAGAAAAGTAACCTAATCAATGCAAAAGTCAAAAGTGGACCGAACCTTTCTACCCCTGGATTGATTAATTTTAAGTTAGCAAACAAGTGGTCCAAACTTTCGCTTAATGAGTTCAACTGCATGCTCAATTTTGTCACCCCTGATAATTTAAAATCCAGTGCTTATAAAAATTCTTTGATTGTTATTCCTGTTGTGTTTGATGCTAATGTGGATTTTCGTGAATTAACTGAGAATCCCAGTGCTGAATTCAACCCTAAATTCTCTAAAGCGCATGAAATTTTGGATCCTGCCATTAGAATTTTGCATCGTTTCCTTGCCCTTACCTTTGCTGCTAGATTTGGCTCTTCAGGCCAGTTAACTTTGTAAGAGCTTTTTCTTCTTTGGTGCATGAAAAGTAAGCGTAGGGTGAATTTAGGATTTTGGATTGCTTCTACTATCATTCATGTTCAGAACGACTCTCGAGGCCCCATTTTAGGATCTCTCATTGCTCTCCTTGTTGTGAACATGCATAATATCGATTTGACCTCTTCTGGCCTTAGTGAGCCACTTGTATTCAAAGATTTAGACCCTCGTACCCTCGATGGGATGCGGCATTTATGTATCTCACATGGTATTTTGAGGTTTTCCATAGGAAGCACGCCCTCGACAGAGAAGGTTTTTGGCACGAAGCATGGAGGTGATTTTAGATATCCAGATACTTAGAGGTCCCGACTCCCTGACACCACTCGTGCCCAAGCAGAAGATTCAAATCAATCCCCCGATGCCAATCAAGCAAGCAAGCCATCTGATCCATCCCTCC
Source organism: Viola odorata (assembly GCA_963691705.1). Classification (NCBI taxonomy): domain Eukaryota; kingdom Viridiplantae; phylum Streptophyta; class Magnoliopsida; order Malpighiales; family Violaceae; genus Viola; species Viola odorata. The sequence goes on from OY829543.1 coordinate 20,102,616, forward strand.
AGCCGATCATCAGGATCGAGCGTTTTCTCCAAGTTATGCTCACGGAACTTCAGGCTTTGATGGCTGAAGTGGCCAGGAGCACGCTTCCACCCTCCTGATTCCCCCCCCCCCCCCCCCCCCCCTCCCGAACAATTATCTTTATTGCCCTCGAGGAGGGCCAAAATAAAATATTTCTACCTGCTTTATTTTTTTTTGTACTATACTTATTTTAATTTTTGTTGAACTTTTGTGTGTGCCCTTCCCGCATTGAGGAAAATGCGATACCTATGTGTGGGGAGGGATTTATTTGTGTTTTATGTGCGTATGTCCTGTGTGTGTGACTGCATGTTTATATTTCTGCTATTTGCATGACTGTGTTTTTGTGGAAAAAATAATTCAGATTTTAAATTTTTTGCCAAATTCCTCCACTGCTAGTTTTTAAACCTCTATAAATGGACACACACATTTTGATCATTTGCGCACAAGTATGAACCACCAGCACCTTGTCTAGACCTAGTTGTTCTCATTTTTACCTACTGAACCTTATATCCATATCTAGGCCTAGACACCAGTAGTCACAAAAGCACCCTGTGAGCACTTGAGCTTCCATGCCTATTTCTTTTCTTGAGTGATTAGGATGCTTTAGCTAGGCACTGGTTGAACTTGCATGATATCCCTGGGTATAGGCACCATTAGACGTGGGAAAGCATCGATTTGACGAAAAACTTCGCATCAATGTCATTTTTCTTTCTTTTCTCTCTTTCCTCTTCTTTTTCTCTCATCACCTTTCATGCCCCCAACATCCCCCTCTCTTTTTTTTCTTCCTGACCATTTGACCTTTTTCCTTGATCTTTTTCCTTGGCAGGTGAGGTAGCGATTATTGAGGGTAACGTCGAGGGCTAGACATCCAGAAGACGTGCAGAAAAGTTCAAGTGTGGGAAAGTAGAGAAAAGGCTAAGACTTCAAAGCACAAAGCAGAAAGCAGAGATCTAGGGTAAGAAAAAGCAGAAAATCAAATATTTTCGAGCCCTAGACCATTCAAAAGAAATCGAGCCCCTAGAAAATTTCAAGTGTGGGGAAGCTGAAGAAGTCACCATCGATGTTAAAATCAAAAGTTTTATACCCCGGAAGAATAAAGAGTTTGTAATTGGTTCGTGCCCCCTCCTTTTATTTCCTTTTTCCTTTAAAAAAAATCAAAATTCAGAATAAAATGAATGAGGGAGCAATACACGAACAAAAGAGTATCCACATCCAAAGCCTCAACAAGAAAAGAATTTCCTGCCCTCGAAGAAGAAGACCTTCGTCTAGCCCCCGAATCACCATCGTGCCCTTGATGAGAGCTGCCTTGCCACTTTACCTTTTTCCTAAGCCAAGGAATCCATCTAGGTTCTATATGGTTCTCTCTTTCTTCTCTCTCTTCATACCTCCTCGCTTCTGTTCCTTTTCTACATCCTTTCTTTTCTCTTCTAGCTCACCCTACCCTTTTTCTTTCTTTTTGCTGATGCGTTGTTCTTTCCGATTGATGATTACCCATGCATGTGTTCTGTGTACTCGGATTGATGTGCAAGTTTGATTTTGTGTCTATTATGTGCATTTAGTTTGAGCGGTAAACACTTTGCCTTGCTTGCGAGAGTGAGTGTAAACACGTATCTGGTGAGGATTGCTGGTTATGGGCCTAACATGGGAAAGTTTGATCTTTTAGGTCGTTATCCCTCTAATTTGATGCAGGAGTCTACTAGGAGAAGATGAGTATGTGCGAAGTCTAGCTTAGTGTCGGTTTGTATTGGAGTGTGGTTGATTGTGTGTGTCTGTCTCTAGAAGTCATTTCCATTTTTGTGAATGCTCGAGGGCGAGCATTTGGGCAGTGTGGGGATATTTGATAGCGTGTTATTATTATAGGTTTTTCTCTCTTATTTCGGCTTTTTTTAGGGCGTGATACTTCTGATTTGCCCCTCTTTCCCATCTTTTTACAGATCAATGCCTAAAGGGAGAAAAGAGTGAAAATGAGCATTTTTGGAAAGATTTCTTGAGTTTCAAAGATCGAGGCCTAGAAGAGTGGAATTTCATCGTGCCCTCGACGCTAACCAGACCAGTGAGTAATCTTGTGCCCTCGACACTTCCGCATCAGATCAAAGATCAAAGAGCCAAAGAAAGGAATCTCCAAAGATTCGCAAGGGATCCTAAGTGTTTCTAGAAGGTGTCAGGCGCTTCCAGAAGATTCCAGAATATTCTCTGCCAAGGGCACGTCCCCCCTGTGTGTTGGCGCCCTCCCAAGTGCTGACACACTCTCTCCTTTAGTTGTATTTTGTCCCCTAGCTAGTTTTTAGGCTATTTAAGCTTAACTAGGGTTTTTGCATGGACGGTTGTCCTAAGACACTCTCCCACTTATACCTAATTCTTAGGGATTCTCTTTTCCTCTTTTTGAGCAGCGTCATCAGCTTGTAAAGGAAGAAAACATTGAATTCCACACCGGTTTATTCTATTACACTTTCCTTTTTTCCTTTAATCTTGTTTATGTTATTTTCTTCTTCTACTTTCTATTTATACTTTGTTATGAGTAGCTAAGTTCCATCTTCTTAGTAAAGGGTGTTTCAAGGGTTGTAAGGTTCAGTTAAGAGGCCTAATGTATGCTTAATATATTCTCATGTCATATTCGATTGTTTATCGTTATATTTTCATGCTCATTTAGAACTGTTGAGGGCTTGATCAACTGTTGATATTTATATGTGAGTACTGTCATTCTCTTGGTTATAACTGACGTGAATCCTTTAGTTAATAGTAGACACATAGTAAAGACATCGCGAGAGGTCTTTCGTCTAGGGGTAAACGGTCATTTAGGGTATGTGATACGAGCTTGACAAACTGAGATGTCACGCCCTAGATCTGTCTTACCTCCCCTTCATGGGCGTTTTGAGTAGTGTCTCCCCGCATTCGTGCCTGGGAGGATGGGGAAATGTCAAGGCCACCTCATATGTGGAAACAGGGGGTGGCTTCTACCTACGAAGGTAAGTAGGGGGGCTACGTGGAAACATGGCCCCTATAGCAGGTTTGTGCATGAGTTTGGAAAGCAACCCGAGAACACCTTTTGCTAAGATTTCTTCCCATCAGATTAATCTCTCTTTTACTGTCCTTTTTTATTATCTTGCCCCTGTTGATTAATTCGTTAATCAACATAACACCCACCCGCCCCAGTGTTACTTTTCTATTTGGCTGCTTTTATTCCTTTTCATACATCAAAATTGAGATATTATTCCTTTAATCTCTCTAGTTCGACCATGTCTTGCCCTGTACACATTTATTTGTGCATTTAGGCATCCCAGAGTCCCAGTACTTCCAACCACCTAAGGGCCATTCCACTCAATTCACAATTCCCAGGCCTTCGGGAACTCAACCTCCTAGGGGCAAGTAGATACAACCACAAGTCTCCTTTGGGTATTCGTCAGTTGTGGGTTTTGGCACCAATAAAGCAGAGGGGCCAAGTATCAACAGGTTGAGTCTGTTAGAAGAGAGAGTGAGGGTTGTTGAAGGAACCGACCCCTTTGACCCTATGGCTCGTACTGATATGTGCATGGTACCGGGAATTATGATGCCACCAAAATTCAAGATTCCAGAATTCGAGAAGTACACCGGGATCGAATGTCCCAAAACTCATCTCAAGATCTACTACAACAAGTGGCCGAGGTGATCCATAATGAACCTCTATTGATCTATTTATTTCGAGAGAGTTTGGCCAAGCATGTCTTGACTTGGTACATGGGTCTGGATAGGATTAATATCAGGACTTGGAGAGATTTGTCTGATGCCTTCTTTAAGTAGTACAAGTTCAATATAGAAGTGGCACCAGACCGCTCTGATCTCCAGAATCTTGAGAAGAGAACTGATGAATCGATGAAGGCATATGCTCAAAGATGGAGATAACTTGCTGCTAGAATTTCTCCTCCTCTGAGCGACAAAGAATTCGTATCAATTTTTGCGAGCACTTTCCAAGCTTCTTACTACACTCATCTCATCTCCAACCCGTCCAGCAGCTTCTCTGACATGGTCCTAGTGGCGCAAGGAATCAAATCCGGAAGGATCGTTGCTTCCGCACTAAAGGAAACACCCAAATAAGCACCTATTATGGAGGAAGATATCAGCTCTGCCTCCCACTCACCAAATAACCCAAACAACCAGAATAATCAGAGCTACCCACAAAATAAGGAGTTGTTGCCGCCTCTTCCTGCCCCATTAAGGGAAGTTTACAAGCATCTTGTAGCGATACGGCAGATTGCACCAACCCTAGTCCGACCTCTCCAGACTCCTTACCCAAAAGGGTTCGATCCTAGTGTTACATGTGCGTACCATATGGGAGCTCTGGGTCACACTCTAGAAAACTGCTCCGTCTTTAAGAAAAATGTTCTTCACCTGATCAGGTGCGGAAGGATCTCATTTGAAGGGTTAGCCCAAGGACCCCACGAGACCACCAGATCTTGAATGATCTCTCTTTCCCGGCCCAAGGTGGACCCATTTTGCTTATGCAGTGGCAATACCTCGACACTTTTGTACATCAGTCGAGCCTACGACTATAAACAAGGGCGCTTCGTGGGAGGCAACCCACGTGTTCTTTTCAAAGCTTCTATTTTAAATTCAAGATTTTGGGATGTATTTTCCTTCGTATTTACTTCCTTTATTATCTTAGGTGTCGTGAAATTTGTAAATTTGGGGGCAAGCAAGTGAAAAGACAACCAGGGGGAGGCATGAGGGAGCATCAAGGGTTAAGGCCATTTTACCGGGGGGCAAGGCATAGGGAGCAGTAATTCACCACAAAGAGCTCATTTCATCCATCCTCCCCTCGCCTTCAGATCGTTGTTGTAGCAGGTGCAGAGGAACCCTCCTCCTATCAACTCTTGAGCGATTCTCCTCGGGAAATCTTACCATATTACTGTCACCAAGTGCCCTTTGCAAGCAGTTTCTCATCTTGGGGAAGAAACATATCAATGATAGATGTATGTCCTCCAGGGTTCCCAATCTACATACTTAATGCATTCCTGCTCTATGCTACAACAACATTTATGCCCTACATGGCCCTCGACTGCAAATTTGAAGCTCAACCATGGTCAAATCTTTCATGCTTTGAATTTGGTCAACATCTCCATTCTCTGCAAACTCTCTCCGTGCACGTACATGATGAAGGTCATGTGAATATCAAACCCCTTAATTGGTGGGCACTAAATGTGGACTTTAAGGGTAGTTGCATTCATCCGCAATCCCTTGTTGCAAAAGCTGAAGTGTTGAAGCTTCTCCGTAAAAGAAACAGCTGACTAGATTCCCCAATGACATCTCCAGCTAACCAAGGATCTTCTGTCGTCTCTCAAAATTATGTTTAAGCAATTGGCCACCCCCAGCATAGAATATGTCTCCTCGCTAAGAGCAGTCAAGGTGTGAACCAGGAAAGATTTTAAGATGGCTCTTCAGTCACCACAATGAGCTAGTTTCTTTGCATAACGTCTTCCATTTGCAAACAATCAGTCTCAAGGTTCATTTTGAGTTCATCTTTCCTTGGCGATCTGCCCAAGTCCAGAAATGATTCAGTTGTTCCCAAGACGGAATCTATAGGGAGATCGTACATTCAATTTCTAACAAGGAGTTATCTGGCTATGATTGGCTATGATGGAACTGTTAGAAATGTCTGCAACAATACTAGTATCTAGTTGGAGTGCGGACGATGCTGGGCCCAGACTCACGAAGCTGACTCCCCACTGATGAACCTGCCTAATAGTTAGTTGCCGCTTGCTGTACACATCCAGAGAAGTCCACTTTCCTCTCTGCCTCTTTAATTTTTGTACAATCATTCTGCATTCATTTCCCGCATTGGGGGCAATTCTTTTTAATTATTCATAAATTTTCATGAGTGGTCATACACTCACGTTTTCTCTATAAAATTGCTGAAACTGTTAAGATTTGTTGTAACTGTAAACAAATTTTTTTGAATAAAATCCACACTACCCTCAAATTTTTCAAACCTTCCATAGATTGAGCATGTTCAACATGTTATTGCATCAAGGATGACTTGTACATCCATTCTAAATTTTTATGACATGCATGATCTCACCTGCTAGCTCTTATATCTGCAACATGCTTAGACGTAAGCAGTCACAAACATATCCCTGTGAGAATTTTGGGCCTTCACGCTTTATTTCTTTCATGAGTGCAAATGCCAGACTAGGTGCTAGTTTTATTTGTATAATATCTAGTGTACATGCACCATCAGACATGGGATAGTCATAAGATGACATTGGACTTTGCTCTTTGCTTCCACATTTCTTTTGTCCTATCATTCTTTTATCTTCAAACACTTATCTTTGCTCTTTATTCAATTCATTTCTTTTCTAAGCCGCTTGTAAAATCTCTTGCTTCCACTTGAACTCCCTAAATAATGAGCAGTGCCCAACTGAGGTTGTTAACCGAAGGTAAGGTGCACATAGAACTTAGTCTGCGCAAGAAGGGATGCGAAAACTTTATGGATTGCTGATGGTCAACGTCAGAAGAAGGCCTAAAAAAATCAGGATTTGAAGGCCTCTACCAAAGATGAGAATGACGGCAGGCCCGACAAATAAATTGTACATGCTGAAGCTGAAAAAAAATGAAAAAAAGAAAAAGAAAAGGGTGTTCAAAGAACACAATCTGCAAAAGCAGAAGCAAGTACAAAATGGTCAAAAGTCAACAAAATGATCTTAAAAAAAAGAAGAGATCATTTCCAATGAAGATTCAAAAAAAACTGGTGCGCTACGTTAACGACAAATGATGATCTCAAAAGTAAAAGAGATCATTCCCAATGAAGATTTAAAAAACTGGTGCGCTTCGCCGACAACAAATGATCTCAAAGAAGGAGCATTCCCCTAGCAAAGACTAAGGAACTTGTGCGCTTTGCCTTCGCTGCAACCTTCGTTGAACACTACTCATTAAAATCTCTTTTTCTCTCTACTAAAAAAACACCCTCATATCTTAACAGATTCTTTCTTCCCATCTTCTTTCTGTCTATCTACTTCCTTTCCTTTCTCTTGCAAAGTCCTCTCGATTATTAGAAGGCTCATGCATATGCATCTTTCACTCGGATTGACATTGTAAATCTAATTTTTGTGCTATGTTTGTTGCATTTTTATGAGTATAAACACGTAGCCTTGTTTCTGAGTGTGAGCCCAAACACCAATGTCCGGGGAGGGTTTCTTACGTCTATATATTGTGGGAAATTCTTGTCCTTGACGTCGTTATCTCCTAGGCAAGATGCAGATGCAGATGCTTTCTAAGCTTGTGTCAAGCATGCTTATGTGATGGAAAATTGGATGACAAGTTCTCCAAAAATGCATAAATTTGTTGAACTTGCTCTTGATAGGGAAGTTGTTTTCATCTTGACAAAAGACTGGGGGCAAACCTTAGGGTAGTGTGAAAATACTTTCATATACAATATATATGATTTGATCTCATTATTTTTCCCATTTATCAATTGCTTTCTTTTTTCCATCCATGTTGCTGCTTCGTGTTTATCTCCTCCCTATTTGCAGGATGCAGATATGCTTCAGTGGAATCTCCGCCAACAAATCCATCCACCAAGCATCCGAATGGAGTACATTACCACTCCCCAATCAACTTCGTACGGCAGATCACGCTCCCCCACCATCCAATAAACGCTCGAATGAAGTACGTTATCACTTCCAATCTACTTCGCATCGCCAACCAAGCATCCGAGCAAAGCCTGTCTTCAAATATCCCTAACATTCAAGCAAAGGTACGTTTCTAATCCTAATTTACAATTTTGCAATTTATATTTTCCTCACTATCAAAGTAATCCTCATTTACATTTCTGCAATTTACTTTCCTGCATTTTATCTCCTCCTTTTGCGATGTCATTTACATTTTTGCATTCTCCCTTAGTATCAGAGTAGTCTGCATTCACATAACTTGTGTTAAAATCCTTTTAAAACTCCAAGCATATCATTCTGCATTTTCATTTTCTACATCAATGTCCGACAATAGCGGTGTCCCCGTTCGGATATCAAGTTACATTTTCTGCATCAGCAACCCGGTGGACAGCAGCGTCTGAGTGGATTTTACATTTTCTACATCAGCATCCCGGTGGACAGCAGCATCCGAGTGGATTTTACATTTTCTGCATCAACATCCCGGTGGACAGCAGCGTCTGAGTGGATTTTACATTTTCTGCAGCAGCATCCCGGTGGACAGCAATGTCTGAGTGGATTTTACATTTTCTGCAGCAGCATCCCGGTGGACAGCTGCGGCCGAGTGGATTTTACATTTTCTGCATCAGCATCCCGGTGGACAACAGCGTCCGAGTGGATTTTAAATTTTCTGCATCAGCATCCTTGTGGATAGCAGCGTCCGAGTGGGTTTTACGTTTACAGCACTAGCATAGGGACTACGAGTACTACCCTCACTCATATCAGAACTCACCAATCGCCCACTCCCACGTAAGTCTACATTTAAATTCCACATTTTCGAAATCATTGATGGCACGGGAGCAACCATCTTTACTGTTCATCAAAAATCTCGGTTACACCTCATTTTTTTGATAAGACAATAAAGAGGGGGCAACTGTTGCTACCCGATTTTTTATTTTAATTTTTTCGTCAAAACATTTTTCATACCAATTTTCTAAAATCATACTTCCATTTATTTTAGTCAATCTGTTATTTATTTTTACACTTAATTTCATTTAAATATTATTCCGTACTTTTTTCACATTTTTATCGTTTTTTCCGTCTGAACTTGTATCGGTTCCGAGTAAAATTCTCAAAACCAATGGTCGAACAACTTCGCTCATTAGCTACTTATTCGTTATTATTTTCTAACTCGTGCTATCTCATTGCATTTTGTTCAATTTTTATCCTAGCATTTTTTTTGTTCGAACTTTTATCGCTTGCAAGTGAATTTTTATCGAACTATATAGCGAACTTTTTGTCACTCACTATGTACTAATCATTTTATTTTATTTTATTCTATGTTTTAGCATTTTCGGTTCGAGTTTTTGTTCATTTTCTGGTAAGATTTCTTGTACCGTCAGCTCGAACCAAATAAACAAATAAACAAATAATAAGCATTTTCCCTCTCAGCGGCCATCTCCTTCCACCTTGTTTCATTTAATGCCTCACCTTCTACCTCACCTGTAATCTCCATCCTTGCACTCCAAGCACTTTCTCCCTCACCGCATTTAATGCAAGCTCGTCCTCATTATCTCGTCTAGCATGGCTTGCTGTCCCTAGGCTACCAACGAGACTAGAAGCTCCCGAGCGTCCTCAGCCACATGATGATGTTCTGGTTGTGAGTGGCGGTGGTCATGATTGTATTTTTTGGTGGATGATAATATGATGATGCTGCTTTTTGATGATGGAGGGAGCTGATTGAGAGAGTCGATTGAGAGAGTGAAGGAGACGATGGAGAAGGTGAGAGAGCCGAATTGTGAGGGAGCCGAGTGAGTCAGTCTTTTTGTTTTCTTCTTTGTTGGCTTCGTGACATGGGTTGCAATAGATTTAGACATAAACCAAATCCTCCACTCAGAAAAATAATTACACGTTTTTCCTCTACTTCATTTTTTAGGCACCTTTTATTGATTTATTTTAAATAAAATTTTCTTTGATGCATTTGGCTTGTCTTTCTTCACCAGACCACTGAAAGTAGAAATGATAAATAGACTAGGAATAGAAAAAATTGAACAAAAATATAAAATAAAAATAAAACAAAATAGAAATGAAACGTAAAAATAATAATAATAAAATAGGTTTGAGATTAAATAAAAATTATAAAGCCGGTAATGGATTGACTTAAAAATGTGGATATGCTATGATAAACATAATGATGATTAATTTAATCGTGTAACTGAGATTTTTGATGAGCAGTAAAGACAGTTGCCCCCAAGTACCATAAATGTTCTAAATGCATAATAACATGTCAGGAACAAGGCAACAACTCTATTCGGATGTTGTGTGGCGTGAAAGTAAATTGCAAACGTAAACTTAGCTTCACTCAGACGGTGATGGCTCCAGTCGGACACCTTGCAAGAATGTAAATTAAGTTCCACTTTTACATTAATGGTTGCACTCGGACACAGTGATGCAAAAACATAAATTCAGTTCTACTTAGATACGGATGTTATGAAAGGACATAAATCTGACAGCAGAAAAAGAAACGGCTCTATACGGATGCCATGTTGCGGAAAATTAAATTACAGAAATGTAAACTTAGCTTTATTTAACGTTGATGGATCCATTTGGACACCTTGCAGAAATGCAAATTCAACTCTACTCGAACACTAATGGAGAAACATAAATTTAGCTCCGCTCAGGTGCTGATGTTACTTGGACACTGATACGGAATTTTAAATTGCAAAAAAAGTAAATTCAGCTCCACTCGAACGTTGATGCCCACCGGGACGCTGATGATAGAAAAGTAAATTCAGCTTCATTCGACGATGATGCCACTGGGACGCTGTTGACGGAAAAGTAAACTCAGCTTCATTCGACGATGATGCCATTGGGACGTTGATGACGGAAAAGTAAATTCAGCTCCACTAAACGCTGATGCCATTGGATGCTGATGACAAAAGTAAATTATGTTCCACTCGATGATAATGCCACTGGGATGCTGATGATAAAAAAAAGTAAATTCAACTCCACCCGACATTGATGCCACTAGGATGATGATGTGGAAAAGTAAAATGCAACTTCACTCGAATGTCTCCACTCGAATACTGCGATGCATAAACGTAAATTCAGCACTACTCAGATGCTGATCAATAACGGCTCTACTCAGACGCCGACAACTCCACTCGGACGTTGACCAATAATGACTCTACTCAAATGCAGACAACTCCACTAAGACGTTCATGGATCCACTGGGACACCTTGTAGAAATGTAAATTCAACTCCACTTGGGTGCTGATGGCTCCATTTGGGCACCTTGCAGAAATGCAAATTCAGCTCCTCTCGGGTACCGATGGTTCCATTGGACACTTTGCAGTTTCACTCGGACGTCTCCACTCGAATACTGCTATGCAGAAATTTAAATTCAGCTATACTCAGACGCCAACAACTCCACTGGGACATTGACCAATAACGGCTCTACTTAGACGCCGACAACTCTGCTCGAACGTTGATGGTTCCACTCGGATACCTTATAAAAATGTAAATTCCGCTCTGTTGGACTTTCTATGATCGGATTTTCCATAACTTGATTGGACTTCCAGCGTTGGCAGAGATTCCCGACGAGTTCAAAACAACAACTTTCTCATCAAAACCTATCTAATAGCGTGAAATTCCACCAAAACTCCCTTTCATACCTTTATTCTGCATATAGGGAGGAAACGAACATTAATCAGTACATCTAAATCCATAATGGGCGGAAAAGAGAGATCAAATCATATGAAAGCACTACCGAATACTCTCACACTACCCCAATTCTTGCCCTTAAGCATCACCAAATTAAAAACAAAATCAACTTACTTATCAAGAGCATATTCAATTAATCTAAGAATTAGGAAAACCTGTCATCCATTCATATCATTCGAGCAAACTTGATACAAGCCTAAAAGAGCATTTGCATCTTGCTCAAGAGATAACGACCTCAAGGACAAGGCTTTCCCACAACTTGCAGCGTAAGCAGTCCTCGCCGGATAGGTATATGCACTCACACTCATATACAAGGCTAAGTGTTTACACTCATAGAAATGCGACAAACATAGCACAGAAGTCAAATTTGCAATATCAATCCGAGTGAAGGATACACATGCATGGACATTCTAATAATCAAGAGGACTTTGCAAAAAAAGGGAAGGGTGTAGTGTAAAGAGAAGGAAAGGAAGAGGAAAAGAAGAAGGAAGAGAACAAGAAAGAGAAGGAAGAGAAAGAGTCAGTTTAGAATGGGGGAAGTCCTTAGTAGAAAGAAGAGGGGTTTAGTGAGCAGTATTCAACGCCCGGTTATAGCGAAGGTAAGGCGCACAAGTTCTTCAATCCTTGCTGGGAATGCTCCTTCTTGATATCATTTTTTGTCAACTCTGGACTATTTGCTTCTGCCTTTCTTTATTGTGTTCTTTGAACACTTTTTTTCTTTGAATTTTCCCTTTTTTCCTTTTCTTTTTTTTTCTTTCCTTTTTTCTTTTTTTTTTATCATTTTTCTTCTTTTTTATAAATCAAACGTAAATACAATCAGTAACAAATGATGATTGTAATTAAATTCAAGTTATTTTATTAATAAATTAATAAATAGTTCTCTTTTTTATTATATTTATGTTAAGTGATTTTTTTTACCATGTAGCTTCTACCGTCCATGATTAAATTGTTGGAGATCTTACTTTTCATCAAAAATTAATAGGGATGTTAAATTTCAAGCCGGAGCTGTTATTTCTTTTACTTAATTGTATTTTCTTATGAATTATTATTTCTTTATTGGATTATTATGGATTATCATGTTGGATTAGTGTATTATTGTGGTATTGTTATTAAATTAGATTGATTTTTTTTATATATTAATTTAATTAAAATTTAAAATTCAATCAAATTTGCGGATATCTACGGGTAACCCATGAATAATCCGCATGTACAATTACTTTTCTTTTACCCGCTGCATATGGATGCGGATGCGGATGCGGATGCGGATGCGGATGCGGATGCGGGTGCGGGTATGAATTACCCGTAAATTTACGGGTGCGGGTATGGATAGTACTTACCCGCTCCATTGTCATCTCTCCTCCCCAGCAGCCGCCAGAAGGTTTTCTTTTTCTCTCTATATTCCTGTCTTGATAGTGCATAGTATACAGTCTACGTGCAAGTATTCGCGTCGTGCCAGTCCTACTTTACCGAGTAATCCTTCCTCAGCTTGGAAAGATGCCGCCGGCTAGTCTTTCAAAAGCTTGCAGTCCATACAGCATTCTCTTCTTCACCACAGCGCTTGTGAACATCCATCATCCTCTCAACAGACTGACAAATCCCGCTGCATTTCCAATCGAACGAAGCAGCACAAATGTTGCCTAACTGAGATTTCCACTCACAATCTGCAGGAACGTATCACCCAGTGAGACCCTTGGGAGCCAAATGATTTATAAATGAAAAACACTATGGCCTTTCAAAATTCACCTGGTGGGGTACCACAACAAAGCCTCTTCTCATCGACATGCCGCACATCTAAACCAATAAACCAAGATCCCAGAGAAACATCTTCATTCGCATATTTGTGCAACACATGCCTAAGAAGATAAAACCGAAGATTATAATGTGGCAAAGATTAAATCACACAAATGAGCTGTTTGTTCCAGTTCCTATATATTAATTTAAAATCTCCTAGTCCTTGCTATCTGATCCATGTTGATTTTAACTCAATCATGAAGGTTTAAGAGATTGAATCGCTAGGCACCAAATTACTTAACTGACTGGGAACTTACTGGTTTGTTGATATATACGTGGCTAAGTCCTTTGATATGGCATAAAGTTGTCCTGTTGCGTGTCGGAAATATTTGTTTCCCACCTCTCCAAATTTCCAGTACTCTGGTTCATGATATTTCACTCCTCTGTTTCATGGAAAAAGTAAGAAGCTACATCTTCCCAACATTTCCAAACTTAACAAGTGTAGATCACTTAGCTTACTTTGAAGCAAGCACAGGACCAGACTTCATGCAACCAATGTAAGCCCGAGGTGCCATTCGATGCCTAGATAAAATTGTTCCTAGCGTTGCTGAGGAAAATAGAGATAGAAGAGCTCAATGAAATGGGTAAATGAGAAGCAACTAGGAAATTCAATGGTATTCAACAAAGCAATTCCATTTAATTTCCTCTGATTCTAATTGGACGGAATGATTAAGGCAGATAAGACATTGTAAAAAAGTTATGACAAAGGCAAGTACATATTACTTTTACCTAAATTCACATGAACATCATCATCCACTTTGACATAAAATTCTGCATCCCACAAGGCAACAGCGGAAGAGAAATAAGTCTTTGTCTTGGCTGACAATTCCATGTAGCCCTCTATATGATCCTGCTTATATAGTATGAAAAAATATTTATTTAATATAAATAGTCCTTTAAGCCTATTTACACCAGTAAATTTCAAGGATAAATGGTAACAAAAGCATCACCAGTCTCAAGAAATCTCCATATGCTGACTCCTCCGCATCAATAGCTTTGTCAAGAATTCCCCCTGCTGTCAAACTAGAGGAAGGAAGCCAATTAACAAACACTTGTTCCTTAAGTTAACACACTACAACCATGTAGCGCAAAAACTGTGACAAATAAGATTTTTCACGAACTAAGAGGTAATGGGTCTATGAGTTGCTAGCTATTGATTCTTATTGAGATGCTTATTAACAACATTAATCCAAAGGTTAAGATCATGCTTCCTGGATTGCGACTATCTTCAACTATAGATATAATTATATTTCAGCAATTGTTTCACCTTTCAATGCTAAAACCACACATCTATAGATGTTCATTGGAGAAAGAAATATTTCATGATAGTTTGATATTTTAAAGATAAGCCAAGCACACTGATGTAGAACGCACACCGAAGCAATACTACCTATTGAAGATATTTAGAACAGTGTGAGGGGTATAAATCCTCACCTGTGGCCTATAACAAAGCGAATGATTATGCCCTTCTTCTTCTCCAACTTTTTAGTTTTTTCACCTAGTTGGTTTTTGAAACAAGAATCCACAGATAAAAACATGACAACAATATAGGAAACAGGAACAGTGTGTAAGAAAAAGTAGCAAAAGCAAACTCTAGGCTGGCAAGTCACCCTGAGGCATCCAAGTCTCACGAATTGAATCTCGTCGCTTCCTGCTACTAAAAGCTGTGTTGATCCCTATTACCATGAAGTATTTTGATTTCGAGCGCCCTGAAGAGGGATCTTCATTTGAAAAAGAATGCTGATGTGCCTTAGCAGCTGCTAATTTCATCTCTATCTTTGAAATTTTATTATCTAGTGCCCTGCATTTCAAAAAACACGAAATTTGAGGACTTAGCTTATTGAAAGAACAGTATTGCTTTGTACAACTAGAACCTGAAAAAAATTTCAACAGTAGCTTACTTGATAGCATACTGGGTTGACACTTCCCTAAGACTGCTGTTGGATTTATGACTTTCAACCTTCTGCTAAAAGCCAAAAGAATGGAACAAAGTTTATAACTGGCACATCAATAGGAATATTATGGTATAAAACAACAGCTAAATATAATGACATCAATGGAATTTCCAATGGTATATAACAAACTTAGAGTAACTATCACTTTGATACTACACAGAAAGGTAGAAAACAATCCATAGTCAAAATAGACCCAGCAATATAAATTTCTATGAATGTTTTAACAAGATGTATGTTTCGATTCCGGTAGCAGATTGATATTCACTTACATGCTTCTTATTGCATCCCTCGGATTTCAACGTAACAATTTCAGGCACAGTCCACATCCTAGTTCAAGACCAGAAAGAAGAATTAGCACAAATAAATTTGCTTCCAAAATTCAAAGCTAACAATTTGGAAAGAACAAGCATTCAATATAGTACCATGTGAATTTAAACATTGTAGAAGAAAATATGACACTACAATGGACAGGAAAGACACTACACCTCACGTTTCTTGTTTCCTTTCCCAGAGTTATGGTAATGTCGGTGGAAGCATACCAGTGACCAAAATAACAAAAAAGAATCGAAGATTTAAGACTTCCACAATTTAATCAGAAAGCATCCTCCTTTTGGATAACAGACTAGGAATTTGCACAATGACCCAGTTGGGTGAAGATTCAAAGATACCCAGTTGGCTTAAAAGCATAAACTAAACTTTTCTATTCTAAAGAACAACTAAAGATTGAGAATTTACGAGAGAGAAAAAGAACCCAGTAAGAAGGAAGACCTGGAAGTGAAGAACATTCCAGCACAGAAGCTGGTAAAGCAGAGCAAAAATGCCAAATTCTTAGATATAGCATTCCTTGCTGCAAAATCTCCAAGTCCAACTCCTCCTCCTCCAATTCTACTCTTCACTGACATATTTTTGAACTGAGAAAGAAAATCTAATTAATCAGACAAACCCAACAACAAATTCTTGCTTCGGGTCATATATATAAACCACATGGACGAGTGTCTCTACTTCGTCAAGGTCTCAAGGCAAAGTGGCATTGCAAGAGAAAGAGAGAAGTGCAATAGTGAAAAAAGACCAACTGACTGCATCCCATAATTATTACCAAAATTACATAACCGTCCTTTATCAAACGTTTCTCAATTCCACACCATTAGGAGAAATAGCATAAAACACCCCTGTACTATTCGCGAAAACCAGAAACCTCCTCTGACATTCAAAACGTCTAATACGACTCTCTTGTACTAAGGGTCAACGACAAAAGCTCGGTCTCAGTTAGTCAAACTAACGGACCGTTAGTGTTGACTATTGACTTTAATTAAAAAATTCAGAAAAAATGTAAAAATTCCAAAAAAAATATAAAAATTTCAAAAAAAATCTAAAAAATGTAAAAAATCATAAAAAACATTTAAAATTTTTTAAAAAATAAAAAAATTGACAAAAAACATCTACTTTTTAAAAAAAACTCTAAAATTAATAAAAATTATATTAAAAAAAATCTAAAAAATCAATAAAAAATGTAAAAATTCACAAAAAACATTTAAAATTTATAAAAAAAATGTAAAAATTCACAAAAAAATTAATAAACCTAAAATTTCAAAAAAAATGTAAAAATTCACAAATAAATAAGAAAAATATAAAACATCTATAAAAAATGTAAAATTCCAAAAAACAGTAAAACTTCAAAAAAAACGTAAAAAAATATAAAAATTCATAAAAAATGTAATTTTTTTTAAAATTAATTAACCTAAGGGATTGTTTTTTTTTAAAAAAATTTACATTTTTTTCTGGGTTGTTGTATTAATTAATTTTTTTTTGGAATTTTTACATTTTTTTGGATTTGTTACATTTTTTCTAGATTTTTAGATTAATTAATTTTTCTTTTAAATTTACATTTTTTATAATTTTTATGATTTTTTTACATTTTTCCCTTTTTAACGGTTTTTTTGGATTTTTACTTTTTTTTGTGAATTTTTACATTTTTTCTGGATGTTTTATATTTTTCTGAATTCTTACATTTTTTTTGGATTTGTTCATTTTTTTTACATTTTTTATGAATTTTTACATTTTTTGAAATAGATTTTTTTTGGAATTCTTACATTTTTTAGAATTTTTACATTTTTTTGGATTTTTAGGTTTATTAATTTTTTTGTGAATTTTTACATTTTTATAGATTTTTTTGATTTTTTATTAATTTTTACATTTTTTTGAAAAAACATTGGATGTTTTTTGTGAATCTTTACAATTTTTATGAATTTTTTAAAAAATTTTAGATATTTTTTCTGGATTTTTACATTTTTTATAATTTTTACATATTTTTTAGATTTTTATTGAAATTTTTATATATTTTTTTGAATTTTTACATTTTTTCTGAATTTTTTAATTAAAGTCAACGGTCAACATTAACGGTCTGTTAGTTTGACTAACGGAGACCGAGCTTTTGTCGTTGACCCTTAGTACAGGGGAGGCGTATTAGACGTTTTGAATGTCAGGGGAGGTTTCTGATTTTCGCGAATAGTACAGGGGTGCTTTATGCTATTTCCCCTCACCATTATTGTATGAGTTTCACCTTACGACTGTCGCGCCTCGAAATATAAAAATTCGCGAGTGTGCAACGAAATTTGAGACCTTCAGATGCTCGGCGTAAAAGGACGCCTAGCAGCATGCAATGAAGTCGCCACCCTAATTTGGTTGCTAGGCTTAGGGAACCCTAATCGTCATGGCATAGGAAATATAATAAGTAAAAAAAAAAAAAAAAAGGCACAAAAAAAAGGGGTCTGGACCCCAGACAAAGGTTCGGGGTCGTGTTATGGTCTCGGGAAGGTGTTAGGCACCCGAGACACATCCGAAAACGGTTACCGGTTGATGAGAGAGGTGTTTAAAAAGGTGTTTGAGAAATGCGTTTTGAAAAAGGGGGCCCTCAGAGGAATCGTCACTTTAGTCTTTATTATGATCGTGATGGGACTGAATTTTCCGTAAGACTGAATGAGCGCCCTCTTTTTTTTCATCATCGGGCCATGCATGATTACTACGTGATCCTAACATGGATTGCTAACAGAGTACCAATTTAAATGATTGATTTTAAAGTGAAAAACTGAAGTGGGATCGAAAATCCCCATGTACATGCAGTCAATACAAGCGAGAATTTAAAATCATATGAACATGGCATTTTAAGCAACTCTTTAAACACGTTGTTCATGAGGGTTGATTTTAATTCTAGCAGTTCTATATATCATGCATGCAGTTGATATTTGCGAAAAGCATCGAATAAATAAAAGGGACTTGTGAGGCGTACTTTCGAGCGAAGCTTGAAATTAACCTACAAAACGAGAGTGTTAGTGATAGCTGTGAGAAATAACTAAGCAACTTTAAGAGTGCGAAAATTTAAATGACAGTTGATTGCAAACGAGAAATGATGGATTTCACGCATACGAAAATGAGATGCTGAGTTTGATAAAAATGATGGCAGTTGATTGTATGCGAAAAATGATGGATTTTACGCATACGATATTTAAATGCTGAGTTGATTGAATGCGAAAAATGATTGATTTTAAGCACACGAGAATTTAAATGCTGTGTTGATTGCATGCGAAAAATGATTGATTTTACGCATACGAGAATTTAAACGCTGTGTTGATTGCATGCGAAAAATGATTGATTTTACGCATACGAGAATTTAAATGCTACGTTGATTGCATGCGAAAAATGAGTGATTTTACGCATACGAGAATTTAAATGCTGTGTTGATTGCATGCGAAAAATGATTGATTTTACGCATACGAGAATTTAAATGCTGGGTTGATTGCATGCGAAAAATGATGGATTTTACGCATACGAAAATGAAATGCTGTTTTGATAAGTGCAGAAAAATTAAATGCTATTGGCGATTTACAGGGAAGAAAAAAAGTTTAATGATTTGCAGAAAATAAAACAGGTTGATAATGCAGGGAATAAACAGTTGGATATTTGCAGAAAATAAACAGTTGATATTGTGACCGACCATGTAGGCGGTATTGAATTTAAATTGCTGAAAGTAAATTGCTGAAATTTAAAGTGCGGGAAAGTAAAGTGCGGAAAAGTAAACAGTTGATAATTTGCGGAAGGATTTCCAGCAGTTTTGCGAAAAATTAAAGCAGTTGATATTGCAGAAAATAAACAGTTGATATTGCGACCGACCATGTAGGCGGTATTGAATTTAAATTGCTGAAAGTAAATTGCTGAAATTTAAAGTGCGGAAAAGTAAACAGTTGATAATTTGCGGAAGGATTTCCAGCAGTTTTGCGAAAAATTAAAGCAGTTGATATTGCAGAAAATAAACAGTTGATATTGCGACCGACCATGTAGGCGGTATTGAATTTAAATTGCTGAAAGTAAATTGCTGGAATTTAAAGTGCGGAAAATTAAGCAGTTGATAAGTGCGACCGACCATGTAGGCGGTATTGAATTTAAATTGCTGAAAGTAAATTGCTGAAATTTAAAGTGCGGAAAAGTAAGCAGTTGATAAGTGCGACCGACCATGTAGGCGGTATTGAATTTAAATTGCTGAAAGTAAATTGCTGGAATTTAAAGTGCGGAAAAGTAAACAGTTGATAATTTGCGGAAGGATTTCCAGCAGTTTTGCGAAAAATTAAAGCAGTTGAATATTTACGAAAATTAAAATGCGACCGACCATAAAGGCGGTATTTTAAATGACTGAATTTAAACAGTTAGATATGAATGACTGAGGTTAGATAACATGACAATAAATATTATGATAAAGATTGAGCAATTCACATATAAACAATTCAATAAACAACTTGATAAAATAAAAAGCATACGAAATATTTTACGAAAAAAGTGATTTAAACAATTCATGTATAAAATAAAATCAAAAGCGCATATCACAAATAATAATCATACGAAGCATGTGAGCATTTTGCGTAAAAAAATGACGAATCGAAGGCTCGAAAAAAATGCAAATGGGCTGGTCCCTACTTAAAAATTTGAAAAATGGGCCAGGAACAATTCCTGGCCCAAGGAATTAATTAAAATGGTGATGGGCCAAGCCCATCACCTTTCCTCATTTCCTCACGCGAAGGGCCGAGTGGCCCGTGAAGTCATCTTCAACCTCTCGTCACCGGCGCCACTGCCGGCGACGGAGGTGGCGAACCAGGCGACGGATTCGCCTGGTTCTTGGCCCAAAATGCTCGTCTCCCTTCCCTCAATGCAGCCGTGCAGTCACAGCAAGGAAACGAAGGCAAAAACAGTGGGATATTCAAAGGAAACGAGGAGATGTATATTTACATTAATTGACGAAACAATTAATCTAAGCTACGATAATTAAAACTAGGGTTAGCATGACGAAATTAGGCTAAAAGCAAGGGGACGGAAGCAAGTCTTGATGATTAATTAATTAACTAGACTTTAAACGAAATTTAAAAGAAACGCAAGAGAAAGAATGCTTACAGTGCGGCTGCTTCGGCGTGAGGACGAAGGGACTGGAATGAAGGTGAGTGAACGTGGATTGGCCCGGAAAATAGAGAGGGAGTAGTGTGGTTTTTTTTTGCGAAAATTCGGACCCGTTCTTCGTGGAAATGGTGGCTATTTATAGCCGCGGGAGTCGCGTGGGTGGCCGGACGAGGAGCTGCGCGTGGAGGAGCTGGAGGCGTGATGATGGCGGAGCTAGGGAGCTACGGGCTAGGGGCTCGGACGAAGACGTGGCTGAGAATGAGAGCAGGTGGCTCGGACGCGGGCTCGTGGCTGAGAATTTCCTTGCACTGTGCATGTGCATCATGCACAATAAATCAAGGGCCATTGATCTGGTTGACTTTCCTTGGTTGACCAGATCAATGGCCATGATCAAATGGCCTTTCATCTGATTTAAATAGCCTCGAGCCGGATCCGGCGAGCAAACGTTCCGACTTTTCGAGCCGAAGGTACTGGCGCGTAGAAGAAAATACAACGGTTTCAACCGTCTACAGCGAACGATGAGAACTTCTCGTTTAACGCATTTATTTTAGTGTTCAAAGGCGCGAAACGCGGGAACGAAAAAAATAAAGCGTTACACCGAAAATTACACGAAACGCTGTAGACCGTTGCGACCGGGAAAAAATCTAACAACTAGTTGATGGAAAACATTTTAAAGTCGAGCTATTGTCCGAGCGAACTTACTCGGGTCCAATAAAAGCTCGAATAAAAATAATAATAAAATAATAAAAATACTAAAAAAATGCGATAAAATACAAAAAATCCTAAAATTCACGAGATGGTAAAAAATGAAGAACAAACTAGCAAACGACTGCCGGATAGTCAAAAATGTGATTTTTAAGGCTAAAAATTATATTGACGATAATAATGAAAATACTTGCCGAAAAAATAAAAATGCGATTTCGAAAGCGGACGACGCTAACGATGTTGCTAAAATGCGAGGAAAACCCTAAAAATGCTAGCGATAGTAAACTAACTACAGATGACTGTAAATTAAGTAAAAATGACGGTAAATTAAATAAATGACAGAAATGCTAAAATTGATTAAAAATGGCGTCAAAATTCGGGTATCAACAGTTGCCCCCTCTTTACTGTCTTATCGAAGTATTTGATAAGCAGTAAAGACAGTTGCCCCTAGATATCCGAATTTTGGCGACACGGCAGGTCTTACCTGAAACTTACAGTGATGATGTCGCTCTGGGAGGAGGTAGTTGATTGATGTCGCTCTGGGAGGAGATATGCCGTTGACGTCACTCTGGGAGGAGATAGGTTGTTGATCCTGCAAAGATATATATAAATTTAGATCTATTCTGATATCGAGAGAAACATAATTTGCAGAAAATGTAAATGACAACTACTCTATCAGAAATCGAAGGTATTTTTACGAAGACGTAAATGACGGCTCCACTGGGGGGATAATTGCTTGACATGTGACTGGCGTTGCTTCGGAAGATAATGCGCGATTCGCAGAAGTATGAATGATTTGTCCTAGTGGCGTCACTCTAGGAGGAGGTAGTTGATTATGCAGAAATGTAGAATCGTGTGAATGATGTTGCTCTGGGAGGGGAAGAAATGCTAAGATTGACAAAGGTAGAACTACGCTATGCTATCACTCTGGGAGGAGAAGAAATGCTATGCTGGAAATTAAATGTTGTCACTCTGGGAGGAGGAGAAATGCTACGCTGGAAACTAAATGTTGTCACTCTGGGAGGAGGAGAAATGCTGAGGTTGAAAAAGGTAAACAACGCCGATTCCCGTAGGAGAAGGCGCGAGATGCGGAAATTAAACTAAGGTCGCTCTGGGAGGAGAAGAATGCTAATGCTGAAAACTTAAACAACGCCGATTCCCGTAGGAGAAGGCGCGAGATGCGGAATTTAAACTAAGGTCGCTCTGGGAGGAAGAAGAGGCTGGGTTTAACAGAGGGATTGAAAATTTCTGACCTATGCGATGTATGAAAATGCTTATGAGAGTAGTATGCTTTTGTTTTGGCCGGGCTAAAGAGGGATTTTGATTGATTTTTGATTTTTGACGGATTGATGGTTTGATTGCTAGATGGTTGGATTTCTAGACGGTTGGATTGCTTGATGGTTTGATTGCTAGATGGTTGGATTTCTAGATGGTTGGATTGCTTGATGGTTTGATTGCTAGAATGTGGGAAGATTTGCGATGCTTAATAGATGACAACGCTAAACAGATGGTGTAAATGGAAAGCAAATCTTACCTCGAACTTACCGTATGGATTGAAATGGGGAGTGGTTGGAAGCCACCGTATAAAATAAGGTTGATATGGGTGACCAAATCGTTCATGAACATAAGAGGATGTGGGTGACCAAGTCACCGCACAACATAAATAGGATGTGAGTGACCAAGTCGTCGCACGATATTACTGAAAAGTGGACAACCAAGTCGTCACACCAACGGGGTGACCAAGTCACCGCACAAATGGACAGAAAAGTGGACGATCAAGTCATCACACCAACCGTGGGTGACCAAGTCACCGCTTAACTAAAAAGAAAAGTGGACGACCAAGTCATCACACCAACGTGGGTGACCAAGTCACCGCACAACATAGAAAGAAAAGTGGACGACCAAGTCGTCACACCAACGTGGGTGGCCAAGTCACCGCACAACATAGAAAGAAAAGTGGACGACCAAGTCGTCACACCAACGTGGGTGACCAAGTCACCGCATAACATAGAAAGAAAAGTGGACGACCAAGTCATCACACCAACGTGGGTGACCAAGTCACCATACAACATAGAAAGAACAGTGGACGACCAAGTCGTCACACCAACCGTGGGTGACCAAGTCACTGCTTAACTAAAAAGAAAAGTGGACGACCAAGTCGTCACACCAACGTGGGTGACCAAGTCACCGCACAACATAGAAAGAACAATGGACGACCAAGTCGTCACCAACCGTGGGTGACCACGTCACCGCTCAACTAAAAAGAAAAGTGGACGACCAAGTCGTCACACTAACGTGGGTGACCAAGTCACCGTACAACCTAGATTGGAAGTGAAATGATAGCGTACCTTCATTCGCTGTTGATTGAATTTTGATGAAAATCCAAGATGGCGAGGGCTTTACAACGATGTTGTCATCGAAGACCCAAGGTTGAGGAGTGGTAACGTTCTCCATTCGACGTTTGATCCAAGGCGAGGGCTTTACAACGATGTTGTCATCGAAGACCCCTGGTTGAGATTTTACTGGAGCATATCCGTATCCTGCAAATTGAAAGGAAACAAACCCGAAGCAACAACAGATGGAAACATGAAGAGGCAATTGACCTATGTGAGAAATATCAAATATTCCTACATTTATCCCATGGCTTGCCCCCAAGTTTTTTTGTTTGGAATGAAAATGATTTCTTTGTTTAAGATAATAAATTCAAGCCTTTTTCTCTTTTCTTCTTCTTTTTTTTTTTGGATAAAAATATTCGTTCAGTTTTCGTCATATGAACATGATTGATTCAAGTCTAGGTAGCGTCTACGTCTTGTTCAAGAAATAACGATCTCAAGGATAAGACTTTCCCACAACATGCAGCCGTAAGCAATCCTCACCTGATATTAGTGTTTGCACTCACGCTCTGAAACAAGGCTAAGTGTTTTACACTCATAAAGATGCAACTAACATGATACATAATTTACAGTTCGCAATGTCAATCCGAGTGAATATACTTCGAATGAAGATGCACATGCATGGGCGTTCTAATAATCGATAGGACTTTTACGAAAAAGAATGAATGGACATGAAATGTCCGGAAAGGAGCTTGTTTTGGGAGAGATTGCTTTGCTGGAAGTTTTTCGAATGAATGATGCTTTGCTGATTGGTCTTGATGAGGGCGGGGTGTGCGAGCTCCTTCGCTTTTTGCCGGGGATGCTTGCTTGACAGAGTGCGTGAGCTCGGGGATCCTTGCTGGGGGTGCTTTCCGTGTGGCCAGGGGCCCTTTTCTTGAGTCTTCATTGGGGAGCGTTGTCGCTGTTCCTTTTGCGACTCACTACTTGATTTGGCTTGAGGCCCCTTTCTCTTCTCGGGTTCTCACTAGGGATGCTTGCTTGGAGGTTTCTTGAGTTGGCCTTGGGCCTCTTTTTCTTGACTTTACTGGGGAAGGATGTTTTGAGATTTCTCGAGTTGGCCTTGGGCCTTTCTACTCGAGTTCACTGGGGAAAGTTTTCTTCGAGATTTTCTCGAATTGAGTTGTCCCCTGGGTTGTGATTGCTTTGGCTCTTTGATTGTTTGTATTCTTCGAAGGTCTCTGAGCATTTTCTTTCTTTTCTTTTCTTTTCCCTTTTTTCCCCTCTCTCCTTTTTTCTTTTTTCTTTTTTCTTTTTTTTTCTCTCTTTTTCCCCCTTTTTTTTTTTATGTATATCCCTCCCCTTTTTGATTTGATTTGAAAATGCAACAGAGCAGAGCAAGCACATCCTTCGTCTTGATCTCTTCCCCTTTTGTCTTGAGGCCTTGACCTTCGTCGTTGCTGCTTCTCCGGTGATGGTCCTTAGCGATCTCCTGGTGACCTTTTCCGTCTCTTTCATCGTGCTCTTGGACTCGACGCGCTTTTACTTCCGGCTGGCAATTTTAGCTGAAACTGCTCTTTGGCTCCCGGGGTATGAGTGATATTGACGGTTTGGGGAGTGATGACATATATGGTGGAAAGAGGGAAAAACGAAAAAAGTGGAGAAAATCGTAAAAGTCCCATGTCACTTTATAGCTATCCCATGTCTAATGGCGCATGTACCCTGGATATTATGCGAATTCAACTAGTATCTAGTCAGGCACTTACACTCATGAAAGAAACAAAGCGTGAAGGCCCAAAATACTCACAGGGATATGTTTTGTGATTGCTTATGTCTAGACGTGCCATGGATATAAGAGCTAACAGACAAAATCATGTATGTTTCATATAATTTCTAATGAACGCACAAGTCATCCATGTCGTGATAAAGTGATGAATATGCTTGAAAAAAACGTTCAAAACATGGGATTTTCAAGCCAAGCGACTATGCCTTTATTTCTTTTTTTTCTTTTTTTTTGCAAAAACTAAGAATCTTAGCAGACATGACGCACACACTCTTGCAACAACATAAATCGTGGCCATTTAAAAATCGTGGAAACATAAATTGCAACAACGGAAAATGCGGAAACGGAAATTGCAAAAATGTAAAAGGACAACTTCCCTGAAAAATGAGCTTTGACATTTTTCAACGCCTTTTCTTGGTCGTCACTCCATTTGCTTGCCCCCCTGTTTACAAGTCTCGCTGCACCTGAAATGAAGAGACAGTTAAATAATAAATTCATAGGGAAAAGGTATCCCCAGATGTTGAATTAATGAAAGATAGAGTAATTGAAAAGAACACGTGGGTTGCCTCCCACGAAGCGCCCTTGTTTAAAGTCGTAGGCTCGACTAAGGCTTGCGCTTGAGTCTTATGTTTTTGGATCAACATTCTTTTGAATTTCATTGCTTGCCCCCAAGTTCATCCTTTCAAACTGCTCCTGATGAGGGACTATCTCTTTTTCTGCCCTTTCTCTTTAAAGGGACCGATTTGCGTGGAGTCTCGACCTCTTTCTTAGCTGCAGTGATACTTTCTTTACCAGTAGAGACATAGGGTTTATCAAAACCAACTAAATCAACATTCACCCTGAAACGCAACAGTACAAGACGCTCGAAGAGAGGGTTAAATATGTTTATTTATTTTTAAACCGAAGAGGAACGCAAGTTCCTATAAAAGACAATAAAACATGCATACATATTACAAAGAGACATCAGGAAGTGTGGTGGCGGTCTAATTACGCAGAGCCACCCCCCCCCCCCCCCCCCCCCCAGACTTCTTCACGAAAATGGCCGAGCATTATATCATCCTTTCGCTACCCAGAGCATGATTTGGAATAGGGTTGATGGTCATGTTAGACCCTTCGAACAAGATGCATTTGCTCTTGAGCAAGTGATTAACTTTTCTTTTAAAGGTAAAGCATTTTTCTAGCATGTGGCCCTGGGCTCCTGCATGATACTCGCATCTAGCATTAGGATCGTACCACTTTGGGTAGGGAGGTTGTAGAGGTTGGGCCAAGATCGGTACAATTTGCCCAGCTGCTAAGAGATGCTTGTAAATCTCTGTCAAGGAAATTGGAAGAGGTAGCAGTGGCTCCCGATTCCCACGATTATTTGGGTTATTTTGGTTGTTTGGTGGGTTATATGGAGATGGTGTAAATGGCGTAGGGCATTGAGGAGGTGGCGCGAAAGGTGGCTTGTAACTAGGTTGGTGAGAGGCAAAGTTGACATCTTTCTTTATGATGGGCTCTTTTTTAGGTGTTAACTCTGGTGGGGAAACATCGATCCTCCCTGACTTGATCCCTCGTTCGACTCTTTCAGCTACCATGACCATGTCAGAAAAGTTATTTGATGGATTGGATATAAGGTGCGTGTAGTAGGGGGCCTTGAAGGTATCCACGAAAATAGATACGAGCTCTTTGTCCTTCAAAGGAGGAGAAATCCTGGAAGCTAGTTCTCTCCACCTCTGAGCATAAGTCTTCACCGATTCTTCAGTTTTTTCTCAAGATTTTGGAGATCAGAACGGTCTGGCGCTACCTCCAAATTGAACTTGTATTGCTTGAAGAAAGCATCTGATAAATCTCTCCATGTTTTGATCCTATCCTTATCCAAACTCATGTACCAAGTCAAGGCATGCTTGGCCAAACTCTCTCTGAATAAATGGATCAACAGGGGCTCATTGTGTACCATATCGGCCATTTTGTTGCAATAGGCCTTGAGGTGGGTTTTTGGGCATTCGATCCCAGTGTACTTCTCAAAATTCAGAATCTTGTATTTCGGAGGTATTATGATCCCCGGGACCATGCACATGTCAGCGGGACCAGTAGGGTCGAATGGATCAGCCCCTTCAATCGCTCGGAGTCTTTCCTAGAGTTGATTTAATCGGTCACTTTTCGGTGGCTCGGCCCCGATGGGGTCAAAACCGAAGGGTAGCATCGGTTCTGAGGAGAACTGAGGTTGTGCTGGGTTGAAAGTGAGGAGTTGAGTTCCCACAGGTCCGGGAATTGTGCTCGGAGGAATAGGAGGGAGATACAAAGCCTCTAGGCGGGCCTAGCTCTTGCTGGGGTCCACTGCAGGGTTGATTGAAAGGTGCTGAAGCGATGGGGAGATCTCTTCACCCGCCTTAGCTGTAGGATTTGCAGTGATGGGTACTGTGAAGGGATTATTCCATCTCCAATGGCCCGGGTGACCAGAAAGTGGCGGGAGTACGGAAGGTCCTGCGACGGTGAGCGAAGAGGGAGGTCCTTTTGTTTGAGGGAGATCAAAACCCGGTGGCAATTCGGTGACAGCTTCATCTCTTTCCTTTTCAGCCCTGGTGGCTCTTTCTGTAGTGATCCTAACTTGCTCCTCTAACTCTGTGATTCTAGCCATTAGTGCTTCATCGGTCTTGGCCGGTTCAGTCATTTTTCTTTTTTGAAGTCTAGTTAGAGGGAGCCTGTGTGGAGTAGCTTGCTTCCGAGGAGCTATCGTGAACCTGAAAAAGGGAAAAACACAGAAAAAGTAAATACAAGTGAGGATATACAGGTGATATGCAATCCCGAGGCCTCCACATTTGCTCATTCATTTTCCGGCTACACTTTCATTTGATATTTTCAGGGCGGTTGGAGAGGTGTGATCTCCTGGTCGTTGATGATATGCGAAGGGAGCCTCTATTCATTCCAGCGATATGAAGCAGACTGAGATGCTATCTATGAAACTCAAATTAGCAGGGGCAAACCCATGCCCCCATGCTAGGAAGATCTCTTTTACTCTGTGCTTTCAAATGACATAAGGCCTGATGCCTGATGAACCCATCTGGGGGGATGGACGATGATCTATGCTATGACCTTGGAGTTTCTTGTGATATGCTAAGAGGGCATGGCCCTGAGTGAGCAGTACTCGGCTTTTTCGAATGTTTGGTCTAATTTTTCGGTTTTTTGGTGAAACGATTGTGTTTATCCCGGAGGGATTTTCTTTTCCTATTTTTACGATGGCCTTTTGAGTTGCTTTGGATAGGTAATTGATAAGGAAAATTTGAGGCAATTTAATAAACATCCGAAAGAGTACGACCTTATTAAAAAGTGTTTACAAAATATGGTAAACTGGCTAACTACCTAAATTTATGAAATCAAGGGTCCTAGTTACATGAGAAAAATGAAGGTTTGCTGATATTCGAGTCTCCTCATGAAGGTATCAACCCTAGACGTCAGAGTTCTCATGCTCCTGCCAAAGGTATTCCATCGAAGCCACCCCCCTTTTCTGTATCTCTATCCCAGCCTCTAAAGCAGTGATTCGGCTCTGCGGAGTTTGATCGTCGAAACTTCATTCCCCGAAAATATCAAGTGAAAGTAGTGTAGGTGCCGATACATTGAATGAGCAAAACGGGTCCTGTGAGACAAACATAAAATAAAATTTTAAATGCAAAGTAACCTGCACGTGTAAGAAATCCGCAGTTCGTATAACAGAAAAATCATGTCAATATGCCAACAAGACAAATAGAGCCACGACAAACAGTTATAATCATGATGCACGTGCTGGGGCTCTGATTCTGACATTTCTAACTGGCTTGAACGGTCCCCGGATGATACCATGAAAAGGTCCCTAAAGTGTCGTCCAGTTTCCCGATTCCTTGCGAAATCGCGTTACCTTTCGACTGGCTTTAGGGGTTCATCCGAGTTGGGTTTGGTGAACACTACCTAGGACACGTGTCCTAGGGCGTCACTACTACCCTCTTATTTTGGTAATTGTCCCCTGGGTGTAGGGCGCTATGAAATGCTTATGACAATTAATAAAGCAAATAAATAAACAGACCAGCAATTGATCAAAGCAAATAAATAAATAAACAAATAAAACTTCTCTTAAAAAGATAAAACCGGCTCCGACCCTAATGTCCCCAGTGAAGTCGCCAAACTGTCGCGCCTCGAAATATAAAAATTCGCGAGTGTGCAACGAAATTTGAGACCTTCAGATGCTCGGCGTAAAAGGACGCCTAGCAGCATGCAATGAAGTCGCCACCCTAATTTGGTTGCTAGGCTTAGGGAACCCTAATCGTCATGGCATAGGAAATATAATAAGTAAAAAAAAAAAAAAAAGGGCACAAAAAAAAGGGGTCTGGACCCCAGACAAAGGTTCGGGGTCGTGTTATGGTCTCGGGAAGGTGTTAGGCACCCGAGACACATCCGAAAACGGTTACCGGTTGATGAGAGAGGTGTTTAAAAAGGTGTTTGAGAAATGCGTTTTGAAAAAGGGGGCCCTCAGAGGAATCGTCACTTTAGTCTTTATTATGATCGTGATGGGATTGAATTTTCCGTAAGACTGAATGAGCGCCCTCTTTTTTTTCATCATCGGGCCATGCATGATTACTACGTGATCCTAACATGGATTGCTAACAGAGTACCAATTTAAATGATTGATTTTAAAGTGAAAAACTGAAGTGGGATCGAAAATCCCCATGTACATGCAGTCAATACAAGCGAGAATTTAAAATCATATGAACATGGCATTTTAAGCAACTCTTTAAACACGTTGTTCATGAGGGTTGATTTTAATTCTAGCAGTTCTATATATCATGCATGCAGTTGATATTTGCGAAAAGCATCGAATAAATAAAAGGGACTTGTGAGGCGTACTTTCGAGCGAAGCTTGAAATTAACCTACAAAACGAGAGTGTTAGTGATAGCTGTGAGTGCGAAAATTTAAATGACAGTTGATTGCATACGAGAAATGATGGATTTCACGCATACGAAAATGAGATGCCGAGTTTGATAAAAATGATGGCAGTTGATTGTATGCGAAAAATGATGGATTTTACGCATACGAGATTTAAATGCTGAGTTGATTGCATGCGAAAAATGATTGATTTTAAGCACACGAGAATTTAAATGCTGTGTTGATTGCATGCGAAAAATGATTGATTTTACGCATACGAGAATTTAAACGCTGTGTTGATTGCATGCGAAAAATGATTGATTTTACGCATACGAGAATTTAAATGCTACGTTGATTGCATGCGAAAAATGAGTGATTTTACGCATACGAGAATTTAAATGCTGTGTTGATTGCATGCGAAAAATGATTGATTTTACGCATACGAGAATTTAAATGCTGGGTTGATTGCATGCGAAAAATGATGGATTTTACGCATACGAAAATGAAATGCTGTTTTGATAAGTGCAGAAAAATTAAATGCTATTGGCGATTTACAGGGAAGAAAAAAAGTTTAATGATTTGCAGAAAATAAAACAGGTTGATAATGCAGGGAATAAACAGTTGGATATTTGCAGAAAATAAACAGTTGATATTGCGACCGACCATGTAGGCGGTATTGAATTTAAATTGCTGAAAGTAAATTGCTGAAATTTAAAGTGCGGGAAAGTAAAGTGCGAAAAAGTAAACAGTTGATAATTTGCGGAAGGATTTCCAGCAGTTTTGCGAAAAATTAAAGCAGTTGATATTGCAGAAAATAAACAGTTGATATTGCGACCGACCATGTAGGCGGTATTGAATTTAAATTGCTGAAAGTAAATTGCTGAAATTTAAAGTGCGGAAAAGTAAACAGTTGATAATTTGCGGAAGGATTTCCAGCAGTTTTGCGAAAAATTAAAGCAGTTGATATTGCAGAAAATAAACAGTTGATATTGCGACCGACCATGTAGGCGGTATTGAATTTAAATTGCTGAAAGTAAATTGCTGGAATTTAAAGTGCGGAAAATTAAGCAGTTGATAAGTGCGACCGACCATGTAGGCGGTATTGAATTTAAATTGCTGAAAGTAAATTGCTGAAATTTAAAGTGCGGAAAAGTAAGCAGTTGATAAGTGCGACCGACCATGTAGGCGGTATTGAATTTAAATTGCTGAAAGTAAATTGCTGGAATTTAAAGTGCGGAAAAGTAAACAGTTGATAATTTGCGGAAGGATTTCCAGCAGTTTTGCGAAAAATTAAAGCAGTTGAATATTTACGAAAATTAAAATGCGACCGACCATAAAGGCGGTATTTTAAATGACTGAATTTAAACAGTTAGATATGAATGACTGAGGTTAGATAACATGACAATAAATATTATGATAAAGATTGAGCAATTCACATATAAACAATTCAATAAACAACTTGATAAAATAAAAAGCATACGAAATATTTTACGAAAAAAGTGATTTAAACAATTCATGTATAAAATAAAATCAAAAGCGCATATCACAAATAATAATCATACGAAGCATGTGAGCATTTTGCGTAAAAAAATGACGAATCGAAGGCTCGAAAAAAATGCAAATGGGCTGGTCCCTACTTAAAAATTTGAAAAATGGGCCAGGAACAATTCCTGGCCCAAGGAATTAATTAAAATGGTGATGGGCCAAGCCCATCACCTTTCCTCATTTCCTCACGCGAAGGGCCGAGTGGCCCGTGAAGTCATCTTCAACCTCTCGTCACCGGCGCCACTGCCGGCGACGGAGGTGGCGAACCAGGCGACGGATTCGCCTGGTTCTTGGCCCAAAATGCTCGTCTCCCTTCCCTCAATGCAGCCGTGCAGTCACAGCAAGGAAACGAAGGCAAAAACAGTGGGATATTCAAAGGAAACGAGGAGATGTATATTTACATTAATTGACGAAACAATTAATCTAAGCTACGATAATTAAAACTAGGGTTAGCATGACGAAATTAGGCTAAAAGCAAGGGGACGGAAGCAAGTCTTGATGATTAATTAATTAACTAGACTTTAAACGAAATTTAAAAGAAACGCAAGAGAAAGAATGCTTACAGTGCGGCTGCTTCGGCGTGAGGACGAAGGGACTGGAATGAAGGTGAGTGAACGTGGATTGGCCCGGAAAATAGAGAGGGAGTAGTGTGGTTTTTTTTTGCGAAAATTCGGACCCGTTCTTCGTGGAAATGGTGGCTATTTATAGCCGCGGGAGTCGCGTGGGTGGCCGGACGAGGAGCTGCGCGTGGAGGAGCTGGAGGCGTGATGATGGCGGAGCTAGGGAGCTACGGGCTAGGGGCTCGGACGAAGACGTGGCTGAGAATGAGAGCAGGTGGCTCGGACGCGGGCTCGTGGCTGAGAATTTCCTTGCACTGTGCATGTGCATCATGCACAATAAATCAAGGGCCATTGATCTGGTTGACTTTCCTTGGTTGACCAGATCAATGGCCATGATCAAATGGCCTTTCATCTGATTTAAATAGCCTCGAGCCGGATCCGGCGAGCAAACGTTCTGACTTTTCGAGCCGAAGGTACTGGCGCGTTGAAGAAAATACAACGGTTTCAACCGTCTACAGCGAACGATGAGAACTTCTCGTTTAACGCGTTTATTTTAGTGTTCAAAGGCGCGAAACGCGGGAACGAAAAAAATAAAGCGTTACACCGAAAATTACACGAAACGCTATAGACCGTTGCGACCGGGAAAAAATCTAACAACTAGTTGATGGAAAACATTTTAAAGTCGAGCTATTGTCCGAGCGAACTTACTCGGGTCCAATAAAAGCTCGAATAAAAATAATAATAAAATAATAAAAATACTAAAAAAATGCGATAAAATACAAAAAATCCTAAAATTCACGAGATGGTAAAAAATGAAGAACAAACTAGCAAACGACTGCCGGATAGTCAAAAATGTGATTTTTAAGGCTAAAAATAATATTGACGATAATAATGAAAATACTTGCCGAAAAAATAAAAATGCGATTTCGAAAGCGGACGACGCTAACGATGTTGCTAAAATGCGAGGAAAACCTTAAAAATGCTAGCGATAGTAAACTAACTACAGATGACTGTAAATTAAGTAAAAATGACGGTAAATTAAATAAATGACAGAAATGCTAAAATTGATTAAAAATGGCGTCAAAATTCGGGTATCAACAACGACATTAGTACATCAAAAATTAATGTTTTGAGTTTCAGCTTTTATTTCTTTCAGTATTTTGACCAGCTTCTCCTTTTTTTTTTTGGTAAACGACCAGCTTCTCTTTAATTTGTCTCTTCCGTGCACATTGTATTTGGACAATGACAGTCTGTAACCACGGTTTGTTATTTCTTTAATTTAATTTAATTAATAACAACAACAAGTGGTGATTAGATAAAAAGGTAATGCCCTTTTGGACCCTCTATTCGCCGACCCTTTTGGAGCCTCTGTTAATACGTGGTAGTTAAGTGCTGACGTGGATTTTATTTTTTTATTTTTTTCACTTCCGAAAATACGTGTCATATCCACGTCAGCACTTAACTGTCACGTATTCATGGAGGGTATAAAAGGGCAATTTCAGCCGAGTACAAGTTCCAAAATGGCATGCATTTTCTGTATTTATTTTTTAAAAATTATTATGTCTTTAGGTCATCTTAAAATTTGGAAAATTTATAAAATAAATTAATCTTACCAAGTATGAAAAAAAAAGTTAAATCTAAAATAATACTTGATTAGAAAATTACAAGAAAATATATAACATTTAAAAGAATAAACAAATAAGTTGAATATTTAAAATTCGGTTAAAAAATAACAAATAAATATAGAAAAGGACAAGTGAGCTAATTGGTACCCGAGAACCTATAGCAGGGCAACCTCACCTATCAAAAAGCGTTAGATCCCCTGATTACTATTTTGTGTTGTGGTTGTTTTGTTGATGCCCAAGTGGCTGTTAGTTGTGATTTTCTAGCCATTTTAGTGTTATTGACTCTTTCCGTAGACTGACACTTTTATTTATTTATTTGTTACTCCCTCCTTCCTTGAAACAATGACGTTTAACGTTCCGGCACGCATCTCAAGGCGGCCGAAACAGTCACTATTTGACCCCGTTTTGCCCATAATTTTTTCTCAAAAGTACGTTACGGATTAACGTATGTTCGAAAAAGAGTACGAAATTTTTTGGGGTCAAATAGTGAGCTATCCGGCCGCTTTTAAATGCGTGCCGGAATAGTAAAAGATATTATTTTGGGGAAGGAGGGAGTATTTTTTATCCGGATTTTAAATGTTCAACTTATTTATTTATTCTTTTAAATGTTATATATTTTCTTGTAATTTTCTAATCAAGTATTATTTTAGATTTAACTTCTCTTTTCATGCTTGGTAAGATTAATTTATAAGTTTTTCAAATTTCAAGATGACCTAAAGACATAATAATTTTTAAAAAATAAATACAAAAAATACATGCCCTTTTGGACCCTGTACTCGGCTGAAATTGCCCTTTTGGACCCTCCATTAATACGTGGCGGTTAAGTTCTGACGTGGATATGACAGGTATTTTCAGAAGTGAAAATAAATAAATCCACGTTAGTACTTAACTGACACGTATTGACGGGAGGGTCCAAAAGGGAAATTTCGGCGAGTACAGGGTCCAAAAGGGACATATTTTCCGTTAGAGGTGCATTATAGCAATTTCAGCCGAATATAGGGTCCAAAAGGGCATTACCTCATTAGATAAACTGATTATTTTGTTGGTTGTGTACGAGAAATGAAACCAGATTATGCTAACTGATATATACGTAATAACCAAACCAAGGATTAAATGATAAATTTTAGAAACTGAAAAACCCGACCACTCATGCTATTTTGAAGGTTTTTTTCTTTAATTTGTTTTCTTTCCAAAATGTGTATATAATTACGAGTCACCCAACAGTAATGTAAGTCATTGAGGTTATGCTAATGCAGGTTGTTATATCTAAGAACGGAGTGCTAATTTGGCAAGCTTTGATTAGCTATGAGTTCGTGAAATCTGTAAAAAAAAGCTTAGGGGTTGTCCTAGGAAAGATACTATGACGCTCAAGTTAGTACTCCCCTAAGGCGAGATTATGGTGAAAATAGAGAGTTGAAGTATGTAATAAGTTATGTTTAAAAATACTTCATTAACACTATATTTATATCCTTCGATAGTCAGGGTTTTCGAGTACCAAATATGGTAGAAGATCAAATTTAAGGATTTCTAATTCTAGTAGGAATAGTATTTTTGGTAAATTAATTATATTCCTTAATTATGTGATAAAGGTGATTATTTTCTATCTTATTCAAAGTAGAACTTGTTGATTTAGAGTGCGCGTTGTGAGTCGCAAGCTTCATTTCCAATCGTTAAGGCGGGGGAGTTAACCCTGAAAAAGAGGAGTGGTGTTCCTTTCTAGGTATGTTGTTCTTTTATTAAACGGAGTCATGAGGCGCGTTTTGTATATAAGTTATTGATTATGGGGCTCACATTTAACTAGCGTGTTAGGCTTAGAGAATATAGGCCTATTATTTTGGACCTAACATATGTGGTGAAAATTTTGATGTTTACAAGATTGTAGTTAATTGAGAAATACTTATTAGTCGTTTAAATTAGCCGAACACTTATAATTCATTATTTATAACACTTATTACATAATAGATAATCAATTTTCTTACAACATGTTTCACTTTATTGTAAACTCATTTTTATAATTTATTCTCATCTAACGATCCATAATTCATATCGTAAAAATACAGTAAAAATTTGGATACCTAACATAGTAGTGGGGGGCTATATAACCAAACAGTTAAGCGTTTGAATCCTGACACGATGACACTCCTTTTTAATTAAAATTAATTCAACGCAAGATATGATAGGCACATTCAAGTTTCAAGTCCAGAGGACTTTCACTTGAGAAAACACTATGGTAGCATATGGTTAGTGGATTCAAGGAGAAAAGTAACTCAGGAATTTGAAATTCTGAGTTTTATTCCGTTTGGTTGACACGAGGAAAGTTGGATGCCTGGGGGAAAGTGATTCTCTGGCTAGGGGATGCGGAAAGTGATACCCGAGCCCAGGGAAAGATATGTTTTTTTTTTAAATTATATATTTGTCCAAAACAATTATAGAAAAATAACCTAGCATAAAGTCGCTCCATTGTCTACTTCATTCTCATTGTTCTAACTCTTCATATTCCATATCAAGGTACGTTCCCGTTTGTTCTATATACGCATGAACCAAAGAGCTGATAATTTTGGGTTAGTTTATAGTTCTTTATTCTTTTATATTACTGCTATTGGTATAAATTGAAAAGCCAAAATTTTATTGTATCAGACAGGAAGATTTTTTTAGGTCGGTGTTGATCAAAAACGGTATAGTGGCCTTAACCATATTCACTATCACTTATGATTTGAGTTTTTGTAGAACTGTTGAGTATATTGATAATAAGCTATTGACTTATATATATATATATATATATATATATATATATATATATATATATATATATATATATATATATATATATATATATATATATATATAAACAATCATGCATAAAGATTGCATACATAAATATTATTAAATTCTTTGAAACATGTGTTTTTCCTTTTCAGAATGCATAGAGTAAGGTATAGTTTCATTGTCTAGGTTTGATGATGATGTCTTAAACAAACTGTACTCAAGAACTCGAATAAACATGCTAGTTGACCCAACAAAAAATTGATTAGAGAAATAGGACTTGCAATATTATATGCTTGCCTACTATATATTGCCATTTGTTACATATAATCTGAGCATTACGAATAATATGGTAATACTTTTATATTGCAATTGCAGTGATAGCTCAATTACCTTTGTCAAGAAAACTTCAAATTCTTACAATTGTTTTTATAGAAGAAATAGAAATATTAGAGGCGTATTATTCCTGCCTACTGTTGCTATTAGTTTTACTGCTTAAGAATCAGAGAAGAACAGGTATTGCTTTGGGTAGGGGAGTTTTAGCTAGACATCACATACGAGAATTAAATTTGTGTGAAATTGCATTCAAAAGTGATAAAAATGAGTGTTGAAAATGTACTTAAGGATAGGAGATCATTGATAAAATTGTGCCATTTGTTAGTCACTGATGGGAAATTATAAGAGACGAAAAACATGGGCAACTTTTTATATATGCTCGCTCATAAGGAGAAGAATAAAGTAGTTCAGCGTCAAGTTCAAAGGTCTAGAGAGAGAATGAGTAGAAAATTTTACGTTGTCCTTAATGTCAAGTTACGTCTACATAAGAAGCTACTAAAGAAACCAAAGCTTGTTCTTGAGGATTCAACGGATAGCAAATGGAAATGGTTTAAGGTATTGATTAGATTTAATAATAACCTTCTATTTTAAGGAAAATAATAAGTGGTTGAAATGATCTATCACATCCTTGTTATTTGTTGAAAAGGATTGCTTAGGTGTTTTAGATAGAACGTATATTAATGTCATGGTAGATGAAACTGAAAAACATAGATATAGAACATCGAAGGGTAATATATGTACCACTGTCCTAGGTATATGTTCACAAGACATGAAAATTATTTATGTTCTATCTGGATGGTAAGGCTTTGCCCAAGATTCTCGAGTGTTACGAAATGCTATTTCAAGGAGAAATGAGTTAAAAGTCCTGAAATGTAATATTAGTATTGATTACTAGGAAAAATAGAGATAAAAGATTTGCTAACATGGGTTTCATTTCCTATTGATGAGATTAGCAAAGTTATGTTCATAATTTCAAATCTTCTAGAAATCTATCAAGTTTTTAATCGGTGACTGGGTTCAATTATCTAATTTGAATTTTGGTCTTATTGCTTGCTAATAATTATTATCTATTAAGGATGGAGTAGTAATTTTTCTTCCTTTCCCTAAGCATTCTCAATTACAAAATAAATACAAGAATGTTACTTTCCATAGAATCTTAAATCCCAACCAAATACAAAAAACTAACATTCCCCCTAATCACTATTTCAGGAGAGTGATTCTAAGAGGGAAAGTAGCATTTTGTGAACCAAACGCTACCTATACTTAATTTTGTTATCATTTCGGAGAAGGTAAATTGTTCATACAAATTGATCACTGCAAAGTCCAAGTGTTGTTGGGATTTATATTTAGCCTACATGTCTTTACGGCCCATTATCTCTTTTATATTATTCTCGTATAGTAGTGTTGTATGTCGACTAAGTAACCCACTTTTGGAAGCTACTTGGTCTCTGTCTATCTCCCTTAAAAAGGGGATTATATTTTTAGTAATAACCCTGATGTTTTTACATTTATCAAAGTATATCTTAGAATTCTTGCATTTTTAATTGTACCTCAAGGGTCCCTATATTTATCCAAGTGTACCCCATAGGTCCTTATGTATTTTAAAGGTTAATTTTTTCATTACTAAAAATAATTTCATATACTCATATCATACATGTCACATTTGATATTAAAAATATATAGGTGTACTAACATGGCACAACTAACTCATCACCACCTTTTTCCATTTTTTTCCCTTCCCCTTTCCTCATCCACTTCCTCTTGGGAAACGGTCAATTGATTTAAAATGGGTCCATAAAATTAAATATTGACCTGATATGAGTATTGAGTGTTTGAGGGAGTGGACTTTTATGAGACATTTGCTATTGTTGCCTAGCTCATCACGGTGTATTGTTTATTAGCTATTGCTTCTATTAACAATTGGGTTTTGCATCAATTGGATGTCACCAACGCATTTTTACATGGAGATTTGGAAGAGGAGGTCTATATGAAGATTCCTTAGGGTTTTCCTAAATAGGGAGCAACGTGTTTGTTGATTGCTAAATAAGGTAGAAATTTCCTTGTTGTGAAAAAAATTCAGGCTCATACGCGGGAAGAGATGGTTGCTAGAAACACATAATAAGTGTGTGGAAACATAGAATAAGTGATAAGAGTTGAAGAGGGGATGTACCGTCGAGGTGGCCGAAGGAGTGGTGGAGAGCGATTAGTTAGGAGTGAGTGAGTGTGGTAACATGTACTGATAGCTATATAGGGAACGTGAGGCCTGATGTTGTCGTTTACCAAGTGCAGTCATGGAATCTAGCAGCAGTGTTGGAATATGGATCAGTGGCAGATGACTATCCAGGTTCAAGTGGCACGAATCAAGTTGGGTGACACCTATACATGTAGAATTAGCGATCGTCGATGCTGGTATGAAAGAGATAGCTTGACCATGCGCTGTCACAGTCTGGTTTTCCATTAAAAGAGTCATGACATGGTGGAAAGGAGTGTTATCCATGGTGGATGGGACATGGTCATATTGCGCAGCAATATTATTTGATATGGTGGAAGGAATATGGCTAGGTTATGCGGCAATGTCGTCTAACATGGGATACATAGATCATCTTATTCTCAAGATCATACACTCTATAACACTTTTGATTGCGAGGGTATCCCTACTTAGCACAAGCAACAAACTTCTTGTTGTTGGTGATTCACATGCCTATAACAAAGACAACCAAAGCTTCTCAGATGATCATAACTAGGTGATTTCCCATACAATACTTCATATGGTGTGCGATATTCTATGGAATAAAGAGCCATGTGATTGATCAAGTAAGTCACGGTTGGAACACACCAACCCACAAGGTAGTGGGAAGACTAGCTTGAAACATCAAAGCACGTGGTACATCCAAAATATGTATATGTTTGCATTCCATCACGCCATTTTGTTGTGGTATGTATACACAACTAGTCTGATGTATCATTCCATGAGTAGAGTAATGGTGCAACAAGTCCGCATGAGTAAATTCAAACCCATTGTCAGTTCTAAAAATCTTAACTGAAGATGAAAATTGCGTGTGAATCCAATTAGAAAATTGTAACCCTTATTATTAAATATGCATTTCATAAGAATCACTCACATTGCATGACTAAAACTAGCTACTAAGGTAATAAAGTGGTGTTAAACTATAGGGTTTATAGATCCTAATTTTGATGATTACAATTAACGTAATTTTATGAGTTTATTTTTAGGTCTTGAAGTCCATTTGATGGAGCTTAAAGAAGGATCACTTCAAGATCATTTAAGTGGTTAAATTCTAGAAATTATTTGTGTAAGTATATCTCAATTTATATTCCAATTGAAGTTTCATATTAGCCTAAAAAAGATAGAACAAAAATGGTATTTTTAAGAGTGTACTTTTGAATATTCAAAAAAGGAGAAAACTATTTTTTCTCAGGCAGAGTGCTTTAGTGGGCGGTGCACCGGTCTGCTAAACCGCACCTCTGATGTTGTAACCAATCCATTACCCTTGGTCGATGATAAGATTCAGACTTCTGGGGAAGCGGGGTAGAGATTATGGCCGTCTGAAGTCACTATAGCGGCAGTCCGTCGTACCTGCAAAGCGCCGGAGGGGGGACTCCGGCGTAGACACTCCGATGCTTAAGTTAGTATGGCTGTGAAATTTGGCAGAGATTTGAGTAGTAATTTTAGTCTTACCTTTAATTTAGAAATGAGTGGTATTTATAGGCAAAAGAAAGGATGTTACCCCCGGGGGGTGGGCGTTATCGAGGGGGGATAACGCCCAAGATGACGTCAGCATGCGTCAGCCGGATATGATATCGCCAGTGAGATGTTGTCGGGGCCGCCTGGGATAGGAAAACGCCGTGTGGGTCCCCCCCCCCCCCCCCCGCTGATGTCGACCATCCCAGGATTCCTTGGCCTAACGCGGGCGATAGCCGGGTGCTGTCGCCATTCAAGGTCTACAGGGATCCGGCTTTGACTTGGGTTGAAAAGACGAATCCAAGTTTCCAATACTTTGGAGACTTGAAAAAGCTAAACCTAAAGTTGTATTCATCTTTTCAAAACTCTCTCAAGCAAAGCTAAAGTTTTCAAAGGTGTTTCTCTTATTTAAGAGTTTCTTGCTTCACTTGATTGAGTAAGTGTTTTCTTTATGAGGCTTAATGTTGCATCAGTTGGATTATAGATTATTATATATCTTGTTTAGATTCCTTGTTATCCACTTGTGTTAGATTTAAGTTTCAATAGTTGTAAAGGTTTAAGAAGAGCCCTAATTCTTCTTGGTTAAGGATAATGCCCTTCTTGTAAGTGGACATAGGATTGAGTCTAGAGCATTTGAATTAAATTTATGATAGGCTAAGCTTGTGCTTAGTGTTTAAAGCTTGTGAAATGTTTGAGTTGAGCCTTTGTAAAAAGCTTGGTTGAGTTTCTAATGAGCCTTGGTAAAATTAGTTGTAAAGGTTGTTACCTTTGAGCCTTTGGAAAAGGCTTGGTTTTTTGGTGAACCATAAACCCACATAGTGAAGGTTAGAAATCCTAGAGGTAAGTGATCTCTAGGTAGTGGATGTACCTTACCGGTTGTAAAGGAACCACTATGAATATCTTTGTTAAGCTTTTCCTACTCACGTCTTTAGATTATTGCCTTAATCACCTATTGGGCATCAAGTGTTTGAGTAATTGTTTGTGAAAAGAAATTAGTTTACTCGATGGTCTATTCCCCCACCCCCCATCCCTATCCCTATCCCTATCTTAGCTATTCTTCATATATCACAATGGAGTAACTCGAAAGCATGCGTGGTTTTAGTCAGACTCGTAGAACATGACATTCTTGTCTATTTTGCTCTATGACAAGCATCACAAAACAAAGTCTTGCTACAATCAATAGGTATGAAACCAAGGGAAGACAATTCATGTAAGTGCCCTAAGCATCGATGCCATAAACTCATTTTTCTTAAAGAAATTGCCACCAAATTCCTCCTTCCTCTCATTGGCTCTAAGTAGTAAAGATCGTTTTGCCCTCGACCTGGTCTAATCAGCATCCTTAAGTGCAAATCCTGTATAACAAAAAAATATGACCAAAATATGAATAAGCAATTCAAATTGTGAGTCAGCTTGCTAACAAATAGTAAGTTGAAATAAAAATCAAGAACCCCAAGAACTTATTCAAGGACAAATCGTTTCTTAAGTTGAATTAGACCTAAGGAATGAACTGCCAAAGTACTACCATTAAGGACCTGAAACTTGTAAAATATCATGGCGTTTCACTAAATCCACCAAAGAAGTAGTATTGTGTGTTATGTGATATGTGGCTTTAGTATCGACAACTCACTTTATCATTTGTCTTACAAGAAAAACTCATGGTTGTTGTATGTGCAGAAGATTGATCCAAAAAAGTATCTTGTTCATTCAAAAAGATTAGCAATCGGTGGGGTTGCATGGGCGTCAAATTAAGAATAGATGTCTTGAACGTATATATCGTTGCAACACGTGCACTCTTTTGCTTTTCTTTCTTTCTAGTTATCGTAGATCAGTTGGATATCTAGTAACCTTGTAACAAAAATCCTCACTATGACTCATCTTTCCATGGTGCGGGTGATTGAGCGTATATTTTGATCATAATTGCTATTTAATTGCTTGCAAATTGGACAATAATACTACTGATTAGAGGCACACATCATTCCATTTTGCAGATAAGATTTTTAGAGATGGCTTTGAAGAAAAGGAGCAAAAGCTGTAATAATAGGATGAAGACTTCTAAAATCTCTAGGTAAGACATAATTCTTGACCTAGAACATTTTATGGATCAAATTCTGGATCTGTGAAGCAATTGGCCAAGTTGTTAAGCTCAGGATGCGAAAAATGGAAATTGGGAGCACTTGGGCACCTCTAGACAATTCAAATTCAAATAGAAAGCTTATCATATTTTCAATTGCATATCCTATATGATCAGATACCATATTTAATTTTGAATTTAAGATTTCCATATTTTTAGAGGTAATCAATGAAGAAAAACTACTATTTAATCCTTCCTTGTATTATAAAACAACTTATGATCAGGGGAAATATTTCTATATTTATTTTCTCTCAATTTTCTTCGTCTTCTTCCTTGGAAATAAGGAGTCTTAATTTATACAATTTATGTTTATGCTTTTAATTTTCATTTATAGGTCTAACTAAGTTTCTCCATTTTTGGTAAAGGTAATTAAGTTTATGATTCTATGCATTTGTGATATCTAATTGAACTTCATAATTTATGCATTGCATTTGCAAACTCTCCAATTGCTTATCAGCATTGTTTACTTCATATTTAAATTTGGCCAATTTGTTGGAAAATTCTAGATCAAACTTTGATTCTTGGGAGAATGATTATATTGAATGAGCATACCCGCTTGAGAAATGAGGTGGCTTAGTCAAGAGTTATCTTATCTACGCTAGTATCAATCATCTTAGTAAACCCTTTAATCACCAAGGTGCTAGGTGGTTAGGATTGCCTAACTGAGGAATCCTTAGGTAATTTGAAACAAGAGAGAAGTAGGAGTCTTTAGGATTCTATAG
Organism: Viola odorata; assembly: GCA_963691705.1. Lineage (NCBI taxonomy): Eukaryota > Viridiplantae > Streptophyta > Magnoliopsida > Malpighiales > Violaceae > Viola > Viola odorata. Next base: position 20,146,237 of record OY829543.1, read on the forward strand.
CAACTATGTAAACTAGAAATGAATATTTTTGCATCAATGATCGAATGCTTATGAATCATAATTTATATTGGCATTTATTAGGAATCTCTCACACATTTGTTTATCAAGAAATCTCACTATTTCTTTCAATTGGATTTGCACTTATTTTCATTATTTCCAATTCATAGATTTATTTCTTGGTCAAGAATATTTTCTACACCACTACTAAACCCCCCTCCCCATTGATTACTTTTATTTCTTGTCCATATTTGGTCTTTATCTTGTTCTAAGCCTACCCATTCTTTGTGGATCGAACCTCTTATCATTATTTACAATCTTTTGTAGGTAATGTAAAGTTGTATGTATTTTTTGACGGTTTCGACACCCATCAAATTTTGGTTCCGTTTTCAAGGAGTGGTGTTAAGTCTTGACTAGGAAGAAGCCCAGATTTTTCTTTCTTTCAATTTCTTTTTCATTATTTTTTCTTTGATGACTAGTTTTAATTATTTTTCTCATTTAACCTTTATTCCTCAATGTTTTGACCAGCTATGAAGGAAGTTATAGTTCGCCACAGTAGGGATACAGGCCGTATTTTTATCGATACACATCTACTCATTATCTCGCTTGGTGAAACTAATAAAGTTTCAATTATGGAGAGCAACCTATACCTGATTATCAATGTTTCCAGTCTCCACAACCTCGACAAGATCCTCCTATTTTTGAAGATTTCATGAGAATTTTTATCCAATTTATGTAGGAAAATGAGGCGACATATGCAAAGCAAAGTGAACAACTAAACTCCTTAAGAGAACAACTCAACTCCTATCTATTACAAGAGATGGAGAATCAGATATGCATAACTTCAAAATCTGAACTCAACACGGAGTATGATGCTAGTGTTGTCACTTTGTTGAGTGACAAAAATCTACCAAATTGTCCTAACACAATTCTTCGCCATGAAGAAGTTCTTGAGCTGGAGGCGGAAGTTGTTGCCCAACTAAGTCAACCTAATCCGACTAAAAAGGGGTAATAGCTTTTTAACCCCTGTACTAACCGCGAAAAATAGAAACCTCCTTTGAACTACAAAACACGCAATTCGCCTCCCACAGACTACATTTTTCAAGCAAGTATTAAATTTAGCCGTTAAATTTAACAAGATTTTTTTTTTACCTGCTATTGCAAGTTACATATTCACTTTTTTTTCCTAAAAAGAAATTATTAAATCATTTCAATTTAAAAAATATTTAAAAAATCTTTCCAAATTTGCAGCAACTCTTTTCTCTACATGTTAATTATTCTAAATCTAGAAAAAAAAGTTCCTCGTCTGGCTTCCAATACCACCAACACTACACTACCTGTTTAAATCATTTCCCTTATCATGCACCTCAATCTTTTTCTTTCTACTACTTATACTAATCTGTTCCTGTCTTTTCTCTTTTCTTTCATTTTTTTATTTTTTTTATTTTTTTCATGGAAGAATGGAACCAACCTAAGTGAGAGATGGATAGCATAAAAAGAAAAATAAAAGAGAATTATTAATTTCAAAGAAAAGGCAATAAAAAAGGTAGGAGCACACAACCAGATCTGCATCTAACAAACCAGATCTAAGAACACTTGAACTTTCAAGCTATTTGAAATGAACTCCAATGGCGTCCTTTTTAGGAACCACACAATATGGGTTAGTTTCGTGGTCCATTCGCGAAATGGAGGGAGATAGAGTGAAATTATTAAGAATTAAGAAATGAAAAGATTATTTAGTAAAATTTAATTTTAACGAAGGATTTGATGATGAGTAAAGAATTAATAGGTTTTATGAGAAGAGAGATGAAGAAGAAGGGTGAGGTGCGCAAGAGGAGAGAATAAAAAGAAAATAAATGGAAAAAAAGAAAAAGGAAGGGAAAAGGGAAAGCGAAAAGTCATCCATGACATCTGTAAACAAAGTCATCCACCCACCACCGCCACCACCACCTCTCTCCTCCGATCACAACCATCTACTCTCTCCTCCACCGCGTCCTCCATCATCACTGATCCTCATCCTCCACCTCTCTCCTCCACGCATGACGTCCACGTCGGATCCATCACCATATCGACAGATCCGACCAGATTCGCCAAGATCTAGTTTAGCACGTTAATCCTTTTGTTGCTGGTGTATCTTTGTTTCCTCACCTTTCCCATAATCCATTCGTTCTACCACAAAAAAATCCAGTTCTGAAAGTCATCTCCGCTTCCTTTCTCTCCACCGATTTACTCCATAATAACAAATCCAATGTTAATTAGAAGCAACAAAAAATATGGCTAGAAAAATGATGGAGATTGGAGATTTGGTTTTCTCAAAAAAATGATTTTTATTTTACAGGTTGCAGGTTGCATTTAATTTGTTTACCGGGAGCCACAAGTGAGGAAACTGACTTTCAAGGGTCATAACTAACGATTCTGTTAGTAAAACTAACGAAAAAGGCAACTTGCGTGAAAATGGTAATTCAGGAGAGGTGATATGTGTGTTTTGAAGGTCAGTGGAGTTTTCTGCATTTTGCGGATAGTACAGGGGGGCAAAAAATTATTACCCCAACTAAAACTCATCCCAGCCCTTCAGTAGAGTAGAAAATATCCTGATATAAGGAAGAATAAGTTAAGGTGCCACCTTTTTCCATAACGTTATACGAGTACCGAGGAAGGTAAGGAGTATCTTTTGGATGTTTTTTTGTAGGATTGAGGCAAACCCTTCAATTTTAAATTATGAATCTCATTTTTCTATGTTTATGAAAAATATTTGCTTCAGTGGTAATGAGTATTTTAGTGTCAGTGAGCATGCCACTACAATTATTCAAAGAATGTTACCACCAAAATGCAACAATCGAGGTAATGATTTGAAAGAGATTGAGGATTTGTATATGACTAAGGAAATGCGAGGAGTTTCTCATGGAACTGAACCAAATAGCGTTGTCACATTGATAAAAGACAAATCTATCAGATTGTTCTGACTAATTCTAGACTAAGAAGAAAGTCTAAACTAAGAGGAAGAAAGTCTAAACTAAGAGGAAGAAATTGTTACTCAACCAGATCATCCAAATCGACCCTAGAACCATCTTGAAACTTCAGAAGATAATCAGATGAAGGTTTTGGAGACTTGTCACTGCATCATGCTAGAGGGGAATGTGAGGAAGATTGAGAAACAGATAGATATGGTCATGAATTCAACTACGGTTGTGTGTGAAATGGAAGCTCTGAAATTATTTGATTCTATTGATACGACCTTCTTTTGGTTGCACCTCACTTCTATCAGTCGCCATGATGAGAAGAAAAAGGATAGCTAGATTTTATGACCTACTATGTTAAAAAGAAAATCGCTAGGTTAAAGCAACCCACTCCGCTACAATGAAGAATTTGATGACACTAAATCGTGTTATGTTTATTGAATAGGCCGCTACCAATATATACATAAGTATCACAATTCTCACAATCCATGCCTATTATTGTGGTGATGATTAATTACATTGATTAGAATTGTGTAATTTCTACCAAGTAAGGTAACTAGATATTATGTTACAATAGAAAACAAAAGATCCTTCAATAATGTAGAGGTTTAATTGGAACCTTTTCTATATATGAGGACTAAATTAATCATTAAGAAATTATTTTAGAGAAAAAGAAAGAAAAACAAAAGAAATTTTTTTAGAAACACGTGAAGAAATATGAGATTCTGTAAATGTAGGAGTTTGTTTGAAAATCTTTTACGAGCACGGTGACTAAATTAATTATTATGTAATTGTTCTAGAGTAAAAAATAAAAATAAAAAAGAATTACATACATGAAAAAAATATGAGATTCCATTAAATGTAGGAATTTGATCGGATTTTTTTTACGGACACGACAACCAAATTAATCATTCATATACTATTTTATAGCACAAAAAATGTCAAAAAAATACCTTGTCCCATAACCTATTTTGGCAGGGACTGATTTCTACAACCATTTGGTCTGATTATTATTAGGCATACACTCTGCTACTTTATTCATTAAAAAAATAAATTAATGCAATTAATGAGAAAAAATTACAAATTAACGGTGTTAGTTAAAAAGTAGGGTATTTGGTTGCTAAAGTGTCTAATGGTGGGAAATCTGAATGTCAAATTATGCGTAAATATTGGATGAATAGTTTTTGAAAGACTAATGTTAGGTGACAAAGTATCCAAACCTCCTAAATTGAATACCAAATGTCTTTTATCCACTTTTACTGTTAGAATTTTCTGTCGTATATACATAAATAGTAAGACCAAACATGTTGGTATGAGTTGTACCTACCTTCCATAAGTCCGACCCCAATTTATGTATCAGCGGTAAAAAGTGAGATATAATGACCTTTCTTTTGCGTGCGCATTGTGGAGTCACATTGGCACCTAGGTTCTATTCGGAAAAGTGTTGTAGGAAGAAGTGTTGTGTGAAAATCACTTCTAGAAAAATTAGTAGACTGTTTGGTAATTTTTTATGAAAAGTGCTATGAGATAGCAAAAGCAGCTTATGATGTTTGGTAAAAACTACGGTTAAAATTATGGTTGGATGTAAAATGAGCATAAAGGATACAACTCATTTCAAGCATTATTATTTATAGTTTTAAGTATCTATATAGGTTAATTTAATCAATCCATTTATTTATACAATGAAAGTAACATACTTAAATGTTATTTTTATCATTGTTCAGTATTTATTCTATTTATTTTTATATTTATAATCTTAAATTATTTATTTCAATAAAATAAAATAAGTACTAATAAAAAGATTATTTTTATTAATTAACAAATAAAACTAAAGTGATGATGAAATAATATATACTGTTTAATGAATATCAATTAAGGTTGTAATTATGACCTATAAGGTTGATTTATATGTAGTATTAAATCAAATCAAGGGTTTGTATAAGAAAAAAGAAACTAAAAGTGCATTTCAAGAAATTTCCTAATTCTAAAAAAAAAATATTAAATATGGAATTGGAATATAATATATGCCTACATAGTTAAACCCATATGTTATAATTTTTATGGTAATTGTTTTAAAAACTAAAATGATAAGAAAAAAATGTAACGAAAATGATAAGACCTATAATAATAATAAAAATTAGAGTCGGGGATCTTCCAAATAAATTTGTTATCAGAAAGGAACATCAATCTCTGAGATGTATTGGGAAATTGGTACATGTAGCTCATTTCATTTTTCATGAACGTCATACAGAAAACTTCATTTTTGCTGGACATTGGCAAACTCACAGGGAGGCATACAAATCTACATTACTTTCATACAAGAGAATCCTCTAATTTTGGCAAAAGAAGGAAAAAAAAAGATGTTAGCAAGAAACACAGAGGCAATTGCATACTTCCAAATAGGTAGTTTTCTAAGCTTCCTCGAGGCAAGAACTCATACGCTAGCAGTTTTTGACCATCTTCAATGCAGTAACCAATCAGCTTAACCAGGTTGGGATGAATAAGATCACCAAGATAATTCACTTCAGCCTGAAACACAGATCGAAAAAGAATTAGAAGTAAACCATGTAAATCATTGATAAGACTTCATGTAAAACAAAAAGGATATAAACAATTTGTAGTAGGATTAGGAATAGAAACTTTATACACAAAGTGTACCAGATTAGGAAAATTACATACCAGCCACTCTTTATGACCCTGAAACCCATCGTGATTAAGAGTTTTAACAGCAACAGTGAGCCCTGTTTCAGGTTTTATAGGAGCAGATCCATTTTCTTCAATCCATCCCTTAAACAAATTTAATTCCTCTTACTTTCAACCAGAAAATGCCATATTTAATTACAATGCTACTTTCAGTAATAGTAAAGTACATTCAATATTTATGTATGAACTTTGTACTAAAATTTTCTTTCAAGTGCAGCTTGCATTTCTCTTGTGAATCTGTTTAAAGTCCTCAAGATTATACAAGAGCTATGGTAGTACCAAACAATTCATAGACTTTGGTCCCATTTCAAAAAGAAAGACAGTAAATTGAAACTTGAAGCATTCAACTACATAAGAATCACACACTTGTATTAAAGCTTGTAGCCTCAAAAAAGTCAATCCAACACTTGGTGAGATTTCTAAAATCATACTAACTTATCCTACATTCTCAAACAATGAAATATACACAAATTAGATTGCTTGAAAAATGTTGGATTGGAAGCATACCTCATCAGCAAAGAGCAACGAGGAAACATCAAGGCCAAGATGGTTGAATAGCCAAGCAGCCTTTGCTTCCACATCTTCTGTCTCTTTAAATTCATCACAGACACCACTATTGTCCCTGCTTCAGCACCCTCTCCTTTTCTCTTCACCAACCTAGTCTGCAATAGCCACGCATAGCATATGGCCACCACCATTGAAGCAATACCTGCATCGGCAAATCCCAAAAAAAACACTATCAACATAAAAGAACACCCCTTTAACACTAAATTATACCCACGCAAAAAATCAAAAAATATTTCAACTGAAAATTTTTTCTCAACTATTTGAAGGAGTTGAGAGGATAATTTTGGCCCTTTAAAATCTTATCAATTTTGATTCTTTGCTGCTTCAAAAACCCATTAAGACTAACTTCCTTATCTCCATTATCTTTTTGGTGTCCCCAATTTGCGATAACATTGGGTCTAGTTTTCTCGACGGTGCAGGCAGACCTAGAAATGGACTTCCGGTGAGTAGATTTGACAAGGTTCCTCGGCGAAGACAACGGTTGGGGCGAAGAGAATAACTTACTAGGAGCCGACTCGGTGAGTATATTCTTGTGGGGAGAAAGAGGGTGATCAAGAACTAGAGACGCATAGTGAAGGCTAGGGTTTATTCATCGATTTTGTTTCCATAGATAGGAGAAAAAGAAAGATAAGATTGGGTGAAATGAAATTATTGTCTTTTATATATGGTACGAGTTGTAATTTTGATAACTTTTGTTTGATATTTTTGTCCACATAAAAAACTAACCAGCTTCCCGTGTCTAGTCAAAACTGATGGTTTTGAGAAAGGAGTAATTCTAAGCTTCTCCAAAACCAAGATTTTGGACCCTAGCTTCCCAAGAAGCCTGGTTTGAAAGGTGTTCACCAAACACCAATTTTACAACTTTTCACACTAGAACTAGTTTGACAAAGGGGCACATAAAAAGCAGCAAGAAGAAGCACCTTTTACCTTTTCAATAGCACATATAACTATGCTATTTTAATTAAGTATCATTTTTTTATAAAAAAAATTTGGTCATTTTATTTTCGTATTTCAATTTTCAAGTACTTTTTATAGTTAATGACAAAATTAACCCTAAATAATTTTAAATTAACTTTTTTTTTGGAGGAAAATTAAAGAGGGTTAGTTGATAATCAATAAGGAAATTTTAGTCAATAATTATACAATAATTGTAATCTAATGATTGTCTTGGTTATTGTAAAAACTAAAAAATGACATTTTGGTAGCGTTTGGTTGACGAAATTTTATTTTTTCCTTTAGAATCACTCCAGGGAGAGTGATACCTGGAAGAGTGATGGAAGAGAATGCCATTTTTTACATTTGGTTAACATTTAAGATTCAAATGAAAGTATTATTATTATGTTTATTTTATACTCAAAACTCCTAAAAGAAAATTAAAAAATCCTACTTTATTCTTAAATAATAATAATAATTAAATTATTTTAAATACAATACAAATTAATGTTGTGAAAATAAGATATTTGATAAAAATTAAATTAATAAATAAAATAAAAATTAATAATAAAAAAAGGTTGAGTGTAAACTCATTTTTAAAAAAATATATATTAATGTATACACTAAAATAAAATAGACAAATATGTAATTTAAAAAGTATATATAACTTTTCCTAGATTCAGGAATCACTTTCCCCACCCCTTGCCAAAGAATCACTTTCCTCCATTTTGGGGGAAAGTGGAGGGGTCAAGGAAAGTTGACCAAAAGCAATAAAATTCAGAATCTCAGATTCTCGATTCATTTTCCTTTTTAATTCCAACAATCAAACGTTGTCCTAATAAAAATCGGAGGAAATATATGCTAACATAGTTGAACCCACTTCACGGGTCATGTATATCGGATTAGTATCATATTATCTAGTGAAAAAGAAAAGATTAATGTCATAATATCATTTATTTTAATTTCTGTAATTACACCATAAACTACCATATATTATAGGGGGGAAACATTGAGAAAGTATATGATTAATTCTCTATTAATTTATTTCTCTAAGTAAATAGTATTAAAGTATATATTCTTTTATCATTTTTAAATATTATATTAATGTCATAACATTACTTAACTTGATTAATAAAAATCACATAAGTAAACAATTTATTAAGAGAGATTTTCTTTCATCGCATATGAATTCAATCACATTACTTATTTTTATATTAAAAAACCATATTTAGAAAAGAAATGCTTAAATTTTAATTAATTAACGTCATAAATAATATATTTTTTTTTTGTTTCATCATTCTCAATATTATACTCCCTCTGGTCTTTTATATTTGACGTTTTGGTACTGAATTCTTGTCCCAAATTATCTGACGTTCTCACCTTTCCAAGCAAAAATTCCCTACATTGGACAATTTAACCCCTATCCTCCTCAGTGCTTCCTCCTTTCCATTCTCAACCACATGTGACCTCTTGCTCCCTCTCTCTTCTCTCTCACTCCTCTCAACCATTGCTGGCCACTCCTCCCCACACCACAACCCCAAATAAACCAACCACCACAACCGGATCCGACCACAAGCCACCGTCTCCGCCTCAATCGCTCCTCCACCCACCTGTGACCTCTCGCTCTCTCTCTCTTCTCTCTCACTCCTCTCAACCATCGCTGGCCACTCCTCCCCACACCACAACCCCAAATAAACCAGCCACCACAACTGGATCTGACCACAAGCCACCGTCTCTGCCTCAATCGCTCCTCCACCCACTTGTGACCTCTCGCTCTCTCTCTCTCTTCTCTCTCACTCCTCTCAACCACCGCTGGCCACTCCTCCTCACACCACAACCCCAAATAAACTAACCACCACAAGCCACCGTCTCCGCCTCGATCTCTCCTCCACCCACCTATGACCTCTCGCTCTCTCTCTTCTCTCTCACTCCTCTCAACCACCACTGGCCACTCCTCCTCACACCACAACCCCAAATAAACCAGCCACCACAACCGGTTTTGACCACCACAAGCCACCGTCTCTGCCTCGATCTCTCCTCCACCCACCACTAGATCTGGATCTAGATTATTTTTCATATTTGAATTTGTTGGTATGTATTTTGGTGAGAGAGATGGGTGGCCGGATTTTTTAGTTAGATCTGGTTTGTTCTATTTTTTCCCTTCATGATTCATTATTTATTTTAATTTCTAAAGATTGATGGATCTGGTGTTGGATCTGATGATTATTTTAATTTCTAAAGATTGATGGATCTGGTCATGGATCTGGTGATTGCTGGTAGTGATAAAGGTTGGTGTTGTGCCGAAAGAGAGAGAAAATGGCATATTCGTAGATTTAAAAATAAACAAGGGGTAGAATTGGTAAATCAATTGGTACTTTAATTTTGGTTACTATTCTAAAACGTCAAATATAAAAGACCGGAGAGTATTAATCACTTCTTAGTAAAAATCACTTCAGCAAATTAATTTATTATCCGTTCCCTATTTTTTCATCCTCTCGGCTTCGTCTCCTTGCCAGTTTTAGTTTTTTTTTTGTTTTTCATCCTATCTTGATTTATGTTGTGTTTATGATGAGTGTAGTGGTAAATAAATAATGATGGCGAATCCGGTGATGACGATGGTAAATTCAATGGTGGTGATGGTAGATTCGACTGAATTTTTTTTCTTTATGTTATTTATGGCTGGTATAGAATAGGTATATAGTGATGACAAATCTAGTGAGTATCGTGGTGGTAAGCGTGGTGATGATGCAGTTGGTGAATCTAATCTGGTTTGGCTTTTTAATGTGCTGGCGATGGTGGTGGTGGTGGTAGCGACGGTGGGTGTGGTGATGGTGGAGGTGGTGGCGTGGCGTGGCTGTGTCAGTGTTGTGTTGGCTGAGTGGTGAAGGTAGTAGTGATGTCATGTGTAATTAAATTAGCAGGGGTAAAAAGGGTAAAAATAGAGACATTTTAATTTAGTAAAAGTTGTAATTGTAATTTACTTCATTCGGGGATTTTTTAGAATGATGTTTTAAATTAAAAACTTTGATATCAAATAAATTAGGTTTTACAACTTTTTAGGTATTTTTAGGATTAATTTATTCAATATATATAGGAAAAAAATGAATGCTTGTTGGTCAATTTATTTAATATAGAAGAAAAATAATTATTTAATATTAGAAATGTCTGCATCAATTATTACCTTAATTCTCATACCTAGCTCCAAAATATTATTTATTAGAGTCCGGAGGGAGTATTGTCATTTTTCTAGTTTTTTCATGAACGAAGACAATCATTACTCTCTAATTATGGAGTGATTATTAAAAACATGATAATAGTATATTTTAAATTTTTGGCCAACCAAATTGGAATGTTTTTTTGCCAATTATAGAGTAATTAATACTCCTTCCGGTCGAGAAAGAATATGTCGTTTCAGACATTCTTTCGCGGTCGAAAATGGATATCGTTCTCGGTTTCCAACCATTCTTTCTCCAATTTCTGACCATTTAACCCTCGCTCTCTCTCGTCTCTCCCTCGCGCAGATGCAAGCCAAAATTTTCAAATTTCATCCTCAATTTCGAAGCGAAATTGAAAATTATTTTGGGTGGGAAATGGAAATTTTGGGCGTCAATCATTGTCGACCTCATATATATTGTGAGTATTTCAATTCAATTTCTATTTTTTGTTCAGTCACTGTTTCTTCGTCCACTCCTTTCAAATTATGGTTCTTCACGCTTTGTCCAATTGTGTCATGGAAAGTGTCGATTTTTTGGAGGATTCTCAGTTGGAATCCATAGCTCAGTTTGATGATTCCATGAACATGGTACTTTCAGATTCCATTGGAGACGGTGGAGAGGCCGTCGATGATGCTGTTCAGATTGTGAAGGACTCCGGCGATGAGGCAAATGCAAGTGTTGATGCAATTGTTGATTTCAGGGGTTTGAAGTCAAGATAGCGTACAACACCCCAGAAGGTTATTCATGATTTTGACTTGAACGAACCATCTGTTGAGGAGAGATTGTTGGCAGCCAAGTATAAAGGGGAAAGGGATTTCGACCTCAACAAGCTCCCAATTCCAGGTATGTTTACGTTGACTGATCCAACTTGGGAACCTTCCTTCATTGAAATGTTGCGGCTGTTACTTCCCTCTTACTATTGAAGAAGCCATAGATATAATGATTTTGCGTTGTTGATGAACATTAGGTGATGTGGTTGTAAATTGGAAGTTTGTAAAGATACAATTTGGGGTTCTGTTATTAAGGTTGTAAATAGGATCTTTGTAAATTACCACCATAGTGGTGGTTATTTTTGGATTGTGTTATGAAGAAGTGATTTCTATTTCTCAGAAATTATGATTAAGACTATTACTTCCATCGAGTGTGTTTGTTTATTTCTGACTGGAATAAGCAATGGACCATGCGTTTGTTTGTTCATACTCACTGTTTGTGATGGAATAGATTCATCAATGGTGGATAATCTAACTGAGTTATTGTTCTGCTTATTGAGTTATTGTGTTGGGATTAAACTAACTCCATCTGCAATGAAATTGTTTAATGCTTACCAGATTTTAAGAAGAAATATTATGCTTTTGGTCTGTTTGTTCATTTCATGTTCTTCCTCCAATGTGTTTGGATTAGTTTTTGATGACTGGCCTGGATTTGTATATTGATCTCCTGAGTTTGACTTGAAAATATATGTTGTTTGCCCTGTTTTGGAGTGCATGCTTATTTCTGTCTGGAAATTGATCTAACTGGATTGAGGTTGTTTATGTGGATTGATTTAACTGGATTGAGTTTCTTTTTACTGGATTGCCAAATTATGTTTCTTTATTCCCTGAAATGACTTTGAAATTGTATACTTATTCCTTGCTTGTTACTGGTAAAATATTGCAAAATAAGAAGATAAGAAGATGGAACATAGAACATCATAGAAATATAAACTTTTATTGATTACACCATCACATTACATGTTAATGTGATGGAGAGTTTAGGGAAACGAAGGACACATACATGCAACACAGGAAAGAACTACTCATCAGTTGTGGGAATGCCTGGAATGTCATTACCAAAACTGTTGAGTGCTACAGAGGCAGCCCTAGCATTAGTTAGGGACAAATCAAACACATCTCTCTTCTGCTCCGTATGAACAATTGCAAGAGAAAGATGATTGACAGCCCTAGCATAGGCGTCAATCGCAGTGATGGCCAGCCCTTAATGGTCCTCATCTTCATGGACATCATCCATCCCCTGTTTGATGGCCTCCAGCCTGTTGGTCATGTTGATGATGTCTTGGGTGGTCTAGAGGACCTTATGCTCCAATTGAACAATGTCATCCTGGAGATGAGTTGCAACTAGACCAGCAAAGTTGAGGTGTCCTATTTTGGTATCACGATCCATGGCTTCAGACCTGCAAACAAGTTGAATCAAAACTATACGAGATGTGGCTATGTGGTATTGAGGCCTTTGCTTTAGAAGAGAGCTATTTATAAAAGGAAATTAGAGTTAGGGTGCGGTGAATTAATGGTTGCAAGACAAGCGGCGCAATTGGGAAACGGCGCATGGTTTGGGAATTTAAAAAGGCTGGACAAAAGTTGTGTTAGTGTGTTTCAGTTGCTCTAGACTTCTGTTAAGTGTATGGCAGGTGCAATACTCACCATTTCATGCTACATTTTCACAACAGGCCTACACGTTTTGCCAATCTTATCCAACAGTTGCATTTTATTTTTGAAAATACAAACTACACAATGCACAACACGCAAGAGTCGCGATGGTTCTGAAAAGCACACAACTTTCAATTCAAAGTGAACAATACAAAGTACCAGCCCTATACCTCTCTATTTTTTAAAGCAAAATTCAGGCATTAAGTAAACAACCAAACTAAACAATGAGATTACCAATGCATTACCAATGCATTATACACAAACCTAAACAATGAGTTCAGGGAAGCAAAACAGAAGGAGCCATGCATTACAAACAAACTGCAACATCAAACACATCATAAACGGACCATATTTCTCCACACACTTACATAAACGCAATATTAATCATCTTTCCTACTTCATTGCATATAATATCATAGTCAATATGTCAGTCTAACCAAACATCAACAAACAATCAAAGCAAACTCAGTCCATATCTCTCCATGCATCACACACTTACATAAACACATTACTAATCCAATTTCCTACCACACTGCACACAATTTTACATACAATATGTCATTCCAACCAATAATCTCCATGCATTACATACAAACATAAACACTCAATCAAAACAAACCTCATTGAAAAAATAAAACAGCAACAATTATAAGGAAACTTTGTTAGACAAAATACAATACCCCTTATCCTGCACAATTCTTGTAAGATAGAGCAAAATTCTGTTTGCATATTGACTGTTAGTAATGTGACATCTCTCACCATCAGTAACAGTAGCAAATAGATGTTACTCACATAATTTACAGTGAGTTCTACCTAAGTACTTCAATCCTAAGTTTAATGACTAGAGTTACTTCCTAAGGGTAACTTAGTTCAGATTTAAATATGTCCAATAACTAACCAAATACATCTACCATCCATTGAATAAAGCAATCTTCCACCCATTTTTCTGCAAAACAATAAACAAGTAAATGTCAATATACAATGAACATTACATCTACTCAAAAGCACAAAAACACACTGTCTTACAAGGTAATAGTGGAAGATTAGCAACCGCAGTTGCTAGCATAATTGGATCACATGACAGACTAGAAGGAAGCAATCCTTACCTAACCAACTATTCTTTCTTCATATGAGGGATTCTATAAGCATTGGAACCCATAATTTTCATAATTTCAATCATGCATGACTGTAAAGTGATAAAAATATTGTTTGCCTTCACCTCAGAGAACTCCAAAAAAGCTTTCTTCACTGCTTCCACTAATTGATTTAGGTTATTTGCACATTTCTTCTCTTGCAAAGATTGAATAGCTCTAAAGAAACCTAAGTCAAGTACATTTAAATCAGGGGAATTTGGTGGCTGACACAATAGTGTAATGTTCAAGCCTACACTCTCTACTGCAGTTAGGAAATCAAGATCATCCTCACGTATATGTGTTTTAGCATTGTCTTGTTAGATGATAATTTGTTACATGAGGCTATCCCTCGGCCATTTATCCTTGATGGTTGGTAAAATATATTCAATCATGTATTGTCTAATCACTTGCCTATCTACCCTCTGAATGGGCTTCACTTCTAATGTTCCAGCAATCCTATTTGCGCTGGACCTAATAGCAGCAACCTCATGTACAAGGGGAAACACTCCTGTCTTACCATCAAAAGTACAATTCCCATCACAATCAAATCTAGGCCTAGCAACAGCTGCAAGGAACATAATTTTAGGAATGAAATTGGTACTCTTAATGATTCTTACGGGTTCATCTTCATCAGCCAAGAGGTAGTAGGTTTGCACCTTCCTAGTCGTTTGAAACCATTTCTCATCAATGTGGACCACATTGTGCATGTTAGAGAAATTGTTTCCAGCTGGAGTTGAGTCTGGATCAATCATTGAAAGACAGTGATGAACCCTTTGCATATGGTTTGCCTCTGTTAATGTTGGTTTGATGTTGTTACTGTGGAGCCTCAATTCTCCAGATTTTAACTTCGAAACCAAATAAGTCTTCGAAATACCCAACGCAGTTGCAAGGGACTTAAGGGTTGTTCTATCCCTTAAAGGAATATCTCTAATCTTTTGGAAGTCAAATTCTACCCTCTTTCTGCCCCAATTCCTGACTCTACAGAGCGAAACATTGTGGTTCTCGGACTCCCTGCCCCTTTTCCACAGCCGCTAGATTGAACGAATGTTAACTTGGAAAATCCCAGCAACCTCACTTGTTGTGTGCTTGCGTAGCTTTCCATTCACACTCCTTTGGAGAAACATAGTGTAGGCTGCGATTTTGTCCTCATGACAGAGCTCTTTTCTTTTCAATTTGGCACCTACAATTACCACAATACAACATAATTGGCAATGAGCCAAAGTTGGAAATGGACTTCAAGTGATTTTGGAAAGTTGGAAATGGACTTAACTTGGAACCTCAACGTCAGGTATTGGGTTTTCATTTTACCCAGTATAATCTTCATTGATGTCGTCCAAATGTAGCGTAGCTTGGGCCAAACCTTCTTCGTCTTCTGCTTCGGCATCCTCTTCAATTCGAGGGTTATGCTCAACTAGTGAATCATTACCCTGATTTGGCTCTGACATAGGAAATGGGTTGTTGTGAAACATATGGATAGGATTGAATTCGTTGACATCCATTGTTCTATACGCTTCGCAAATCGAAACAGAAATGTTGCAGCTTTAGAAATTGAGGAGGATGGGTGGGAAGCAAAATAGAGGAGGTAAGAGACCATTGTGAACTGATAGCAACGAAGTAAGGGGGAAAATCAAAAAAATGGAAGTGAATGATTTCAAAATTTAAGAGGGAGTAGGGTTTAGAAATGAAATTGGGTGAAAAATTTAGAGGGAATTGGGAGGATTCCCTCGCGCTGATCGCGTTGATTTTGGAAAATGAGAACGCCACTATAGCAAAGGAGATGAGTTAAATAAAGGGCAGCCTGGTAATCACACACCCACAAATAGTGCGGCCTTAATCCGCGTGCCCGGTCGTGAAACGACATACTTTCGCGACCGGAGGGAGTAACGGATAACTATGTAAACAATTAGTAATAATCATCTTAAAAACTGAAAATGGACAACTAATTCGCTCATTTTATTTCTTCTAAAAATGACAACTAAAAAGACTTAAAATAGTATGTATTTTTTTTTAAAGTAAAAATAAAATTCGAACCTAGTTCAAATTAGTACTCGATAGATAAAAAAGGGTCGAACTAAAAAAGGTAAAAGATATAAGGCTATATAACATTAGTTTATACTCGTATATGCGATCGAATATCCATTGGAAGAACTAGAGATTAAATTCTTTCTTTCTTTTTCTTTCTTTGTTCTCATGAACTAACATCAAAAAACAAATGGAGCAGCACTTTCTTACACAAACAAGCATATGTGACATAAATTAACTAAAAAAAAATCAAATTTATATCGCAGATTTAGTACCAATTTTATTAAAATGATCCTATTATTAATTCAAATTCTACAATCCTTACAATTTTCTACTAGTATTAATTTGATCCTATTATTACGGTTCTCTTATTCTTTGTTATGCTACTAATTAAGTGGAAATGCTCCACCATTTAAAAGCATAGGCTCATGCACGGATTTACGTTCAATTAATAATCCTTCGTTTAACTAAATAAATAACTAAATAAAATAGGAACGATTATAGAAGAATATTTACTAGCATTGTTTTATCATTAGAAATAGTAATTAGAAAATATGAAGGAAATAATTAAAAAAAGTAAAAATGATATTTTTTATATAAAAAAACTTTGGCTCTTGAATAAAGTGACATCTATCATTATATATGGTACGGATTGAGTCACTTAATCACATGAGATTTTATAAAAAAATAATCAACAATAACGACATGACCAAATTGTGATACAAATAAAAAGTTAAGGATTGTAAAATTAATTTAAATAAGTTGAGTATTAAATCAAGAATGATTTGATACTTACCGGATGAGTTTGACCTTAAAAAAAAGAAGAAGAAGCATATGAAACATTGATAGTGGTTGGCCCTCTCCCATCATATGAAGAAAGATGCAACAATATTCACAAAATGGGACCATGGTCTTATGGCTATAGCCTGTATGTCATTGAGTATGAGTCGTATGTTAGTATTTGTGTTGTCCAACAATAGTAACTCGTCTAGCGTATCAATGAGCTTATAAATTAATCGTAGTTTAATAATATTTTCTGCAAAAAGGAAAAATATTTTTTGATTTAAAGTTTTAAGTTTGTATTCTCTCTAAAAGTTGATGTAATAAAATATTTTTTTCAACAATTTGAATTAATTTCTTGGCAAAAGTGGTCCTGTAAGTGGTGGGAGAGGATGCTCAAAATCTCAAAAGATTGGAGGAATTTTGCAAAGAAAAATCAAACTTATTCCTTTTTTTTTTATAAATAATTTTAGATACTTAGATGTGTACTAATGCAAAACAAGAATCTGTCCAAGACAAAGGAGCATAGGTATTCTATTCGCAAACTTTAATTTGGAAAACAAACACAATACTATCTGCCATTCCCTCCGTTCGTAATTAAATATTATTTATAGAAATAATTTTTTAATATGAATTAAGTGTATTTAACAAAATTTAATGTTTAATTTAGTATTATTTTACATTTACCATTCTTTTATAGGTTAAGTTTCCTAAGTGACCCATTCTAATTAATAATAGTTGCATTACTATTAAAATAACCAATCCAAGTCTAAAATTAAAACTTGTGATTATTGTGCGGCTTAAGGGAAAAGAAACTCAAAAAAACAGTGCTTCGTCATTTCTTTGATCGGTGTGCACAACACTTAAACAACATTTAATTACAAAAAGAGAGTATTTATCAATCTAGTGTTATATCGGATGATATGGACGGAACGTCTCATCTTAATATTAAAAATGAGATAGAAAATATATTGTATATCTCGGTTATATCAATTATACTGATTAAATATTGACCGATATAGATGATACATCTTATCTCAATATAAATACTACTCCCTCTGGCCCAAATTATATGTCATTTGGGCCGGAATCACGCGGATTAAGTCCAAACAGTGGAGTCTGACAGCCCACACTTTGTCTCTTCGTCTGTGGGCCGCACAGCACCAACGGGCATGAAAAATTCTTTCTCCTTCTCCTTCACTCATTCTCTCCTCGCTTGCAAAAGTTCTCCCAAATTTTCAAATGAATTTCATTCAAAATTTCTGAGATCTAAACCTAGCTAGCTCAAAATTTTGACAAAATTTGGGTAAAAAACTCAAATTGATTTCGTTTCCCTCCTTCCCCAATCATTTCAATTTGAATGAAATGAGTTATGGGTTTCAAATGTCAGTGTCCCTCTTCATTTTCCATTGAATCCCCTCTTCTCTTCAAACTCTTTCGCTTAAAAAATGGGTTCTTCATCACATGACCTCAATGAATTCCATGACACTCCTTAGTCCCCTATAAGCAATTGGCTCGGCCTTGATGATTTTTCATCAAATTGTTCTGCTATATTAGAATCGCAAAATGACACACTTGCATGCGAAGAAGAGGTTGAGCAACCTATCAACATTCCAGACCTCAACTTGCCACCACAAGAGTCGCAATTTGGTTTTCAAGGTTATTCCTTCCATCTCAAGTTCTTAATTTTCAATATGTTATGCCATTTCTTTTTACTATCTCCATGGTTTCCTAGTTTAGGTCAAAGGAAAGAACTGGCCAGCACTCAATGACACGCCGCATACTCTTGTCTGTTGGGAAAAAAAAAAGAGATTGAAGAAAACAACAACCAGGGAGGTTGCTCTCATGTTTGGAGTGTCAATGAGATCAATGCATAGGCTATGAAAATATGTAAGGGAGTCCGGTAACCACACTCATGACACCAATAGAGTGAAAAACTGTGGTCGGAAGAATTGAATTCGATTTGGAAAGGATTCGAGATATTCCTCTAAGGTTGAGGACAACCATCAGATCTCTGGCTTTCCACCTCGGTGTGAGCAGGAATTTTTTAGATCTGGCTTTCCACCTCGGTGTGAGCAGGAATTTTTTTTCTGCTAAATTGAAGGAATGAGCCATTAGGCGCCACTCGAATTCTATCAAACCCATCTTGACACCAGTCAATCTCACCAGCCGAATCAACCATTGTCTATCCAGTTTCGAACCAACGACAGTACCACACCAGCCAATATTCAAGCAGATGGAGAACATAGTACATATCGAGGAGAACTGGTTGAGCAAGAGATCACAGATTTATTATCTCATGCCAAGAGAAAATGATCCGGTAAGAACCTCCAAAAACTCTAATTTCATTCCTAAAGTCATGTTCTTAGTTGTTGTTGCAAGGCCAAGGTATGACTCCAATGGTGTCTGTACTTTTGATGGAAAAATTGGGGTATTCCCACTAGTTGAACATGTTGCTGCTCTAAGATCGAGTCAAAATAAGCCTCGTGGAATAATTGAGGTTAAACCTATTGCAGCCATCACAAGGCAAATAATTAGGGGTTTTATGATTAGGAAAGTATTACCATATATAGTCAATAAGTGGCCTATGGAGAGTATTATGGATGAGAGTTTGATTCAACAAGACAATACGAAGACACATATTCATGCTGATGATGTTGAATTCTTGTATGCAGTTCAAGAAAGTGGATTGAATGTCAGTTTAGATAGTCAGCCACCTAACTCCCCTGATTTGAAAGTCTTAGACCTTGAATTCTTCAGAGCAATTCAATCACTGCAGAGTAAAGAGTGTGCAAAATCAGTTGTTGAATTGGTTGCTCATGTTGAGGATGCATACCTGAATTTTGAAGTAGAGAAAAGCAATCACATCTTCTTGACATTGCAGTCATGCATGATTGAAGTGTTGATATGTCTTAGTTCAAATTGCTACAAGATTCCTCATATGAAGAAGGATGCACTTGCAAGAACAGATTCTTTACCATCAACATTGCATTGTTGTCTAGACATTTATGTTAATGCGTTAGCTCAAGTCTCTCCATGATGTCTACCAGGTGATTGTTCTCCTTGTGTTTTTTATTTCCATTTACTATGGCAACTAATGTCTGAAATGATTAATTTGCTTGTATTTGTCATGACAGGGATAGGGAAAGACAAGTTAGGACTGTGAAGAATTTGATGGCAATTTATATTTGTGTATGAGTTATTGTAAACACCTTAGCTAGCAAGTAGTGTTGTTTGTTCGGGCCATAATATTGGTTGACCTGGCTTTTTTGTATGTAGCAACTTTTGTGCCACTTTTGATAGATTGTGAAAGTGTTGAAATGTGTATGTAGCAACTTTTTGTGTACATATTGCATAGAGTAGTGCAGATTATACAAATATTTTATAGAAGAAGAATATGCTCAATGGAGTTGTAAGACAAATGTATTGCACTAATTGTGAATGAATATGGTTCATCTATTTACATTGTTTGTGCAAGAATTTGGCCAATTTTATTTCCTCTGTTTACATTGGTTGTGCAAGACTTATGCCAATTGTGTTTCCTCTGTTTACATTTTTTGATTGCAAAGAAAGTGGATTGAAATCTGTTTCCTCTGTTTACGTTTTATGATTTTGGATGACACAGATTTTGCAGAATTCTTATACATATGTGTAGTGTTTTGGATTACACAGATTTTGGCAAATTAGGTTTCCTCTGTTTACCATTTTCGATTGTAAATATTTTGGCAAATTAAGTTTCCTGTGTTTACCATTTTCGATTGCAAATATTATGGCAAATTAGGTTTCCTCTGTTTACCTTCTTCGATTACACATATTTTTTGGCTAATTTTGTTTCCTCTGTTTACCTTATTCGCAAGCACAATTAAATATTTTGAATAACTTATTGAAAGTAAATGGAAATTGAATAAACACTATACTGAAATTTGAATAAACTCAATCCATGAACCAGTGAAAGTGAAATTCAAACTCCATTTATTGAAATAAACTAGACATTACAAAGAAAGGCCAGCACTGAAAATTTTCTAAACATGAAAAGGCTAATCATCCTTAGGGATGCCTAGGAGGTTGTTTCCATATTTGTCAACAGCAGCTTGACATTGTCTTGCAATGGTGACATTGGCATCCATGATTTCGTTCTTAGCCTTCATGAGAGCAATTGTGCTTTCAAGGTGAAGGAGAAAGTCCCCAACAACCTCAACAATGATTAATGCATTTGGTGCTTGATATCGTTCAGTCACTTGACGCTTGATGATCCTAAGTCTTGCTGCCTGGTTCATAAGCTTGTGGATGTCATGGGTTGTCTGCTCAATCCTGAAATTTGCACCCTCTATCTCCTGGTCTAGACGACCACCAACAACCCCTGTACCTGCAAGGAAACTTTCGGCCTCCCTAGCATCCATGGAAGAAAAAAGGTTATTGCTAAACTAATGCAAAGAAACAGATGGAGGAAGCGAGATGAGAAATAGCAGAGGTGTAGAGAAGAAATGAAATGGACGCAGAAACAGATGCAAGGTTGGTTAAATAGAAAAAGATGTGGAGGTGTCATTACTATTCTCAACTACTGCTTTAAAAGTTTCAGTTTTACTGGAATTGAAAGGGTACAAGTACTCCTTGGAACGTTGCAACTCTGAACCGCTACAAGAGGAAACTCAGAGGACTTGCAATACGTGGAGGATTCTCTGCATCTTCAAACCGTTGAATATGTAGGGAATCCCTGTTAATTAGGCAATGCAACCTGCAACTTGTTAAGTAGGCAAGGAATCCGGCAGGCTTTATTGTTCTCTGTTTTGAGAAACATTAACAGGGTAATTTTCAGAAATAATGAAAAGCACAACCATTGTTTTGCAACTAGCCATAAGTTGGATTTCAACATAAAACACAACAAAAAATGTACACATATTCACAATTTGTAAATTCCGGCAACATAAATCCGGAATTATAACCAACCTAAATTAGACTTCTAAACCAAAACCTCAACATATATCCGGAATTACAACCCACAAAATCAAAACCTAAATTCCGGCAACATAAATCTGGAATCACAATCCACAAAAAAAAAATAATGAACCAAAATCATAGTCAAATCATATCACTGAATGACTCATCTAAAGTAAGTAGAACAACAACAAGCAATTGATAAAAATTAAACGATTATCAACAATCTCATCGGCCAACTCTTGTGCCTTCGATTGCCTGTCTACATTGGGGGAAATGACTTCATCATCCTCCGATTGCCTGTCCAGTTTAGGAGAAATCACTTTGGGGTCGTCGTTTGCTGCCACAACCATTGCGTCATCCTCCATGAAATCATCGAAAATAACGATGCTATCCCTCTAGGAATCGTCCCAATAATCGACACCCTCCCATACTTGAAAATTAAAAATGACGAGAGAAGATGGAGAAAAAAAATTGATTTGGTTGAGAGAAGGAGAAGCGAGAGAGTTGGCTGGAGAAAGAACCAGAAATATTTTGGGCGAGAAAAGGAGAAGTGAGAGAGTTTTGGGCGTGTCAGATGCTCTGACCTCGGGTTTTCCAAAGCAACCTCGAATTTTCAACTCCCGCCCGAATCACTCCCACTATAACTTTTGTTTCCTTCCTAGCCCATGTGTGACACGCCATTCTACGCCAAACGATAAGTCGTTTGTGGGACAAAAGTGTAAAAACACAGTAAGTGAACACAATTATTCAGGACGACATATAATTTCAGGCAGCGAAATTTGGGCTAAAACGATATATAATTTCGGACGGAGGGAGTATAAATGCATTGAATATTTATAAATTTGTACCTAATTATAGGTATATAGTTTGACATGGACTATTATATTTGACGGGACAAAACCAAGACTACCTTTGTATCTACTATCCAGTGTGGTGGTGGCCCCGTCGATCAGACTGTACAACTAACAAGGGTTGTGGATTGGTTGTCGTTGCTGGTAGTCTTGCAATTATTTATTTTGTCCATTGTTTGATCCAAGCAATGTTAAATAATTATTTCTTTCCCTTTCCTTTCTTTTAAAAGCTTGAAATTTGATGCCAGAAATTGCCAATCTCAGACAATCATGTACAGATAATAATATGCTGCTGCTGGCTGCTGGCTGCTGGCTGCTGGCTGCTGGGTTGGCTTAATGGTAGTGCTATGGGCCACAAACCAGATAGGGAGGTATTCTGTAGGTAATAGTGACATAAAACAAGTGTTTTATGGTGCCAAATTGCGTCATCGATGGTTCTCGTCCGATTATGAAACAGCTGGTTCTCGTCCGGTTCGTGTAGAATCGGGTTTTTGGGATTGTAAGAACCGAAATTAAAACCAGGATTGGTCGCAAGTTTTTACAGTCAGATCATCCGATTCGTGTAGAAAGAAGTTTTAAAAATTATAGAACTCAAATCATATTCTCACTGTCAGACCGGCTGGTCCGTCCGATTCCCAACGCATATAATAGTGACATAAAACATGTGTTTTCTGGTGCCAAATTACGTCATAAATTAATGGCCGGTTTTGAAACAGCTAGACTAGGGACTTGGGTGCACATCATGATGTGATGCCTAATAATTCTTTTCCCAAACCAGTAAAGAAATCTAAAGCAGAAGACTGGATCAAACACATTTAAAGAAATGAAATGATGAAGATGATAGAGACAAGAAAATGCTCAAAAACAGGCATAAAGAGATTGTAAAGATTAAAAACAAAATAAACTACTACAATATTATAGCAGAAATAATTAAAATTATTTAAAAAAAAACAGATTAACCCTCTCTTTTCTTACTCAAAACACATAATTCTACTACCTGCAGGCTACCAGGCAAAATTAAGAGACTGCCTAAAATACCACAGCAAAAAAGGGCAGCTCTGAATCTAACTTCTAATTCTATCATTACTACTAATAGATATAGATTTTACTCTAGAAAGCCAGTTTTGGTCAAGATAGCATTCCTCACTTTGCTAAGATCTCTGCCTTTGAGTGTTCTTCCAATCCCTTCATACACAGAGAAAGATGAAATCTGACTTCTTGCAAGCTTCATAGCTATCCATTCATGTGGAGGGATCATGCCATCATCATCATCATAACCATCATCATCATCATGACCATGACCATAGCCATCAACGTCATCATCATCAACCCATGATGACCCCATTCTTGAATTCTTGCCATAAATCTTTGACCAATCAGGGATGTTCAAAGGAGCAGAGCACTGCTGAATTCCCACTTTCTTAGATTCTTGTTTTGTTGGTGATGAGTTGCTGTTGTTGTTGTTGACGTGAATTCTTGGGATCATTCTTGGAGCACTAGACAGGAGATGAGATGCTGATGATGAGGAGGAAAAGAAGTTGTAATGATTCTTAGGAGTTGAAGAATCTTCTACTTCTTTCACCACAGGCCATACATCTTCTTTTTCAAATTCTTCATTTCTCATGCTTGATCTCCTACTACTGTATCCATCAACTCTGCCCTTGCCAATCATTCCATGCCAATCTGCCATGATTCTCTGCTATCTGTAAATCTTAAACAAGAGGGATAAGAGATTCAATCAAGGTAACTTTAATTTGAAATCTCAAATCAAGGTAATTAGTAGGTATGGGAAAAAAGAGGAAGGGATGATTTGAGCAAAAAGCAGGCCTGCTCCTCTGGATATAAATAGAAGGGGTAAAAAACTTTAAGGCTTGAGGTGATTTGTTCCCTATATTTGTCTGTTTTTCTCAAATAGCTCCCTATATTTCACAAATCCTAAATAGCCCCCTTCGTTTATAGATTTGCCTCAAATAACTCCTCGCTCTTTAATTTTTGTCTCGTATGGCACCATGTAGGATCTCATGAAGTACAAAAACAAGGACTATTTTTGACAAAAATTGCAAACACCAGGTGCTATTTGGGATTAATGAAACATACGATGTTATATGAGAAAACATACAAACATAAGTGACATTAAATCAAACTTTAAATAAAGAGTTTTCTTACCGTCATGTATTTGTGTGGTATAAAATGATGTAAGTTTTGGAATAAATCATTTTCTTACTGTATCCGATCATGTATTTTTAGTAAGTAATTACCTCATATTTATATCGTTATTGCTTTTGAAATATGAGCACCACTAACAGCAACTAACTGTTGATTTATTATTATTATTATTAGATGTATAAATGTATTTTGAGTGTGTTTACCTTTGTAGTGCAATTTTTTCCTTTCATGACAGGAGTATGTGATAAAATCAAAATTATCAATCCCATTCAGTCCCGGCCCAGTAAAAAAATGAGAAAAAAAAAAATGTGTACTTTCATCCCAGTTTTATCTCATTTTGTATTGATTATATTGATCAAATGTCGACCAATATGTTTTGGTTCTATTTTGTTCTAATTCAAAAAGATTAAAATAAAAAGTCGTTTACCACTTTGAGACAAACCCGAGTTTTTATCTTTCATAAATTCCAATTATCAGGATCAATCAATTATCAAGATTAAAATATCATTTCCGTGGAAGCACTTTTTAATTACATTTAATAGTTTTTGATATTATTTTAAAGGAATTGTTTCAATAAAGTATAATTGCATTTAATTGAGTATTTATTGTTTTAAATATGATATTGAGATGTCAATTGGGACCGTATTTTGATAAAAATTAATATATCTCGTACTGATAATAAAATTAAAATATTCACCAATAGAGGATTAACAATATTCAATAAAACTAATCGGTTATTGAGCTGGGAACCACAAAGGGGGCAAAAGTTGTAAGAGAATAATATCGGGAATCTACCTTGGATTGACTTGATTTTTGCTTCAATACCTCCAAAAGGAAAGTTTTGAAAGTGGTATCTAGCATGACCATAGAGACTTAACCAGGCAGGCCAGGGCAGAGTAAGAGAATAGCTGTGAGAAACAATTTTTGGTGTGACTATTCTATTTCGACAACAATGGAAGTCACAGATTTTAATTTAAGGACCTCTCAAAGTATGGCACATGCCATTTGTGGGAAGTAGCATAGGCACCCTAGTGAACTATTAAAGTATAATCCTACCTCTTATAATCTATTTGTTTAAAAAAAATACTCAATTCTGTCCAAATATGGTTATTAAATTAACGACTCAAAGTATATTTTTTTTAATGTCAACACGCAAATAATTAACTAATAAATAATAAAAAAAAATTAATCAAATAATTAAAGGGTTTTTTTTATCTCTACTATTTTCATCTATGTTATAATTTAATTAATTGATTTATTACAAAAGTAATTTGCTATATCTGAGTTTTGTTCACTTAACTTTGTTACCGTACCAAGAAGTTTTGTTTAGGGAAACTACAATTTATTTTTCCTTTTACTAAATAACTTTTTACTCCCCTATACTATCGTCTAAAAGCAAGAACCTCCCTTGTACTTCATTTTTTGCATTACGCCTCCCCTGGACTACTGTTTTCGGGCAAAAAGTCTCATTCCGTTAAATTTAACTGTTAAATCTAACAGATTACCTACTATAACAGTTTTTTTTTAAACCTATTATAGCAGGTAATTATTTCTTTTTTCCTTTTCCTTTTTTTATTTTTTCTTTCTTTTTCCTTTTTCTTCTCTGCTACACCTTCATCCTCAATCTCCATTTCTTTATTTCCTTTTTTCCTTTTTCCTTTTTCTTCTCCTCTTCCTTGGCCATGTTTTTCCATTTTTGAAGGATAAAATGAAAAAAAAAGAAACCTTGCTGGCGATTTGCAAAAAAATAATGCTACAATTTTATTTTATTTTTTGCAGAAAATCATAAATCTACAAATTTATCAAACCCTCAAATTACAAACCCTAATTACACAACAACATCTAAATCCTAAACCACCACCACTCCAACTAGATCACCCCAAACTATTACCTCATCTAATTACCCACATATTCTTGACGACAAGACTTATCAAGCTCACAATCAAATTAAAAACAGAGTAGACGACAGATTTAATAAAAAATGAAATCCCAAATCAATAAGAATAGCAACAACAACACATACCAAATTAGTGGCAAAAATGTTGTGTTTCTCTTTCGCTGCATATTCAAAAACACTAATCGACCATCTAAAATCACTCAACATCCCAGTCCTTCCTCGCCTCATCGATTCTGAATTCTCCTTCATCGAATCCACCTTTCACTTCTCTTTCCCTCCCAATCTAGGGCCCAAAATCCAAAGATTCTAAAGAATCAATGGTTTTAGCAAAGCAAATATTAGAGAAAGGGGGTCGCCAGATGGCGCTGATCGTCACTCAAATATACTTAAATTTATCCTGATGCCTAAATGCACAAAGTAATGTGTATAAAGCAAGTCAGGGTCGAACCACAGAGATTGAAGGACTAATTTGCTAGTGAACTAGTATGACAAGGCAATATGCGACAAATCTAACCGAAGTAACAACAACATGGGGGTTTTATGTTGATTAATAAATTAATCAACGCAGAGTATGGGAGCTAACAAAACAGAATTGGAAAGTACTAATCTAGGGCACGAAAGTAAATCGTAATCCAGGGCAAGAAACGTAAAGTATTATCCAGAGCAAGAGATGTAAACAGATCGAATGCGGGAAAAAGTAATGAAAAGGATATTAATCAAATGAGACGAGATCTTAGCGAAAGGTGCTCCCTTGGGTTGTTTTCTAGGTCGGCCAGTCATTGGTGCAGAGGTTTTCTAGACTCATGTGCAGATCTGCTATAGGGACCGCGTTTCCAGACCGCATCTCCTGCTTACCTTCGTAGATAAGAGTCACCCCCCGTTTCCACATATGAGGTGACCTTGACGTTCAGCCGTCCTCCCAGCTACCTTCCTTGTCATCAAAAGGTAGCCTTGACCGTCCGGCCTGTCCCGGCTCGAAGTAGGGAGGCTAAATTCAGAACGCCCATGAAGGAGAGGTAAGACAGATCTAGGGCGCGATAGCACAGCTTGTCAGACTCATATCGCATACCCTAGATAACTGTTTACCCCTAGGTGAGGCCTCTCGCGCTGCCTCCCCTAGGTGCCTGCTCTAACTCCAGGGCTTCGTGTCAGTTATAACCCTGGAATATGACGTTACTCATGCAGAAATACTAAAAGGTGATCAAGCTCTTAACAGTTCTAGACAAGCATGTAATGAAATCGATAAACAGTCATGTGTCACAAGAGAATATATTAAGCATGCATTAGACCTCTTAGCCAAACCCTACAACCCGTGGAACACCCTTCACCAAGAAAGGAGTATTTAGCTACTCATACTATAGTATAAACAGTAGGTATATATATTCATACAATGATAAAACAAGGAAAGTAAAAAGGGAGTAGAGTAAACCGATGGATTAATTAATAATCAAATAGGAAAGTTGTTGACAATGGCTGCCCTTGGAAGAGGAGATGATTCCCAGAAAATAAGCACTGAAATTAATGTAAGAAAATATCCTTTTGAACCAGTCGTCCTTACAAAACCCTAATACTATGCTTATATAGCCTAAGCCTAGCTAGGAGACAAAAATAGCTAAGGGGAGAGGAAGGATCAATGAGGGCGTGACAGCACACGTCCTTGCAAAAGGAATATTCTGGGATTCCTGGCATGCCTGGTATTTTCTGGAAGCGCCTGGGATTCCGCCCGGATCTCAGAAGATGCTCTTTGGAAGAAGGCTCAGAACTTGTCGAGGCCTTGGGACAGCGCACTGGTCTGGTTCGCGTCGAGGTCTTGACATCGCTCGATCCTCTAGGCCTTGAAACTGGAAATCCACAGAAATGCTCTCAAATCGCTCCTTTTCGGCCTTTTCCCTCCTTTGATGCTAATCTGCAAATAAAACTGAAATGAAGGTCAAATAGTAACATCGAGCCCCCGAAAGGGCTAGAAAGGAGGGTGAAACCGAAACTATTAGACATGCTATCAAACATCCCCACACTGCCCCTCTGCTCGCCCTCGAGCATAAACAAAATTGAAAAACCACCTCATTCGTAAACATACGCAATCAACTCCCAAAACACAGAATCTGCACGTCATTCAAAAAGCTACACCCAAGCAAAGCAAATCCAGACCTAGAAAAGCACCTGCATCCGGCTAATAGGATAACGACCCTACCAATCAGACTTTCCCATATCTAGCCTAATCACCAGCAGTCCTCGCATAGGCATGCATTTGCACTCATTCTCTGAATAAAACAAGTGTTTAGGCTATCACTCATGAATGCAAATAACACAACACAGGCATGGTTTGCACGTCAATCCGAGTACTGTAGAACACATGCATGGGCAATCAACACTCGGGAAAACATCGCATCAGCAAATAAAAGAAAAGGGGTCGAAAGAGTTAGAAAGGTGGAAGAGGGGAGAAAAGAAGGAAAGGAAAGAAAGAACCAGGCAAAACCTGGTTGGATCCCTTAGCTGGGAGAAAGAGAAGTGGCGAGGCAGCTTTTATTGAGGGCACGAGATGAAACGAGGGCTAGACAGAGGTCTTCTTTCGGGGCCAGGAAAGTCTCCGAATTGAAGCTTCGGATGCGGATGCTTTTTCTTGGACGCTCGGAGCCTTTCTCCTCTTATTTTGAGATAAAATCAAAATTTTGATATTATTATATATATATATATATATATATATATATATATATATATATATATATATATATATATTTTAGAGTAAAGGAGATGGCCCTTGATTTGGCTCCTGCATCGATGGTGACTTCTTTTTCGCTTCCCCACACTTGAAGGTTTCAGGGGCTCGATTTGTATGAATGGCCTAGGGCTCGAAACTTGCCCTAGACTCCTGCTTTTTGCTCTGAAGTCTTTTGCTTTTGCCTTCCTTCCCCACACTTGAACTCGTTTGATCCCTTTAGGTGTCTAGCCCTCGACGTTGCCCTCAACAATTGCTACCTCACCTGCCAAGGAAAAAGATCAAGAAAAGGCAAATGGTTAGGAAAGAGTATGAAAAGAAGGGGAATGTCGGGGGCTCGAGAAGAAAAGAGACATTGATGCGAAGCTTTCCGTCGTATTTAAGCTTTCCCATGTCCTAACAGTGACTATACCCGGGGATATTATGCAAACCTAGACCGTGCCTAGCTAAGCATTTTCACTCAAAAATAACGGGCATGAAGTTTAAATATGCTCACGGGATCAATTGTGACTACTGGTGTTGTGGCCTAGATATAGATATAAGGGCTAGCAGGTCTAAAAATGCATGCTCAGGCGTAGGTGCTATGGATGTCATGCTTTTTCTATGCATCGAAAGTTTGAAAAACACATGCCAAAAATGAGGGTTTGAAAATTTTCCTAGCATGGCTAAAAATAAAATCCGAAGATCATGCAATCATGCAACAAACGTAAAAATAAACAATAACTCCCTCCCAACACTTAGGCAGCGCATTGTCCTCAATGCGGGGAGAGTATAAAAAGGAGTTCAAGAAATAGAAGTACAGTACAAAGCAAAAATAGTAAATTGTTCAGTGCCCCTTTTCGGGGGCTGGAGAGATAAAATTGTTCAGGAGGGGCTACTGCGGAGGCAGATTTCTGCGGGCAACTTCAGCCGTCAAAGCCTGAAGTTCCCGTAGGATAAGCTGGAGCAGTCTTGTTTGGGTCGGATCATAGACAATGAGAGGAGTTTAGGGCTGTCTTGGTGCTGCTGCATTCTGGCCTTGCGTCGCTTGGCTTTCGGGGGCTCGAGGAATGGCATTGGAATGGGGACCCGAGAGATCTGGATAATAAAAATGCCACCATTCTTGGTCCCAAAAACTTTCTCCGCTGCTGGGGCACAACCTGGATAAAAGCTCAACACACCGCGTGAGAGACATAAATGGCCCATGACATCCAAGGTTCTGATATCCAGATCCTTGAATGCCAAAGGCTCGGAAAGGTTACTAGCAGCCAGGTCAATGTTACGCATATTCACAGCAAACAGGGAGATTAACGAACCAAAAATAGGCCCACGACCACCATTTAAAACATGCAATACACCAGAAGCTATCCAAAAGCCTAGGTTGACCCTACGTTTGTGTTTCATGCACCATAAAAATAAGAGTTCCTGCACAGATATCTGTCCCGAGGAACCAAATCTTGTGGAAAAGGTGAGGGCTAGATATCGGTGCAAGATACGCAAAGCAGGATCAACTATTTCATGGGCTTTACTACCCTTAGTATCATATTTAGCATCAGACTTATTGGTTAACTCACAAAAAGCAGCAGTGGCATCAAAAACAACAGGGATAACAGTTAAAGCGTTTTTATACCGAGGGGTGTTCAATTCATCCTTAGTCACAAATCCCAACCAACAATTAAATTCACCAAGAGTCAAGTGTTCCCATTTGTTAGCTAGCCTAAAGTTGATCAAACCAAGGGTAGAAGAATTCGGACCGACTTTGCCCTTTGGCCTAAAGGTCCCATCTACCTAAAAAGTTGTGAAAAACTCTAGGGAAAGCTCAACATAGGTCGGATGCTCTAGATAGAACAGGGACTCCCAACCAATGTTGGCAACATACTCCCTGACTCTTGACTCAATACCCATTTTGGCAAGAAAATCAAAATCCAGGCGCGCACATGAGCTAACGCCCTTGGAATTCAGCAAATTCAACTTGTCAAGAGAGTGCTTGTCATTAAAAACAATCCATTCATGGGGTGATGAAAGGTCAGAAGTAACCTGGTGGGAGCTGGACCTAGGGAGGGATGAAGGTTCTGGGGTCTCGGCCTCGACTTCATCCTCTACTTCGGGGGCTCGAGTTTTCTTTGAGCTCGAGGGCTTGCCGGAACTGGTGGATGGGAGTTTTCTCTTGGCACCTACTGGCGTTGCAACTGCGGCTGGCTTCTTCGATGCGGGAGTGGCTTTTGATTTCCCTTTCTTGGCCGCTGCTCTTGCCGCGGCTGCTTTCAGCTTCTTCTCCTCCTCCGCTGCTCTCTGGGCCTCGAGATCCTCCTCCTCATCGCTGCCCTCTGCGTCCCCACTCTCTCCTATTCCTTCTTCCATGCCTTCTAGGTCTTCGTTCTCTTGGCCTTCACCCGGCTCTCCTTGCTCCTCCATAACCTCTGGTTCTTCGTCTGAGATTTGGATGTCCTTTAGGACCTCCTCAACGGTTAGGGAATGATGGGGAGCTAGGAAACGATCGACGGCCGCGTCAAGGGGGGATTGTTTGGCGGACGTAACGGGCTTTTTCAGCTTGGACTTGGCCATGGATGAACCTGGAGGTAGCTTCACCACACGGCCGCCCCTAGTGGTCGTGGTGGTTGGGGGAACGGAGCCGGTGATCTCTATGTCATCTTCCACCGGGGTAAACTCCCAGGTCTGGTCCACGGCTGCCGGTGATAGGGGCGTAGGAGAGGGGATGGGAAGTGGATGGTCAGATGGTGGTGTGACCATTTTGTACGAAGCAGAGTTGGGTGTGGCTGACTGTGACCTAGATCGGGAAGGAACTGGGCTAGAGGCGTCTACTGGTGTAGGTCCGGCAGTATTTTTGCGAGCTGGCCTCTTAGTTTTAGGTGCCATTGATGGTGGTTGAAGAGAAGACAGTGTTGGAGTAGGAGACGGTGGTGGAGAGAGGATGTGGTTGCGTGTTTGGTGAGGGAGAAAGGTGAAAGTGATAGGGTTGAAAGTGATGTGAGTGAAAAATGGAAGGGGAGCGTGGGAGAGAGGGTAAAATCACAGCTGGCAATAAATGGTGCAACCTTTTCATTGATGAGGTCTGCATTTTCTGCGGCTTGACAGGCGACGTGGCACCCTGGGCGTGGAGCACGATGACCCACGCATATCCCAACTGCCTAAAAGGATAGCAACTTTTTAAATTTCAAAATGGCAGTTGGTATATTTAAGATACGGACAGAAAGGGAGAATAAAGGTGAGTTAATGCTAATAAAAAGGAATAAAATCATAGGGAAAGGGAAAGGTAAGAGATATATACAAGGAATAAAACATGGAAATAAAATCAACAAAAATCAGAAAATTCAAAAGGTGGCAGAGGAGATAAGGGAGAGAGAAAGGATACGGCTGGCATATCAAATGCCTCCAACGTGGTCCATTTACTCGTCGGGACCTCGACGTGTTTTGATATTCTAGGTCTGGACAGGTGGGTCCTCCACCATAGCCTCCTCAACAACCGAGGGCTGGAAACCTTCATAGAAGGGCTTCAGTCTTTGCCCACTGACTTTGAAGATGACTCCTGTGACAGGATTCTGGATTTCAACTGCCCCATGGGTATAGATTGTCGTGACCACGAAAGGTCCCAACCATTTGGATTTCAGTTTCCCAGCGAAGAGTCGCAGTCGTGAGTTGTACAACAAAACTTGCTGTCCAACCGAGAACATTTTGGGACGAAGATGTCGGTCATGATAGGCTTTTGTCTTGCCTTTATAGAGCAGGGCGTTCTCATAAGCATCATCCCTTAACTCTTCTAGCTCTTGAATTTGCAAGCGCCTCTGTTGGTCAGCGAGGGCTAGATCTGTGTTGGCCTTTCGGATAGCCTAGAATGCCTTGTGCTCTATCTCCACCGGGAGATGGCACGACTTCCCATAAACAAGCCTGTAAGGGGTCATCCCTATCGGGGTCTTGAAAGCTGTTCGATAGGCCCAGAGAGCATCACCCAATTTCAAACTCCAATCCTTTCTGGACTGGTTAACGGTCTTTTCAAGAATGGACTTGATCTCACGGTTCGAGACCTCAGCTTGTCCGTTGGTCTGAGGATGATAAGCAGTGGATGTTCTATGATGGACTCCATACTTCGTCAAAAGAGAGGACACAACACGGTTGCAAAAGTGGGCACCCCTATCGCTGATCAGTGCTCTAGGTGTACCAAACCGATTGAAGATATTGGTGCGGAGGAAGTTCACAACCACCTTGGAATCGTCCGTTCGAGTAGCCTTGGCTTCGACCCATTTAGAGACATAATTGACGGCCAGAAGGATGTAGATGTTGCCAAAGGAATTGGGAAAAGGGCCCATGAAATCTATACCCCAGATATCAAAGATCTCGCAAGCGATAATGTTTGTCAAGGGCATCTGATTCCTGGCCCTGATATTTCCAGTGGCCTGACATCGGGGGTATGAAGCGCAGAACATGTAACTATCCTTGAAAATGGTGGCCCAGTACAGCCCAGCTTCCAGAACTTTCAGGGCAGTTTTCTTGGCCGCGAAATGGCCTCCTTCTGAGTGGCAGAATTTAAGGATCGAGGGCACCTCGTCCATGGTTACACATCTACGGATGATCTGATCGGAGCAGTGTTTCCATAGGTAGGGACTGTCCCATATGTAGTATTTTGCTTGTCTTCTGATTCTGGTGCATTCAGAGGAAGTGGAATCGGCTGGGTAAGTGCCTGTAGCACAAAAGTTTGCAATATCGGAAAACCATGGGGAATAAACAGTTTGGACTAGACATAAGTGCTCGTTTGGAAAAGTATCTCTGATTGGCACAAGCGAATTATCTTCTTGGGCTGGAAGTCTACTCAAGTGATCGGCGACAAGGTTTTCTCTTCCGGCCTTGTCTTTGATAGCTATATTGAATTCTTGAAGGAGCAAGATCCAACGAATAAGCCTATGTTTGGCATCGGTTTTGGTCAACAAACACCGAAGGGCAGAATGGTCAGAGTAGATGAGGACCTGAGTTCCTAGCAGATATTGTCTGAACTTGTCTAGGGCGTAGACTACGGCTAGAAGTTCTTTCTCAGTGGTGGTGTAGTTCTGCTGGGACGGGTCTAGCAACTTGGAAGCATAATAGATGACATGGGTCTCTTTATCCTTCCTCTGACCCAAAACGGCGCCTAGGGCCTGATTACTGGCATCACACATGACCTCGAAAGGTAGTGTCCAGTCGGGGGCTCGAATAGTCGGGGCTGAGATAAGTTTGTTCTTGAGAAGTTCAAAAGCGGTCCTGCAGGCCTCGCTAAAATCGAAGGACACGTCCTTCTGGAGCAATTTACACATGGGTTGGGCAATCTTCGAAAAATCCTTAATGAACCTTCGGTAGAAACCGGCATGGCCTAGAAAAGATCTCACATCGCAGACACAAGATGGGTAGGGCAGGGATTCTATTACTTCTATTTTGGCTTTGTCAACTTCAATTCCCTTGGCCGAGATAACATGACCAAGCACCAGGGCTCGATCCACCATAAAGTGGCATTTTTCAAAATTCAGGACAAGATTCGTCTCAATGCAGCTCTCTAGGCACCTTTTCAGATTGTTCATGCATTCTTCAAATGAGTTTCCATAGACGGTGAAGTCGTCCATGAAGACTTCGATTCCATCTTCAACTAATTCAGAGAAAATGCTGACCATACAACGCTGGAAAGTGGCAGGGGCGTTGCATAAACCGAAGGGCATGCGTCTATACGCGAAGGTCCCGAAAGGGCAGGTGAAGGTTGTCTTTTCCTGGTCTTCAGGAGCAACTGGGATCTGATGGAATCCAGAGTAATCGTCTAGGCAGCAATAATGGGTTTTACCGGCGAGACGTTCAAGCATCTGATCGATGAAGGGCAGTGGAAAATGATCTTTCCTGGTAGTAGAATTTAGCCGGCGGTAGTCGATACACACTCTCCACCTATTCTGGATCCGGGTAGGAATGGATTCTCCAGCCTGACCAATGGTGATAGTTATGCCTGTTTTCTTGGGCACAACTTGGATAGGGCTAACCCATGGGCTATCCGAGATGGGGTAGATAACTCCCGCGTCCAACAACTTGAGAATCTCTTTCTTCACCACTTCCATCATAGGCGGATTAAGTCGTCTCTGGGGCTGGCGAATGGTCTTGCTCGCGTCTTCTAGGTGGATGTGATGAGTGCATAATGCTGGAGACAAGCCCTTAATGTCCGCAATGGTCTATCCTATGGCTTGCCTGAAGTTCCTTAGCAAGGAAATGAGCTTGGACTCCTCGAGGCCTTCGAGCTTGTTGGAGATAATGACAGGTAAAGAGTTATCGGGGCATAGATAAGTATATTTCAAGTGAGTAGGCAGTGGCTTCAGATCTAGGACTGGAGCCTGATCAATAGAAGGAAATAACTTAGCATGGCCTGGATATTCGGGAGACTGATTCGGAGATTCATGCTGAGCAACAACGCATTCCTCTAGGGCAGCGACGACTGAGTGTAATTCAGAAGGAATAGGTAGTGTCGAGGCCACGACATCTAGAAGAGCTGGCGTCAGACTCCTGTCAAGGGCAAATTGCAAGGGGTCAGTAGAATATATATCATCAATTTCCCCTACAATGGGATCAACAATATCAACATAATTCACACTAGAAAATTCGGAGGGGTATCGCATGGCTTCTAGCATATTGAATTTGATGATCTATCCATCAAATTCGA
Source organism: Viola odorata (assembly GCA_963691705.1). NCBI lineage: Eukaryota > Viridiplantae > Streptophyta > Magnoliopsida > Malpighiales > Violaceae > Viola > Viola odorata. Next base: position 20,182,193 of record OY829543.1, read on the forward strand.
GGGAGATGGTGGCATCATGAACATCGATTTTTGCTCGGGCTGTGGCCAGAAAGGGGCGGCCTAGAAGAACATCTGTGGACTTGGTGGAGTCCTCGTTCTCCATTGCAATCACATAAAAATCCGCAGGGAATAAGAATTCTCCTACTTGGACCAAGACATCCTTGATGATCCCCTCGGGGTAGATGATAGAGCGGTCAGCAAGTTGGATGGCGAGGTCCGTAGGTACGAGAGGCTCGAGGCCTAGACTGTGATAGATTACCAGGGGCATAACATTGATTCCCGCTCCGAGGTCACACATGGCCTTGCCAATATCAACTGTTCCGATTCGGCAAGAGATTATAAATATGCCCTGGTCTTTGCATTTCGGAGGGATCCGACGCTGGATATGTGCAGACGCGCTGGCACCTACGCTGATCTTGTTAACTTCGGCGAACTTGTTTTTTTTCGTGCATAATTGCTTCAGAAATTTGGCATAGCGAGGGATGTTTTTCAAGCTCTGGAGAAGAGGGATGTTTACGACCACTTTACTGAACATTTCAAAGATATCGCGGTCCTCCTTATCTTTCTTGGTCTTGACCAATCTGTGAGGGAATGGGGGCTCGAGAATCTTATGAATGTATTCCTGTGTGAATTCAGGTGGGTTAGGGTCGTTCCTTGGTGAACCTCTGGGAGAGCGGATTCTATCTTCCATGACTTCGACAGATCTGGGTACTTTAGGGAGCTTTGGTCTAGGTTTAGGTCGAATCTTGGTCTCTGGAGAGTTTTCAACTTCGGGGGCTAGAGAAGTAGGTACTTTCAAGGTCGTGCCACTTCGCAAAGTTAATGCACAGACATTGTGCTTGGGATTTACTTCTGTTTGAGGTGGTAGTCTGCCATGATTTGTCAACTCTTGCAGTGTGGCAGTCAGGGTACTCATTTGCTTTTTGAGTTCATCTATTTCTTTCTGCTGCTCGGGATTCTTAGGTACTTCAGCAGTCGGGGGCTGGACAAAATTCTGGTCTGGAGGGTGGACGAAGGTCTGATCCTGAGGAGGTTGGCGTTGATATTGGTTCTGATGAAATGTGGGTCGAGGTCTGAAATTTGGCATATTAGGAGGGGGATTTCCATAGGGGTTCTGATGCTGTTGATGGCTAGGTCCCAAAAGCTGAGTGTTTGGAACCCACCCTTGGTTTGGTTGTTTCCAGCCTTGGTTGTAAGCCTGAGCGTAAGAGAATGGAATAAATTGGCCAGCAGCATTCACTTGTATTTCCTCCGGAATATGCGGACATGCATCAGTGGGGTGGTCCACGAAATTGCATATCTGGCAGGCCTTGACAGGTGCGGGTTGTGCTGTTATGAAGTTTTGGAACATTCCTGTAAGAGAAGATATCTGGTTCTGAAGGACAGCTACTTGGACATCCTGGCCTGGATTGTTGGCAAGGTCGTCAGAGGTGTTCTTGGCCTGGATTGCGGCTCTTGGGGTTAGAGCAGTCAAGGATACATTGGCGGCTGCGTTAAGCAGAGCCTTGTCCTGAGCCTTGAGGCCTTCACAAAAATATTGAACCAGAGCGTGCTCGGTAAGATTGTGGGTTGGGCAACTCGATTGCATTTTCTGGAATCTCTCATAGTACTGGGCTAGAGTTTCCTCTTTCTTCTGAACAATGGAGACGAGCTGCTTGCGAGTGGTATTTGAGATAGAAGTCGAGTAATATTTCTCAGTGAAGATTTTTGACATGTCCGCCCAAGAACGAATAGATCTTGCGGGAAGGTCGTAATACCAATCTAGGGCATCATCCTTGAGAGACCACTGGAATGCGCGAAGCTTGGCTTGCTCAATACTAACGTTTGCAGGTTTCATGGCCTCGCAAATGGAGTGGAGCTGTTGGAGATGGCGAAGAGCATTTTCCTTGGCTACCCCTCGAAAGGTAGGCAGATGATGAAGCACGGCGGACTTCAGAGTCCAGTCATTAGGGACATTGGGCCAGTCAATGCAGCTACTGGCCATATCAGGGGTTGCATGGAAATTGTCGATGGTTTGCTGGTCTGGGGGTGGTGGATCTTCGTGGTTTTCACGGTTGTTACGGTTGTCATTGTTGGCTAGGTCATCCATTGCTGGAAAATTAAAGTGATTTGGTACGGGGTTTTCGGGGTCACGATGGAGAAAGGTCAGGTCTGGAAAAAGCTGATGTTCCTGGTTAGCCAGATTAGAAGGGGAACCGTCAAGGGCAGGATGAAGGGTCACTCTACGATGAGAAGAAGTCCCTTGAGTTTGCTTACGAAGTCCTCTTTCCGTTCTGGTCAACTTGAGGTCTAGAGGAAGTAGATCGGGAGCAGATCTCCTGGTCATACAAGAAAAACAAAACAAAATCAGTACCGTGCAGTCCCCGGCAACGGCGCCAAAATTTGATCGTCACTCAAATATACTTAAATTTATCCTGATGCCTAAATGCATAAAGTAATGTGTATAAAGCAAGTCAGGGTCGAACCACAGAGATTGAAGGACTAATTTGCTAGTGAACTAGTATGACAAGGCAATATGCGACAAATCTAACCGAAGTAACAACAACATGGGGGTTTTATGTTGATTAATAAATTAATCAACGCAGAGTATGTGAGCTAACAAAACAGAATTGGAAAGTACTAATCTAGGGCACGAAAGTAAATCGTAATCCAGGGCAAGAAACGTAAAGTATTATCCAGAGCAAGAGATGTAAACAGATCGAATGCGGGAAAAAGTAATGAAAAGGATATTAATCAAATGAGACGAGATCTTAGTGAAAGGTGCTCCCTTGGGTTGTTTTCTAGGTCGGCCAGTCATTGGTGCAGAGGTTTTCTAGACTCATGTGTAGATCTGCTATAGGGACCGTGTTTCCACACCACATCCCCTGCTTACCTTCGTAGATAAGAGTCACCCCCCGTTTCCACATATGAGGTGACCTTGACGTTCAGCCGTCCTCCCAGCTACCTTCCTTGTCATCAAAAGGTAGCCTCGACCGTCCGTCCTGTCCCGGCTCGAAGTAGGGAGGCTAAATTCAGAACGCCCATGAAGGAGAGGTAAGACAGATCTAGGGCGCGGTAGCTCAGCTTGTCAGACTCGTATCGCATACCCTAGATAACTGTTTACCCCTAGGTGAGGCCTCTCGCGCTGCCTCCCCTAGGTGCTTGCTCTAACTCCAGGGCTTCGCGTCAGTTATAACCCTGGAATATGACGTTACTCATGCAGAAATACTAAAAGGTGATCAAGCTCTTAACAGTTCTAGACAAGCATGTAATGAAATCGATAAACAGTCATGTGTCACAAGAGAATATATTAAGCATGCATTAGACCTCTTAGCCAAACCCTACAACCCGTGGAACACCCTTCACCAAGAAAGGAGTATTTAGCTACTCATACTATAGTATAAACAGTAGGTATATATATTCATACAATGATAAAACAAGGAAAGTAAAAAGGGAGTAGAGTAAACCGATGGATTAATTAATAATCAAAGAGGAAAGTTGTTGACAATGGCTGCCCTTGGAAGAGGAGATGATTCCCAGAAAATAAGCACTGAAATTAATGTAAGAAAATATCCTTTTGAACCAGCCGTCCTTACAAAACCCTAAAACTATGCTTATATAGCCTAAGCCTAGCTAGGAGACAAAAATAGCTAAGGGGAGAGGAAGGATTAATGAGGGCGTGACAGCACACGTCCTTGCAAAAGGAATATTCTAGGATTCCTGGCACGCCTGGTATCTTCTGGAAGCGCCTGGGATTCCGCGCGGATCTCAGAAGATGCTCTTTGGAAGAAGGCTCAGAACTTATCGAGGCCTTGGGACAGCGCACTAGTCTGGTTCGCGTCGAGGTCTTGACATCGCTCGATCCTCTAGGCCTTGAAACTGGAAATCCACAGAAATACTCTCAAATCGCTCCTTTTCGGCCTTTTCCCTCCTTTGATGCTAATCTGCAAATAAAACTAAAATGAAGGTCAAATAGTAACATCGAGCCCCTGAAAGGGCTAGAAAGGAGGGTGAAACCGAAACTATTAGACATGCTATCAGGCGCAGCAGAGGTGAAGAGGTGAAGAGAAGAAAAAGGAAATAAAGAAATAAAGAGGGCGTAGTAGAGGTGAAGAGAAGAAAAAGGAAAAAGAAAGAAAAAAGAAAAAAGAAATAAATACCCATGAGTATGAGCAACGATATTCCCTATCCTGCCAACATGAGCAAATGTACAGTGTGTGAAGTGGCAGGGTTGAGCTTTAACATTCTGTGCTATTAACCTTACATTTGTCAAATGAGGGCTTGGCGCTTAAGTAGCATTAATAACTTCCAAACAATCTGATGGACTTCAATATCAACCATGTGATTAGACTCTGCCAATTTTAATGCTCTCCAAATCGCCAAACCTTCTGTAGTTGAAACACCATATCTAATTAGGACACACGAAGTTGCACAAAAAAAATTATTTCCTAGATAATCTCAAGCAACAATCCATGAACCTGTCGAAATTAATGTTAATGCAAATTGTATTCTGGGACGAAGGTTTCCACCTTAGACCAGCCTCTAGATCAGGCCTCTGAACAATGTGTTCAACCAGTCTGTTGACATTCCTGTATTCTATCAGCAACTTTGCTACTCGAGCAATTACAACTGTAGGACTATCCACCTCTTATTTAAAAATTCGACCATTCTTGGAATTCTATAAAGCCCACGATACTGAACAACAATCCTCCACTTCCGTATCGGTTAGAGCATTCTTTATTCGTAGGAGTCACTCACTAAATGATTCATAAGGATAGAAGGCCAAGCACAAAGATGAAGGGCTCAAATTCCACACCTGCTGAGAAAATGAATATGTGACCAACATTTGCTCAATTGTCTCATCCGCGTGCAGACAATAAGGACATATCGAGTCCTCCAAAATATGATGCCTGACTAAATTTTCTTTAGTTGCAAGGCCATTATGAGCAGGATTTCCACATAAAGTTTTTAATCTTTGGTGACAATTAAGACCCCACAAAAAATGCCACCAAGATGTCAACCCATCAAATGGATGCACGCCATTCAAAGCCTGCTAAGCGATCTGGTGGTTGGAAAAGACTAATCAGGATTAATAAAATTGTATCCCTATCCTCATTTCCAAAGTTTGAATTAACTAAAGTCACATCCCAGCATCCATGATCCTTGTCAATTAGAGAACTCACTAGGGCCTTAAAATAGAGGTTTATGTTGTGAGTTAAAGGCAAACCATTTTGATTTAAAGTAATCCAAGGATCATGCTAAATGCGCACCTGATCTCCATTCCCAATTCGACACCTGCACCCTCTCGTAGAACATCCCCACCCTCCGTGAAGCTTCTCCAAATATAGCTCGGATTATTCCCCCAATTAGCATCCATAAACTCATCATTCGAAAAATGCCTAGCTTTCAACACTTGAGCTAGTAAACAATCTGGTTTTTGTATTATCCGTCACCCCTATTTCGCCAGCAAAGAGAGATTAAACTCCCTTAGTTTACAAAACCCTATCCCACCTTCCTTCTTCAATTTACAAAGAACATACCACAAGATCGAATTCAATCGTTGTTCCTTATTTTTGCACCCCCACCAATAACGCCTCATAGCCTTTTCCATCTCATTATAGATTCCAATCGGCAACTCAAAAGAACTCATAAGATATGTCATAATTGGCTATGCAACTAATTAAAAGGACCTCGTTCCCAGCTTGAGAAATGTCTTTCTCCTTCTATCCCATTAATTTTTTGCATAAGTGATCCCTAATATTAATGAACATTTATTTCTTTGAACTCCTAAAGGCCTCTGGTAAGCCTAGATACTTCTTATGTCGATTCACCATTTGCACCCTAAGAACTCGTTGCACTGTATTTTTTGCCATCGCCGACACATTCCGACTAAATGTAACCTCTAATTTGTCTAGATTGACTTTTTGCCCCGAAACCTCCTTATAATCCCTCATCTTTTTGCCACCACCTCAGCTTCCATCGACGTCGCTCTTGTAAAAATCAGACACTCATCCATATAAAATAAATGACTAATAGCTGGTGTCAAGCGATAGACTCGAATTCCATGAATACTTCCTATACTACTACTAGCTTTTCAAAGCATTGCTGACAATCCTTCTACACACAAAATGAACAAGTATGCTGATAATGGGTCTCCTTGACGGAGACCTCTCTTGGGTCTAAAAACTGGCCTTGGATTCCCATTCACATGAACAAAATAGGAAACCGTAGTCACACATCTCATAACCAAATGCACCCATCCTTGCTCATACCCCAAGCGCAGTCATAATATTCCTCAAATAACTCTACTCCACTTTGTCGTAAGCCTTACTCATATTCAACTTCAGACTCATTCATCCATGATTTGATCGTTTATTCTACATAACATGAAAATCTCTTGTGTAACACAAACATTATCAGTAATTAACCTATTTGGGATAAAAGCATTTTGAGGTTCTAAAACTATTTGTGACATAATTACTTTCGACCTATTAGCTAGAACCTTAGTAACCAATTTAAATGTAACGTTACACCAACTAATAGGTCTAAATTGTGCACATTCATTAGGTGTTTTGACTTTGAGAATAAGTGTGATGAACATATGGCTCAAAAAAGTGAGATCGACTAAATGATTCAAAATATTAAGCACAACTGCACACATTTAGTTCTACTATATGCCAATTTTTTTATGAAAGAAAGGGCATATCGTCAAGCCCTAGGGCCTTTTTTGTTTCATTTATGTTTGAGAGCCACACTAACCTCCTCTTTAGTATAAGCAGTTGTAAGTCGCCCATTCATCTCATTGGTTACAAGAGGTCTCACAGAGCTCAAAGTATTGGATTTATTTACTAGACCAGCATATGCAAATAACCATGTAAAATATTAAGTGAAAATGTGTTATATATCATCATGATTGTCATGCCATACCCCTAACTCATCTTTGAATCCTTGCACACAATTATTTTCTCGCCATTGGCTTGCTTTTGCATGAAAGAAAGGAGTATTTTTATTCACGACCTCTAACCGCAACACCCCATCATTGTTGCCACGTAACCTTTTTCCTTTTACAATCAATTTACTCTCTAAATTATTATTCTGTCTACTATTTTGATTGGAAGTTTTCTTAATTCTCAATTTAATCTTATCATCTATTTAGAATTTTGCCTACCCAGATGAAGAGGAGAAGCAAAATTTAGGCTACTAAACGCCGTAATTTGGAAAAACATCAAATTGTGGTTTCACGGAACAATAGATAGTTTTTTTTTCCATAGTTTTAAAAACCGGATCAAACTGGCTGATCTGACTAGTACACTGTCGATCTCTGACCGATTTGGTCCAATATTTTTCCATAAAATATGGTTGAATAGGAAAAAATTGGTTAAATCATGCGAACTGGATGGTTAACCCGATCGGTTGAACTTGAATTATTTTACCTTTCTTAGTGTCTTTAATGATTTTTGTGTACTTTTTATGATATAAATGTGTCAATGAGCATGTGTAGCTCATTGGTTTTTATAATAGTGAAAAAAGTACTAGTAGGATTCTAACCCAGGTGACAAAGATCCTTCTGCTCGGCTATATAAGAAAAGAAATATATAAATATGTATTTTTATATTCTATTAAATCAATAGTTAAATTCGGTTAAACTATTGAACTACTAACTTACGAGCTCGAACGGTTCGATATCTAGTTTGGTTCTAATAACTTTGATATTTTTTTAAAATTTTTTATTCAACTTAATTTGATTATAAGCGAACTCCCAAAATTGATTTAAATAATAATTGTAATTACTATTTATTGTAACTTAATAGTTAGTTATAAATTAAATTTTATAGGATATTCACCTAAGATTTAATGAGAAAAAAGCCAAATAAATGCCATGGTCAAGTTGAAGAACCAAGAAAACTTTAAGGACAGGTAGTGACAAAAAATAATTTAGAGACGAAATAGGCAAAGAGGATACTGCGGGATGATATCATAATTTTCCTCAATACTTATTGTATTATAAATACTACCCCTCTAAGTTTTATATAGTTTTGGACATTTAATTATCGTATTTCAATTTTAATATCACTTTTTATAATCAATGACAAAATTAACTTAAAAAGTTTTAAATTAACCGGAAAAAAATTAAAAAGGATTTGTTGATAATCAATAAGGACAATTTAGTTAATAATTATACAATAATTGTAATCCAATAATTATTTTGGTGATTGTGAAAACTGACAAATTGACATCTAATAAAATTTGGAGGGAACACCTCCCCATTGTTTAAGGCTTCCGTATACAGACCAATAAATTATTAAATAGCTTAATTTTTATTCAAAATATGAGTTATTTTTCTTTAAATACCGTTTTTTAAAACTTTTTCCTTTATTTTTTGATTGCATCATTTTTATAAGAATACTTAATTATGTATTTATTCATTGGTTGGGAGTGAAAGAGTATTGGATTGAGAAAGATGGTGAAGGGTGATTGGTCACAGATATCAGTAACCTTATCCTCAAAAATAATTCACACATTACAACATTACAGCTCATAGGCATTAGGGCATTACTAGCACTGAGGTGAGGGGCCTGAGGGCAGTGGTTGATTGTTTGTTGCCCAGGATGAGGCATAGTTAATCAGTTTTGCATTTATTTATCATTTTAAATTAAATTTATAGGTTTACCAAGAAAAACCTTGAGATATGTGACTCAACTTTCCATCAACTATTACGGTTATTACCTATAGCTGTACTCATTACTCACTGCTCTTCCTTTCCCTTCCCTCAATGCCTCTCTGCTTCCTGGGTTTTGGGAAAATTACAGCTGATCTGATGGACATAATAAATCAAATAAATGAATAATGTTTAGCAGCTTTTTATGTGCTTTATGATTTAATACGGAAAAAAAATATTTATTTGTCAATTTATTTAATATAAAAAAAGTGATAATTATTTAATATTAAAAATATTTTTATTAATTATTATTTTAATTTTCGTGTTTAATAAAATGTCATTTTTTATAGTCCGGAGAGAATAAATTAGATTTTTTTCCAATTATTAATAAAAAAACGAAAAATACAATAGTTATGGTGAATTGGTGGCAATAGCGGTTGAAAATGTGAGTAGTTAATATTACTATTTGCTCGGTTTTTATAATGCTGTCATTTTAACTATAATCACACATATTAAAATAGTTATTAATTTATGTAAATAAATATACTTCACTAATTATCTCTTTTCACTATATTAATTATTTTACTTTAAATTGATAATTCAAAATTAACGTGCTTTAAATTGATTGGTTTAAATTTCATAATTTATGAGAAAAATAAAAACTATAATTAAACAAAACAAAACTAATATCTCTGGAAATATAAATGAAACAATTAATTAGAAAGATATTTTTTGCCAAAATGGATAACTTTTTAAAAGACGAAGTGAGTAATAAATTACAGTTGTATGGTACTCCCTCTTTCTTTTATTAACTGTCTCGTTTTTAAGGATTTTAAAAAACAATAAATTTTTTTTTAATAATTTTTAAGGTTCAAAACCGAGACCTAATTAAGTTAAAATAATTCAAGTTAGTTGATTTATGCTACACCTTCACTTCAACAATCAACCTCTCTCATTATAATTGGTTACAAACTAGGAAGAAAATCTTCAGCAGTTGAAACCAGAAATCCGGTATGGTGTGATCCCTTGCAATGAGTACGACCAGTAGAATTGTGGTAGTAAATATTACTCCATTCGGTGCAAAATAAACGACGTTTATTATATGGACACGTATCTGAAGAAGGCCGGATGACTCACTATTTGACCCCAAAAAATTTCGTACTTTTTTTCGAACGTACATTAAGGATTAGCATACGTTCGGAAAAAAGTACGTAATTTTTTGGGTCAAAATAGTGAGTCATTCGATTTTCTTGAGATGCGTGCTCAAATAGTAAACGTCGTTTATTTTGTACCGGAGAGAGTATATTTCAATTAATGAGAATATCAGAGCTCTACTAATAAGATTGTAAACCTTTTGATGTTAGTTTTGCTGTTAAATTAGTAGTCTACTCAGTGAAATGTAGACATTGATAGGTGCAAATTAGTGGTGGAGCCTAACTAAATTTTATTTTTGGGGAATATTTTTTTCTTTTCAAGAGAAAAGTATGAAGAAAATAGATCTTTAAAGATTATTAAGAGATATTTTAAAATTTTGGGAGTAAACATAAAGAATTAATGAAAAAAGAATAACATTTTAAGGACTATTATAAAAGAAATTAAAATTTAGAGGGGACAAATATAAAAGATTAATAAAAAAGAATTAAGATTTTAAAGATTATTATGAAAGAATATTTTGTGTGTGTGCAGATGTTAGATATTTATATGTAATAATTTGAATACTAGTATCAGTTACTAATTTACGACGTGTTTAAGATCTCTACTTACATCATTGTAAATTTTGGTGTGTTTTAATTTTTTTTAATAACCAAATTGGTAGGGTTGTTCATCAGTTAACCGAACCGAAACTGAAATTCCGAAGTTTGAATTTCGGTTTTCCGAAATTCCTGAAATTTCTAACCGAAACCGAACCAAACTTCCAAACTTTCAAAACTTTTTTTTTTTTTAATTTCATGAAAAAAGAGAATAAAAAGATTGGATCACAACATCAGTAAATCTCTCAACTATGCTGCATTGGAATTCATCCGCAACAGAATCAGGCAAGCATTGACAAACATCATAGAACTTGTAAGTTTAACCAAAGTAATCAAAGAAGAGAATGAACTATCATTCTAAAACCAGAAAATCACACAGACCCAATTATCACACAGAGCCCAGTAATCACATCTACTCTTGGCAACAAATATGATTCTAACCATTGAATGGTGATGAACTCCATCCCTCTAATACTAAAAAGTAAAAACTGAAGCTCAAGCTCCTTCGCCTTCAATGGTGGTGCAAAATCAGTATCCTTCTCTCTTTCTTCCATTCTAGCTTTCGCATTTTTCTACTAATGCTCATCTAGAGCTGCGAATCACACCACCAAATATCATCTAGATGATCTGAATCAGGATCCATAACGTACATGGCTCAACATTTTTTTTGAAAGAGGATAAAAATATAATAACAGATCTGATAAATCTAAGTGGAGACTCGCATCAGAAGAAGGAAAGAACGAAAATGGAAGTGAGAAGGGTGTCGATCTTTGAGTAATCGAAAGAACTTACACGTTTGGAGGCGGTGGGTGGTGGAGGAGAAACATCGTCGCGATGAGGGACAGAGCGACTGAGCGATGCGAGAGAGGATGAGGGTTCTGTTTCTGGAACGAGTGAGGGATGAGGGTAGGGCTGGCAATATGGGACATTGTCCATATATTCCTCCCATCCGTCCAATTTTAGACGGGATATGGACAACAATTTTAGTCCCATTTAATAAACGGGACGGGTCAAACCTATCTCATTCTATACGCGGACAGACGGGACAAACCCGACGGGTTCCCGTCTGTCCGTTTACTATTTAAATTTTTTTACCACATTATTTAATTTTAAAAAAATTAATTTTCTAACAGCCGGACGACCCCATCACATCCCCCACACACAACCCCTCACAAGCCACTGTGCACGACCGACATTTGGCAGCTGAGTTTCACACGATCCCTCACACACCACCTCCGGCGACACCGTTTCTTTCTCTCATTTCTGTCCAAATCTGTAACCCTTGGACTGAGGTAGTAAGGGTGAGAACTGCAGTGAGGTTCGAGGCTGCTCTGCGGAGGTATTTCTTCCTTAACCTCTCCCCCCTCCATCTCCGGCCAACACACACCTAAATCAGCCATCACCACCATCAGCCAACACACCCACAGTCCACAAGGAAAACCCATAAAAAATACCACAAAAAAAACATTATACGCTCTCGACTACACGGATGGCCGAGCACCACCACTACCATTTTCTCAATCAACACCAAGGTAATTTCTTATCCTCTTTTCTGTTTAATTTAATTTTGTTTCATTCGATGGCTATGAATGGATTAATTGGTTGCTTGGTTGGATTAATTGATTGATTGCGGTATGGATTGATCGATTGCTTGGCCGAATTTGTTTTACTTTTGTGGCTGTCTTGGTCGATTTGTAGTTTAATTTTGTGACCAATTTTTGGCTTGATTTTGTGACTAGTTTTTGCTTGATTTCACGACTATTTTTTTTCCGCTTGATTTTGTGGCTAGTTTTTGCTTGATTTCGTGGCTGGTTTGTGGTTTGATTTCGTGTTTGGTTTTTGGTTTAAAACCTGACCAACAAATTGTTCATCACCTGCCTTGTTGGAATGCAATTCTATGCATAAATGAAATGATAAATGGGAAGTGATCAACTGCCTATAAGATTCATCCTCTTGTTTGCTTAGTTTTCCTCTCTTAGCTAAACATTGACTTGCAACTTTTGATTCACCATTAACTATGTTGCCATATAATTCAGTAACCTTTTTTTCTTCCATCAGCATCAAATCATATATCTCAGTCACTTTTTTCTCTATTGGTATGACATCCATAGTTGGTGTTTTTCAAGAAAAAAGAAATCTATTTGTTGTGTGGTAATGAGGTAGTGGTTGTGTGCAAAATGCTCACCATTACTTTGTGAGTTCATAATTGATATATCTATGAAGTAGGGAGGAAAAAAAAGACAACAGCAAAAAGAGTTGAAAGTACATTTAGGCTGCAGCTGGAACAAAGAGATATGAGACTTGGGATTTGTACAAAAGCTTTACTGTCGTATTAGATTGGTATAGTAACACATAACTGAGGGAAATAACTCCGACAGCCTATTTATATTATTTAAACAAGATTCTAATTCCATCAACGATATGGCATGACACAAGATGGTAAATTTCATCTTGAGATTTCAGCATTTGTTTCTTGATTGGTTTCATATTGTCATTTTCTTTTCCTCTTTAAGAGTTGAATTTTGATGGGGTATGTTAGTTTGGGGGTAAAGGTTGTAGTTTAGCGAGATGATACTGGCAAAAGATGAGAAAGTTATGCATATGAATTCAGTAGTAAAATCAATGCCTATAATTCTCATGGATTAGGTTTAATGCATAACCACACCTCATTTCTTTCTCATAGATTCTTTTCTGTAACTAATAGTATATTCTCCTCTTTGGGTTTAGTTTTATGCTACTTGCAGGTTTTATATAGTACATGTACATTGTTTAATTGTTTCAAATTCATATTTGGTAATCACATTCAATCTTTCACATGTACTTGAATTTTCAATTTGCATAAACTACATTTCTTGGCTGATTCAACAAAAGTGGTTTTCCTACTCTTACATTTGGCAACAAGGAACTAAAAATAAATAAATAAATAAAATTGATGTGATGTAGTAATTGACAATATTCTTTTCTCTACTTGAACCCAATTTTATTTGTTTGGCTGGTCAATAATAGGATTGGAGAGAACAAAAAATAAAGAATGAAAAGCTTTTTGGTAATTGGCTAATTGCAGCAGCTTTTTCTGAAGTTTTCATTAGTAATCAATTTATTCTGTGAAATTCTTAGGTAAATTGTTAAGTTTTGCGAGTATGTTTCTTGTCTTCTGGCAGGGAAATGAGATGTATCAAGCCAGTTGAATTTTACCTCTTTGACCAGGAAGAGCTTTGTTTTTATGAGATAATGATTAGAGGGCGTTAGAGAAATGAAATCGTAATCGGGTATCGCCTTGCAAATGCAGAGTGTGCTGTGATTAATCTGTCGAACAAGTCAGAACCAATGAAATGGTCTGTTGTTGATGTTTTTGTTGTCATTTCATCTAGTGAATAGAAGATGGAAGCAATGGATGCTTTTCACCAGCTGCAGCAAGACAAAATTTGATTTTTTTTTTAAATTTTTTGAAAAAAATAATTTTAAAAAAAATTATTCGGATGGGAACCCGTCCAAACCCGGCTCATTTAGATGGACGGGTCTGGTCCGTCCATTTATTAAATGGACTGGGACTAGTCCGTCCAGCTTATTTATTGGACTAAATGGGATTGGTCCATGGACGTACGTCCGTCCGTTTTGCCACCCCTAGATGAGGGTATAATGACATTTCGATAAAAAAAATTCTTATATAATGGGTAGAAAAAATTCGGTTATTTCGGTTAACCGAACTTTTACTTACCAATATCCGAAACTGAACCATAGTAAAATTTGGTTTTGAATATTTCGAAACCGAAAATCCAAAACTGAATAAGCGAAATTTCGGTTTTGGAATTTCAGTTTTTCGGTTATTGAAAACCGTTGAGCAGCCCTACAAATTGGTATCTTTGGATTTGGTCAGCGAAACAAATGGAAATGGGGTTCACCTTCACACCACACTTAATGACGGGACTGTTTAGGCCAGATAGGAATATCCTTTCCTCACCCTTTTCCACATAACATTAATGCAATCTTTCTGCTTATTTAAATCATTTTTGTAGCTTCATTTTGTCTCTCCTCCTAGATAAATAATAGGAGGAATATTATATTATCTCCCCAAATTATTCCCAAAATATAAAAAATTATTCTCATAATTTGAAATCATATTTTATCTCCAATTTTTTTTCCTAGTAGCCAATACCTTTTTGTTCAAAAGATTTATAAAAATTGTAATTTAATTTTATTAGTAGTTGAGCAAATAAAAGATAGTAAAAAAATAGCAAAATTTTATAAAATTCACTAAAAAAACGTAACAAATAGAGTAGGACCTACAAAAATTAAAAACAAAATAGATTCAATTTTTAATAATTTTATTTTTAAAGTATTTCTCATTTATTTTTTTAAATTTTTTTAGTAAAGTAGGCTCTCTTATATTTGTTACATTTGTTTTTCAAATTTTCAAATTTTTCTGAATTATTTTACTATTTTTTATTCTTTTAACTACCTGAAGAGTTAAAATTATTAACGTGGTTGCTGGGATTCAAGCCCATGTCTCCACAGCTACAACCTGGATTCTCACCATTAAACTATAGCCATTATGACTGTTATATTAATATTTTTTATCCATTATTAAAAATGCAACTAATGTTACATATTATTTCGAGTCTTAATTTTTATCAGATTTTTATCAGTGTTGGAACAAAAAAAAGAAAGGTTTCTATCAGTGCTAATAATCTAAAGGAGTATGATTTTTGGCGACTCAAGGTGGAAAGATTATTAGATATAATAGATTTAGAAGAGTTTACTGAAACCCGAACATCGAGATTATAAAAGTTCCGAACCAAAATTTGACTCGTAAGAACAATATCGATTCGAAAATTTTCAATTAGAGTCTGGAAAATCCAAACTAAAAATTCTACGAGAACGGGACAGGAATGGATCCTATGTAGTTCGGATCCTAACTGAGTGTATATTAGGGGTGTACACGGGTCGGGTCGGATCGGTTATAGACCCAACCCGTCACCGACCCGCCCGAAATTTAGCGGCTCGGTTTGGGTCGGTTATAGGCACATATAACCGCGAGTTGACGGGTGTAGCGGGTCAGATCGGTTATCCGTGGATTGGCGGTTATATTTATGGGCCTAAAATAATGGGTCGGGCTTAACAAAAATAAAAACTCAACCTTCCTTTTTTCCTCCAACTGTGCTGAGCCCATCAACCAAGCCTAACAAACCTAAAATAAAAACTAACATCTCATCTTCTTCTTCCTCCAACAAACCCTAAATCCTAAAATAGAAACAAGTAATCCATTCAAGAAAGAAAGACCCAACAAACAGAAAATTCACAAAAATACATTTATTCACAGAAAAGAAAGGAAAAAAAAAGGGACTGATCAACAATCCCAAAGCAAAACTTTGCCTAAGCTATTAGGCATTGATAAGATTCGACTTCTTTGCAGAAGGGTAGGTGGGAAAATGGCTTCTCGGACACATCGTCTGTGGCCGCCCAGTGTACCTGGAAAGCGCCGGAGGGGGTCCACGGCGTGAACACTCCGATGCCAAAGTCAGTACGAGTGGTAAAAGTGGCAGAGTTTTGGCCAGTGATCTCAAACTTACGTCTCTCTAGATCATGAGGGAGGAATTTATAGGCGAAAACTAGAGTGTTTTCTGGGGAGCTTGATCATACAGGGGCTAAAACTCTGCCAATGGCGTGCTGTCGTTGCGTTAGAGATATATATGGGGGTAGGCGTTACCTAGGCAACGTAACGCCTGCTCCTTATGGGACGCCATGTTTGGCCTGGGATGAGATAACGCCGCGTGTCATGACAAAGTGACGTATGGGACCCCCTCGTTGATGTCGACCATCCCAGCGTTAATCGTATGGAGTGAGGCGATAGCTTCGAGGTTGTCTGTCCGGTAGGGACAACAACTTTCTACCCCTAACGCGGGGTATAAGACGAAAATGCCCTTGGCGTTAAGTGTATTGTTATCACAAGCCCAACCGAAAATGAGCCCAAGTGTTTACCAAGGGCTACCACTTTATCTTCAGTTTTGCCGACTCAATAGCTTTTCACCCGTTGGGATGATTCGTTCGCCGAGAAATATGCCTTTTTCTACCGCCGTTCTTCTAGGCCTATAAATTATCCTTTTATCGCGCTGGTTTTTTCACACCTATTTTGTATTTCTCTTGATATTTCTTATATGGATGATCTTACGAGGAACTTTCTGATCTCGAAGGCACACAACTTGAAGAATCTCATGGAGGCAGACATTGGTTTCCTTGAGACCATGCTGACCAAAACCTCTGAGGACGTCTTGGAGCTTCAGGGTATGATGACCCTTTTACTGTTGTTGATACCCGAATTTTGACGCCATGTTTATTTAATTTTAGCATTTTTGTTATTTAGTTAATTTACTGGCATTTTTAGTTGATTTACTGTTGCTAGCATTTCTAAATTTTTCGTTGCATTTTAGCATAATTGTTAGCATCGTTAGCTTTCGAAATCGCATTTTTAATTTTTCGGCGTGTATTTTCATTATCATTATCATTAATATTTTTAGCTTTAAAAATCACATTTTAATTATCCGGCAGTCAGTTGCTAATTTTTTCTTCGTTTTAGGTCATCACGTGAATTTTAGGATTTTTTGTATTTTATCGCATTTTTTTTAGTATTTTTATTATTTTATTATTATTTTTATTCGAGCTTTTATTGGACCCGAGTAAGTTCGCTCGGACAATAGCTCCACTTTAAAATGTTTTCCATCAACTAGTTGCTAGATTTTTTTCCGGTCGCAACGGTCTACAGCGTTTCGTGTAATTTTCGGTGTAACGCTTTATTTTTTTCGTTCCCGCGTTTCGCGCCTTTGAACACTAAAATAAACGCGGTAAACGAGAAGTTCTCATCGTTCGCGGTAGACGGTTAAAACCGTTGTATTTTTTTTCTACGCGCCAGTACCTTCGGCTCGAAAAGTCGGAACGTTTGCTCGCCGGATCCGGCTCGAGGCTATTTAAATCAGATGAAAGGCCATCTGATCATGGCCATTGATCTGGTCAACCAAGGAAAGTCAACCAGATCAATGGCCCTTGAATTAACATGCATAATGCATGTGAACAGTGCCAAGAGAATTCTCAGCCACGAGCCCGCCCGAGCCAACTGCTCTCATCACAGCCACGTCTTCGTCCGAGCCCCTAGCCGTAGCCCCTAGCTCCGCCATCATCACAGCCGGCCCTTCCTCCACGCGCAGCCCACGTCCGGCCACCACGCGGCTGCTTTCGGCTATAAATAGCCGTCGTTCCCAATGGCAAAAAAGGGGGAGAAATTTCGAAAGAAAACAACACACTCCCTCTCCATTTTTCCTAGCCAATTCACATACACTTGGACCACCTTCCGCACCCTCAAGCCCACTCCTCGCCGTCGTTCGCCGGAGCAGCACCACGGTGAGCATTTCGCTCTCGTTTTTTTTATTTTTTCGTTTAACACTTAGTTAATTAGTTGAGCCTTAAAACTTGCTGCAAACACTTGGTTTTCAGCTTCATTTCATCATGCGAACAGTAGTTTAAATTGTTGTGGCTTAGATTAATTGTTTCGTCAATTAATGTAAATATACATCTCCTCGTTTCCTTTGAATATCCCCCTGTTTTTGCCTTCGTTTCCTTGCTGTGACTGCACGGCTGCATTGAGGGAAGGGAGACGAGCATTTTGGGCCAAGAACCAGGCGAATCCGTCGCCTGGTTCGCCACCTCCGTCGCCGGCAGTGGCTCCGGCGACGTGAGGAAGAAGATGAATCACGGGCCGCATGGCCCTTCGGGCAAGGAAAGGAAGAAAGGTGATGGGCTCGGCCCATCACCATTTAAATGAACTTCCTTGGGCCAGGAACTGTTCCTGGCCCATTTCTTCCAAATTTTAAGTAGGGATCAGCCCATTTGCATTTTTTTCGAGCCTTCGATTCGTCATTTTTTTACGCAAAATGCTCACATGCTTCGTATGATTATTATTTGTGATATGCGCTGTTGATTTTATTTTATACATGAATTGTTTAAATCACTTTTTTCATAAAATATTTCGTAGGCTTTTTATTTTATCAAGTTGTTTATTGAATTGTTTATATGTGAATTGCTCATTCTTTATCATAATATTTATTGTCATGTTATCTAACCTCAGTCATTCATATCTAACTGTTTAAATTCAGTCCTTTAAAATACCGCCTATATGGTCGGTCGCTTTCTAATTTTCGTAACTATTCAACTGCTTTAATTTTTCGCAAAACTGCTGGAAATCCTTCCGCAAATTATCAACTGTTTAATTTTCCGCACTTTAAATTCCAGCAATTTACTTTCAGCAATTTAAATTCAATACCGCCTACATGGTCGGTCGCACTTATCAACTGTTTACTTTTCCGCACTTTAAATTCCAGCAATTTACTTTCAGCAATTTAAATTCAATACCGCCTACATGGTCGGTCGCACTTATCAACTGCTTACTTTTCCGCACTTTAAATTCCAGCAATTTACTTTCAGCAATTTAAATTCAATACCGCCTACATGGTCGGTCGCACTTATCAACTGCTTAATTTTCCGCACTTTAAATTCCAGCAATTTACTTTCAGCAATTTAAATTCAATACCGCCTACATGGTCGGTCGCAATATCAACTGTTTATTTTCTGCAATATCAACTGCTTTAATTTTTCGCAAAACTGCTGGAAATCCTTCCGCAAATTATCAACTGTTTACTTTTCCGCACTTTACTTTTCCGCACTTTAAATTTCAGCAATTTACTTTCAGCAATTTAAATTCAATACCGCCTACATGGTCGGTCGCAATATCAACTGTTTATTTTCTGCAATATCAACTGCTTTAATTTTTCGCAAAATTGCTGGAAATCCTTCCGCAAATTATCAACTGTTTACTTTTCCACACTTTACTTTCCCGCACTTTAAATTTCAACAATTTACTTTCAGCAATTTAAATTCAATACCGCCTACATGGTCGGTCGCAATATCAACTGTTTATTTTCTGCAAATATCCAACTGTTTATTCCCTGCATTATCAACCTGTTTTATTTTCTGCAAATCATTAAACTTTTTTTCTTCCCTGTAAATCGCCAATATCATTTAATTTTTCTGCACTTATCAAAACAGCATTTCATTTTCGTATGCGTAAAATCCATCATTTTTAGCATGCAATCAACCCAGCATTTAAATTCTCGTATGCGTAAAATCAATCATTTTTCGCATGCAATCAAAACAACATTTCATTTTCGTATGCGTAAAATCCATCATTTTTCGCATGCAATCAACCCAGCATTTAAATTCTCGCATGCGTAAAATCAATCATTTTTCGCATGCAATCAACCTAGCATTTAAATTCTCGTATGCGTAAAATCAATCATTTTTCGCATGCAATCAACACAGCATTTAAATTCTCGTGTGCTTAAAATCAATCATTTTTCGCACGCAATCAACTCAGTATTTCATTTTCGTATGCGTAAAATCCATCATTTTTCGCATGCAATCAACTAGCATTTTAATTCTCACATGCGTAAAATCCATCATTTTTCGCATGCAATCAACTAGCATTTTAATTCTCACATGCGTAAAATCCATCATTTTTCGCATGCAATCAACTAGCATTTTAATTCTCACATGCGTAAAATCCATCATTTTTCGCATGCAATCAACTAGCATTTAAATTCTCACATACGAAAAATCCATCATTTTTCGTATGCAATCACCTAGCGATAAATTCTCGTATGCTTAAAATCAATCATTTTTCGCATACAACCAAACTCAGCATCTCATTTCGTATGCGTGAAATCCATCATTTCTCGTATACAATCAACTGTCATTTAAATTCTTGCACTCATAAATTGCTTATTTATTTCTCGAGCTATCGCTAACACTCTCATTTTGCAGGTTTTAGTTTCAAGCTTCGCTCGAAAGTACGCCTTTCGATTCCTTTTTATTTATTCGATGCTTTCTGCAAATATCCATCGTATGCATGATATATAGAACTGCTAGAACTAAAATCAACCCACATGCACAACGTGTTTAAAGACTTTCTTAAAATGCCGCGTTCATGTGATTTTACTTCTCGCTTATATTGACTGCATGTACATGGGGACTTTCGATCCCACAGCAAACTATCGTTTTAAATCCATCATTTAAAATGGTACTCTGTTAGCAATCCATGTTAGGATCACGTAGTAACTAATCTAAGCATGCATGGCCCGATGATGAAAAAAGAGGGCGCTCATTCAGTCTTACGGAAATTTCAGTCCCATCACGTTACGATCAGGAATAATCAATTGGTCTTGATAAACGGTAACCCCGTCAGAAAGACGTCTTAATTATTCCTGAACGATTACGATCATAGATAAGACCAAAGTGACGATTCCTCTGAGGGCCCACTTTTCAAAACGCATTTCATCAAAACACCTTTAAAACACCTCTCTCATCAACCGGTAACCGTTTTCGGATGTGACTCGGGTGCCTAACAACTTCCCGAGACCATAATACAACCCCGAACCTTTGTCTGGGGTCCAGACCCCTTTTTTGTGCCTTTAGTTTTTTACTTATTATATTTCCTATGCCATGACGATTAGGGTTCCCTAAGCCTAGCAACCAAATTAGGGTGGCGACTTCATTGCATGCTGCGAGGCGTCCATCTACGCTGAGCATTGTAAGGTCCTGAATTTCGTTGCACACTCGTGAATTAGCATTCCTCTGTTAATTTTCGTGGGGCTCGACAACTGTCCAGGCAGGGAGCTGCTTCTATGGAGGATTTTAGTCCTATACAGAATGTGTCTAAGTTGGCTGATGCAGTCTCCCGCATCGAGGTGACCATCACTATGTTACTTCATAGGAAAGACCTGCTGGTGTGCTGCTTGAAGGGCATGAGGGTTTCTTCCACTGAGCTGACCTCGGTGGCGGATGCTCTAAGGGAGATTCCTACTGCCCTCAAGGATGACGATGCTGGGTCCCATGCTTGACCATCGGTCGCTGCCTCTTTGTTTTTATATTTCCCATGTACGCGTTTGAGCACTTAGGCCGTTCAGGCCATAATTAAATAAAATGTTGTTTCCATTACTGCTCCATCTTCTACTTTTGATACCTTGCTGCTTGTTGCGCTAGCCAGGCGTGGTTGCTATAAACCCAACTGAAAATGAGTTTTTCGTGGGATATAGTGCTACAATGCCTGCATTGGCAATAAATATTTTGCTCAACCGCTCCTCACGCCGCATTCCTAGTGGTGGGTGGTTGGGCAGTTTTTTGGTGCCCTTTGATTGGCGTAATTTTCGAGCAGGTGGTTATGTCAGATCAGATTCTGCAATTATGATTGTTCTTCTCCAGGCGCATTTGTTGCTTTCAAGGAACATACAAAGAGATTAGAGTATCTCTTTTCCCCAGCTATTTAATGGAGTTTTCTTTCTTTTCCTGTTCGCCTCCTTCTTCTTCTCTCTTCTCAGATTGTTTTAATTCATACTATATGGAGATTGATGAGCGCGAGCCTCCACTTACTCCTCCATCTTCCCCAGATTCCAATGATCCTCCTTCTCCTTCATGCTTGAAAAGGTGATTCCCCCGCCGTAAAGGCCGCAAAAGGTCGAAGAGGAAGGTTTCTAAAACGGTTGACACACCTTTTGCCTTCTCCGCGGCCCCTGCGCGAAAGGGTGGTGAATCATTTTCTCATGCTAATCATTCTCTAGCAATAGATCCTTCTCGTGACGCTGGTTCTGAGGAGGCGGATGCCAACGTTGTGGAAGAGCCGGGATTGGCGCTGTTAGGCCAGGAGAAGAGAGTTGACGAGCCTTTTCCCCCTTACAACGGAGGTCTGCCGCTCTCAGATGAAGACGACGTCTTCTACTATGACATAGACTGGCCTGATGAGGATTAGTGCCCTGACGTTAGGCGCACTGTAGATGCCGTATGGCTTTTAATGAATAAACTGATGTTCTCTATTTTTCTTTCTTTTTCTACCATGTTCTCTTGTCAGCATTTTTATTTTGTTGAGGGCTAACACAAAGACGCTAGCCTTGCTGACTCAATCGTTCTGCGACTGTTTTGACTTGGTCAACATTAACCGCCGCTTGGTAAGTTGTGGAAAATAACTGCTTCCCTTGAGTGTGGTTCCACGTGGCCAACTTCCTTTACACGTGTTCTCGCGCGACTGGTAGTTCAATTAATGCGGTGGCACTTAGTCCTTTAAGAAGGGACCATTTTCTCTTTCTAATACTTTTTGCCCTCGTTCTAATTTTTCTTCTCTTCTCTTCTCTTTGTTTTCTCTGGAAAACTTCTTGCTCATCAGCGGCCCTTCGCCGGCTCGCCTGTGAATCTTTCCTTCCCAGGTATCACTTCATCTTTTTAGATTTTCTGTTCATTAGTTTATTATGGTTATAACTAGAACCAGGCGGTTCCTCTGGAGACCTGTGGATCCAGAAATCGTACAAACACCCAGTATTTTTTCATGTGAGGTGATTTTAAATGCTGAATTAGAGGAAAACGGTATTACTTTCCCTCCTGGGTATGTCCCTATCGTTCCCGAGGATGACATGTGACTTCACAATCCATTGTGGGGGAACTATAGGCTAGTCTACATTAAAATGTTCCTCTATGGTTTTCATCTCCCCATCCATGCTTCAATAACAGCACTGCTGCGGGAATATAGGCTTAATCCTGCCCAGATAACTCCTTCTTCTTGGTGTGGGGTTTATGCCTTTCTTCGCGCTTGCGAACTAGAGAACATTCTTACCCCATCTCTCAATTTATTTCGCAAATTCTTTAGCATGACTTGCCGCGATTGTTTAGTTGATATCACTCCGAGGTGGGATGTCGCATTTGTGCAGTCGTTCTGGCAGCGGTTTCACGGTTTTGAGGGGGCTGTGGCTGACTGGAAAAGCAGTTTCTTCATCCTTGAGCTACCGTCCCGTTTATGGCGTCCGGGTTTTAATCAAGAGCTTATAGGTCCCCTCTGGACAAACCCGGTGGTGCTGTCTAGAAGTGAGCTGGATCAAGCTAACGCCTTGATAGATAAAAATACGTGTTATCGCATCCGGGAGTTTGCCTCATACAAGCTCCTAAACGAGTGCATTATGTGTGAGTTTGTCTTTTTTCACACTTTCTCCCTTACTTGTTTATTGTTCTCACACGTTCTCCTAACAGGAGACGCTGATGGCCAATCATCTGGAGGGGCTAACGCTCATTTGAACGTGGTGCCGCTTCGGACTATACCAGCCTCTCCTCCTGCCGGAGGCTCCAATCATCGAGGCGTTCCACCCAAGAGGGGAAGAACTAAGACAGTTGTTGGGAGAGGGCGAAGGCGCAACATCTCTGCCCGAGCTTCTCGGTTTCTTGACAATTGGCTACCGCCTCGACGCGGAGGGATAAATCTAAGTCAGCCTGCGACTAGGATAATTGATAACGATAACAGTAGTGAGAACGAGGATATGGATATCAAACCAGACCTCTATCATGCTTCCTCGCTTCAGTGAAAGAGACTCAGAGTAGATACAAACGAGCAGGCTACCGGAGTTTCTTCTGATAGTGCTAACGTAGTAGCTTCCGCAACGCCTATTGTTTTTGCTGTGGCAAGCACTTCTCAAACAGTGGAAGCTACTGACACGCTGACTGTCAGTCTTCCCACCGCTGCTGAAGTTTCACTGGCGGCAGATTCCCCTCCACCAGTTAACGCTCCTGACTCTCCGATTTCTCACTGTATTCCAGATGTGGTGGTGACGACTTCTCCAGTTTCTGGGCTACCGCCCAAGGCCCCTCCACGATTTTTTTTTACTTCTATTTCAGAGGTGAGTACTAGGGATTCTTCTTCGACTCTGATGATCAATCTCTCTCTTGAAGGCCCTAAGGAGACTCCGAGCTATCGCATGGATCTGACAGGGTTTGGCGTCAATGGTCTTCGCGCTGCAGGGGTGCCAAATCCCTTTTCAAGAGACGAATTTACAGCACCCTTGATAGGAGAAATGATGAGCTCTTCTAAAGAAAAAGAGAAGTTTCTACAGCTTTCGCCAAGGGCTCGCTACAGGCACGTTGTGAATGATTCTCTAGATGCCTTCCGCTATTTCCACTATGCAGTCGAGGCTTATGACAACGAACTACGGGATTCTTCTCGCGCGATGCGTGCTTAGAAGGTGCAGCTTGACTGGGCGTTAGACCAAACGAGGTTACTAACGCGCCTTCAAGACAAGTCACAGAAGGAGCTAAGTAGAGAGATATCCAAAGGGAAAGCGAAAGCCGAAGTTCTGGAGGCGGAGTTAGCAATGGAAAAGAAGAAGAATCTTCTTCTTCGCGAAGAGATGCTGGCTCGAGACGAGGAGTTTGCTAGGGATCCGCTGAGGATGGAATGGTGGAAAAAGAAGGTCTTGGAGGCCTTCACTTCTGAGTTCGCAGCATATTTCAAGAGTAATTCCTTTGACCCGGCCAAAATTTCCGATTACGCCTCTGCCATAATAGACAAAGTTAATGAAAATAGAGATGGCTCATCTGCCCCAGAGGAAGAGAGGACTAGTGACGGCGGTGATGGGGGCGCGCAACGATCTCCCCCTTGATTGTTATTTCATTCTTATCTGTATTTCTTTTATTCTTCAATCGATCGTTCCTTAAAGACATTTGACATTGTTCTTCTTGTAATAATGCTGACACCGTGAGGCTTTTGTCGCTTCGTTAGGATTTAGTGTATTATTTATGCTTCTTTCTCTTTGTTAGCTTCTCTCTGCTAACGTGTCGTTTCATGAGCTGGCGCGGTAGAGCTGGCGCTGCTTTTTAGAGCATTAAATGCTGCGAATCCCCTAATTAATGCGATCGAAAAGCAATGATGAGGGAAGACACGTGTCTTTCTTGTGGTGAGGCATTTGAAACAGACGCCTTCTAGGGAGTAGCGAGGATTGAAGCGTCTTCACCATTTTCAAAACTTAGGTCTTTCGCGCGTGTCGAGTTCTTCCGCCACGCCACCTCGCCAGGTGTCAGTTGTCAACTGGTCACGCCTTTTGACCCCTTTAGGGTTATATATAATGTTTTCCCCACCTCCTCTTTTCTTTTTTATCTCTTTTCTCGCTCGCTACTTCTTTCTGAAAAATAACTCGCGCCGCTCCTTCTTCTGGGATTCCTGGTGTTTCTTTGACGAAGGTACACGCATCATTTCTTTCTTTTATTTTCTTCTTTTATTAGTTATGGCAAAGACTCGCTCTAAAAAGCCTGTTGGGGAAGAAAGTTCCCAAAGATCTGTTGGGGAAGAAAAGATCGACAATACACCTACTTCTCTCTATACCTTGCCCTTAATTCATCGTAGATTGGTTGAGTTCAATGCTCAACTTCCTAAGGGTTACTCTGTTCATGTTGCCTCTAAGCCGCTTCGCCTTAATAGCGAATTGCCTGATAATAGTAGGATATTGTATGCCAAATTGTTTGATCATGGGTTTCGGCTTCCCCTTGACCCACTTGTAAAACTGCTATTGGTCGATTCTAACTTGAATTCGGCTCAACTGAGTCCTAACGCAATTTGCGTTGTTAGTGTTTTTGCGGCGTTATGCCGGTTCAAAGAAATTGAGTCCCCTTCCCTAGCGTTGCTTCACAATATTTTCCAGCTATATTCTCGTAAAGGGGTGATATCAATATCGCCCCGCTATGATGATAACTCGATGAAGCCATTCACCCGGAAACTCATGGGTATTGAATCTTCTGTTTCTGGCTGGAAAGAAGGATTTTTTATTGTTGACCTGCCTGAACCCTTGTGGAGAACCGACTTTAATGAGGAGATTAAAGATAGGGCTTGGGGTAGCAGAAAACCTCTTTCCGATCCGGAGGATGGTTGGTTAAAGACGCTGCTCCAACTGGACTTTAGTGTTGACACTCGTAAGGTGGCTAACGGAGTGGATGTTACAGAGTGTAAAATGGGTGAGTATTTACCCTCTTTTCTTTGTGTTGCTGGGAAGTACTAACGCTAACATTTTTTCATAAATATGCAGTGGTTCTGCCTGGTTGGGAGCCTGAATATATTCAGAGGAAAAAGAAAAGAGAGCAGGTTGCCGCTGCAGCTATCGCTGAAGAGGGGGCTAGCGCTGAAGGGGGAGCTACCGTTGTTACTTTGGTCGCGTCGCCTTCTTGAGGGGTTGCTGTCACCCTTGACACTGCTCAAGCATCGTCTTTGCGAGCACGTGTCGCAAAGAGGAAGAGAGGCAGAAAAGCAAGCGTTGCGCCTCCCACTCTTTCCCAAGCTACCGCTTCTTCATAAGTGACTGCTGATACAATTCCTTCTGAAATTCCCTTGATTGTTCCTTCTACTCAGGTATTTTATCCCTCGCCCCTACCGCTTTCTTTGTTCCTCTCCTAGTTTTCTTACTATATCTTGTTCCTTTTAGGAAATCGGCACTGCTTCCGCTCGTTCTCTTGCCGACAAAGATATGTCAATCGCAAGTTCCCTCGTGAACTGCCAGAAGAAGGCTCATCATGACCTTCAGAACAGCCCGTCGTCGTCTTGCGTTAACCCTCATTTGACAATTTCCACGGAAGACGGCGCGCTTCTCGAGCAATCTCAAGGTGCTAACCTTGGTGGCGACCTTCACAACTTTGCTGATTCTCTGCTTCATTCTTCCTCTACTGCTGTGGGTTTTAACTCAGATATGCTGGGTTTTGGGGCATTTGGCGGGGGTGGGTCTTTTGTTTCTGATATGGGAGGCTCTGCTAACCACCCTCTTTCTCCTGAGAAATGTCGTTGGTACACGGAGGAGGGAGCGATGATCATGTCAAACGGTTTCATGCGTCATTATGGGGTAGACACCCTTTGAGTTGACATTCTTTCTCGCTACTTTGATGAAAAGGCCTTGCATGTGACCGATGAGGACTTTTACAGCGGAAGAGCTGCCGGGCAGGGAGGGGACGATACGTCAGCTACTTCTTAGCCTTCTTGCCTTATTTTTTGATTTTTGCTGTTAGCATTTCTTTGTCTCTCCTTTGAGGATGTTTTGTAATATTGACAACATCGGCTTTTCCTTAGGCTGAATTTCTTTGCCAATCTTGCTTCATAATATTATTGTTATAATACAGTTAGTAACATTACTTATTACTAAAATCAAGGTGATGTGGTTATCATACCTCCTGCGATTAATCGACCGCGGTGTTTGCGCGCATCTTGGTTACAACACATCGTCTGTGATCATCTGTGAGTCGTCAGGATATTTCCATCTTTAGAGACATGTTGTTTCTGCGGTAGCCACAATAACACTGCCTTATCCTTATTTCTTTGATGATGTTTCAGAGGACGAATCAATATCATTTCTGCTCATGCTATGTACAGCTCGATGCCAGCCGTTGTTGTTAGGAGGATCGCTTAGCCTTGCTAAGTTTGGTCTTGCCATGATATTATTGTTGCGATAGAGACATCTCTCCAGCTCAACTTCACCGGGTATCAACCGCTCGGTTACTAGCTGGGATATCTCTCTTTATTTCAAATGTCAACGGTCGGCTTGGGGCGTGCCTTCTTTTAGTGAGCCGTCTGATCAGGACCGGTCATCACAAGGATAGGATTTTCACTCCCAAGTGTTGAAACCTCGCATCTCTAGAGCGTGCCTCGTCTTAGTGGTCCGTCTGTGTGAGCACGATTGCCACAAGGATAGGATTTTCACTTCCAGGACGGAGTTACTATCTCCCTGGGGCGTGCCTCATCTTAATGGTCCGTCTGTGTGAGCACGGCTACCACAAGGATAGGATTTTCACTCCCAAGAATGCCGGGGCGTGCCTCGTCTTAATGGGCCGTCTGTGTTAGCACGGTTGCCATAAGGATAGGATTTTTACTCCTGGGGGCGTTGGGGCGTGCCTCGTCTTAATGAGTCGTCTGTGTTAGCACGGTTGCCACAAGGATAGGATTTTCACTCCCAACGCTATATTTATGCCAGGGCGTGCCTCGTCTTAGTGAGCTGTCTGATCAGGACCAGCCATCACAAGGATAGGATTTTCACTCCTGGCATTCTTCATTATCTGCCTGTTATTAGTCACAACGTGCGCAAGAAATGCTTTTGATTCATTCATTAGAGAAATGCTAACATTATCAAACGGGAGAGATCAGTTTCTAGCATGATATAGTTTCAAACGAGCTATATTCCAAGAGTTTTGTAAGGGAGTACCGTCAAGTGTTTCCAAATGATATGCTCCCTTTCCGACGACGCGGGTGACACGATATGGCCCGTCCCAGTTTGGACTGAGCTTTCCCATGCGTTGCCCTGCGGCTCGCTTGTCTCTGAGTACTAAATCTCCCTTTTTGAGCAATCGTTCTCTGACTTGTCTGTTATGATATTGCGCCATTTTTCTTTTGTAATGCAGGGTTTTCATAAGAGTCTCCTCTTGTATCTCTGGTAGCGCGTCAAGGTTAGCACGTAACCTTTCTTCGTTTATTTCTTCTTTAAAATATGCCACTCGGAGGCTTAAAGTGCCAATTCCTACTGGCGCGACAGCTTCGGTGCCGAAGGCTAACGCGAAAGGAGTTTCTCCTGTGCTGGTTTTGACGGTCATGCGATAGGCCCACATCACGTATGGCAGTTCATCTGCCCATTTCTTTTTAGATCCTTCCAGGTTCTTTTTGATGCCACTGAGGATACTACGGTTGGTCACTTCTACCTGACCATTGGTTTGTGGCTGCGCTACAGAAGAAAATCTCTGTTCGATCTGGAATTCTGCGCACTGATTTCTGAAAAATTGGCTCGTAAATTGCGTTTCGTTGTCGCTGACCAATATGCGAGGTATTCCAAATCGCATTATGACTTGGTATTTGAAGAAACGCCAGATTTTTTCAGTGGTAATATTGGTTACCGCTTTTGCTTCTGCCTATTTCGTGAAATAATCTACCGCCACGACCACAAATTTCAACTGAGACCTGGCTTTTGGAAATGGGCCCAAAATATCTATTCCCCATTTGGCAAACGGGCACGGAGCGACTATCTCTAAAATTTGCACGACAGGTTTACGGGGAATCTTAGCGAATTCCTGACATTTTTGACAGGTTTTTACAAAATTGTGACAATCTCTACGAATGGTGGGCTAGTAGAATCCCGACCGAAAAACCTGTACCGCTAGGGTGTCACCAGCCACGTGCATGCCGCATATTCCTTCATGGATTTCTCGCAAGGTGTGGAGGTGTTCTTGCTTCGTTATGCACTTTGCAGCTGGATGGGAGAAACATCTCCGTATCAGCTCCCCATTGTAGTATGTGCATCGTGCCGCTTGTTTCAAAACTTTCCTTTTTTCGGCGCTATCTGCTAGTAACTCATCATGCTTCAAATATGTTACAACACTGCTTCTTCTACGCAAAGCGACAGTTGTTCCTCCATGAAAGAGGACACAGGTATCTCCCCATAGTATACATCTTTAGGTATGGAGGCTTCCGGGTTGGCTGCCATTTTAGCAAGATTGTCAGCCTCAGCATTATCTTCTCGGGGAATATGCTCAAAGCTGACTTGAGTGCATTTTTTCTGCATTTTCGTCAGCTCTGATAACAATACCCCTGACAACAAGGGCATTTTCGTCTTATACCCCGCGGTGGGGGAAAAAAGCTGCTACTATCGCCTCTCTCTACGTGATCGACACTGGGATGGTCGATATCAGCGAGGGGGTCCCACACATCACACTGTCATGACGCAGGGCGTTATCCCATCCCGGGCCAAGCTAGGCATCTCGAGAGGAGCGTAGACGTTGCCTTGCCTAGGTAACGCCTACCCACATATCTATATCTAACACAACGATAGCGCATTCCATCAGTGAGGCACTTTAACCCCCCCTGACGGGAGCGTTAGCACCTTGTGATCAAGATCACTCAGAAATGCTCCATTTTTTCCTATAAATACCTCCGCCACAAAGGAGGAAGGTAAGCCTAAGATTTCTAGCAAAAGCTCTGCTATTTTACACAACCATATTGACTTAAGCATCGGAGTGTTTACGCCGGAGACCCCCTCCGGCGCTGTGCAGGTACATCGGACGCCTTGGACGGTCGACCTCAAGAACCATAATCCTCTACTACCCTTCAGCAAACCGTCCGAATCTTATCAAATTGGTGCTCTCGTTGAGAGCTTTGGCTTCATTAAGTGAGCGTCCTTAATAGCCAAGCTTTGTTTTCTTAAAGTTTGAAGGATTATGAATTCCGAGCCAGATCCCGCACTGTCCCAGTCTTCTAGCCTCCTGTTTTCTACTCGTAGGTAACTCTTCCCTTTCGCCACCAGTGACGCTTCCACCACGGTGCAAGAAGTTCCACTAGGCACATCGGATCCCTCTTTTGAGCAAGTTGCGGGAACATTTGCATCCCAGACATATACTCCTTTATCTCAGATGCCAGGACCTAGTTACTCTATCCCCCATTCGAGGGCACCCGCGGTAGATGGTGCAGGCAATCCTCTCGCGAATTCAATATCGGCCCTTCGAGCCCAGCTAGACCAGCTGACAGAACTAGCTGCAGGATTTACGCCTCATGTTTCGGGACCTCTCGCGGTAGATGGTGCAGGCAATCCTCTCGCGAATTCAATATCGGCCCTTCGAGCCCAGCTAGACCAGCTGACAGAACTAGCTGCAGGATTTACGCCTCATGTTTCGGGACCTAGCGTGCCTTCTCATATAGTCTTTACTCCATCCATCGTCGCTAACCGACCACTGTCACCTCGGCAATCCAGAGGCCTTCCTTTATCCCTACCTTTGACATCAGCCCCTGTCGGAGTCATGCAACTTGCGCATAGACGTGCTGAACCATCTAAGCAGCATAGGAGGGAAGCTCCTGTCCTTGAAGAGGAACGATGGGACGGTGAATATAGAGATCATTGGGATAACATACAAGATGAGATGTTCAGGGACCCATCTCCTAGGCACAGTGAGAGATCGAGTAGCAGAAGACATCGAACTCGAACGCCAAGAAGTCGTAGCCGATCTCCTAGGCGGCATCGTGAATATGATTTTCGAGCTCAAAGGCAGCTTAACGAACTTTCTCCTCCTTGTCAACCGCAGGGGATTCCTGATGATAACAACCGTCACCCATTCAGCCACCGCGTGAGACATCACCGGGTCAATCGGCTTGTAAAACTTCCTGTGGAATCATATGATGGCACGAAGGATCCTATTTCTCATCTTAATAAGGTGAAAGATTTTGTATAGTTTCAAACTCACAGTGACACTGCGTTATGTCAAATCTTTGTAATGACGCTATCTGGTGTAGTGCGTCTTTGGTTCAAGGGACTTCCGACAGGTTCCATTGATAATTTTTCCCAACTAGAAGCTAAATTTTGGAGCTGATTCAGCACGGCTGTTCCTATTAGGAAATCTGCGGCAGCACTATTCGATAATCATCGAAAGCCACAAGAATCCTTGAAGGATTTTTTGAGTCGTTTTGATGTGGAGATGTCACTAACGTTAGGGCTCACCATTGACTTCGCTGTCGAAGCTTTGAAGCGTAATTACCATTATGGGAAGTTACGAGATACTTTAATGGTGGACCCACCGTTGACTCTAGACGCGTTAAGGCTGAAAGCCCACAATTATGTGAGAATGGAGGAAGAAGAGAATAGGGAACGAATCCAGAATGTATCCCAAGATACGCATCCAGCCCCCAACGTCCGCGTTAGGGCAACTCCTGATACGCAGCCAACCGATGATTATGGGCAACGAAAGGACCACATCCCTAGAGCCTCAAATCGGCAGAGGGGTAACTTCTCGAGAGGAAGATTTGGGAATTCCCCTACCAGGAGGCAAGCGGATCCACCCAAGGGGCGAATATACGACCCTGACCTCCCTTCCCTCATACTTCCAAGAGCAGAAATTTTGGCGATAGTTCAGCAGCGAAACCTGCCTATTCGTTACCCAGCTCCTGTGAAACCGGGAGTAATTATGGGAGGAAGGGAAAATGCATTCTGCAAGTTCCATAAAGTCAAAGGGCACTCCACGGACATGTGCAGGGAATTGAAACTAGCGATAGAGCGCTTAGTTGAAGAAGGATACCTCGGGGAATTCGCCACTAAAATAAGGGAGAAGGTCAGGAACAATCCAGCAGATAAGGTGCCGACTGGTGATAGGCAAGCGCCCTCTTACGCCACGGGAGCCATCACCATCCCTATTGGAAGAAATAAAGAAACATTTGTGGTTAGCGAAGACGACGTTCCCATGATCAATATTATAGTGGGAGGCACTCCATATTTCGATGAACCTGCAGCATCAGCACCCGCGACGGGCGACAAACGAAAGAGAGAAAATGCGTTACTAAAAAGTGAAGCAATAAGCGCGTTAGATCGAATGGTGCTATCGTTCTCCGAAGAGGATGAGAAAGGCGTTGTCTACCCACACAATGATGCGCTAGTAGTCACACCCGTTATCGGCAATCATTGAGTCAGGAGAACCCTTGTTGACAATGGGAGTGTGGTCAATCTGTTCTCGCTTAAAGCATACAGCCTAATGAAGCGTCCCGACAGTGAGCTAACGCCTTGTAAAAAACCAATAATTGGAGTAGACGAGGTCCCAATCCCGGTGGCAGGAGTTACAACGCTACCAGTATACTTTAGAGAGGATACGTCCAAGCGGTCGGAGGAATTGTTGTTCCTGGTTGTAGACTTGTCATTGCCTTACAACGCTATACTCGGGCGGCCATACCTCAACCGCTTTGGAGCTGCGATATCGTAAAAACATCTAAAGATGAAATACCCTTCGTGGGATGGAGTGGTCTCGATCAAAGGGGACCAGAAGTTAGCTGCCGAGTGCTATTTACTCATGACCCAAAGGAGTTGCGATCGTTACGTGTGCGTAGCAGATGATCCCTTCGAGTATAGGGAGGAAAAGCATACTCAGCCAGTAGACAACATGAGGCCAATTCCTGTTAGCGGAGTCGAAGAAGCAAATTTTCTAGTTAGTGAAAAATTGAACGCAGAAGAAAGCGCACAGCTAACTCGATTATTGAATAAATGTAAAGGAGAATTCGCATGGAAGCCAGTAGATATGCCTGGAATTTCACGAGAAATTGCAGAACACCAACTCAACGTTAACCCTAACACCAAGCCTGTTCAGCAAAAACGGCGAGCTTTCTCTCTAGAAAAGATGATAGCCATCGAGAAAGAGATATCAAAACTCATGGATGCTGGCTTCAAGCTCGTTGGACGCTAACTCGGGATATCACCAAATTCCCATAGCCGTGGAGGATGAAGAGAAAACCGCCTTCATCACGCCAAAGGCCACTTATTGCTACACAGCAATGCCGTTTGGATTGAAAAATACCGGGGCAACATTCCAGCGCATGGAAAATAAAGTTTTTGAAAAGCAGATTGGGGAAAAGGTGGAGGCTTACGTGGATGATATACTTGTCAAAAGCCGAAGCTTTGAGGACCATGTGACTGATTTGGAAGAAGTTTTCAACGTGATGAGAGAATACAAGATGAAGTTGAACCCTCGAAAATGCATGTTTACGTTTCAAACAGGCAAATTCTTAGGCTACGTGGTCAGCCAGAAAGACATCCAGCCTAACCCCTCGAAAGTAAAAGCGATTCAGGACATGATATCTCCGTGAACCGTCAAAGAAGTCCAAAAGCTCACAGGAGGCATCATTGCGTTAGGGCGGTTTATCTCCAAACAAGGAGAAAGGTGCCTACCCTTCTTTAAAGTCATTCACAGGAGAGCCCCCTTTGGGTGGACAGAAGAATGTGAAGAAGCGTTTGCCGGCATAAAAGCCTACCTCTCGTCTGACCTGGTGTTGACAAGACCTGAACCAGGTGACGCCTTATACTGGTATCTGGGTGTCGCCGACGAGGTGGTCAGTGTTGTCCTTGTACGAAGCGATAGACATATTCATCGCCTTGTATTCTTTGTCAGTCACATACTGAAAGATGCCGAATTGCGGTACACTCACATTGAGAAAGTAGCGTTTGCCCTCGTACAGGCAACACGGAAGATGGATTAGTACTTCCAAGCTCACCCTGTCGTAGTACTCACTGATCAACCATTGGGGAAAATTCTTGGGAAACCTGAGTCTTCAGGAAGAATGCTGATTTGGGCAATCGAACTTGAGTAGTATGGGTTGCAATATAAGGCCAGACCGTCCATCAAAGCCCAAGCGTTAGCAGACTTCATAACAGAATGCACATTTACACAAGGGCTACCGGTGGACCCACTAGAAGGGGAAGTGGAAGATTCAGATCTCCCGTCCCCAGACACTTACAGTGATACATGGATCATCCACGTGGACGGAGCTAAAAATCAAGAGTTAGTTGGCGCTGGAATTTTCATGATTGGACTTGATGACATACAGATGCGCTGCGCCATTAGAATTTTGCAGCCACTGTCCAACAACGCGGCCGAGTACGAAGCGCTACTGGTCGAACTCAGAATAGGCAACAATTTCTTCATTGAAGCTACGCGCGATGCAGGAACAATGCGCGATCCGCAGCTAAAGATACGGGGGGACTCTAAATTGATAATAGATCAAGTCTTGGGAAATTCCCAAGCCCAAGAACCCATCATGATCCAATACCTTGCAAAGGTAAAACGTTAGCTAACAGAGACACAGGGAAAGGGCATTCAAGTCTGCTTCGAGCATATTCCTCGAGAAGATAATAGTGAGGCTGATAATCTCGCTAAAATGGCAGCTAACCCGACAGCCTCCATACCCAAAGATGTGCACTACGGTGAGATACCAGTGCCCTCTTTCATGGAAGAACAAGTGTCTCTTTGTGTGGAAGAAGTGGAGAGCGATTGGACAATCCCCGTTGTGAAATATTTGAAACATGATGAGCTGCCAGTAGATAGCACCGAAAAGAGGAAAATTTTGAAACAAGCGGCACGGTGCACATACTACAACGGAGAGTTGATTCAAAAATATTTCTCTCATCCAGCCGCAAAGTGCATAACGGAGCAGGAAGGACTCTACACTTTGCGAGAAATCCACGAAGGAATATGCGGCATGCACATGGTTGGTGACACCTTAGCGGCACAGGTCTTTCGTTCAGGATTTTACTGGCCCACCATTCGCAGAGACTGTCACAACTTTGTGAAATCTTGTCAGAAAAGTCAGAAATCAATGCGCGGAATTCCAAATCGAACAAAGATTCTCTTCTATAGCGCACCCACAAACCAACGGTCAGGCTGAAGTGACCAATCGTAGTATCCTCAATGGCATCAAGAGGAACCTAGAAGGTTCTAAAAAGAAATGGGCAGATGAACTGTCGTATGTAATGTGGGCCTATCGCATGACCGTCAAAACTACCACAGGAGAAACCTCCTTTGAGTTAGCCTTTGGCACAGAAGCTGTTACGCCGGTAGAAATTGGCACCTTGAGCCTTCGAGTGGCATATTTCAATGAAGAAATAAATGAAGAAAGGTTACGTGCTAACCTTGACGCGCTGCTAGAGGTATAAGAGGAGGCTCTCTTGAAAACCTTGCATTACAAAAGAAAAATGGTGCAATACCATAACAGACAAGTCAAAGAGCGGCTGCTCAAAGCGGGAGATTTAGTGCTTAGAGACAAGCGAGCGGCAGGGCAATGCATGGGAAAACTCAGCCCAAATTAGGATGGGCTATATTGCGTCAACCGCG
Source organism: Viola odorata (assembly GCA_963691705.1). Lineage (NCBI taxonomy): Eukaryota > Viridiplantae > Streptophyta > Magnoliopsida > Malpighiales > Violaceae > Viola > Viola odorata. Next base: position 20,218,082 of record OY829543.1, read on the forward strand.
TCATCGGAAATGGAGCATATCATTTGGAAACACTTGACGGTACTCCCTTACTAAACTCCTGGAATATAGCCCGTTTGAAACTATATCATGCTAGAAGCTAATCTCTCCTGTTTGACATTGTTAACATTGCTCTAACGCATGAATGAAAGGCATTTCTTGTGCACATTATGACCAATCATATACAGATAATGAAGAATGCCAGGAGTGAAAATCCTATCCTTGTGATGGCTTGTCCTGATCAGACAACTCACTAAGACGAGGCACGCCGTGGCATAAATAGCATTGGGAGTGAAAATCCTATCCTTGTGGTAACTGTGCTAACACAGACGGCCCATTAAGACGAGGCACGCCCCCAACGCCCCCGGGAGTGAAAATCCTATCCTTGTGGCAACTGTGCTCACATAGAGGGCCTATTAAGACGAGGCACGTCCCGACATCCTTGGGAGTGAAAATCCTATCCTTGTGGTAGCCATGCTCACATAAACGGGCCATTAAGACGAGGCATGCCCCAAGGAGGTAGTAACTCTGTTCTGGAAGTGAAAATCCTATCCTTGTGGTAACCGTGCTCACATAGACGGACCACTAAGACGAGACACGCTCCAGGAACGCGAGGTTTCAACGCTTGGGAGTGAAAATCCTATCCTTGTGATGGCCGGTCCTGATCAGACGGCTCACTAAGACGAGGCACGCCCCAAGCCGATCGTTGGCATTTGAAACAAGGAGAGATATCCCAGCTAGTAACCGAGCAGTTGATACCCGGTGAAGTTGGGCTGGAGAGATGTCTCTATCGCAACAACAACAATATCATAAACAAACTTAGCAAGGCTAAGTGACCCCCCTAACAACAAAGGGCGACATTAAGCTATATGCGGCAGGAATGGAAATAATAATTTTGTTCGTTGGAACATCATCAAAGAGATAATGATAATGCAGAATTAAATTCCTGATTCTCAGATAAAGAAAAAAGCACGTAGAGGCACTGCAGGAAAGTCTTCGTCAGAAAACTAGCTGGTGTGACTGTCATAGAAGCGCTAAGTCTCTAAAGACATAAATATCTTGGCAATCATGAATGACGTGCGCATGCAAACGCAACGGTTGACTAACCACATAAGGTACGATGTCCACATTATTGTGATCTTAGTAATAAAGCCTACTAACCATGATTGTGGCAGTAATATCATGAGACAAGACCAACAAAGAAATCATAGACAAAAAGCAATGGCTTGAAGAGAAATTGATATCGTCAGAATCACAAAATATCCTCACAAGGATAGACAATAATATACCAACAACAAAAATCAAGAAGCAAAGCGCGAGACCTACGGAGCGGCTGAAATCCTCGTCGGACACGTGTAAGGGCCTCTCATCAAAATATGCAGAAAGAGCGTCAATCTGAAGGTGGTCCAACCCGTGATGGCGCATGAAGCCCTCAGACATAAGCATTGCCCCCTCCTTCAGATACCAACGACATTTCTCAGCAGAAAGGCTAAGGTCGGCAGCCAATTCAGCGTTTCTCTGCCTTTCTAACGCTAGCCCAGCCTCTCCCCTAGAAAGGCGTGTGCTTAAAGCGACACTCCTCTGCTTTTCTTCCCCTAACGCGAGCCTGGCAGCCTCCGCCTCTTGCTTAGCAGCATTAGCCTCTTGCCTAGCCGCCTCTGCCTCTTGCCTGGCAGCCGTCGCAGCATCTAAAGGACCTTGACGCTCAGTCGTCAATCTGTCTATTTCTCTCTACTTGTCTGCCGCCTCCGTAGCGTTAGCCTCCTCCATGTAATGAGTATGACAGAAGGAAGAAAACATCTGAGAGCGAAGGAAATCCATGCGCCCTTGGTGACTCTTGGCTAAAAATACATCATTTTCCCTTTAATGTGACATTATTCGAGCCGCCAACAGAGATGTAGATGCAAGAACAGCCTCAGCGCTATCAGTCTCTAAGGCTTGAAAAGCTTTCTCTCTAAGGCCACCCAGGTTAACGCGATGAGTGGGAAAGCTGGGAGGAGCGTACGGAGTGATAACAATCCACCTAAGGAAAAGGGTATTTCCGTCTATTGCCCTGAACTGAAAGAAGAAATCACTGTTCCCACCGCCGCGGTGGATAGAGGGCCATCGCCTACCCCAGAGGTTGACGCCACGAGGGCAAAACAGTACTCAGGAGTCTCTCCAAACAAACCTTCTAGATGGCTCGAGGAGCTGTCTCATTCTGAGGAATACCACGCGTCAGGGGGACAACTCAGTCGCTACCCTATCGTGGTAACATTTATCCCATGGCTACCGCCACGGTAACATATCATCCGAAGGGCGAACCACGATCCCTAACGTTAGGGATAACTCTCTAGCTATTCCCAAACGCGGAAATGCTCAATTCTTCTATATATACACCTCCCCATCAAAGGAGGCAGGTAAGCATATTCTAACTAGCCCAAGCTCTGCCAAATTCAGTACACATACTGACTTAAGCATCGGAGTGTTTCCGCCGGAGACCCCCTCCGGCGCATTGCAGGTACCGCGGACCGTCGTAAGCACTGATCTGAGAGGAGCCGTTCCGCCATACATCCTTCGGCAGAAAACAAAATCTTATCAAATTGGTGCTCCCGTTGAAAGTATTGGTTCTGTTAAGTGAGCATCCTTAATAACCAAGCTCCTCCTCCCCGAAGTTAGAAGGATTATGGCCTCAGAGTCAGATCCGGCGCTGTCCCAAACTTCCAACATCCCATACAACACCCGCAGACGACTGTTTGCCTTCGCTACCTCTGATGCCTCCACCCCAGTGCAGGACGTCACTACGGGAGAATCAGATCTTCCTCCTGGGCGAAGTTCGGAAGAAATTACATTCCAGATTTGCTCTCCCTTTTCTCACGTAGCAGGAACCAGTCGTCTTACCCCCCAAGCAGGGAGATCCATGATGGATGAAGCGGATAACCCTTTCACAAATTCAATAGCAGCTCTCCAAGCTCAATTGGATCAGTTGACAGAGATGGCTGCTGGATTTACTCCTCATGCCTCGAGACCTGGTGTGTCCTCCCAAGTAGTTTTCACCCCGTCCATTGTCAATGAACGACCATTATCGCCCCGACAATCCAGAGGACTCCCGTCCTCCTTACCATTTTCATTGGCCCCCATCAGCGTCTCGCCGCTCGCGCGTGGAACTGCGGAACATTCTGGACAATACAGGGGAGGAATCTCTATCCCTGAAATAGCTCGCCGACGTGATGAGTACAGAGAACATTGGGATGATCGACGGGGGGATATATTGAGAGAGCCATCTCCTAGATACAGTGAAAGATCTAGTAGCAGAGGTCGACGAGCTCGAACTCCAAGAAGCCGCAGCCGATCTCCCAGGCGGCATTAGGAATATGACCCTCAGAATCCCAAATATGACATTGAAATTCCACACCCGCACTAGCCTCGTGGGGTCCCTGATATTAACGTTGGCCATCCGTTCAGTTACCGTGTCAGGCACCATAGAGTTCACCGACACGTGAAACTCCCAGCAGAATCATATGATGGCACGAAAGATCCCATTTCTCACCTCAATAAGGTGAAAGATTTTGTGCAATTCCAAACGCGCAGTGACGCAGCATTGTGTCAGATCTTCGTAATGACGCTGTCAGGCGTGGCACATCTCTGGTTCGAGGGACTCCCGGCCGGATCTATTGATAATTTTTCTCAACTGGAAGAAAAATTTTAAAGTCGGTTTAGCACAGCTATTCCTATCAGGAAGTCAGCAGCTGCACTGTTCGATATCCATCGAAAACAGCAGGAATCGTTGAACGAGTTTTTAGGTCGATTTGATCTTGAAATGTCCCTAACGCCAGGGGTCACTATTGATTTTGCGGTTGAGGCCCTAAAACGCAACTGCCGATACGGAAAATTGAGAGACACACTAACGGTGGACCCACTGATGACCCTGGATGCGCTGAGGCTGAAAGCGCATAATTATGCGAGAATGGAAGAGGAGGAAAATAGAGAATGGATCCGAGACATGCCAACGGACCCGACTATTAAGAAAATGCAAGGGAGAATTCGCATGGAAATAAGCGGACATGCCTGGGATCTCGCGAGAAGTTGCGGAGCATCGACTAAATGTCAGCCCTGAGGCCAAACCTATTCAGCAGAAACGACGCGCCTTTTCATCAGAAAAAGTGGCGGCTATCGAGAAGGAGTTACTGAAGCTCATGGACGCGGGGTTCATTCGAGAAGTTCAGTACCCAACTTGGCTGGCTAACCCGGTGCTAGTTCCAAAGCCTAACGGATATTGGCGCATGTGCATTGATTTCACTGACCTAAATAATGCTTGTCCCAAAGATTGCTATCCCTTCCTCGAATTGACCAGCTGGTCGACCAAACTGCGGGATACGCTTATTTAAGCTCTCTGGATGCCAACTCCGGGTATCACCAAATCCCAATGGCTGTAGAAGACGAAGAAAAAACTGCCTTTATCACCCCTAGGGCCACATATTGCTACACCGCAATGCCGTTTGGGCTGAAGAATGCCGGGGCAACGTTTCAGCGCATGGCGAATAAGATTTTCGAAAAACAAATAGGCAAAAACGTAGAGGCCTACGTGGACGATATCCTGATTAAAAGTCGAAGCTTCGGAGACCATCTGGCCGATTTGGAAGAAGTTTTCAATGTGATGAAAAAATACAAAATGAAGCTGAACCCACGAAAGTGCATGTTCGCGTTCCAAACGGGAAAATTCTTGGGCTACGTGGTTAGCCGAAAGGGTATTCAGCCCAACCCTTCAAAGGTAAAGGCCATTCAGGACATGATATCCCCGCGAACCGTCAAGGAAATACAAAAGCTCACTGGCCGCATCATAGCGTTAGGACGGTTTATATCTAAGCAAGGAGAGAGATGTCTCCCCTTTTTTAAGGTCATTCGAAACAAGGCCCCATTCGGGTGGACAGAGGAATGTGAAAACGCGTTTGCAGGACTGAAAGCCTACTTGTCATCCGATCTAGTGCTAACGAGGCCTGAGTTCGGCGATGAGCTATACCTATACCTAGGAGTAGCTGACGAAGTAGTCAGTGTCGTCCTCGTACAAAGTGAAGGGCATGTACATCGCCCTGTATTTTTCGTGAGTCACATATTAAAAGACGCGGAGCTACAATACGCCCGCATCGAGAAGAAAACGCTTGCTCTAATACAGGCAACGCGAAAGATGGACCGATATTTCCAAGCCCACCCTGTTACCGTTCTAACTGATCAGCCGCTGAGATTTTTTTTTAGAAAGCCTGAGTCCTCAGGGAAAATGTTGATTTGGGCAATCGAGCTCGAACAATACGGGCTGCAATACAAAGCCAGGCCGACAATAAAAGCCCAGGCGTTAGCTGACTTCATAGCGGAGTGCACATTCACCAAGGAGGTGTTGGAAAAACTGTCAGAGGAAGAACCAGAACACTCATGCCTACCGTTCCCGGAAGCGCACGCAGACTCATGGGTTATCAACGTGGACGGCGCAAAAAATCAAGAGCTAGCAGGAGCAGGCGTTTTCCTGGTGGGGCCAAACGGCATAGAAATGCGATATGCCATTAGAATTCTGCAGCCGTTATCCAACAACGCCGCTGAATATGAACCGCTGCTGGCAGGACTCAGAATTGGAAACACCTTCTCCGTCGAAGCCTCTACCGTGACGGAAGAGCAATACGGCTTACGCCTAAAGATACGAGGAGACTCTAAATTGATAATCGATCAAGTCCTTGGAAACTCCCAAGCCCGAGAACCTGTCATGATTCAATACTTGGCCAAAGTAAAGCGTGAGCTGTCGGAGATGCAGAAAAAAGGCACTCGGGTCATCTTCGAGCACATCCCTAGAGAAAGTAACGAAGAGGCTGATAGCCTCGCCAAGATGGCAGCCAACGCAGACGCCTCCATACCCAGCGAGGTACATTACAAGGAGCTATCCATACCCTCTTTCATGGAGGAGCAAGCATCGTTGTGTGTGGAAGAAATAGAAAATGACTGGAGGATCCCAGTGGTAGAGTATCTAAAGCATGATAGGCTACCAGATGAAATTACGGAAAGAAGGAAAATCCTAAAACGGGCGGCGCGATGTACATATTACAACGGAGAGTTAATACGGAGGTGCTTCTCCCACCCAGCCGCTAAATGCATAACGGAACAAGAAGGCCTGCATGTGCTAAGAGAAATTCACGAAGGGATATGCGGTATGCACATCGCGAGCGATACTCTGGCAGCTCAAGTCTTTCGGTCGGGATTCTATTGGCCCACCATACGAAGAGATTGCCATAACTTCGTGAAAACCTGTCAGAAATGTCAGGAATACGCTAAGATCCCTCGAAAACCGGCCACGCCAATCTCAGAAATAATTGCTCCATGCCCGTTTGCCAAATGGGGCATTAACATATTAGGCCCGTTTCCAATAGCTAGATCTCAGCTAAAATTCGTGGTCGTGGCGGTAGACTACTTCACAAAATGGGCAGAAGCCGAGGCGTTAGCCACCATCACTACTGAAAAAATTTGGCATTTTTTCAAACACCAAGTCATTATGCTATTCGGGGTTCCGCGCATACTGATTAGCGATAATGGAGCACAGTTCACAAGTCAATTCTTCAGGGATCAGTGTGCGGAATTCCAGATCGAACAAAGGTTCTCTTCCGTGGCACACCCCCAAACCAATGGCCAAGCAGAGGTAACCAACCGCAGCATCCTTAGTGGCATCAAAAGAAACCTAGAAGGTTCCAAAAAGAAATGGGTAGACGAACTGCCATACGTACTATGGGCCTATCGCATGACTGTTAAGACCGGCACTGGAGAAACCCCGTTTGTGCAGAACCGAAGCTGTCACACCGGTTGAGATCGGAATGATGAGCCTTCAAGTGGCTCATTTCAGAGAAGAAAATAACGAGGAAAGGTTACGTGCTAACCTTGACGACCTACCAGAAACACATGAGGAAACATTGCTGAAAACTCTACACTACAAAAGAAAAATGGCGCAATACCACAACCGGCAAGTGAGAGAGCGATTGCTCAAAGCTGGAGACTTAGTGCTCAGAGATAGACGAGCGGCAGGGCAACGCATGGGCAAACTTAGTCCAAACTGGGAAGGACCGTATCGCGTCACCCGTATTGTGGGAAGAGGAGCTTACCACTTGGAAACGCTCGATGGAACGCCCCTACAGAACTCGTGGAATATAGCCCGGCTGAAGCTATACCACACCAGGAATTAGCTCACCCTATCTGGTAACATCAATACTATTCTAACAAGATATATCTTTCTGTGCGTTTGTTGTTGGATAAAATGCAGATAATGAAGCATGCCAGGAGTGAAAATCCTATCCTTGTGATGGCTGGTCCTGATCAGACAACTCACTAAGACGAGGCACGCCCTGGTATGACTAAGCGTTGGGAGTGAAAATCCTATCCTTGTGGTAACCGTGCTCACACAGACGGCCCATTAAGACGAGGCACGACCCCAAACGCTCCCGGGAGTGAAAATCCTATCCTTGTGGCAACCGTGCTCATATAGACGACCCATTAAGACGAGGCACGCCCCGGTATCCTTGGGAGTGAAAATCCTATCCTTGTGGCAACCGTGCTCATATAGACGGCCCATTAAGACGAGGCACGACCCCAAGGAGAGACCAACTCCGTCCTGGAAGTGAAAATCCTACCCTTGTGGCAACCGTGCTCACATAGACGGCCCATTGAGGGACGCGAGGTTTCAACGCTTAGGAGTGAAAATCTTATCCTTGCGATGGCTGGTCCTGATCAGACAGCTCGCTAAGATGAGGCACTCCCCAAGCCAATCTCCGGCGGAAGAAAGGAGGGGACACTCCAGCTAGAAATTGAGCGGTCGATACCCGGCAAAGTAAGGCCGGAAAGACATCCCTACTGCAACAACAACATCGCAGCAGGCCTAACGGGGCAAGAAAGCTCCCCTGACAACAAAGGGTGATTTAAATCTGAGCAATGCTGAGTCATTCTTGGAAATGCTATCGGAAAGCAACAATAAGGCCATCGAAAAGGCAGCTGAGGAACCTGAATGAAGTTCATATGAGAGCAAAGTGGGCATATCTATAGAGGCGCGGCAGCAAACGCCACGGACGAATAATTGCGCAAGCAGTATTATGAAATAGAGCAGACAAAGAAGTTCCATTCAAAAGGGGTAGCCCAACCAAGGCAAAAAGTGATATCGTTAACGTTACAAAACAAGGAAGGGCTCGTCGGCCGCAAAAATCAAAATTTATCTAAAAAAAAAAAAAAAAACTAAGGAGCGGGTGGTGCGTTGACTCCTCCTTGCTGCCTCGATTTCCATAAATAGAAGCTGTCATCAGTAATAGTGGAGACCCTCCTATCAAAATACGCAGCCAACTCATCAATACGGAGTTTTTCTACCCCATGATGATGCATCAACGCCTCCGACATGAGCCCTCCACCTTCCCTCAAGTACCATTGATTCTTCTCAACGTTTAAAGCCAGATCGACAGTCAGCTCGGCATTCCTCTGCCTCTCCTGGCGCAACTCATTCTCCTCACGAGAAAGGCGTTCGGTCAGAATCCGTTTCTCCTCCTCCAAAGCATGCTTGACAGCCTCCAGCTCTTGCTTGACAGTCGTCACTTCCTGACGGGCAGACTCTGTTTCTTGATTGGCAATGTTAAGCGCGTCCACAAAACTCTGACGCTCGTTCTGCAACCTGGTCACCTCCCCCTGCCCGTTTGCGGCAATCCTAGCATTCTCTTCATCCAGGTAATGGAGGTGGCAGAAAAAAGAAAGCGCTTGGGAGCGAAGAAAGTTTATACGCTCCTGCTCACTCCTAGCCGCAAAGGCATCCCTCTCCCTTGGAAGAGACATAATCTCGGCTACCAGGTAAGAGGTAGACGCGAGAATGGAATCATGATCAGTCCCGGCAGGAAATTGCAGAATGTTGTCCCTGAAGGAACGCAAACCAATATGATGAGTGGGCATGAGGGGACGATTATAAGTAGAGGCACCGGCTATCAAAGCAGGGGCAGGGCCACCTCTCGCGATACTGGGAGGAGACATCGGAACAAAAAACAGAGCGGCAGGAGAAGAGGGTCGACTGCCGGAACCTCCCGCGTTGGGCACTGGGGACCCATCTCCACCAAGTGCTTCAAGGTTAAGGGCACTTGAGTTATAGCCTGTCGCGGTGGAGGAATCACCTCAAATGTGAGGATTACCACCGAAATCAATACCCTGCGATTGCTCGGCAGGAAGACCACCGCCCTCAGAGACGTTCAGAGGAGGATTCGCAGCAGAAGAGGTAGGGCTGTGCTGAAGCTCATAGCGGGCCTTCTTCTGACGCTCTCGAAGGACCTCGGCAATAGACATATCACCCGCAGAGGTTGACTGAGCAGAAACAGTGGAAGCCTCCTAGAAAACGCAGTGCACGCATGATAAGAAAATTATACAGAAGAAAAGAAAACCTTAGAAAAATGGAACGCATACCTAGGTGACTGTGGAAACCAGAGGTATCGCGGTAGGAATGGGATCAACTGTCGCCTCCGAAGAAACAACGGTGTGAAGGGAAACAGGTTGCATGGCGCGTGTTTTCCTCACTCTCTTCTTCCTTGCGACAGGGGTGCGAGGAGGTGGCGATGAGGTAGTACCCGTAGCGGTAGCAATGCCTTCCTCTTCCGCAACGGCAGCAGCAGCAGCAGCAGCCCTGGCGGCGGCGGCAGCTTTCTTCCTTTGTTCCTGTTTCCTCTTCCTCCGGAAATATTCGGGCTCCCAACCAGGCGGAGGCACTACACAGTTAAAGAAACGTTAGCGTTAGTACCTCTTGGCAGCACAAAAGGAAAAAGGGCAAATGCTTACCCTTTTTGCACTGTTCCATTTCCAGACCGTTAGCCACTTTTCGGGCATCAACGCTGAAATCTAGTTGAAGTAGCGTCTTCAACCAGCCATCTTCTGGATCAGAAAGGGGTTTCCGATGGCCCCAAGCTCCATCTTTAATTTTCTCATTGAAGCCGGCCCTCCATAACGGCTCGGGCAAATCAATAATAAAAAATTCCTCTTTCCAATGAGGAACAGAAGACTCGATACCCATAAGCTTCCAAGTAAAGGGCTTCAATGAGCCATCTTCATAACGAGGGGATATTGATATCACCCCCTTACGAGAATACAACTGGAAAATGTCATGAAGCAGGGCCAGAGTGGGAGACTCGATTCCCTTGAAACGGCACAGTGCGGCAAAGGCACTGACAACGCAAATCGCGTTAGGGCTCAATTGAGCCGAGCCAAATCAGAATCAGCCAATAACAACTCAACAAGCGGGTCAAGAGGAAGACAAAACCCATGGTCAAATAACTTAGCATATAATATTCTACTATTACCGGGCAGAACGCTGTTCAGGCGAAGTGATTCGGAAGCAGTGCGCACGGGATATTCTCTCGGAAATCGCGCATTACATGCGGCAAGCCTACGATTAACTAAAGGCAGAGTATAGAGAGAAGTAGGGGTAATGTTGATTTTTTCTTCTCTAACGGACCCTTGAGGATCCTCCTCATCGGAAGATCTCTTAGTCTTAGCCATAACTAATAAAGGAGAAGTGACGAGCAAAGAAAGGGTGTGTACCTTCGCAAAGAGAACACCAGGAGTCTCAGACCAAAAAGAAGAGAGCGGCACGAGTTGTTTGTCCAGAAAGCAGCAGCGTACGAGAGAGGAGATTAAAAAAGAAAAAGGAGGAAGGAAAAACATTATATATAACACTGAAAGGGCGTGACCAATCAGCGGGGGACACATGGCAAAGCAGCGTGTCGGGAAATAAGGCACACGCGAGGAGATACAAGTTTAAAAAATGATGACGAAACGCTTCGGCGATTCACGTCTCCCTAGGAGACGCTTGCTTCGAACGCCTCTTCATAGAAAGACGCGTGTCCTTTTCCATCATTGCTTTTCAGATCGCATTAAATGGAAGGACTGCAGCATTTAAATGGCCTAAAAAGCAGCGCTGGCTTAGCCAAACGGCGCGGCAACACAAAGAAGATAATGAAGAGATGGCGGTAGCATCACAATAATTCACGCAAATGCGATAAAGGTCATGTAGCGTCAGCATTATTACAAGAGGAATAATGACAAATGGTTTTCGGAAAAAATAATAATAAAAGTAGACAATAATAAGAATAACAAGGGAGGGTCTAGAAACCCGTTGTGACACTTCTCAAAAAGCAAAGCGGCGCCCCTATATTTGGCGTTAGCCCTTTCCCCTTCTGAGGCAGAAGAACCAATCCCACCTTTGCTAACCTCATCCATCACGGCAGAAATATAGTCAGCAACCTGGGCAGGGTCGGAAGAGTTACCCTTGAAACAGGTTGCAAATCCAGAAGTAAAGACTTCCAGGATTTTCTTCTTCCACCATTCCTCCTTTAATGATGTCCTAGCGGATTCCTCGTCTCGAGCAGACATCTCTTCGCGAAGAAGGAGATTTTTCTTCCTCTCCAACGCTAACTCTGCCTCCAGAACCTCTACCTTTGCTTTCCCGACAGACCTCTCTCTGTTTAATTCCTTTTGCGACTCATCGCAAAGACGCGTTAGCAACCCCATTTGCTCCACCGCTTTCTCAAGCTGCACTTGCTTAACGCACAGCGCGTTGGAAAAATTACGTGGCTCGCGATCATGAATCCCGAACAGATAGTTCAGGTGACGGAAGAAATCCAGAGAATCATTCATCATATGGCGAAGACGAGCCGGTGGAGGAAGCTGAAGAAACTCTTCCTTCTCCTTCTGGGAGCCCAGCATCTCTCCTATCAAAGGTGCAGTAAACTCATCTCTGGAAAAAGGTTGGGGAACCCCGACAGCATGAAGACCATCAAAGCAGAATCCCTTCAGGCCCATACGGTAGGAGGAGGTCTCGGTAGGCATGCCATAAGAAAGATTGATTGACGGAGCGGGAGAGGAATTCCCGGAAAAAACTTCCGTGATAGGAGAAATGAACAGTTGAGGAAGGACTTTAGGCGGTAGCCCAGCAGTCGAATCCGTAGTAGAAGGCGTAGCAACTACGTCAGGAATGCAATGAGAAATTGGAGAATCGGGAGCGTCAACTGTAGGAAGAGGACACGCTGTCGAGGGAACCTCCACCTCGGCAGAACACGTAGCAGCCGACGCCTCAGTAACTCCCACCGGTTGGGAGACACTCGTCCCAGCTGAAACGGCAGAGATAGGAGCAGTCGTTGCATCCACAGAAGAAACCCCGGTGGCCTGCTCACCCGTGGTAAATCGAAGTTTTTTCCGACGCAAGGAAGAGGCATGGCAAAGGTCCGACTCGACATCCACATCCTCATCATCACTAGCAATCACCGTCGTTGCGGCTGGGCTGGAGTCCGTCCTCTTGCGACGCTCCGGTAGCCAATTTTCCACAAACCGAGAAACTCGGCCAGAGCTAACGGGCCTTCGCCCTCCCCGGGCAACCGTCTTGGTTCTTCTCCTCGGGGGATGAGCGCTACCTTGATTAAAGCCATCGGCAGGGGGGAAGCTGGTAAAGTTTGAAGTGGCGTAACATTCAAAGGAGCGACAGCGTCACCTGGGAATTAACCGTTAGCCTCCTATAACAAAAGAAACGCGCAAAGACAAAGGCAAAGAAAATACGAAAAGAGGCAGACTCACCCATAGCACACTCCTCCAGAGGTTTGAACAAGGCAAAGCTACAGATGCGGTAGTGAGCACCTTCGTCTAACAGAGCGTTAGCTTGCTCCAACTCAGTCCTGGTCAATATCGAGGGATTCGACCAAATGGGGCCTATCAGCTCCTGGTTGAAATTAATACGCCACAAACGTGACGGTAGCTCCAGAACAAAGAAACTGCTTTTCCAATCAGCTACACCCTTCTTAAAGCCGTGAAAACGCTGCCAGAACGACTGCACGAGTGCGTCATTCCACTGAGGAGTAATTTCGATTAAACAATTATGGCAATTCATACTAAAAATTTGCGAAATAAATTGAGAGATGGGGTAGAAATGTTCTTCAACTCGCAAGCGCGAAGAAAAGCATAAACCGCACACCAGGAGGAGGGAGTTATCTGGGCAGGATTAAGGTTATACTCCCGCAGCAGCGTTAGTATCGATTCATGAACAGGAAAGCGGAAATCGTAAAGGAACATCTTAAAGTAAAAAAGCCTTTTGTAAACCCACGCCGGATTATGGAGCCGCATATCACTTCCAGGGATAAAGGGCTCATACTCGGGAGGAAAAGTAATACCGTTTTCCTCCAGTTCGGCTTTCAGAACCACATCGCATGTAAAAATACTGGGTGATTACGCGACCTCTGGATCCATGGGTTTCCAGATAGCCTGGCGAGGTCTATTTCTAGCCATAACAAACCAGCAAAAAGGAAATCGGAGAAGGATTGAATTGGTACCTTGAAAGGGGAGAGTTACAGAGGAATCGGCAGACGACGACGGACGGCCGGTGAGATATTCGGGGAAGAAGACGAAGGAAGATAAGAGGAAAAATTTGAAGCAAGGGCAAAAGTTCTGAAAAAAGAAAAATGGCCCCTCTTAAAGGATTAAAATGCCACCGCATTAATTAAGCCACCAATCGCGCGGAGACGCGTGTAAAAAGAGGTTGGCCACGTGGAAGCACATTAAAGGAATAAGAAAAGGAGAAGTTATTCAGCGTGATTCCCCAAAAGGGCGACAGAGTTAACCCAGTCAAGATAACTGCGAAGCGACTGCCTCGGCCAAGCCAACCGCTTACGTTAGCTATCACCAAGGACCAGTAGCCTAACGGAAATAACAACAAAAGAAAAAGGCAGAAAATATCATCTTATTTATAAAATGCCAATAGGCATATACAACACAGAGGCGTTAATCCTCATCAGCCCAATCCATGTCATAACAGTACTCGTAGTCCTCCGGGGACGACGGCAATCCACTGTTGTAGGAAAAGAAATGTTCGACAGGTTTGGGCACAAGCTTTGTCGCATGAGCTACCGCCTTGTCATAACGGGCACGAGAACTCTCCCCAACGGTAGAAGCTGCTAGCTTTAAATCAGTGCCGCGAGAAAGATCCTTATTCTCAAAAGAGGGAGAAGGAGGGGCAGACGGTGACGCTTCATCACTTTTTGGTAGCGTCACGTAGTGGGGCACAAAGCCGGTAAAGAAGGACTCAAAGGTCTGCTTCTTCACTTTCACTGTTTCTTGCGACCCTGGTGTCTAGCAGGATATTTTGTAGATCTCCACGGAGGAGTCGAAGGAGGATTATCCGAATCCGGCGAAGTCGCAGGTGTTGGCAAGGAATCATGCCCGTAAAAATCTGTCATGCCGACCTACAAGAAAGCAAAGAGAAGGAAAAGATGAAGATGAACAGGGGAAGGGAAAGCATTTCCCTTAAATAACCCAGGAAGCGCTCCGATCCTCGCACAGATCCTGAAAAAATCAATTAAGATGTCTGGGAAAAATAACCGCAATGGCAGAAGCTGATCCGGCACCAATATACCTGCTCGTTAAACGCGCCAACCAAAAGGCACCAAATAACTACCCAATCACTCACCCCTGGAACGGCGGCTTTGGAAACAGTTGAGTCAAAGCATTCATTGCTCATTCAGGGGACGCAACCACTAATATAATACATCCAGAGGAAGACTCATTTTCAGTTGGGCTTGCCACCAACACATTTAGCCAATGCAGCAAGAAATAAACAAAAAGACTGGAAAAAACAAAACAAAAGCAACCATTTATTTATGGCCTGAGTGGCCTCAGCGTTCAGATATATACATAAAAGCATAAGAGAAAGGCAACAAGAGGAAACAAAGGTAGCGGTTAGGCATTGGATCCTGCATCATCCTCCCCTGGTACGATCGGGATATCCCTCAGCGCGTCAGCAACGGAGGTCAGCTCAGCGGAGCAGGCCCTCATCCCCTTCAAGCAGCAGACCAGCAAATCCTTCCGCTGCTGCAGCATCGAGGCAACCACGTCAAGGTGGGCAGTAGTAGTGGCCAGCTTCGCCAAGCTCTCCAAAGGACGGAAGTCCTCCAAAGATATTCCCAGCTGTTTGGACAAAATAGGGGTAAGTATCCCCTGCAACTCCAGGACATCCTCCTAGGTCTTGGTGATCATCCTCTCTAGGAAGCCGATGTCACCTTCAGTAAGGTTCTTCAAGGTCAAAGTTTTGGAGATCAGGAAATTTCGGGTCAGTTCATCCATGGCGAAATATGGAAAAGAAAGGGACGTGCAAGTGCGAGGGAACTTGCGCAGAAGAAACTTCAATTTATAAGCCCTGACAAAAATCATCTAAACCACTTTCTGACGAGGAAACGCTCTGGTACCTCGCGGAGAAGGGGCGTTAGCCCTTGGTGAACACTCGGGCTCATTTTCAGTTGGGCTTATGATAACAATCCACCTAAGGAAAAGGGTATTTCCGTCTATTGCCCTGAACTGAAAGAAAAAATCACTGTTCCCACCGCCGCGGTGGATAGAGGGCCATCGCCTACCCCAGAGGTTGACGCCACGAGGGCAAAACAGTGCTCAGGAGTCTCCCCAAACAAACCTTCTAGATGGCTCGAGGAGCAGTCTCATTCTGAGGAATACCACGCGTCAGGGGGACAACTCAGTCGCTACCCTATCGTGGTAACATTTATCCCATGGCTACCGCCATGGTAACATATCATCCGAGGGGCGAACCACGATCCCTAACGTTAGGGATAGCTCTCTAGCTATTCCCAAACGCGGAAATGCTCAATTCTTCTATATATACACCTCCCCCTCAAAGGAGGCAGGTAAGCATACTCTAACTAGCCCAAGCTCTGCCAAGTTCAGTACACATACTGACTTAAGCATCGGAGTGTTTCCGCTGGAGACCCCCTCCGGCGCATTGCAGGTACCGCGGACCGTCGTGAGCACTGATCTGAGAGGAGCCGTTCCGCCATACATCCTTCGGTAGAAAACAAAATCTTATCACGGAGTTACGCCAACTATAAAGTTAGAAGCAGAATTGTCCCTCGCGGCAGCAAGCGGGGACAAAGGAACAAAAAACAGTGCATGAGGAGAAGGAGGGCGGTCAGCAGAGCCCTCTACGGTAGAGACAAAAGACTCACCACCGCCGATTGTCTCATAACCCAGCATGTCTGAACTAAAACCTACAGCACCAGAGGTAGAATGGAGGGGAGAGTCAGCAAAAGCATAGGGATCGATAGCAGGGTCAGCACTTTGAGGCTGCCCGAAATGCGCGCCACCCCCTGTGGCAGTTGTCAAGGGTGGATTAACGTCGGATGACGACGGGCTACTTTGAAGGTTGTGGCGAACCTTCTTCCGGCGCTCGGCAAGCTCACTCGCAAAGGACATGTCTTCGTAAGGAAGAGAACGAGTGGAAGTGGGGCCAACTTCCTAAGAAAATGAAATACAATAACGAAACGGCAAAAGAACGAAGAAACCAGGAGCAGCAACAAATAGATATACCTGAGCAGAAGTAGAAACCAAAGGAATCCCGGTAGGAATCAAACCAATAGACACTTCTGAAGAAGCGGTAGCCTGAGAAAGAGTGGGGGGTACGACGGTTGCTTTTTTACTTCTTTTCCTTCTCGTAACGCGCGCTCGCGAAGACGACGCTTGAACAGTACTGACAGTAACGGCAACTCCTTGAGAAAGCGGCGCGACTAAAGTAACACCGATAGCCCCACCCTCAGTGGCAGCAGTAGCGGCGGTAGCCTGGGCCCTTCTCGTTTGCTCCCTTCTCTTTTTCCTCCGAATGTATTCGGGCTCCCAACCGGGCGGAACCACTACATAGTCACAAAAAACGTTAGCGTTAGCACTTCCCAGTAATGAGAAGAAAGAAGGATAAACACTCACCCATTTTACACTCTGTAGCTGCCACCCCATTTGCCACTTTACGAGTGTCAACGCTAAAGTCCATTTGGAGCAGCTTCTTTAGCCAACTATCCTCCAGATCGGAGAGTGGTTTTTTGCTACCCCAGGCCCCATCTTTGATTTCTTCGTTGAAACTGGTCCTCCACAAAGGCTCGGGCAGGTTAACAACAAAAAATTCTTCTTTCCAACGAGGAACAGAAGACTCGATACCCATAAGTTTCCAAGTAAAGGGCTTCAGTGAGTCATCGTCATAGCGGGGTGATATTGATATTACCCCCTTGCGAGAATACAATTGAAAAATATCATGAAGCAATCCCTTTGAACCGGCATAACGCCGCAAAAGCACTGACAACGCAAATTGCGTTAGGACTCAGTTGGGCCGGATTCAAGTCAGAATCGGCTAGCAACAGTTTTACAAGCGGGTCAAGGGGAAGCCGAAACCCATGGTCAAACAACTTGGCATACAATATCCTACTATTATCGGGCAATGCACTATTAAGGCGGAGAGGGTCAGAAGCAACACTAGTAGAGTAACCCTGAGGAAACTGAACATTGAAATCGGACAGACAATGATGAACTAAGGGTAAAGTGTAAAGAGAAGTGGGGGTATTATTGATTTTCTCATCCCCAACAAATTTTTGGGAACTTTCCCCCTCAGCAGATTTTGAAGAACGAGTCTTCGCCATAACCAGAAAAAAAGAAAAAAAGAGAGTAAGAGAAGGAAGTAATGCGTGTACCTTCGTGAAAGAAACCCCAAGAATCCCAGAACAAAGAAGAAGGAGCAGCGTAAGTTATTTTCGGAAGGAAGCAGTGAGCGAAGAAGGAGATAAAAAAGAAAAAAGAAGGCGGGGAAAAAACATTATATATAACCCTAAAAGGGTTGAAAAGGCATGACCAGTTAATAACTGACACATGGCAAGGTAGCATAATGGAAGGACGTGACACGCGTGAAGGACACAACTTCAAAAGAGAGACGCTTCAGTCCTTGCTACTCCCTAGAAGGTGCCTATCTCAAACGCTTCATCACAAGAAAGACACGTGTCCTTTTTCATCATTACTTTTCGATCGCATTAATGAGGGGATTCATAGCATTTAATGCTCTAAAAAGTAGCACCAGCTCTGACACGCGGTCTCAAGAAATGGTGCGATAGCAGAAAATGTCAGCAAAACATAAGCAACATCGATAATACATCAAAACCCAGCGTTTGAGGAAAAAACAGCAATGATCTCATGGCGTTAGCCTTATTACAAGAATAACAATGTCAAATGTCTTTGGGGAGCGATTGATTGAAGAGTAAACAAATACAGATAAGAAGAGGATAGCAATCAAGAGTAAGGCTGTTACGCGCCACCGCCACCGCCGTCACTAGACTTCTCTCCCTCTAAGGCAGACGCATCTTCTCCATTCTTATTAACTTTGTCTATTATGGCAGAGGCATAATCGACAATCTTGGCTGGATTGGAGGAATCACTCCCGAAATGGGCAGCGAGCCTAGAAGTGAGGGCCTCTACAACCTTCTTTTTCCAACGCTCCATCCTTAGTGGAAGCCTGGAAAATTCCTCATCTCGAGCCAGCATCTCTTCGCGAAGAAGAATATTTTTCTTCTTTTCGAAAGCCAACTCTGCCTCCAGAACATCGACTTTCGCTTTCCCTTTAGATTTTTCTCTACTCAGCTCCTTTTGCGAATCGTCATAAAGACGCGTCAGCAACCTCGTTTGGTCTAACGATTGGTCAAGCTGTACCTTCTGAGCGCACATGGCGCGGGCAGAATCTCGCAGTTCCCTGTCAAAAGCCTCTACCGCATAATGAAAATAGCGGAAGATATCTAGAGAATCATTCACAACGTGCCTGCAGCAAGCCCTTGGTGAAAGCTGGAGAAATTTCTCTTTCTCTGAAGAAGAGCTCATCATTTCTCCTATCAGGGGCGCTGTGAATTCGTCCCTTGAGAAGGGATTTTGCACCCCTATAGCGCGAAGACCGTTGACGCCAAAACCATGCGATAGCGTGGAGTCCCTTGGGGGTCATCAAGAGAGAGATTGATCATCGGAGTCGGAGGGGAGTCTTTATTACTCACCTCTGAGATAGAAGTTAAAAAAAATTGGGGAGGAACCTTGAGCGGCGGCTCAGGAGCTAGAGAAGTCATTGTGGCCACATCTAGAATAAATTGAGAAATGGGAGAGTTAGGAGCGTTAGGTAGCGGAGGGGAATCTGCCACCACCGAGATTGTAGCAGCGATAGGAGGGCAGACAGTTGGCACGTCAGCAACTTTCACCGGTTGAGAAGTGCTCGGTAGCCCGCTCATTCATGCCTACTCTGAGTCTCTTTCGCTGAAGCAAGGAGGCATGACAAAGGTCTGGTTTGGCATCCATGTCCTCGCCTTGGCTGCTATCGTCGCTGTCAATTATTTGAGTCGAAGGCTGACTTATATTTATCCCTCCATGACGAGGCGGTAGCCAATTATCGATAAAGCGAGAAGCTCGTGTGGAGATAACGCGCCCCCGTCCTCTCCCAGCGACTGTCTTAATTTTCCCCCTCTTGGGTGGAATGCCCCGAGGATCGTTCTGAGCGGCATCACATTCAAATGAGCGTTAGCTCCTCCTGACGGCTGACCATCAGTATCTCCTGATAAGAGAATGTATGAGAACAATAAAAAAGTGGGAAAGGGAAACGTGAAGAAAGACAAACTCACCTATAATGCACTCGTTCAGAAGTTTGTATGAGGCGAACTCCCGAATGTGATAGCGTATACTCTTATCCAGCAAAGCGTTAGCTTGATCCAGCTCGCTTCTAGTCAGCACCACTGGGTTTGCCCAAAGGGGACCTATAAGCTCTTGATTAAAACCACAGCGCCACCAACGAGACGGTAGCTCAAGAACGAAGAAGCTATTTTTCCAGTCAGCCACAGTCCTCTCAAAGCCACAAAATTGCTGCCAGAATGACTACACAAACGCGTCATCCCACCTTGGAGGAATACTAATTAAACAATCGTGACAGGTCATGCTAAAGAATTTGCGAAATAAATTGAGAGATGGGGCGAGAACGCCCTCCAACTCGCAAGCGCGAAGAAAGGCATAAACCCCACACCAGGAAGAAGGAGTTATCTGGGCAGGATTAAGCTTGTATTCCTGCAGTAGTGCTGCTATTGAAGCATGGACTGGGAGGCGAAAACCATAGAGGAACATTTTAAAATAAACTAATCTATAGTTCCCCCACAGTGGATCGTGAAGACGCATGTCGCTCTCGGGAACGGTAGGGACACACCCAGGAGGGAAAGTGACACCGTTTTCCTCCAGTTCAACATTTAAAACCGCATCACAGGAGAAAATACTAGATGATTGTACGATTTTCGAATCCACGGGTCTCCAGAGAAATCGTCTGGTTCTAGTCACAACCATAATAAGCTAATGAACAGAAAATCTGAAAGGATGAAGTGATACCTTGAATGGAAAGATCCGCGGGTAAATCGGCGAAGGGCGGAGGACGAACGAGAACCTTTTCCATAAAAAATGCAGAATGGAGAGAAAATTTAAAATGAGGGCAAAAACCAGTATAAAGAGAAGATAAACCCTTTTAAAGGACCAAATATCACTGCATTAATTGAATCGCCAATTATGCGAGGACGCGTGTAAAAGAAGTGGGCCACGTGGAATCATGCTCAGAGGTTAGAAGCAAGAAGTTATTTACCACTACCTACCAAGTGGCAGTTAATGACTGGTCGAGTCAAAACCATCGCAGAACGCTTGACCCAGTAAGGCTAACGCCTCCATCAGTCATCAACAAAATAACACAGTGACAAGAGAAAGAAAACATCAGCTTATTTATTGAAAGCCATACGGCACCTACACCGCACCTAACGCTAGGCCACTAATCCTCATCAGGCCAGTACATGTGATAGTAAAAAACGTCGTCATCATCCGAGAGCGGCAGACCTCCGTTGTAAGGAGGAAAAGGTTCGTCAATCCTTTTTTCCTGACCTAACAGCGCCGAGCTCGGCCCGTCCACAACGTTAGTAATTGTTGCCTCAGAATCTGTGTCATGAAGAGAATATTTTTCCAAGACGGGAGTGACAGAAGGAAATTGTCCATTATCCTTTCGCGTGAGGAAAGCGGAAGGAATGTTAACCGCCTCAGAGGTCTTCTTCCTCGGCCTTTTGCGGCCCTTTTGGAGGACTGACAACCTCCATGGGCGCGACGGAGGAGGATGATCCGAATCGGGTGAAGTTGGAGGAGTCGGCGGAGAGTCACGTGCCGCAGTATTAAGGAAATAAGAATCTGCCATTGATTCACAAGTAGTCCAGGAAAAGAAATAAGAAGAAGAAGGAGAACAAGAAAAGGGGAAAGAAAACCCCATTAAATAGCTGAGGCAAAAAGGTACCCGATCTCTTTGCGTGTCCCTTGAAAACAATAAGTACACCTGGAGAAGAACAATCATAATTACAGAATCTGATACAGCACATGCAACTGTTCGAGAACTGCGCCAATCAAAAGGCACCAAAAAACTGCCCAATCACCCACCACAGGGAGCGCGGCGCAAGGAGCGATCGAGTGAACATTTATTGCTAATTCAGACACCAAAGCACTTCATTTCAAAGAAGACTCATTTTCGGTTGGGCTTATAGCAACCGTACCTGACTAAAGCAGCAAACAACAAGAGATCAAAGGTAGAAGACAGAGCAATAATTAAAGCAACATTTTATTTAATTATGGCCTGAACGGCCTAAGCGCTCAAGCGCGTACACAGAAATTATAAAAACAAAGGGACAACGACCAAGGGTCAAGCATGGGACCCAACATCATCGTCTTCAAGAGCAGTAGGGATCTCCCTTAGAGCATCCGCCACTAAGGACAGTTCGGCGGAGGAAACCCTCATACCTTTCAAACAGCACACCAGCAGGTCCTTTCTATGCTGCAGCATAGTAATGGTCACCTCGATGCGGGAGATCGCAACACCCAGCTTCGACACGTTCTGTATAGAACTGAAATTCTCCATAGAAGCAACCCCTTGTCTGGACAGCAAAGGGGTCATCATTCCCTGAAGCTCCAGGACATCCTCAGGGGTTTTAGTCAACATGGTCTCTAGGAAACCGATGTCAGACTCAACAAGGTTCTTCAGGCTGTGCTCCTTCGAGATTAGAAAGTACTTCGTAAGATCATCCATAGTCAAAAATCAGAGGAAGGGCAGAAACGGTCGTGAAAAAAGCAGCGCGACAAAAAGACAATTTATAGGCAAGAGAAGAATGACGATTGGAAGAAACATATTTCTCGATAGACAAATCATCTCTACGCGTGAAAACCAGTTGATTTTACAAGAGTAAGGATGAAGTGGTAGCCTTTGGTAAACACTCGGGCTCATTTTCGATTGGGCTTATGTAACAATACCCTTGACAACAAGGGCATTTTCGTCTTATACCCCGCGGTGGGGGAAAAAGTTGCTACTACCACCCCGGTAGCATCGAGGCTATCGCCTCTCTCTACGTGATCGACACTGGGATGGTCGACATCAGCGAGGGGGTCCCACACATCACACTGTCATGACATAGGGCGTTATCCCATCCCAGGCCAAGCTAGGCATCTCGAGAGGAGTGTAGACGTTGCCTTGCCTAGGTAACGCCTACCCCCATATCTATATCTAACACAGCGATAGCGCATTCCATCAGCGAGGCACTCTAACCCCCCCTGACGGGAGCGTTAGCACCTTGTGATCAAGATCACTCAGAAATGCTCCATTTTTGCCTATAAATAGCTCCGCCACAAAGGAGGAAGGTAAGCCTAAGATTGCTAGCAAAAGCTCTGCTATTTTACACAACCATACTGACTTAAGTATCGGAGTGTTTACACCGGAGACCCCCTCCGGCGCTGTACAGGTACATCGGACGCCGTGGACGGTTGACCTCAAGAACCATAATCCTCTACTACCCTTCAGCAAACCGTCCGAATCTTATCAAGCTCACGCTTCACTTTTGCAAGATATTGGATCATGATAGGTTCTCTGGCTTGGGAGTTTCCCAAGACTTGATCTATTATCAGTTTAGAGTCTCCGCGTATCTTTATTTGTGGATCGCGCACCATTCCTATGTCGTGTGTGGTTTCGATTGAGAAACTCTTACCTATACTGAGTCCTGCCAGTAACGCTTCGTATTCAGCTGCGTTGTTGGATAGTGGTTGCAAAATTCTGATGGCATAGCATATCTGCATATCGTTGGGTCTAGTCATGAAAATTCCTGCGCCAGCTAACTCTTGGTTTTTGGCTCCGTCTACGTGGATGATCCACGGGTCAGTGTATGTGTCTGGAGACGGGAGGTCTGAGTCTTCTACCTCCCCTTCCGGTAGGTCCATCGGTGTTTCTTGTGTAAATGTGCATTCCGCTATGAAGTCTGCTAACGCTTGGGCTTTAATGGACGGTCTGGCCTTGTATTGCAACCCATATTGTTCGAGTTCAATTGCCCAAATCAACATTCTTCCTGAAGACTCGGGTTTCCTGAAAATTTTCCTTAATGGTTGATTAGTGAGTACTACAACAGGATGAGCTTGGAAGTACCGATCCATCTTCCGTGTTGCCTATACTAGGGCAAACACCACTTTCTCAATGCGAGCGTACCGTAACTCGGCGTCTTTCAGTACATGGCTAACAAAGAATACTGGATGGTGAATATGCCTATCGCTTCGTACGAGGACAACACTAACCACCTCGTCAGCAACACCCAGATACAAGTATAGAGCGTCACCCGGTTTGCGTCTCGTTAGCACTAGGTCGGATGAGAGATAGGCCTTTATGCCAGCAAACGCTTCCTCGCACTCTTCTGTCCATCCGAAAGGGGCTCTATTGCAGATAACCTTAAAGAAAGGTAGGCATCTTTCACCTTGCTTAGAGATAAACCGTCCTAACGCGATGATGCGCCCTATGAGCTTTTGTACTTCTTTAACAGTTCGAGGAGATATCATATCCTGGATGGCCTTCACCTTCGAAGGGTTAGGCTGGATGCCTTTCCTGCTGACCACGTAGCCTAGGAATTTGCCCGTTTGGAATGCAAACATGCATTTACGGGGGTTCAACTTCATCTTGTATTCTCTCATTACGCAGAAGACTTCTTCCAAGTCAGCCAAGTGGTCCTCGAAGCTTTGGCTTTTGACTAATATATCGTCCACGTAAGCCTCTACATTTTTCCCAATCTGCTTCTCAAAGACTTTAGTTGCCATGCGCTAGAAGATTGCCCCAGTATTTTTCAGTCCAAACGGCATCGCCGTATAGCAATAGGTGGCCTTTGGAGTGATGAAGGCAGTATTTTCTTCATCTTCCACAGCCATGGGGATTTGGTGATATCCCGAATTGGCGTCTAACGAGCTTAGATAGGCGTACCCAGCAGTTTGGTCGACCAATTGATCGATTCGAGGAAGAGGGTAGCAATCTTTGGGGCAGGCGTCATTCAAATCAGTAAAATCAATGCACATACGCCAATCTCCATTAGGTTTTGGGACTAAGACAGGATTAGCCAACCACGTTGGGTATTGGACTTCTCGGATGAAACCAGCGTCCACGAGTTTTGATATTTCTTTCTCGATGGCTACTACCTTTTTTGGAGAGAAACTTCGCCGCTTTTGCTGAACAAGCTTGGCGTTGAGGTCAACGTTTAGTCGGTGTTCCACTACTTCTTGCGAAATTCCAGGCATATCTACTGGCTTCCACGCGAATTCTCCTTTGCACTTGTTCAATAACTGAGCTAGCTGTGCATTTTTCTCCAAACTCAATTTTTCGCTAACCAGAAAGTTTTCTCCCTCGACTCCGCTAACGGGGACTGACCTCATCTTGTCTACTGGCTGAGTGCGCTTTTCCTCTCTATCTTCAAAGGGATCATCCGCAACGCACACGTAACGGTCGCAACTCTTCTAAGTCATGAGTAAGTAGCACTCGGCGGCTAGCTTCTGGTCTCCTTTAATCGAGACTACTCCGGCCCATGAAGGATATTTCATCCTTAGGTATTTTTGCGATATTGCAGCTCCAAAGCGGTTGAGGTATGGCCGCCCAAGTATAGCATTATAGGGCAGTGATAGGTCTACAACCAAGAATAACAATTCCTCTGACCGTTTGGACATGTCTTCTCTGAAATATACTGGTAGCGATGTAATTCCTGTTACCGGGATTGGGACCCCGTCTACTCCAATTATTGGCTTTTTACAAGGCGTTAGCTCACCGTCGGGACGCTTCATTAGGTTGTATGCCTCAAGTGAGAACAAATTTACCGCACTCCCATTATCAATAAGGGTCCTCCTAACTCCGTGATTGCCAATAACGGGCGTGACTATCAATGCGTTGTTGTGCGGGAAAATGACACCTCTCTCGTCTTCTTTTGAGAAGGACAATACCATCCTGTCTAAAGCACTTATCGCCTCACTTTTAACCAGCGTGCTTTCTCGTTTGCATTTTTCTCCTAAACTAGGCGTTAGCTGTATAGCTTCATCAAGGTAGGGCGCTCCACCCGCGATGATATTAATCATAGGAACGTTGTCGTCATGGACTGTGAGTGTTTCTCTACCTCTTCCGATAGGGACGATGTTAGCCCGTGTGGCGTGAGAAGGTGTTTGTCTGCTGTCAGTTGCCCTATCCACTGGATCGTTCCTAGCTTCTTCTCTTGCCTTGGTGGCGAACTCTCTAAGGTAACCCCCTTCGACTAAGCGCTCTATTGCTAATTTCAATTCTCTACATACGTCCGTGGAGTGCCCCTTGACTTTATGGAACTTACAAAATGCGTTTTCCCTTCCTCCCATAATTACTCCTGGTTTCACGGGAGCTGGATAACGGATAAGCAGGTTCCATTGCTGGACGATTGCTAAAATTTCCACTCTTGGAAGTACGAGAGAAGGGATGCCAGGGTCGTATATTCAACCCTTTAGTGGATCTGCTTGTCTTCTGGTAGGGGAATTCCCGAATCTTTCTTTTGAGAAGTTACCCCTCTGCCGGTTTGAGGTTCTAGGGATGTGATATTTTCGCTGGCCGTATTCGTCACCTGGGTGCGTATCAGGAGTCACGTTAGTGTGGGCGTTAGGGGTCGGATGTGTGTCTTGGGGCATGTTCTGAATTCTTTCTCTATTCTCCTCTTCTTCCATCCTTGCATAATTATGAGCTTTCAGCCTCAGCGCATCTAAAGTCAGCGGTGGATCCACCATTAATGTATCTCGCAACTTCCCGTAACAACAATTACGCTTCAAGGCCTCCACAGCGAAGTCAATGGTGACTCCTGGCATTAGCGACATCTCAAGGTCAAAATGACTCAGGAAATCCTTCAAGGATTCCTGTGGTTTTCGATGAATATCGAATAATGTTGCCGCAGATTTTCTGATAGGGACAGCCGTGCTGAACCGGCTCCGAAACTTAGGCTCCAACTGAGAAAAATTGTCAATAGAACCTGCCGGAAGTCCCTCGAACCAGAGACGTGCTACACCTGATAGTGTCATAACAAAGATCTAACATAACGCAGCGTCGCTATGGGTTTGAAATTGTACAAAATCTTTCACCTTATTGAGGTGGGAAATAGGATCCTTCATGCCGTCATACGATTCTGCAGGAAGCTTTACGTGCCGATTGACCCTGTGATGCCTTACGTGATAACTGAATGGGTGTCCAGCGTTATTGTCGAGAATCCCATGAGGTCGATGGGGAGGAGGATTTTCGTCAGGGTATCTCTGATCTCGAAGATCGTATCCATGATGCCGCCTAGGAGATCGGTTGCGACTCCTTGGTGTTCGGGTTCGATGCCTCCTACTACTCGACCTCTCGTTGTGCCTAGGGGATGGGTCCCTGAGTATTTCATCTCGCCTGTCGTTCCAATGATCTCTATGTTCGTCGTGCCAGCGCTCCCCTTCAGAAATAGGAGCTTCCCTCCTATACTGCTCGGAAGGTTCAACACGCCTATGCGCGAGTTGCATGACATTGACAGGGGCCGATGATAAAGGTAGGGATAACGGAAAACCTCTAGACTGCCGAGGCGACAACGGTCGATCAGTGACGATAGATGGAGTCAAAACTATTTGAGAGGGTACGCTGGGTCCTGAAACATGGGGCGTGAATCCTGCAGCTAACTCTGTCAGCTGATCTAGTTGGGCTTGAAGGGCTGATATCGAATTCACGAGAGGATTGCCCGCATCACCTACCGCAGCTCCCCTCGAATAACTGGGTCCCGCTATCTGGGATAAAAGAGTATACGCTTGGGACATAAATGCGCCCGTTGTTTGTTCAAAGGAGAGATCCGACATTCCTGGGGGAATTTCTTGTACCGTGGTAGAAACATCAGAAGTGGCGAAAGCGAAAACTCACCTACGAGTAGAAAACGGAAGGCTAGAAGACTGGGACAGCGTGGGATCCGAGTCAGAAGCCATAATCCTCCAATTTTCAAGGAAGATAGAGCTTGGCTATTAAGGACGCTCACTTAATAAAACCAAAGCTCTCAACGAGAGCACCAATTTGATAAGATTCGACTTCTTTGCAGAAGGGTAGGTGGGAAAATGGCTTCTCGGACACACCGTCTGTGGGCGCCCAGTGTACCTGCAAAGCGCCGGAGGGGGTCCCCGGCGCGAACACTCCGATGCCAAAGTCAGTACGAGTGGTAAAAGTGGCAGAGTTTTGACCAGTGATCTCAGACTTACGTCTCTCTGGATCATGAGGGGGGGATTTATAGGCGAAAAGTAGAGTGTTTTCTGGGGAGCTTGATCATACAGGGGTTAACGGGCCCGTCAGGAGATTGGCACTCCCCGTCAATGGCGTGCTGTCGTTGCGTTAGAGATATATATGGGGGTAGGCGTTACCTAGGCAAGGTAACACCTGCTCCTTATGGGACGCCATGTTTGGCCTGGGATGAGATAACGCCACGTGTCATGACAAAGTGACGTGTGGGACCCCCTTGCTGATGTCGACCATCCCAGCGTTGATCGTATGGAGTGAGGCGATAGCTTCGAGGTTGTCTCTCTAGTAGGGACAACAACTTTCTACCCCTAACGCGGGGTATAAGATGAAAATGCCCTTGACGTTAAGTGTATTGTTATCAGGCATGATCATACTATCAGGAACTATAAAATCATCACAGCTCTGCAACTCAGATCTACCCATCTACAACCCAGATCTACCCATCTACAATCGGACCGTTGAGCTTGCTGCTTCGACTGGTGGTGCTCTTGCGATGGTAGTGCTGTGTAACAAGGTGTTGTTTCCAGTACGAGTCCCGATTACTTTAGCTCTTATGCCTCCGGTCGCAAGGTTCTTGGCAAGGAGGAAGATGATCAAGACTGGTTCTTGATTTCATTTTTTTTTGTATTGATTTTTTGTTATTTTTCTTGTCTATTTTTTCTTTTTTTGTGGTAGTGCCGTGGAATTGGGATCAAATGATGAAAGCTTTTGTGTCTTTTTGGGTGATATTTGATGAAATATATGGTTGTTAATGCTTCATCAAGAAGATGGGTTTGGTTTTGAGAGAGAAGTTCGGCGGCAATGAAGAAGAAGGAAGAAAAGAGAGAAAAGAAAAGGAATGAAAAAAAGGATGCTTATATACTTAGGGTTAGGGTTAGTGGCGGGTCGGGTCGGTTTTTTTGTGATTTTTTAAAAGTTGACGAGCCGACCCTCTACTAAATTGGCGGGTCGGTTATGTATCTGTATATGGGCGGTTATGTAATTTTTTTAACTTTTGGCGGGTCGGATTGATTCAGGTTGGCGGGTTGGGCGGGTTGGACGGATCAAATGTTCACCCTAGTGTATATAATATACTACATGTTTCGTTCATACACATAAAATATTAGGGTTACGTACACACAAAATTCCTTTCCGAACTCCCAATGGGATCCATTCTTTTTGTCAATTGGAACGAACTATGATAAGTGTGGTTCGGAACTTCCGTTCCTTTCATACATATTGGGTGAAAGATCCGGAGGAACAGCGGTTTCCTCTCCGCTAAAAGACAAAATTATTGATACAAGCTGTTTTGTGTTTGTAAAAGATTTCAATTGAACTCATCGTATTTGTAAAAAAAAAATTCAATTATACTCTTATTAATTAGTTTAATTCTTTTGGTAAAAAAATTCCAATAAAACTTAAGCGTACAAGCGGCGCCGTATTTCTAGTTATATTATATACATGATATACTTTTTTAATACTAAAAAAACAATTAAAAAAAGGATTTTACTTCCTTACTAAAAAGTAGGGTTTTTGGTCGAACACAACATACATGATACGACGAAACAAAACTTAACTTGTTGAATTGTAGATATTTTATAAATGTTATTTGATACTAAACCTCTTCTTTGTTAATGCAATTGTATGCTTTTCAAACTATCAAATAATGAAATTAGAAAATTTTGAATTTTGAATTAAAATTTATAGAAAGGAATTGGTATTGGTATTGTTCGGAATGAAATGTGATAACACACATTTGGAACTGTGTACCGAATTTCAATTAAAAATACTTGAAGTAACAAAACAACAAAAAATAGGTCTACACTTCCTAATTTTCTCCAATAAATGTAAATATGTAAATTTTTTATTATATACACCTAGTGTATCTAATAATTTCTCGTGAAAGCAGACATCATTTGTGATTTTATCTAATGATAACCGTACATTTATGTCATGGTATTTCTAGATTATTAGATAAAATTATTATGTTATGTAACATATGCTGGTTTTCAAGTCCGCATGAAATATTTTATAAGAAAACCAAGAATATATTATCAAATATAATATATTTTTTTATTTTTTATACAAATTATATGTAAGATAAAAAATGGCTGACCACCTTAATTTTTTATCTTAATGTTAAAACTCTCCTAAATCATTTTTCTCATATCATGGATTATATGTAAGTAACCAAAGGAAAGTCTTGATTCTTTGTCGCGACAGCGACATGGCAGCCAAAGGTTAAGCAGCAACTTTGGTGGCTGGTAATAATGCAGGCCAAGTTGTAGTTTGCCGATCAAAGGATTGTTCGAGTCGCCAAAGTCGTAATCCATAGAACACAAACATTCAAATCAGTTGAAAGTGGAAGAAACATAAACCTAACATGAAAACTTTCCCACATTGACAAGATGTCAGTGGAAAATCTTCTTTGGCTTACCTTTACTATTTCCATTTGCATTATTGCAAGTTCAGGAATTGCAGCACACAGATTTGTCAAGAAAAAAACTACATCATTTCAAGGCTGTAGCTCTATGGGTTTGCTACACAAAAATGGACATTATTACTGTCACCTCAGATTATTCAGGGCGAGCAACTTAATATGACTAAACCTGTACAAACTATCGTATGTGCCATTCGAGTTGTATGTGCCTAACTAAATTCTTGCTTTCACTTGCGTGCTGAATGGTAAAGCTCCATGTAATCAAGTGCAGGCTTATTCCAAGACCAGTCTTGCTCCATCACCGTTTTACATAATGAGTTAAACCATTCCCTATCATCATACCATGCAGATATTGCCCTGAAAATTCATCGAAAAGATGGATGTTACTAACCAGACGTACTGCAGACATTGTACTACCACATGTTTATGTTAAGGTAAAAGTGTTTTCATGTTTGATAGTACAATGAACAAGAATACTATTTACTCACCTATTCAGAGCATAATCAACCCCAGCAGCATCAGCTCCGTCGAAACCAAATCCGTTTGGTTCAAGACCTTGTGCTAATGCTCTCTCTTTATCATGATCAACATCAAACACAGTATCATACAGACCTGTACATATAGCAATGCAAAATAAATTGTGAAGGTGCAGTTTCGTTGCTAATATTGTTATTACCGTAACAATCGGAAATCAGTTTCCTGTTATTTGATCATCATGCCTATACATAAGACTAAAAACAATGCATTTCAAAAGTATCTGATCTTTGTTGCTAGATGCATACCTCCAGTTCTTCGAACAACAGGCACTGAACCAAATCTCATTGCAGTAAGTTGGGTCAGTCCACATGGCTCAAAAATCGATGGGACCAAAATGAGATCAGAACCCGCATATATCTGGCAAAAAGGAGTTGAATCTTACTTCTCCCAGGGTTAAATTGGAGATGCCAGAGGTAGGTACTCATCCAAACCAAGTTGAACATTTAAAGTATTGAAAATACCAGATGTGACAGTGGCTCATCATAAGTCAAGCAAAGTCGAGCACGGTCACTATGAGAAGAATGTAATTGGTTCGCTAGATTCACAAAATCATTTTGGATGCGGGGATCTGGAGCTGAACCAAGCAACACAACCTGTTGAACACAAATTTCACAGAAACCTGGGTGGTGACATATTTGCTTTTTTCATACACTAACCAAAAATGACTTGACTTCTAGCTCTCATTTACATGCAACCTAGTGTGAAAACAATTCGAATAGATTGGATTGACTGTGGCATAAAAATATTGTAACATGAGAGGATATCGAAAAATCACCTGTCCGTTGCGTTCTAAGGTGCGCCAAATTGCATGCTTGATGAGATGGATTCCTTTCTGGTGTGTTAACCGAGTAACAATTCCTACTAAAGGAAGATCAGCCCTTTTTAAACCTAGTTTATGCTGCAGAGCCTCCTTCGCAGCTCTTTTGCCTTCAACAACATTCTCAGAAGTGTAAGATACCTGACAGAATACGTACCATAAGCATTAACAAAAACAGATTTGCCAAAACTACCAAGAATCAATAGCGAATATACACTCATGCAATCATGCAATAAGCAACTCATTCTTTAAATATTCATTCAAATTGCAGATTGTTAGGGATTATAAGAAGTAAGTTAAAAGGATGTAGAAATGATTGTACAACTAGATGACTTCAATCCAAGAACCAGTTGTCAAAGAAACTGAGGAACAAGTAGTGCAATCTACTTACAGGAATGAACTTGTCATTATAAGGGTCCCATATATCAAGGTCAATTCCATTTAGTATACCATGGAACTTGTGGAGATGAGAAGCAATGACAGGATTCCCTGCAATCTCTTTTGAGTATGTAGGGGATACCTACACATGTATGATGAAAACCATAGATCAGCAATAACAGAGGAATACATGAAAGTTTTGTTGTTACTTCTTGTGTGCAAAGAAGGCCAAACAAAATGAAAATCATCAGATCTAAATTAGGTTAATTGAAAATGAATAAACAACTGCTTAAAAAAAAGAAAAGAGAAAATAACAAAATCACAAGTACTCACAGTTGTAGCCTTGTCAGCATATGCCATAGCTTTCCCAATGTTGTTTGCCCCAAATTCAAGGTTGTGAATGGTGAAGACAATTCGAGATTTGCTAAGACCGTAATGCACATAATGGTCCTTATACAACCATGCAACTGGAGCGCTAGACCAATCATGGCAATGGATAATATCCTGCAAGTAGAAACCAGTTATTAGTAAAGATGTCTCCGAATCACTGCCATACAACCTTTTCCTGCTTGAGACCGTGCACATGCAGTGGGGAAAAAACTCACTGATCTAACCTTGTAGATTAACGTACTAAAATAAGATAACAATAACGGGATAATGGGTCAAGTCCTTAAAACTTACAGGATGAAATCCACTTTGAAGTAAAAATTCAAGAGCGGCATGGCAGAAGAAGCCAAACCTCTCCCCATCATTCCGGCCACCATATATGCATCCTGCCCAAAACATCCTGCAAGGAAAAAAAAGTTTTAGAAAATAGTGCAGACCACTTCATTGACATGCAGTGATAGCACTTTATGGAAATAAACAAAAAATAACGGACATGATTTAGGAATTACATATGTATTTCTTTCTGAATTTTCCAACATGAAAATATATGATTGAACCAGGCAGACAAGTAGAAAATACAATGAAATGCAGTTTAAGCACCAACCCCTTCTCAAATCAAATATGAACAAGGAAATGGCATGCACAAGATAGATAGTACATGTCACATGATAGAATTATATCCAAGAAATATATTAACAATATAGCAGAGCACAGACTTACCCATTCTGAGGTTCCAAAAAGTAGACAGAGACCCCTTCTACCTTCCCATGCCATACTTTTATTTCTGTTCCACCCCAAGAGTAGCTTTTCTGATAATGAAAGTCTTTCACCTATCGCAGAACATGTGTATCCATAAATTAGTAATGCGGATATAGAAGCATTAAAAGATATTATTTGAGAAGAGTTCCAACAAGATCTGAAACCAATCACCAAACTAAAGTATAGATGTAAGAAAATAAGGTAAAAAGATACGAAGTCAAAGAAACAGCAATATAGCTTACATTGGTAAGGTTCAGACAGTCATACTTTGGAAGAATGACGTCCACATTGTGGTTTAAGTCTTGAACAGCACGGGAGAGACTAGTCACTACATCTCCAAGCCCTCCAACCTACAATAGAGTTTATCCATTGACATAAAGAAACAAACACAGCAGCATTGCAAAATTTCTTGAGGCAAATTGCTAAGCCAGGGAATACAACTGTAGAATAAAATGCAAATAACCAAAACAATTCTAATTTGGGAGGTGTTTTGTGCTTTAGTAAGATGAAATTACCATGGTGCCCTCATTTTTTTCATCCACTATCACTTTTTTTCTTCCCTTTTACTTTCTCCTTTTTTTCCTTTATTTCTGGTTGGGCTAGTTATAACTAATCATCAAGGCGAGAATGTGGTAATTATAAAATAAAATTCAAATTACGAAATAGAGTTACCTTTGCAATAGGAGCCATTTCAACAGCAACATGTACTATGTGCATTGGTGGCTCCTTCGCAACACCTCCAAACACAGGTACATGGTAATCCATACCTTCTCTGTTGTCAAATATCCCGCCTTCTTCCTTCTCAGAAAATACAAAATCCATCATATATGCATCCAGTGGGACCTTGACTGCAAAAACACATAAAATGAGAAATTTTTTTTTGGTAAATCCATAAATTCACATATCAAATAACTTGTTTTCTTGGATAGCAGGATGCAACAGAAAGCTATTTGAATGGAACAATAGTTGGAAGATGCAGTGACCTTAAACTTTTCATGGGATATAACTAGCCAGCTCCATTAAGATCCATTGAGCAAAACAACAAGACTGATAGGAAATTTTACTTCTTTGCTTTACTGTATTAGCCCTCTTACTACAATATATAGGGATTATATGCCCCTCTGAGGACGAGGGCCGTTCCTCTGCTATTCTCACCACTAGAGGACTCGAAAACCAGGATCATACTTTCTGATATGAATCTATTTAAGCCATCCCATCCCTACTAAAATACTCGTGATTATTGAAAGTAAAATCCAGTCAGGCATCAACAACCTCTAGGATATAAACATCATAACATGAATGCAAAACCTTCATACAAACAGACAATAAGCTACCATGTTCACAATAAATGCAATGACCATATTGGAACAGAGAAAGAAACCTTAATCATGAAAAAAAGGAAAGGAAGATAAATGAAAACTTACCATTGGCTTTGACATGAGAACCATTTTCTGCAGGCAGCATTTTCTGAGGTGAAAATGGACCCTTGCGATGGGTCCAACGGTTAAAAGAACCTCTGAACCAGACTTCTGGTTTACCATTCAGAACTGTGTTAGAAGGATTATAGAAAACTGTCACAGTGCTTCCAGCCTCAACATCGAGAGGCTCAGTGTAAACTATATGTTTCTGAGACAGCAAAAACCTTTTCAAAGTTCTTTTCTTAATTTCTGCTTTCATGTGTGCTGTCTTTTCAGCCTGCAGAAACGAAGTACGAATAAACTGGGACTCAGAAAATTTGGCAATTTCAAAATACAATGAGAAACTAGATTGTGGTTTCACAAACATTAGATACAGTCAGTGGAAAGAACACAGCTGTACCCATCTTACTCATAATGTAGTTGCTACTATTCATAAAGATAAGGACCTACATGTACCCAGTAGGTAGCAACTTAATTTGTTCATTACTGAAGATAAATCGCAGCACCCATACTTTGGAATATTTCTTTTTCATTCTTTTGGTGAAAATGACCTATGCTGAGAAATAATGATCAGCTAGGTAGCAAACAGAAAAATAGTGGTCCCTTCTATGTTCATTTCTATGACTTTGATATTAACATTATCTAAACTGACCTTGGCACGTATAGCTTCCTCTCTTAACCTCCTCTCTTCCCGCAGTTTCTTATATATCCGGTGTTCTTCTTCAACCCAATACGATTCTTCAGGATTACTTTTTGGGACAATTGCACGAAAATCTTGGCGATTGTTGTTATCATACACAATGGCACTGTGAGGTGGACCATCAGCAAAGACCCAATCCAAGACAATGGCTCGATCAGGTACAGCAACTGCGGAACATGGTTGCACAAGGAAAAAAAAGAAGAAAATATTCAAGTCAACATGGACTGCACAAAAATGAAAAAAGACAAAAAGAACAGAGACTACAGTAAGTAGAGCCCTATAGCATTCCTGTAATGATATCCTATTACAATCACGCTTATTAAAAGATTTCCAGTGCCACCACATTGATTTAAAGTGAGTTTAAATATCAAAGAAACAGCTCATAGCAACTTTCTTGGGGAGGCCGTGAGTTTGTGTCAGAATTCAAGCACTGACCATAAGAACCTTTAAATCACTCACAAAAGCACATTCCATGGCAATACAAGGCATGACAATAGCAAAAATATTAAACACTATCATGTTAAATAAGACATACATTAGCACATACCTTTAGCATACCACCAGTCGCCATCCTTTCTATCAGATGGGACAAGCTTTTCAACAATAGACAAGCCTTCATTCCAATTATTATAGCCTCCATGAATCCAAATATCAGTAGCATGGACCAGAGGACCAGAGCTCTTCTTATAGTATAACTTGACCATGTCTGAGCCTTTAAAGTCGCTAGGCTCTAGGTACCAAACATTATCAAGGGATGCTGAAGCCTTTTCTATCAACTGTTGCAATGTTTCTCGTCTCTTTTCAATTTCTGCCCTTGCCTGTGCTCTATCAGCCTCAATTGCTGCGTTCTCTGCTTCCCTTTGTCTCTGCTCTTCTGCTTGTCTTTCCTTCTCAGCCTGCTCCTTCGCAAGTTGCTCTAGCTCCCTGCGCTTTTCCTCCAGCAAGAAATCATCAAATCCAAATACATCCATTCCTCCTTCCACCAGTATGCAGAAATCTTTCTGGTTGTTGTTGTCATAAACATTTTGACCATTGAAGAATACAAAGTCAATTTTATAGGCCTCTTTAGGAACATGAACCTGGCAAGACCACCAATCCCCATTCAGATGGGTCTTGTTCAACCTCATGGTGAAAGATTTCCACCTCCAGTCATTAAAGGCTCCCATAATCAAAACATCTGGCTCATCCTTCAAGGTGGACAAATTCCTGTTAAGGAACACTTCTATATCTTCATCAGGTTTCACCACCTCGGGATAAACAAACAATTTATTACCCTTGGAGAAGTTTTCCTCAGCCTGCCTGGCAATTTCTTGCTTCCGGAGATTTTCTTTTTCCTCAGCAAGTCTGGCAATTTCTTGTTTCCGTAAATTTTCTTTTTCCTCAGCAATTTTCTGCAAATTTTCTTCAATTTCCAACTCTAATTTTAGTGCAGCATCTGTGCTTGGTTTTTGGTCAGGCCCAACGCTTTCCTCTTTTACTATGCTGTCATTCCGTACCTCATCAAATAGCTTTCTGCCTCTGACAATCTCTTCCACTGGTGTCAAATCCTCATCAATTCTACTAATACTTCCATTTCCCACCACTTCATTTCTTTTAGAAACTACCATATTTTCACTCGTTGATGGTATTTCCTCACTCACAATTTTTTTGATAACTTCCTTCCCCTCAGCAAGTCCAATTACCTGCTCTTCATCTGTGTCCGCTTTTACTTCTAATGTTTTCTTGCTAGGGTCCTCAATCTCACTTGGTTTGGCAATTGAATCCTCTTTCTCTCCATTATTGCTTGTATCCTTTTTGCGCACACTCATTCCCACTGATGTTTTTGGGGTCAAACCCTGTGAGGTGCCTTTAGGCTTTGGTGTCTTTTTATGCCTCTTCCTGGAAAAATCTACATCCAAACACAGTTGAACATTCAAAGAAGAATGTAAACAGAAACTGCTGAGAGGAACTTAAGTCTTAAATTAGCGCACACCTGCAGTTGCCACAATATAAAATGAAGCTCCCCTTCCTTGGTAACCATTTCTCGGCGAGGTAAGCTAAAGCCAACCACATTAATTTCAAAATTCAGCATCAAATACTATCCTAACTTTTAAATCTATCTGCTTAGAATGAATTAATACAGGAATTAAATATTAAAATCAATGCCACTAGGCCAAGGGGGGAAAATCAAAGGGATCTCACCAAGTTACAGCACCAGAACAAGAAAACCATAACTACAGTACAATGACACGACTAACCAATCTAAAAACAGACAGAACAACCCGGAAAGCAGAAGAGTTAACTCTTCAACTACACACGCTAGTGTATTCCAAATGAGAATCAAAACACAGTATCCAATCATTCAAAACAAACAAAAAATTAAATTTATGGGCACTACCATCCAACGAAAAGCAATGAATCAAGACACAAACGTTCCCAATGTTTCCATACGCAAAACATTAGCAAAAAAGACTTACACTTGAAAAGTGGCTGGTTCTGACATTAGGGAGAGACCAACCAACAAAAGGTCTGATCTTTAAGAAACCTCTCTCGTTAAACACAGCTTTACTACTGAGTGGCCTTTGTAACTGCAAACCCACTTCCATTACTGAGCCAGTGAAGAAGGTTTTACTATGTTAAAAATACAAAGGAAGGGAACGAAGTGGAAGAATGGTGTTGTTCAGTTCAACAACACTACTCGGTGATCCAATAATCAAGACTCCATCTTTATTTTATTTTTTTGTTCAAGACCCATCTTTATTATGACTCTATAAGCAGTTACATATTCATATTTTTTTCAAAAATAAAAGGAAATATACTTGCTGCTAAATCCGAGAATATCAGCACTAGGTGTCAGCCGTTGATTGATATTGTCAGTTTAATTGGATGGTGGAGATGAATTTAGCGTTACGCTTAGTATAGGATTGCATCTCAGAACAATATACTCTAGTATGTGATGATTTTTCTCCTTTTTTTTGAAATTTTAAATTTTGGAGGCTGTTAGCCCGTGATAGATAGGCACGCATGGATCAGTTGGGAATCCAACCAGGAATTGCCACGTCAAATAGGGACTTGCCACGTTGCATCTTTTTTGTCACAGCGTGAACAACTCCTATTCTCCGCCGGATTTTCCTTTAAAATTATTACTCCTTCCTTTCATTATTAATGGTACAACATTTATAAGAAAAATGAGTAATAATATTTTGACAATAATAGGATAGCAGTTTACGTGGCTCACAACTAGGGTTGTACATGGGTCGAGTTGGGCTGGTTATGGCTCATAACCAGCACCAACCCGCTAAATATTTAGCGGGCTGAGTTCGGTCAGTTATCCATCTATAATCGTCGGTTAACGGGTTGAGCGGTTATAGGCGGTTAACCGCGGGTTGGCGGTTATAGGAATTTCCCATTAAGTCATAGAATGCTTAAGTCATATTAAACTCGCACATTCCACATTAAAATCTTACATTATCTGCACCCGAATGCTCCACCTGTCATAGATACTTAGGATTCACATGAATGTCATGACTTGGTCTAGAAGACTCAGACGTCTGCAAAGAACTCAACCCAGATGACTGACTATTATTATTACTAATATTAACTTGTGAAGAAAACTGCAGTTGTGCCTCAATCCTTCGTAGCACAGATGCTGGAACACACAATAGACCATGTCCCAAACAAGGGTCTCATTGATGCGTACATATTTAGGTCCACTTGCTTATAAGCTTCACAAAACACCTAAGAAATTTAACATGCAGTCGGCTTAGTTAAAATCAAAAATAAATCCCAAAAGTATGCATTATAGACACAATTTTGCAGATTCACTCACCTCAAGCAACCTTAAAGAGAAGCACCTAACATAGTTGGATCCCGCGGGTTAGACTTAGGGTTATAAGTTAGCCTCACATGTTATATAGTTAGGGTTAATAGGTGGGGCGGGTCGGTTATAAGCAGGTTTTAAAAACTCGACCCGCTATCCGACCCAACCCAACTATAACGGGTCGGTTATATAATCGTTACCCGCGGTTATGATAGTTATGTTCTTTTGACGGGTTGGGTCCGGTCAGTTATACGGGTCAGGCGGGTTGGGTCGATTTTTTGTACAACCCTACTCACAACACAACTTTTTGATAGGAATAGAATAACAGCAGGTATAACTTTTTGACTAACAAATATGATATAAAGTACATAAAAAGTGTAAAACATCGGTTAAGTTGAATTAAAATTTTAGATCCAAAACGTCAAATAAAAAAAATGAAAGGAGTAGTAGATTTTTTATACAAGAAAACACAAAGAGACTGTTCATAAAATAAAATTTTCTTTTATTTTTCATTTTTCATTTTCTAAAATTCTCGATTTTATTTCTCCATTGAAATACATAAGTGTGTTCATTTCATTCCAAAAAAATTCAATTTTCAGATTAGAAAATTGGAAAAATGGTGTTATCATTTCACTTAATAAATTAATAAATATAATTTTTTTATCTAAATGAATATATATTTTCTATGTCATCATTTCACATCATTTATATTATTAAACTCTTTTCAAAATTAAATATACTACTAATATAAATAGTCTAATTGTCTTAAAAATACTATTTATCACATAAATTCCAAAAACTACTAAAAAATAAAAATAAAACTAATCTAATTTTTTTAATTTCTTGAATTATTATTATAATTAGCTCACGATTGATCCGTAATAACTTCTCTAACAACATTCATTTGTTGTTGCTTTGACATATCTATTTGTAGACCTTGTCATATCACACCTCCTTGCTCTTCTAAATTCCTCAAACTTTCTTCTCCATACTGTGGAAACAACCAGTCAACTATCTTCCATTCAGATAAAATTGTGGAGACAAAATAAGCTAATAATATCAACTTTTGTCATCGTGGAGGATAGTTTGGAATAACTTTCAAAATGGAGAATTTAACTATCAACACATTGAAAGCCCTTTCAATAATATTTCTCAATGATGAATGTCGATAATTGAACAATGCATGCTTGCTTGCAACTCTCCCTCGTCCACAAAAATTATTCAAGTGATACTTTTCACCGCGATAAGGGGCTAAAAAAGTAGGAACATTTAGATAACTAGCATCAACAACATAATAGTAATCTACAAATCGAGAATGTAGTAACACATATCAATAAATCTCCCATGTAACGTAGAAGTGTAATTAAGATGCTTAAGAAAAATAATGGAAATGGTACTTTACCATCAAAAGGCATAGGGAAATTATTTCCTTGTCTTGTTTATGCATCATGAAAAATACACAAGTTATTAGCGGTTCCATCCCAACTAGCATAGACAAAAGTGCACATCATATCTCGAGAATAAACAACTATGATATTTTTGGGTAACAAGGCATGCTTTTCTTCCATGAAAAGTTTTTGTTTAGACACAGGAGCCCAAGCTGCTACACGAGTACCATCAATAACACCTATGCATTTCTATAAAACAAAAGTAAGTTAAAATAGTTGTAATTAAAATAAGTAATAAAACCTAATCATTATTCTCTAGTTGAAAGTAAGACCGTACCTCAAAATATGGATACCATTTTGAACTTGTTCGAATTTCTAGTTGTACAGTTTCTCTATAAATTGGTTTAATCAAAAGAGTCATTAAAGATACTAGAGCCTTTGGTTGTCTTAACCCAATAATGGATTGTAGCAGGTGAATGTTGAAATCGTTCGGCAACCAAAGGCTCTAGTATCTTCAATAAAATGTGCGACAAGGAATACTTTCATAACATCTGCTTGGCATTGATGTGCGACAAGGAATATTTTCAATAAAATCTTTTCTACACTACATTAAAACATAAAGGTTAGAATATCTTCAATGCCATCACCATCGTTGTCATTGGACGAACTATCACTTTAATTGACATTATAATTGTTGATCAAGTCTTGTGCCATTTCACCTACATGAGCAAAAAGCAATAACGTAATCAAATATATTACCACAATCCATTGCACATGAGTATTTACTCTAACTAATGTATCACAACTTCAGAAATAATTATTTAACAAACAAATTCCTACATGTAACAACAATCTCAACAAATTCTTGTCATTACAAATATAGTTAATTAACTAGCATTATCAAAACATTAAAGACTCAACCAAAATATTATCAATCCTCTCTAAATTGATTGGATCAAAAGGACATACCAGGCAAAAGAATATAAGCTCAACGCAACATAAATACCGACTTCTGTGCAAATTCATTCACATTCCTTGTATTCTCTTGTAAAATGCTACCAACACCTTCTGAAACTAACAAAATAGCTTTTATATTGCGCCCTGCATCATGAGGAACCAAAATATGTCGAGTCAATCAGAAGGAAAATAAAGATATAGACTAACTCTGTATTCAATAATCACATGTAATTGACTCATTTTTGCATTCAATAGTCACATGTTTGGAATATAAACCATAACAAAGGAGGAAAGACAAAAAAGAAAGGGCAAGAAATTTATAAAATGAGAGATGAGTTATGTGCAATACAAGGAGGTAAATGTAAAGCAAAGTCATAAAAGAAGAGTATTTGTATGGTAAGATGCCAGAAATACAAAAACACAAAAAAATTA
This sequence comes from Viola odorata, assembly GCA_963691705.1. Lineage (NCBI taxonomy): Eukaryota > Viridiplantae > Streptophyta > Magnoliopsida > Malpighiales > Violaceae > Viola > Viola odorata. Next base: position 20,259,527 of record OY829543.1, read on the forward strand.
TTTGTTAGAAAAAATCCAGTGGTAAATATTTGAACTGACATGTGAAAAAGAGAAAATAACATATTAATCTATAATTTCTGGTATAACTATTAACAACTCAATTTCTAGCATAATAATCTAGTGGTTTGTTGGTGTGCAAAAGCTAACCATAAATTCGCAGGTATAGGTAACAAATCAAGCCTATTAAATCACATAAATTCAAATTCATTTGTGAATTGCTAGAGTAACAAGTAGCAAATAATTGGTGCATATATGTTAAATGCAACATTTAAAAAGTAACCATGCAACAAAACTATATAACTGATTGAGCACTAAAATGTCTTTTATTCATCATCCTTTCCACCCTTTTTAGGACGATGATACTGCTAATTCTAGTCTTTTTCACTCCTTTCTTGCAGAACATGTTGCTGAAGAGCAAGTCATTCAATTGGAGTTGAAACTGCCTATTAAAGAGCAAAATCTGATGACCAGAGTTCAGAAGCAGTCCTTATCCCAGACCTGGGATAAAGCAAGTCAGATACATGCGGATTTTGCCTGAGACGCGTCTGCCAGCTGTCTCTTTTAGAAGAATTAATCCTGCAGAGTTCCACTTCAGCTTGAAGTCCTGGACCGAAATCTCCTATTTTGTTGTTGAGGAGATTAAACAATTATTATTATAGGGATTTTATTTCCTTCTAGGGTTTTTAAAATTCAAAACTTATCAGTTTGTTATTTTGGCTATTAAAAGAGCCGACTTGGAAAAGGAGACCTTCTTCTTCTTCCCGGATATTTTCTTTTTCTTCTCTAGAACAACAACCATTAAACGGAGCTTTAAACTCTGTTTGCTTTTCTTCCCTTTTAATTAATTAAATCGTTTATGCTTTCAATCTTCTTTATTTATTTATTATGATGATGTTAGGCTAAATTTTAATTTCTTGTAAGGATTCATTGCCATGATTATCTGATTGTGAGATCTAATTGTTCTTATTAAATTCTGGCTTATATCTCAATTTGTTTTGGTTGAATGTCAAGTTAATCTTATTTCTATTGAAGCCTGATCAACTACAAATAGGATTTGATTAATTACAGTCTTCTCTTAATACTTTGGAGTCTACATTGTAGAGAGGGATACGAAGGCAACTACCTGATCGACGGATCAGAATAGAAAACGAATAGAGTCTAGTTTATAGGAGTAGACACTTCTCTCTCCTAGACCTGGGAGGGTCTCTCACAGCGTATTTATCAGCCAACTTTCTTAGACTTGATAGAATAACTTCTTCAAGCCAGTAAGTAGGTTAGGGAATTTTAATAGGTAAAAACCTTTATTAATCTTGTATAGGTAGAGAGTAGGAGATCTAGGTGAAAACCTGGTCTCTATAGCCGCCTATAAGTTCGGTCTTGAAAATACTTGAATCTATGATCAATCAGTATAATGCATGAGCACAGTCGAATCCTTACTGGGAATTTTACCACATCTAAACACACACACAACTCATTCTGTTTACTATTTTATGTTATTTATATTTCTTAATCCATGGCAATACAACAACTCAACATTGGTATTTACCACCTGTTACTTTTCTAGTCATTTACAAAGAATATTTAATTGTCCACCGAATCCTTGAGGAACGATCCTTTTACCACTTGCTACTGTTTTATCTACATGCGCATAGGTGAATTGTATTTATTTAATTTTGACAGTTTCGGCAACCATCAAATTTTGGCGCCGTTGCCGGGGATTCATCGGTACTAATTGGTTTTTCTTTGTTTATAACCAGGTCCTCTAGTTCAGAATTGCTTCCGTACAACCCATAAATTACCAGAAGAGAAACACAGTACAAAAGGTAAGCTAAAAACCTGAGGGTTGTTCCTGAAGAACAACAACCAGAAAACAATTCTTTCCAAACACCTCAACGGGCCCTTATCCCAGACCTGGGAGAAGGACCATCCGCGGTCAGAGACAACCCACTTTTTGAACCAACAATGGAAGACCACCAAAATAACCATGAAAATAACCAGCCACCACCCCCCTCTTGAGCAAACCTTTAGGCAGCGCAACAATGAAGGATCACCACCGGACACACTTTTGTGTCCAATACCCTCACGTAGAACACGATTAGAACCTAAAACCAAACATGATCCATAACTTGAAAAAAATCTACGGTCTGCCTAGTGAGAACCCCTTCAAACACTTGCAGTATCTCTATTGGGAATGCGATACTCACAAACCTCATCGAGTAGATATTAACCGAGCCAAACTCCGAGCTTTTCCATGGACCCTAGAGGATAAGGCTAGGAATTGGTTCCTTAGCCTACCGCACAACTCCATAAACACATGGCAGCAGATATTGAGCAACTTTCTCAACAAATATTGGTCCTCTAGTAAGGTAGGAAACGCTAGGAAGAACATTATGTCCATCAAACAGGACCCTAATGAGAGTGATAACAATCCGCCTAACGGCAAGGGCATTTTCGCCTCTTACCCTGTATGGAAAGAAAATGATCACTGTTCCTACCGCCGCGGTAGGGTCGAAGCAGTCGTCTCCCCCGAGGAGACTGACACCCGGAGGGTTGACGTCACATAGGAGGCCCCCACACGGAACTTCTAGATGACTAGAGGAGCTATCTCACCGGATTGAAAACCACGCGTTGGGAGGAACGCACTAGCCGTTACCTTGCCTGGGTAACAACTACCCCCACACCTACCGCCATGACCACATATCATAACATGGGCAAACCATGACCCCCTGACGGGAACGGTTGCCCCCTAATAATCCCACTCGCGCAGAAATGCTCATTTCATCTATAAATACCTCCACCACGAAGGAGGAAGGTAAGCGGAATTTACTGGCCCAAGCTTTGCCAATTTTACCACAAATACTAACTTAAGCATCGGAGTGTTTACGCCGGAGACCCCCTCCGGCGTCTTGCAGGTACAACGGACCACCGTGGATCCTGAACTGAAGAAGCCCTTTCCCCCTTCTACCCTTCGGCAGTAGACAAATTCTTATCAAATTGGTGCTTTCATTGAGAGATTTGGTTCTATTAAGTGAGCATCCTTAATAACCAAGCTCCATTCTTCCCGAAGCTAGAAGGATTATGGCTTCAGAGTCAAATCCCGCGCTGTCCCAATCCTCCAGCATCCCGTACAACATCCGCCGATGACTTTTTACTTTTGCTACCTCCGATATTTCTACCACAGTACAAGAAATCACTGCAGGGGGATCAGATCCTCCCTTTGGACAAATGACAGAAGCAGCTGTATTCCAGATTTGTTCCTCTTTTTCCCACATAGCGGGACCCAGCTATTCTACCCCCCAAGCGAGGGGATCCGCGATAGGCGAAGCAGACAACCCTCTCGCAAACTCAATAGCGGCTCTTCGAGCCCAATTGGATCAGTTGACAGAGGTGGCCGCTGGATTTACGCCCCATGCCTCGGGACCCGGTGTGTCCTCCCAGATGGTTTTCACTCCGTCTATTGTCAACGAACGACCGTTATCGCCCCGACAATCCAGAGGGCTTCCATTTTCCCTACCCTTGCCATCGCCCCCCCATGAATGTCCCCCCGCTTGCGCACGGACCTGTTGAATTTTCTGGGCAATACAGGGGAGAAATCCTTATCCCTGAAGAAGGTCGCCGACGTGATGAATATAAAGAACACTGGGATGATAGGCGAGGTGAGATGTTCAGAGAACCATCCCCTAGATACAGTGAAAGATCCAGTAGCAGGGGGCGACGAACCCGAATTCCAAGAAGCCGCAGCCGATCTCCCAGGCGGCATCATGAATATGACCCTCAGAACCCCAGATATGATGTTGAAAATCCACTCCCACATTGACATCGCAGAGTCCCTGACGGCAACGCTGGTCACCCGTTCAGTTATCGTGTGAGGCATCACAGGGTCCATCGGCATGTGAAACTCCCTGCAGAATCATATGATGGCACGAAAGACCCTATCTCTCACCTTAATAAGGTGAAAGACTTTGTGCAATTCCAAACCCGAGTGATGCCGCGCTATGCCAAATCTTCGTCATGACACTGTCGGGAATGGCACGTCTCTAGTTCGAGGGACTCCCAGCCGGATCTATTGATAACTTCCCTCAGTTGGAAGATAAGTTTAGGAGTCGGTTTAGCACGGCAATCCCTATCAGGAAGTCAGCTGCTGCGCTATTCGATATTCATCAAAAACTGCAGGAATCATTGAATGAATTTTTAGGTCGATTTGATCTCGAAATGTCCCTGACGCCAGGGGTCACCATTGATTTTGCAGTAGAGGCCCTAAAATGTAACTGTCGTTATCGGAAATTAAGGGATACGTTAACGGTGGACCCACCATTGACTCTGGATGCGTTAAGACTGAAAGCGCATAATTATGAGAGGATGGAAGAGGAGGAAAATAGAGAACGGATGCGGGATATACCGACAGACCCATACCTGGCCCCTAACGTCCCGCATAGCAACACCCCTAACACACGACCCAATGATGATTATAGCCAACGAAAAGAGCACACCGCCAATGCCTCTAATCGGTAGAGAGGTAATTTTTCGAAAGGGAGACCCGGAGGGTCCCCCACTCGGAAACAAGCAGATCCGCCAAAGGGCCAGATATATGACCCTAACCTTCCTTCCCTCATACTCCCAAGGGCGGAAATCCTAGCGATAGTTTAGCAGCAAAATCTGCCCATTCGTTACCCAGCTCCTGTGAAACCAGGAGTAATCATGGGAGGAAGAGAGAACGCATACTGCAAGTTCCACAAGGTCAAAGGACACTCGACAGATGGTATTGTCCTTCTCAGAAGAAGACGAAAAAGGCATTATTTTCCCGCATAACGACGCGTTGGTAGTAACACCCGTCATCGGCAGTCACGGAGTAAGAAGAACCCTTGTCGATAATGGGAGCGCGGTGAATTTATTTTCGCTAAAAGCATACAACCTGATGAAGCGCCCTGACGGTGAGCTAGCGCCTTGCAAAAGACCAATTGTTGGGATCGATGGGGTACCGATCCCGGTAGCGTGAATCACGCCATTGTCAGTATACTTCCGAGAAGACACATCTAAACGCTCTGAAGAACTATTATTTCTGGTCGTAGACCTGACTCTGCCTTATAATGCCATACTAGGGCGGCCGTTTCTCAATCGTTTTGGGGCAGTGATATCCCAAAAACACCTGCGGATGAAATACCCCTCATGGGACGGCGTGGTCTCGATCAAAGGAGATCAGAAGCTAGCTGCTGAATGTTACCTGCTTATGACTCAAAGGAGTTGTGACTGCTACGTGTGCGTGACAGATGATCCCTTCGACGATAAAGAAGAAAAGCGCACTCAGCCACTGGATAAGATGATGTCAATACCTATCGGTGAGGACAGCGAAGCGAATCTCTTGGTCAGTGAGAAACTAAGCCCCGAAGAGAATGTGCAATTAACCCAACTACTAAGAAAATGCAAAGGGGAATTCGCGTGGAAACCGGCGGACATGCCCAGAATTTCGCGAGAGGTTGCGGAACACCGGTTAAACGTTAGCCCTGACGCCAAGCCTATTCAGCAAAAGCGGCGCGTTTTCTCACCAGAAAAGATAGCAGCCATCGAGAAAGAGTTACTTAAGCTCGTGGATGCGAGATTCATCCGAGAATTCCAATACCCGACCTGGCTAGCTAACCATGTGTTAGTTCCTAAGCCTAACGGGGATTGGCGCATGTGCATCGATTTCACTGACCTGAACAACGCCTGCCCCAAAGATTGCTATCCCCTTCCTCGAATCGATCAGTTGGTCGACCAAACCGCTGGATATGCCTACCTAAGCTCCCTGGATGCTAACTCCGGGTATCACCAAATTCCCATGGCCATAGAAGATGAAGAGAAAACCGCCTTCATCACCCGAGGGCTACTTACTGCTACACTGCAATGCCGTTTGGGCTAAAAAATGCCGGGGCAACGTTCCAGCGCATGGCAAATAAAGTTTTCGAAAAGCAAATTGGGAGAAATGTGGAGGCTTACTTGGACGACATCCTAGTCAAAAGTCAAAGCTTTAAAGACCACGTAACTGACTTGGAAGAAGTCTTCAGTGTGATGGAAGAATACAAAATGAAGTTGAATCCACGGAAATGCATGTTCGCGTTCCAAACGGGTAAATTCTTGGGCTACGTGGTTAGCCGGAAGAGTATCCAGCCTAACCCTTCGAAGATAAAGGCCGTCTAGGATATGATACCCCCTCGGACTGTCAAAGAAATACAGAAGCTCACCGGGCACATCATCGCGTTGGGACGGTTCATCTCTAAGCAGGGTGAGAGATGCTTACCCTTCTTCAAAGTCATTAAAAACAAGGCCCCTTTCGGATGGACAGAGGAATGTGAGAAAGCGTTCGCAGGGCTAAAAGCTTATCTCTCATCCGATCTAGTGCTAACAAGGCCTGAATCTGGCGATGAGCTATATCTATACCTGGGCGTAGCTAACGAGGTAGTCAGTGCTGTCCTCATATGAAGCGAAGGGCATATACACCGTCCTGTATTTTTCGTCAGCCACATATTGAAAGATGCTGAGCTACGATACGCCCGCATCGAGAAGATAGCGCTTGCCCTAATACAGGCAACACGAAAGATGGACCGATACTTCCAAGCCCACCCCGTCACCGTACTCACCGATCAGCCTTTGAGAAAAATCTTTAGAAAGCCAGAGTCCTCGGGGAGAATGTTAATTTGGGCAATCGAACTCGAACAATATGGGCTACAATACAAAGCTAGACCAGCTATTAAAGCCCAAGCGTTAGCAGACTTCATAGCGGAATGTACATTCACAAAAGACGCGTTGATAGACCTATCAGAAGAAGAATCAGAAGATTTATACCTCCCGTCCCCAGAAACGTACGCAGACTCATGGGTTATTCACGTGGATGGAGCAAAAAATCAAGAGTTAGCAGGCGCAGGCATTTTCCTAGTTGGACCAAACGGCATGGAGATACGATATGCCATCAGAATCCTGCAACCGTTGTCCAACAATGCGGCTGAATACGAAACATTACTAGCAGAACTCAGAATAGGAAACAACTTCTCCATTGAAGTTGTGCATACCTCGGAACCGGAATGCGGCCTACGTTTAAAGATACGCGGGGATTCTAAACTAATAATGGATCAAGTTCTAGGGAACTCCCAAGCCAGAGAACCCATCATGATCCAATACTTGGCCAAAGTAAAGCATGAGTTGTCGGAAATGCAGGTAAAAGGCACCCAGGTCACCTTTGAACATATTCCCAGGGAAAATAACGAGGAGGCTGACAGCCTCGCCAAGATGGCAGCCAATTTAGAAGCCCCCATACCCAATGATGTGCACTACGGAGAACTATCCACACCCTCTTTCATGGAAGAGCAAACATCGCTTTGTGTGGAGGAGATAAAAAGCGACTGGAGAATCCCAGTGATAGAATATCTGAAACATGATAAGCTACCGGAGGAGAACGTGGAAAGGAGGAAAATCCTGAAACGGGCAGCGCGATGCACGTACTACAACGGAGAGTTGATACGAAGATGCTTCTCCCATCCAGCTGCTAAGTGCATAATGGAGCAAGAAGGCCTTCATGTATTGCGAGAAATTCATGAAGGGATATGTGGCATGCACGTCGCCAGCGACACTCTGGCGTCCCAAGTCTTTCGGTCGGGGTTTTACTGGCCCACCATTCGGAGAGATTGCCATAACTTCGTAAAAACCTGCCAGAAATGTCAAGAATATGCTAAGATCCCTCGAAAACCGGCCGTGCAGATTTCAGAGATAGTCGCTCCATGCCCGTTTGCTAAATGGGGCATCGACATCTTGGGCCCGTTTCCAAAAGCCAGATCTCAATTAAAATTTGTGGTCGTGGCGGTAGACTATTTCACAAAATGGGCAGAAGCCGAAGCGTTAGCCACCATCACCACCGAAAAAATCTGGCATTTCTTTAAGCACCAAGTCATTATGCGATTCGGGGTACCGGGCATACTGGTTAGTGACAACGGAACACAGTTTACGAGCTAATTCTTCAGAAATCAGTGCGCAGAGTTTCAGATCGAACAAAGGTTCTCTTCTGCAGCACACCCTCAAACTAATGGCCAGGCCTAAGTGACCAACCGCAGTATTCTTAGCGGCATCAAAAGAAACCTAGAAGGTTCCAAAAAGAAGTGGCCAGACGAACTACCATACGTATTGTGGGCCTACCGTATGACCGTCAAAGTCAGCACAGGAGAAACCTCATTCGCGTTAGCCTTTGGAACAGAAGCCGTCACACCGGTAGAAATTGGCACCATAAGCCTTCGGGTGGCTTATTTCAAGGAAGAAGCTAATGAAGAAAGGTTACGCGCTAACCTTGACGCGCTGCCAGAAGCACACGAGGAGACTCTCCTAAAAACCCTGCATTATAAAAGGAAAATGGCACAGTACCACAACAGGCAGGTGAGAGAACGATTGCTTAAGGCAGGGGATCTAGTGCTCATAGACAAACGAGCAGCAGGCCAACGCATGGAAAAACTTAGCCCAAACTGGGACGGGCCGTATCGTGTCACCCGCGTTGTAGGAAGGGGAGCCTACCATTTGGAAACGCTCGATGGAATGCCCCTGCAAAACTCTTGGAATATAGCTCGGCTGAAGCTATACCATGCCAGAAACTAGTCCCTCCTATCCGGTAATATGAATATTATTCTAACAAAAGAATCATAAGCACTCTTTGTGTACTTTGTGGCTGAAAACATGCAGGCAAATGAAGAATGCCAGGAGTGAAAATCCTATCCTTGTGATGGCTGGTCCTGATCAGACAGCTCACTAAGATGAGCCACGCCCTGGCATAGCATAGCGTCGGGAGTGAAAATCCTATCCTTATGGTAACCGTGCTCACATAGACGGCCCATTAAGATGAGGCACGACCCCAACGCCCCCAGGAGTGAAAATCCTATCCTTGTGGCAACCGTGCTCACACAGACGGCCCATTAAGACGAGGCACGCCCCGGCATCCTTGGGAGTGAAAATCCTATCCTTGTGGTAACCCTGCTCACATAGACGACCCATTAAGATGAGGCACGCCTCGAGGAGAGACCAACTCCGTCCTGGAAGTGAAAATCCTATCCTTGTGGCAACCGTGCTCACATAGACGACCCATTAAGATGAGGCACGCTCCAGAGACGCGAGGTTTCAACGCTTGGGAGTGAAAATCCTATCCTTGTGATGTCCGGTCCTGATCAGACGGCTCACTAAGACGAGGCACGCCCCAAGCCAATCTTTGACACATGGAAAGAAAAGATACCCCAGCTAGTAACTGAGCGGTTGATACCCGGTGAAGTAAGAGCTGGAGAGGTATCCATATCACAGCAACACCGTCGCGGCAGGCCTAGCAAGGCTAGAGAGTTCCCCCTAACAACAAAGGGTGGCATGAATTTGAGTGCAACACGGGCAGAAGTAACGCTGATTCATCCTCGAAAATACTACCAGAAGACACAATGATAGGGCCATAAAAAATGTAGCTGAGGAACCTGTATGGAGAGTCACAAGCGCAGAACGGACATATCTCCAAAATAGAAACACGGCGCCAAACGCCATGGGTGAACAATTGCACAAGCAGTATTATGAAACAAAGTAGATAAAGAAATTCCATTCAAAAGCGGCGGCTTAATCAAGAAAAGAAGTGATATTGTCAATATTACAAAATAAAGGAGGGCACACCAGCCACAACAATCAAAAAACGCATAAAGCATGATGCCTAAGGAGCGGTTGGTGCATTGCCTGCTCCTTGCTGAGCGGATTTCCAGCAATAGAAGTCGTCATCGGTGACGGTTGGGACCCTCTTATCAAAGTAGTCAGCAAGAACTTCAACACGAAGGTTCTCTACCCCATAGTTATACATAAAAACATCCGACATGATTGCTCCACCTTCCTTCAGATACCAACGGCTCTTCTCAGTGGAAAGAGCAAGCTCGGCAGATAGCTCAGCGTTCCTCTGTCTCTCCTGACGTAACTCGGTCTCCTCTTGAGAAAGGCGTTCGTTAAGAGCAACACCCTTCTATTTTTCCTCCTCCAAAGTAAGCCTGACAGCTTCTACCTCTTGCTTAACAGTCACTGCCTCCTGCTTAGCAGCTGCAGCCTCATGTTTGGCAGTCTCTGATTCTTGTTTGGCGGTGGTAAGGGCGTCCAGGTAGCTCTGACGCTTAGACAGCAGCCTATTTATCTCTCCCTGCTCGTTCGCCGTCTCTCTGGCGTTTTCCTCATCCATGTAATGGAGATGGCAGAGCGAAGAAAGTTTATGCGCTCCTGCTGGTTCTTAGCCACAAAGGCATCCCTTTCTCTCTAAAGAAACATCATATCGGCCGCTAGAAAAGAGGTAGACGCGAGGATAGCGTCATGATGAGCATCCGCGGGGAACTGCAGAAGATTATCTCTGAAAGAGCGCAGGTCAATCTGGTGAGTAACAAGGAGGGGAGGAACATACAAAGAGGCGCTAACCATCAAGTTGGGAGCAGGGCCACCTCTCGCGGCAGTAGGAGGAGATATCGGAACAAAAAATAGAGTAGCAGGAGAAGGAGGTCGACTGTTGGAACCCCTCGCGTTAGGGGCAAAGGATCCATCCCCACCGAGTGTTCCAAGATTAAGGGCACTAGGGTTAAAGCCTGCCGCAACAGAAGAAGAATAGATCGGGGAATCACTTAAAATGTGAGGATCACCGCCAAAGCTAGCACCTTGCGACTAATCGACAGGTGCACCCTCGCCCCCAAGGACTGTCAGAAGAGGATTAGCAGCAGATAACGAGGGACTATTTTGAAGCTCATAGCGAGCCTTCTTCTGACGCTCTTGGAGGGATTCCGCGATAGACATGTCACCCTGGGAGGACGAATTAGCAGAAACAGCAACGGTTTCCTAAATAACACAGAGCGTAATAAGGAAACTGCGCGAAAAGAAAGAAAATAGTAGGGGAAGGAAAATAAATACCTGAGTGCCCAAAGTAACTAGAGGAATTCCAAAGGGGATCGTGTCAGCTGTCGCCTCCGAAAATGCGGCAGCCTGGGAAGAAACGAGAGGTGTAACACGCGTTTTCCTAGCCCTTTTCTTCTTTGCAGCGTGAGTTCGATGAGGCGGCGCTTGGGCAGTGTTCGGGGCGGTAGCAGTAGCCTCCCCTTCAGCAGCGGCAGCGGCTGCAGTAGCTCTAGCTTCGGCTTCCGCCTTTTTCTTTTGCTCTCGTTTCCTTTTCCTTCGGAAATACTCAGGCTCCCAACCGGGTGGAGGTACTGTACAGTTACAAAATTTTAGCGTTAGTACTTCCCTGCAACGTAAAAGGGAAAGGCCAAACGCTCACCCTTTTTGCACTTCTCCATATCCAACCCGTTAGCCACTTTAAGGGCATCAACGCTGAAGTCTAGCTGAAGCAGCGTCTTCAACCAGCCGTCTTCCGGGTCAGAAAGGGGTTTCCGATTACCCCAAGCCCCATCTTTAATTTCCTCATTAAAATCGGCCCTCCATAAAGGCTCAGGCAAGTCAACGATAAAAAACCCCTTCTTCCAGCCAGGAACAGAAGATTCAATGCCCATGAGTTTCCAAGTAAAGGGCTTTAGTGAGCCATCTTCATAACGGGGGGATATTGATATCACCCCCTTATGAGAGTACAACTGGAAAATATCATGAAGCAATGCCACAGTGGGAGATTCAATCCCTTTGAAATGGCACAATGCGGCAAAGGCGCTAACAACGCAAATCGCGTTAGGGCTCAACTGAGTCTGTGCCAAGTAGGAATCAGCCAACAACAATTTCACAAGCGGGTCAAGGGGAAGACAAAACCCATAATGAAATAACTTAGCATACAACATTCTACTATTATCGAGTAAAACACTGTTCAGGCGAAGTGATTCAGAAGTAACACGCACAGGATAATCTTTAGGGAATCGAGCATTAGACTCAGCCAGCTTGCGGTGAATTAAGGGTAGTGTATAAAGAGAAGTGGGTGTACTATCAATTTTTTCCTCCCCGACAGACCTTTGAGGATCCTCCTCCTTGGCAGATTTTTTAGAACGAGTTTTAGCCATGACTAACAGAGGAGAAAGGAAGAGAAAAGAAAGGGGTGTGTACCTTAGCAAAAGAAAGCACCAGGAGTCCCAGACTAGAAAAGAAGGAGTGGCGCGGGTTATTTTTCCAGAAGGCAACAACGTACAAGAAAGGAGATTAAAAAAGAAAGAGGAGATAGGGAAAACATTATATATAACCCTGAAAGGGCACGACCAATTAACAACTGACACATGGCGAAGCAGTGTGACAAAGAGTAAGGCACGCGTGAGAAGGTATAAGTTTTAAAACAATGATAAAACACTTCAGCATTCGCGTCCCCCTAGAAGACGCCTACTTCAAACGCCTCTCCGTGAAAGGACACGTGTCCTTCTTCATCATTACTTTTCAAATCGCATTAAATGGGGGACTGCGGCATTCACTGACCTAAAAAGCAGTGCTAGCCTCACCAAACGGCACGACAATACAAAGAGGATAACGAAGAACGAATAACGGTAACATCACAATGAATCAAACGACGCGATAAGGGTTACATAGCGTCAGCATTATTACAGAAGGAATAATGTCAAATGATTTTCATGGAAGAATAAAAGAAAACAGATAGCAATAGGAATAGCAATAAAAGGGGGGATCCAGAAATCCGTTGCAGCACTCGAGACACCCCTTGAAGGAAAAAGTCGCGCACCACCGTTATCGTCAGCCTCTTTCCCCCTCCGAGGCAGATGAACCATTCCCACTTTTGCTAACCTCATCCATTACGGTAGAGACATAATCGGCAACTTGGGATGGATTAGAAGAGTCACCCTTAAAGCGGGCTGCGAATCTAGAAGTGAAGGCCTCCAAGACCTTCTTTTTCCACAACTCCTCCTTCAATGGCGCCCTGGCAAACTCCTCGTCTCGAGCTAACATCTCTTCGCGGAGAAGGAGATTTTTCTTCTTTTCCAACGCCAACTCTGCCTATAGAACCTCCATTTTTGCTTTCCCGGCGGACCTCTCTCTGTTTAGTTCCTTTTGTGACTCGTCATAAAGATGCGTTAGCAGCCTCACATGGTCCGCCGTTCAGTCAAGCTGCACCTTCTGAGCTCACATCGCGCTAGAAAAAATTCATTACTCGCGATCGTGAATTTCGAACAGATAGTTCAGATAGCGGAAGGTATCCAGAGAGTCATTCATAACATGCCGGTGACGGGCCTTTGGAGAAAGCTGAAGAAATTTCTCTTTCTCTTCCCGGGAAATCATTATTTCCCCTATCAAGGGCGCGGTAAACTCATCTCTAGAGAAGGGTTGGGGTACTCCGACAGCACGGAGACCATCAAAGCAGAACCCTATCAGGTTCATACGATAGGCTGGGGTCCCGCTAGGGCAACCGTAGGAAAGATTTACTGACGGAGTTGAAGAAGAACCCTCAGTAAGCACATTCGAGATAGGAGTAAAGAACAGCTGCGGAAGGGCTTTACGCGGCAACCCAGCAGCTGAGTCCGTAGCGGAAGGCGTGATCACTACATCAGGAATACAGTGAGAAACCGGAGAATCATGAGCGTTAGCTGTAGGAAGAGGACATGCCATCGGTGGAGCCTCCGCCTCAGTAGAACAGGTAGCAGCTGACGCCTTAGTGGTCTTCACCGGTTAAGAGGTACTCGCCTTAGACGAAACGACAGGTATAGAAGCAGTCGCCACATCAACAGAAGATACCCTGGTAGCCTGTGCACTTGTGTCCACTCGAAGTTTTTTCCGAAGCAAGGAAGAAGCATGGCAAAGGTCTGGTTTAGCATCCATATCCTCGTCGTCACTATCAATCACCCTTGTCGCGGTTCGACCGGAGTCTGTTCCCTTGCGACGATCTGGTAGCCAATTCTCGACAAAATGAGAAGCTCGGGCAGAGCTGCCGAGCCTTCGCCCTCCCCGGAGGTCGAACGCTTTGGCGATTGGAGCCTTCGGCAGGAGGAGAGGCTGGTAAAGTTTGGAGTGGCGTTACATTCAAAGGAGCGCCAGCGTCACCTGGAGATCGACCGTTAGCATCTTCTATAAAAGAAACGTGTTAAGACAAATGCAAAAGGAAACGCGAAAAGAGGCAGACTCACCCATAACACACTCCTCCAGAGGCTTGAACAAAGCAAAGTCGCGGATACGATAGGAGGTATCCTCATCCAACAGAGCGTTAGCCTGCTCTAGCTCAACTCTGGTCAGTATCACGAGATTCATCCAAAGGGGGCCTATGAGCTCCTGGTTGAAATTAATGCGCCACAAACGGGGCGGTAGCTCGAGAACAAAGAAACTACTTTTCCAATCAGCCACACCCTTTTTAAAGCCGCGAAACCGCTACCAGAACGACTGCACGAACGCGTCATCCCATCGAGGAGTGATTTCGATTAAACAATTATGACAATTCATACTAAAGAATTTGCGAAATAAATTGAGAGATGGGGTGAAAATGTTCTTCAACTCGCAAGCGCGAAGAAAAACATAAACCGCACACCAGGAAGAAGGAGTTATCTGGGCAGGATTAAGGTTGTACTCCCGCAGCAGCGTTAGTATTGATTCATGAACGGGAAAGTGGAAACCATAAAGGAACATCTTAAAATAAAGTAGCCTACAGAAACCCCACGCCGGATTATGAAGCCGTATATGACTTTCAGGAATAAAAGGTTCATATCCGGGAGGAAAGGTAATACCGTGTTCCTCCAGTTCGGCCTTTAGAACTACATCGCATGTAAAAATACTGGGTGATTATGCGACCTCTGGATCCATGGGTTTCCAGATAGCCTGGCGAGGCCTATTCCTAACCATAATAAACCAGCAAATAGGAAATCTGAGAGGATTAAAGTGGTACCTTAGAAGGGAAGACCTACGGGTGAATCGGCAGATGACGGCAGGCGACCAGAAGGTTATTCGGGGAAGAAGACGAAGGGAAAAATTCGAAGCAAGGGCAAAAGTTTTGGAAAGAGAAAATGGTCCTTCTTAAAGGATTAAAATGCCACCGCATTAATTGAGCCACCAATCATGCTGAGACGCGTGTAAAAAGAAGTTGGCCACGTGGAAACGCATTAAAGGAATTTGAAAAGAGAAGTTATTCGTCGTGATTCCCCAAAGGGTGACAAAGTTGACCCAGTCAAAATAACCGCGAAGCGGTTGCCCCGATAAGGCTAACCCCTCGCGTTAGCTATCAACAAGACCAACATGCTGACGGAAAGATAATCACAAAAAGGAAAGATAGAAAGCATCACTTTATTCATAAGATGCCAAAAGGCATGTACAATATGCCTAACCTAAGGGCACTAATCATCATCGGGCCAATAAATGCCATAGTGATAAACCCCGTCGTCATCCAGGAAGGGCATCTTCTCGTCAGCAGACGGAGAGGGTTCATCCACCCCCCTCCCTAGGCAGGGGCCTGACGGAGGGGGTTCATCCACCCCCCTACCGATCCAGCACCAGCGTCGAGGGAGGAAGTTTTCTCCAGCAAGCGGTCAGATAGAGGAAAGTGTTTGCTACCCTCTCGGGTAGTGGAGCCAGAAGAATCTAAAGCCTCGACGGACACCTTGGAAGTCTTCTCCCTTTGCCTCTTGCGGCCCTTTCGACGGACCGGAGGCCTCCATGGTGGCGACGGAGGAGGGTGATCTGAGTCCGACGAAGTCGGAGGGGTTGGCAAGGAGTCGCGATCCGCGGTACTCAAAAAAAAAAAATCTGCCATGTGACCTACAAAAAAGTAAGTGAGAAGGAGGAGGATGAAGATGAACAGGAAAAGGGGAAAGCAACTCCTTTAAATAGCCAAGGAAGCGCTCCGATCCTCGCGCATACCCCTGAAAAACAATTAAGGCGCCTGGGAAAAGTAACCGTAATTGCAGAATGCAATCCGGCACAGGCATACCCGCTCGTTAAATGCGCCAATCAAAAGGCAACAAATAACCGCCCAACCACTTACCCCTGGGAAAACGGCTCAGGAAAACAGTTGGGGCAGAACATTCATTGCCGGTTCCCAGAACGTAACCACTGCAATGATATGTCCCGAGGAAGACTCATTTTCAGTTGGGCTCATAACGATTACCTCTAACTAACACATCAAGAAATCAAACAAGGGAAGAGAAGACTTGATAATAGAAACAACCATTTATTTATGGCCTGAGCAGCCTTAGCGTCTAGATATGTACAAGAAAGCATAAGAAAAAGAAACAAGAGGAAGCGAAGATAGCGGTCAAGCGTGAGACCCAGCATCATCCTCCCCTGGCACGACGAGAACTTCCCTCAAGGCATCAGCAACGGCGGTCAGTTCGGCAGAACAAGCCCTTATACCCATCAAGCAGCAAGCCAGTAAGTCTTTCCTCTGCTGCAGCATAGAAGCAACCACCTCAATGCGGGAAGTGGTGGTAGCGAGCTTCGCCAAGCTCTCCAAAGGATTGAAATGCTCTAGGGACATCCCAGTTGCCTCGACAGAATGGGGGTCGACATTCCTTGTAGCTCCAGGACATCTTCCGCAGTCTTGGTGATCATCCTCTCTAGGAAGCCGATGTCACCTTCAGTAAGGTTCTTCAGGGTTAGAGCTTTGGAGATCAGGAAATTCCTGGTCAGCTCATCCATGGTGAAATATGAAAATAAAGGACGAAAAGATGTGAGAAAACTTACACGAAGGAAAACTTCAATTTATAGACTCTGGACAACTACGGTCAGGGCAAGCCCACCTCCTGACAAAGAGTCGCTCCGGTATATGGAAGATCGACGCGCTCGAAGAGGGGGCGTTAGCCCTTGGTAAACACTCGGGCTCATTTTCAGTTGGGCTTATGATAACAATCCGCCTAACGGCAAGGGCATTTTCGCCTCTTACCCCATATGGAAAGAAAATGATCACTGTTCCTACCGCTGCGGTAGGGTCGAGGCAGTCATCTCCCCCAAGAGACTGACACCCGGAGGGTTGACGTCACATAGGAGGCCCCCACACGGAACTTCTAGATGACCAGAGGAGCTATCTCACCGGATTGAAAACCATGCGTTGGGAGGAACGCACTAGCCGTTACCTTGCCTGGGTAACAACTACCCCCACACCTACCGCCATGACCACATATCATAACATGGGCAAACCATGACCCCCTGACGGGAACGGTTACCCCCTAATAATCCCACTCGCGCAGAAATACTCATTTCATCTATAAATACCTCCACCACGAAGGAGGAATTTACTGGCCCAAGCTCTGCCAATTTTACCACAAATACTAACTTAAGCATCGGAGTGTTTCCGCCGGAGACCCCCTCCGACGTCTTGCAGGTACAACGGACCACCGTGGATCCTGAACTGAAGAAGCCCTTTCCCCTTCTACCCTTCGGCAGTAGACAAATTCTTATCAGAGAGCTTTGGGGAGTATTATCAAAGGTTCAAGGACCTACAAGAAGTCTGCCCAAACTATGGAGTTTCTAACTGGAATTCGGTGCAATATTTTTATGATGGTTTGTACGTGAGGGACAAGTTAATGGTTGATGGAGCTGCTGGAGGCGCACTGCAAGATTTCACCCTCACAAGAGCTAAGCACTTGCTCGAGACTTTGGCCGAAAATTGCTTCCACAATGAGTTAAGTGGAAGGGAAACGCCTATGGGCAATGTATCCAAATTTCAAACTCAATTGAGTGAACTTTCTAATCGTTTGAATAGTTTTTGTACAGGACAACCACAGGTACAAGTACAACAAGTTCAACTACCCATCATGTGTGTACATGTGAACAACAAGGACACCACACGGATCATTGCATCTTGGCCATTAGAACACACGAAGAAGTAGATGCCGTGATGCTATACCAGTAGCAACATGGGAAATATCCACCTCATAAACCTAGGTTCAACCAAAATCAATACCAAAATTAGTACAACAACAACCCAGGATGGAAAGAGAACATGTAATCAATATCAATCCAAACTGCAACAAACACCATCCATGAACCTACAAAATTTCATGCCCAGACCTAGTGTTCCACAGTTACCAGCCCCACAACAACCCCTACTGCTCACTAGAGTTCCAGTGGAAGACATGCTCAAACAATTCATGCAGGCTACGCAAGCCAACATGCAAGTCACTCAAGCTAGTATCTCGAATCTAGTACAATCAAACCAAGCAATGCAGATGGAGATAACTGCATTGACCAACCAGAAACGGGAGCAAGGAAAGTTACCATCGACTACTGTGAACAATCCGAAACACGATGTCTGTGCGATGACATTGAGGAGTGGAATTGAATTTCCAGACAAAACGACCCTTGCCCCAGGCTTGGGAAAGAAGCCGTCAAAAGTACTTATCCCAGACCAGTTCGAACCAGAGCAGAGGTAACTTCTGAAAAATTAGCTAAGGTAAATCCTACTCCAGAACCAGTACTTCCCAAGAAGGAATAGTAGGTAATCCCTCTTCCTTTCCCTGATAGGTCTGAAAAGGCCAAGAAGGTAAAGGATGAAAAAGCTATTTTAGAGTTATTTCGTAAAGAAGCCGTTAATGTTCCTCTTCTTGAAATGATTGCACAAGTTCCTAAATATGCGAAATTTTTAAAAGAATTGTGCACTAACAGGAAAAACCTTGCAGGAGTAGAAAGAATCAACCTAAACGAAAACGTTTCCGCCGTTTTTTAGAAGAAATTGCCAAATAAGTGTAAGGATGGTGGAACGTTTGTAATCCCTTGTAAGATAGGAGATCAGGTTATTGAAAAGGCACTGTGTGATTTGGGTGCTAGAAGAAATGTTTTATCTTGACCTTGTTTAAAAGTATAAAAATCGGTGAATTGCAGGAAACTAGATTAGTCATTCAGCTAGCTGATAGGTCTATTATTTATCCTATTGGGTAATTAAAGATGTGTTAGTACAGGTTGGTAATCTTGTATTCCCTGCTGATTTTTACGTTATTGACATGGAAAATGAACACACTTCCAAATCAACCGAAATATTGTTAGGTAGGCCTTTCTTGATGACTGCCCGAGCTAAAATTGACGTTTTTGTAGGGTGTTTAACTTTAGAATTTATGGATGAAATTATCACTTTCAACATGTATGATGCTATGAGATATCTTGAGGATTCGAATTGTCTTAATTTCATTAATGTTATTGATTTGGATGACGAGGATATTTTTGAACTTGAGTATGCTGATCCCTTGGACCATGTACTTACCAGGAGTATAGATTACATCACATTAGACGAACTGGAGAAGAAAGTGGAAGTTAGGGAGGAGATCGAAGAAGTTGTGTTTGTGCTGGATGCAACCAAACAAGTGGTAACTAATCCAAAAATTTTAGATCTTCCGCGAACTAATAATTCCCTTATCCCTTCTGTTTTGCAGGCCCTAGACCTGGAAGTAAAGGCTTTACCCAGTCACCTAAAGTACTCTTTCTTAGGCCTGGGAGAAAACCTACCAGTGATCATTTCAAACCAACTGTCCAAAGTGGAGGAAGGGAGACTTATGCGGGTTTTGAAGGAAAATAAAGAAGCCATAGGTTGGACGATAGCTGATATTAAGGGGATTTCCCCAACCATATATACGCATAAGATCCATTTGGAAGAAGATTGTAAGACCGTTAGGCAGCCACAGAGAAGGCTTAACCCACCTATGATGGATGTGGTTAAAAAGGAGGTATTGAAACTCTTAGATGGTGGAGTAATATACCCTATTTCTGACAGTTCTTGGGTAAGTCCTGTGCAGGTGGTGCCTAAGAAGACCGGTATCACAGTGGTGGAGAATAGCGAAGGACATTTGGTACCTACAAGAGTGCAGAACGGCTGGAGGGTGTGCATTGATTACCGAAGGCTCAATTCGGCAACCAGGAAGGATCACTTCCCCCTCCTTTTTATCGACCAAATGCTAGAGAGACTCTCAGGTAAGTCTTATTACTATTGTCTAAATGGGTATTCTGGTTTTCACCAAATACCCGTCGCAATTGAGGATCAAGATAAAACCACGTTTACATGCCCTTTTGGGACTTTTGCTTACAAGCGCATGCCTTTTGGATTATGTAACGCACCTGCAACCTTTCAAAGATACATGATGAGTATTTTTTCTGATTTTATTGCTGAAGGAATAGAAGTTTTTACGGATGATTTTACTGTATATGGAAATTCCTTCGATGAATGTCTTGAAAATCTAGAAAAAGTACTTAAGCGTTGTCTAGAAACTAACTTAGTTTTAAACTACGAAAAGTGTCATTTTATGGTGAACCAAGGGCGGATTTTAGGACACGTTGTTTATGAAAAAGGTATAGAAGTAGATAAGGCGAAAATTGATGTTATTGGTTCTTTACCTTATCCTACTAATGTTCGTGAAGTGCGTTCTTTCTTAGGACATGTAAGGTTTTATCGAAGATTTATAAAGGATTTTTCCAAGATAGCAGAACCACTTTGTAGATTATTACAAAAGGAAGTGGAGTTCAAATTCGGTCCTGATTGCGAGGCTGCTTTCGACATGCTTAAAGAAAAATTAACCACAACAACCGTGATCAAAGCACCTAATTGGGACTTGCCTTTTGAAATAATGTGTGATGCTTCTAACCATTCTGTAGGTGCTATCTTAGGTCAAAGAAAAGGAAGAGATCCGCATGTGATTTATTATGCATCTCGCATGTTGGATGACGTGCAGAGAAATTATACAACCACTGAAATGGAGTTATTTGCTATTGTTTTTGCACTTGATAAATTTCGTGCTTATTTACTCTAAACTAAAGTGATTGTTTATTCTGACCATGCAGCTTTGCACTATATATTGATAAAAAAGGAGGGGGAAGTGATCCTTCCTGGTTGCCATAATAGTAATCTACAAATCGAGAATGTAGTAACACATATCAATAAATCTCCCATGTAACGTAGAAGTGTAATTAAGATGCTTAAGAAAAATAATGGAAATGGTACCTTACCATCAAAAGGCATAGGGAAATTATTTCCTTGTCTTGTTTATGCATCATGAAAAATAAACAAGTTATTAGCGGTTCCATCCCAACTAGCATAGACAAAAGTGCACATCATATCTCGAGAATAAACAACTATGATATTTTTGGGTAACAAGGCACACTTTTCTTCCATGAAAAGTTTTTGTTTAGACACAGGAGCCCAAGCTGCTACACGAGTACCATCAATAACACCTATGAATTTCTATAAAACAAAAGTAAGTTCAAATAGTTGTAATTAAAATAAGTTATAAAACCTAATCATTATTCTCTAGTTGAAAGTAAGACCGTACCCCAAAATATGGATACCGTTTTGAACTTGTTCGAATTTCTAGTTGTACAGCTTCTCTATAAATTGGTTTAATCAAAAGAGTCATTAAAGATACTAAAGCCTTTGGTTGTCTTAACCCAATAATGGATCGTAGCAAGTGAATGTTGAAATCATTCGGCAACCAAAGGCTCTAGTATCTTTTATAAAATATTTTCAATAAAATGTGCGACAAGGAATACTTTCATAGCATCTGCTTGGCATTGATGTGCGACAAGGAATATTTTCAATAAAATCTTTTCTACACTACATTAAAACATAAAGGTTAGAATATCTTCGATGCCATCACCATCGTTGTCATTGGACGAACTATCACTTTAATTGACATTATAATTGTTGATCAAGTCTTGTGCCATTTCACCTACATGAGCAAAAAGCAATAACGTAATCAAATATATTACCACAATCCATTGCACATGAGTATTTACTCTAACTAATGTATCACAACTTCAGAAATAATTATTTAACAAACAAATTCCTACATGTAACAACAATCTCAACAAATTCTTGTCATTACAAATATAGTTAATTAACTAGCATTATCAAAACATTAAAGAGTCAACCAAAATATTATCAATCCTCTCTAAATTGATTGGATCAAAAGGACATACCAGGCAAAAGAATATAAGCTCAACGCAACATAAATACCGACTTCTGTGCAAATTCATTCACATTCCTTGTATTCTCTTGTAAAATGCTACCAACACCTTCTGAAACTGACAAAATAGCTTTTATATTGCGCCCTGCATCATGAGGAACCAAAATATGTCGAGTCAATCAGAAGGAAAATAAAGATATAGACTAACTCTGCATTCAATAATCACATGTAATTGACTCATTTTTGCATTCAATAGTCACATGTTTGGAATATAAACCATAACAAAGGAGGAAAGACAAAAAAGAAAGGGCAAGAAATTTATAAAATGAGAGATGAGTTATGTGCAATACAAGGAGGTAAATGTAAAGCAAAGTCATAAAAGAAGAGTATTTGTATGGTAAGATGGCAAAAATACAAAAACACAAAAAAATTATTTGTTAGAAAAAATCCAGTGGTAAATATTTGAACTGACATGTGAAAAA
Source organism: Viola odorata (assembly GCA_963691705.1). Classification (NCBI taxonomy): domain Eukaryota; kingdom Viridiplantae; phylum Streptophyta; class Magnoliopsida; order Malpighiales; family Violaceae; genus Viola; species Viola odorata. The sequence goes on from OY829543.1 coordinate 20,281,809, forward strand.
GAGAAAATAACATATTAATCTATAATTTCTGGTATAACTATTAACAACTCAATTTCTAGCATAATAATCTAGTGGTTTGTTGGTGTGCAAAAGCTAACCATAATGCAGCAAATGATGCAACAAATACGCAGGTATAGGTAACAAATCAAGCCTATTAAATCACATAAATTCAAATTCATTTGTGAATTTCTAGAGTAACAAGTAGCAAATAATTGGTGCATATATGTTAAATGCAACATTTAAAAAGTAACCATGCAATAAAACTACATAACTGATTGAGCACTAAAATGTCTTTTATTCATCATCCATTCCACCCTTTTTAGGACGATGATACTGCTAATTCTAGTATTTTTCACTCCTTTCTTGCAGAACATGTTGCTAAAGAGCAAGTCATTCAATTGGAGTTGAAACTGCCTATTAAAGAGCAAAATCTGATGACCAGAGTTCAGAAGCAGTCCTTATCCCAGACCTGGGATAAAGCAAGTCAGATCATGCGGATTTTACCTGAGACGCGTCTGCCAGCTGTCTCTTCTAGAAGAATTAGTCCTGCAGAGTTCCACTTCAGCTTGAAGTCCTGGACCGAAATCTCCTATTTTGTTGCTGAGGAGATTTAAACAATTATTATTATAGGGATTTTATTTCCTTCTAGGGTTTTTAAAATTCAAAACTTATCAGTTTGTTATTTTGGCTATTAAAAGAGCCGACTTGGAAAAGGAGACCTTCTTCTTCTTCCCGGATATTTTCTTTTTCTTCTCTGGAACAGCAACCATTAAACGGAGCTTTAAACACTGTTTGCTTTTCTTCCCTTTTAATTAATTAAATTGTTTATGCTTTCAATCTTCTTTATTTATTTATTATGATGATGTTAGGCTAAATTTCAATTTTCTTGTAAGGATTCATTGCCATGATTATCTGATTGTGAGATCTAATTGTTCTTATTAAATTCCAACTTATATCTCAATTTGTTTTGGTTGAATGTCAAGTTAATCTTATTTCTATTGAAGCCTGATCAACTACACATAGGATTTGATTAATTACAGTCTTCTCTTAATACTTTGGAGTCTACATTTTAGAGAGGGATACGAAGGCAACTACCTGATCGACGGATTAGAATAGAGTCTAGTTTATAGGAGTAAACACTTCTTCAAGCCAGTAAGTAGGTTAGGGAATTTTAATAGGTGAAAACCTTTATTAATCTTGTATAGGTAGAGAGTAGGAGATCTAGGTGAAAACCTGGTCTCTATAGCCGCCTATAAGTTCGGTCTTGAAAATACTTGAATCTATGATCAATCAGTATAATGCATGAGCACAGTCGAATCCTTACTGGGAATTTTACCACATCTGAACACACACACAACTCATTCTGTTTACTATTTTATGTTATTTATATTTCTTAATCCATGGCAATACAACAACTCAACATTGGTATTTACCACCTGTTACTTTTCTAGTCATTTACAAAGAATATTTAATTATCCACCGAATCCTTGAGGAACGATCCTTTTACCACTTGCTACTGTTTTATCTACATGCGCATAGGTGAATTGTATTTATTTAATTTTGACAGTTTCGGCAACCATCAAATTTTAGCGTCGTTGCTGGGGATTCATCGGTACTAATTGATTTTTCTTTGTTTATAACCAGGTCCTCTAGTTCAGAATTGCTTCCGTACAACCCATAAATTACAAGAAGAGAAACACAGTACAAAGGGTAAGCTAAAAACTAGAGGGTTGTTCCTGAAGAACAACAACCAGAAAACAATTCTTTCCAGACACCTCAACGGGCCCTTATCCCAGACTTGGGAGAAGGACCATCCGCGGTCAGAGACAACCAACTTTTTGAACTAGCAATAAAAGACCACCAAAATAACCATGAAAATAACCAGCCACCACCCCCCTCTTGAGGAAACCTTTAGGCAGCGCAACAATGAAGGATCACCACCGGACACACACTTTTGTGTCCAATACCCTCCCATAGAACACGATTAGAACCTAAAACCAAACATCATCCATAACTTGAAAAAAATCTATGGTCTGCCTAGTGAGAACCCCTTCAAACACTTGCAGTATCTCCATTGGGAATGCAATACTCACAAACCCCATCGAGTAGATATTAACCGAGCCAAACTCCGAGCTTTTCCATGGACCATAGAGGATAAGGCTAGGAATTGGTTCCTTAGCCTACCGCATAACTCCATAAACACATGGCAGCATATATTGAGCACCTTTCTCAACAAATATTGGTCCTCTAGCAAGGCAGGAAATGCTAGGAAGAATATTGTGTCCATCAAATAGGACCCTAATGAGAGCTTTGGGGAGTATTATCAAAGGTTCAAGGACCTACAAGAAGTCTGCCCAAACCATGGAGTTTCTAACTGGAATTCGGTGTAATATTTTTATGATGGTTTGTACGTGAGGGACAAGTTAATGGTTGATGGAGCTGCTGGAGGCGCACTACAAGATTGCACCCTCACAAGAGCTAACCACTTGCTCGAGACTTTGGCCAAAAATAGCTTCCACAATGAGTTAAGTGGAAGGGAAATGCCTATGGGTAATGTATCCGAAATTCAAACTCAATTGAGTGAACTTTCTAATCGTTTGAATAGTTTTTGTACAGGACAACTACAGGTACAAGTACAACAAGTTCAACCAGCCATCATGTGTGTACATGTGGACAATAAGAACACCACATGGATCATTGCATCTTGACCAATGGAACACAAGAAGAAGTAGATCTCGTGATGCTATACCAGCAGCAACATGGGAAATATCCACCTCATAAACCCAGGTTCAACCAAAATCAATACCAAAATTAGTACAATAACAACCCAGGATGGAAAGAGAACATGAATTCCAATGTCGTGGTTCATCAACCTAATCAATATCAATCCCAACCGCAACAAACACCACCCATGAACCTACAAAATTTCGTACCCAGACCTAGTGTTCCACAGTTACCAGCCCCACAACAACCCCTACTGCTCACTGGAGTTCCAGTGGAAGATATGCTCAAACAATTCATGCAGGCTACGCAAGCCAACATGCAAGCCACTCAAGCTAGTATCTCGAATCTAGTACAATCAAACCAAGCAATGCAGATGGAGATAACTGCATTGACCAACAAGAAACAGGAGAAAGGAAAGTTACCATCGACTACTGTGAACAATCCGAAACACGATGTCTGTGCGATGACATTGAGGAGTGGAATTGAATTTCCAGACAAAACGACCCTTGCCCCAGGCTTGGGAAAGAAGCCGTCAAAAGTCCTTATCCCAGACCAGTTCGAACCAGAGCAGAGGTAACTTCTGAAAAATCAGCTAAGGTAAATCCTACTCCAGAACCAGTACTGCCTAAGAAGGAACAGCAGGTAATCCCTCTTCCTTTCCCTGACAGGTCTGAAAAGGCCAAGAAGGTAAAGGATGAAAAAGCTACTTTAGAGTTATTTCGTAAAGTAGCCGTTAATGTTCCTCTTCTTGACATGATTGCACAAGTTCCTAAATATGCGAAATTTTTAAAAGAATTGTGCACTAATAGGAAAAACCTTGCAGGAGTAGAAAGAATCAACCTAAACGAAAATGTTTTCGCCGTTTTTCAAAAGAAATTGCTGAATAAGTGTAAGGATGGTGGAACGTTTGTAATCCCTTGTAAGATAGGAGATCAGGTTATTGAAAAGGCACTGTGTGATTTGGGTGCTGGAATAAACATTTTATCTTTGACCTTGTTTAAAAGCATAAAAATCGGTGAATTGCAGGAAACTAGATTAGTCATTCAGCTAGCTGATAGGTCTATTATTTAACCTATTGGGTAATTAAAGATGTGTTAGTACAGGTTGGTAATCTTGTATCCCCTACTGATTTTTAAGTTATTGACATGGAAAATGAACACACTTCCAAATCAATCGAAATATTGTTACGTAGGCCTTTCTTGATGACTGCCCGAGCTAAAATTGACATTTTTGGAGGGTGTTTAACTTTAGAATTTATGGATGAAATTATCACTTTCAACATGTATGATGCTATGAGATATCCTGAGGATTCGAATTGTCTTAATTTCATTAATGTTCTTCATTTGGATGATGAGGATATTTTTGAACTTGAGTATACTGATCCCTTGGACTATGTACTTACCAGGAGTATAGATTACATCACATTAGACGAACTGGAGAAGAAAGTGGAAGGTAGGGAGGAGATCAAAGAAGTTGTGTTTGAGCTGGATGCAGCCAAACAAGTGGAAACTAATCCAAAAATTTTAGATCTTCGGCGAACTAATAATCCCTTCTGTTTTGTAGGCCCCAGACCTGGAATTAAAGGCTTTACCTAGTCACCTAAAGTACTCTTTCTTAGGCCTGGGAGAAAACCTACCAGTGATCATTTCAAACCAACTGTCCAAAGTGGAGGAAGGGAGACTTATGTGGGTTTTGAAGGAAAATAAAGAAGCCATAGGTTGGACGATAGCTGATATTAAGGGGATTTCCCCAACCATATAAACGCATAAGATCCATTTGGAAGAAGATTGTAAGACCGTTAGGCAGCCACAGAGAAGGCTTAACCCACCTATGATGGATGTGGTTAAAAAGGAGGTATTGAAACTCTTAGATGGTGGAGTAATATACCCTATTTCTGACAGTTCTTGGGTAAGTCCTATGCAGGTGGTGCCTAAGAAGACCGGTATCACAGTGGTGGAGAATAGCGAAGGACATTTGGTACCTACAAGAGTGCAGAACGGCTGGAGGGTGTGCATTGATTACCGAAGGCTCAATTCGGCAACCAGGAAGGATCACTTCCCCCTCCTTTTTATCGACCAAATGCTAGAGCGACTCTCAGGTAAGTCTCATTTCTGTTATCTCAATGGGTATTCTAGTTTTCACCAAATACCCGTCGCAATTGAGGATCAAGATAAAACCACGTTTACATGCCCTTTTGGGACTTTTGCTTACAAGGGCATGCCTTTTGGATTAGGTAACGCACCTGCAACCTTTCAAAGATGCATGATGAGTATTTTTTCTGATTTTATTGCTGAAGGAATAGAAGTTTTTACGGATGATTTTACTGTATATGGAAATTCCTTCGATGAATGTCTTGAAAATCTAGAAAAAGTACTTAAGCGTTGTCTAGAAACTAACTTGGTTTCAAACTACGAAAAGTGTCATTTTATGGTGAACCAAGGGCTGTTTTTAGGACACGTTGTTTATGAAAAAGGTATAGAAGTAGATAAGGCAAAAATTGATGTTATTGATTCTTTACCTTATCCTACTAATGTTCGTGAAGTGCGTTCTTTCTTAGGACATGTAAGGTTTTATCGAAGATTTATAAAGGATTTTTCCAAGATAGCAGAACCACTTTGTAGATTATTACAAAAGGAAGTGGAGTTCAAATTCGGTCCTGATTGCGAGGCTGCTTTCGACATGCTTAAAGAAAAATTAACCACAACAACCGTGATCAAAGCACCTAATTGGTACTTGCCTTTTGAAATAATGTGTGATGCTTCTAACCATTATGTAGTTGTTGTCTTAGGTCAAAGAGAAGGAAGAGATCCGTATGTGATTTATTATGCATCTCTCATGTTGGATCATGCGCAGAGAAATTATACAACCACTGAAAAGGAGTTATTTGCTATTGTTTTTGCACTTGATAAATTTCGTGCTTATTTACTCTAAACTAAAGTGATTGTTTATTCTGACCATGCAGCTTTGCGCTATATATTGATAAAAAAGGAGGCGAAACCAAGGTTGATCAGATGGATCCTTCTTCTACAGGAATTTAATATGGAAATTAAAGACAAGAGTGGCAAGGAGAATCTAGTTGCTGATCATCTGAGCAGAATCCTCGTGGATCCAGATTCAAACGTTGTCAATGAAGAATTTCCCGACAAGAGTCTGTTCTTTGCCCTAGGGGAAGGACCAGACGAGACCCTTGTCCTTGGCCTGATAGAAAGACCCTGGTATGCTGATATCGCAAATTACTTGGCATCAGGTAAGTTTGAAACGAGTATGTTCTACAGAGAGGGAAAAGGTAAAAAGAGATTTAAAATATTTCGTTTGGGATGAACCGTACATGTGGAATGCCGGTAAGGATCAAATATTGAGACGATGTGTTCTTAGTGATGAAATTGAACCTATTTTGCGCTTTTGTCATTCTGAAGCATGTGGAGGCCATTTTGGCCCAAAAAGAACAACCATAAAAATATTGGAATCAGGTTTTTATTGGCCTACCTTGTTTAAAGACTTGTCATTTATTTTGCATGAATTGTCCTAATTGTCAAAAAGTTGGTAATATTTCTGCTAGTAATCAAATGCCATTAAATCCAATTTTTACATGTGAAATATTTGATGTCTAGGGAATAGACTTCATGGGTCCTTTCCCCATGTGTGGGGGAAACCAGTATATTATCCTTGCCGTTGATTATCTTTCAAAATTGGTTGAAGCCAAAGCTACTGCGGCTGATGATGCCAAGACTGTTGTATCGTTTCTAAAATCTCATATTTTGAACAGGTTTGGAGTACCCAAAGTGATTATCAACGATAGAGGAACGCATTTTTGCAACAAGGTGGTTACAACGCTACTTAACAAATATCTAGTTAACCACCGAGTGTCAACAACCTATCACCCCCAGACCAATGGGCAGGCTGAAGTCTCTAATCGCGAAGTAAAGGTCATCCTTACAAAGACAGTGAACCCAAACAGAAAAGATTGGAGTCAATGATTGGATGACGCTTTATGGGCATACAGAACGACGTTCAAGACACCAATTAGCACAACTCCTTACAACCTTATGTATGGTAAAGCATGCCACCTACCAGTTGAGTTGGCACATCGATCATTTTGGGTGATCAAACAATGCAATATGGAGATGAGAAAGGATAGAGACGCAAGAAAACTCCAACTTCAAGAGTTGGAAGAATTGCGTAGAGACGCATACGATAATTCTGAGCTGATCAAGGAGAAGAATAAAAAATATCATGATAACTTGATTAAGGATAAGAATTTTTATTTGGGCCAGAAAGTGTTGTTATTTAATTCTAGATTTTTTATGTGGCCCACACCGTCACCACCAGCACAGCCCACCGTCGCCGTAGTCGCGACAACCCCGTCGGCCGTGACGTCTCCATCAGCCAGCCAGCCGCTTAACACAACAGACACGGTGGAGCTTGGTCTGGGAGAAGAAGAAACGGAGGAGGCAACCCTAGTGCAGGTTACCCATGGGACCTCCGAACCACCACCATCCGGAGAGGGGTCCACGAGCTCCAGCGAGGAGACCACCTCTGATCCGACCTTCAAAGCTGCTCCCCAAGACATAGGAGTCGAATTAGAGGTGTCGCGCCCCCCTAAAATAATAAAAAATTCGCGAGTATACAACAAATCTGAGACCTTACGATGCTCGGCGTAAAAGGACGCCTCGCAACATGCAATGAAGTCGCCACCCTAATTTTTATCTCTAGGTTTAGGGAACCTAATCGTCATGGCATAAAAATTAAAATAAAAAACTAAAGGCACAAAAAAGAGGGTCTAAACCCAAGAACAAAGGTTCGAGGTCGTATTATGGACTCGGGAAGGTGTTAGGCACCCAAGTCACATCCAAAAATGGTTACCGGTTGATAAGAGAGGTGTTTAAAAGATGCTTGATAAAAATGCGTTTTAATAGGGGGTCCTTAGAGGAATCGTCACTTTAGTCTTTTCCATGATCGGGACCGTTCAGGAATAATTAATCGTTGGATGGGGTTACCGTTTTAAAAATCTTTTCGGATAGGGTTACCGTTTTCAAGAACGATCGATTATTCCTGACGGTAGTGTGATGGGACTGAATTTTTCGTAAGAATGAATGAGTGCCCTCTTTTTCATCATCGGGCCATGCATGATTAAATTAATTACTAAGTTATTCTACCATGGATTGCTAACAGAGTACAAATTTAAATGAGAGATATTTTAAAATGATAAACCGATGTGGGATTGAAGCCACCAAACACATGCAGTCAATATAAGCGGAACTTAAAACAAATGAGCGTGGCATTTAAACCGAGTCATTAAATAAGTTGTTCATGTGGATTGATTTTAATTCTAGAAATTCTATATATCATGCATACAATTAATATTTACGGAAAGCTTTGAATAAATAAAAGGGAAAGAAAGGCGTACTTTCGAGCGAAGCTTAAATTTTAAACCTACAAAATGAGAGTGTTAGTGATAGCTCGAAAAATAAATAAGCAGTTTATAAATGCGAGAATTTAAATAAGCAGTTGATATAAATGGAAAAATTAAATAATGGTTTGACGCATACGAAGATAAAAACGGCGATTTGACGCTTACGAAAATTAAAACGACGATTTGACGCATATGAAAATTAAAATGGCGATTTGACGCATACAAAAATTTAAATGGTGATTTGACGCATGCGAGAAATTTAAATGATGATAGTTGATAAGTGCGAGAAATTTAAATGATGATTTGATGCATACAAAAATTTAAATGATGATAATTGCGAAAAATTAAAGATTTGATGATTTGCAGAAAATTTTAAGCAGTTGATGATTTGCAGAAAATTAAGCAGTTGATGATTTGCAGAAAATTAAACAGTTGATGATTTACGAAAAATTAAACAGTTGATGATTTGCGGAAAATTAAACAGTTGATGATTTGCAGAAATTTAAAGTGTGACCGATTTGTAGAAATTACAGCTGTTGATGATTTTCAGAAAATTACCATATAGATGGTAAATTAAATGACTGAGTTTAAATTGCGGAAAATTAAAGTGCGGAAAAGTAAACAGTTGATATTTTGCGAAAATACGAAAATAAAATAAAACAAGTTATGTGCACGTACAAAATGAACAATTAATTAAATAGGCAAAAATAAATATTTTGTAAGAAACAGACATACGGACAATTGACACGAGAAAAGAAGAAATTGACAAAAAATGCGGGCCGGGCCCGTTGTGCTGGGCTCGAGGTAGTGGGGCCTAGATTTAAAAAATTGAAAGATGGGCCAGGAATAGCTCCTGGCTCAAGGATATTGAAATAATGGTGATGGGCCAAGCCCATCATCTTTCCTTCTTCTCTCCCGCATGAACCCAAAAACCCATGCACTATTCATCATCATCAACCTTGGGTCACCGGCGCTACTGTCGGCGACCAAGGTCCGGCCAACCATGGCCGAAACCAAAAAACCTTCGTACCGAGATGCTCGTTTCCTCGACGGCTTCCCGACCGTATAAACCTCGACTCTCGATTTAAATCATACCGATTTTAATTTCGAAAAAAATGAAGAAAATGGTAATTAATGAAAAACTCGAAATTCTCTCGTCTCACTCAACGAATCATTAAACAAAAAGCATGGTAATTATCTACAACATGTATATGAATTAATAAGACACAAACAAGCAATTGGTTTAATCAAAACAACAACCAAATAATTAAAATCGAAGATGGCCGAAAAATGTAAGAAAATGCTTACAGAAAAAAGCTAAAAAACTGTGGCGACTGTCGCTCAAGATGAGCAATCTGTCAAGGAGGGAGAAGGAGCAGTTCTTGCTCTGTGAATTTGTGTCCATTTTCGTTGAAGGTAGTGGCGTATTTATAGGCATTTTCGGCGAGTGGAGGGAGACGCCGTGCTGCGCGTGGAGGAGCAGGGCGTGCACTAGCCGGGCTAGGCCGTCCGCTGGCGGGGCTAGGCTGTTGGCGATGCGATGGGGAGGAGACATGAGCAAGCAGCTCGGTGGCTTGCTCCGCTGCTGCTCCATGGCGACTGTTTATGTGCCATGCACATGAATTATGGGAGCCGTTGATGGTTGACTTTCCTTGGTCAACCAGATCAACGGTGATGATCAAATTCCTTTATTTAATTATTTAAATGGCTTTGAGCCATTTTTGCGACCAAATGTTTCAAAAACTCAAGTCGAAAGCGCCAGCGCGTAGAGAAAAATAAGATGAGTTTAATAGTCTACAACGAATGAAGAAAATTCTTCGTTTAACGTGTTTATTTTCTCCTTCGGAAACGTGAATATGTTCGAATGAAAAATAAATGACGTTACAACGAAATTGCACGAGACGAAGTTGACTGGCGTGAATGAGAAAAAGAGTAGGTAATTGTCAACTGAAGAAATAACGCGTTCAATCAATGGTCCGAGCGAACTTACACGGGTCCAATAAAAGCTCGAACAAAAATAATAATAAAATAAAAAAATGCTAAAAAAATGATAAAATACTAAAAATCCTAAATTTTATGCGATGACCTAAAACGGAAAAATAAATAGCAAATGACTAACGAATAATTAAAAATATGATTTTTAAGGCTGAAAATATTAATAATAATAATACTAATGAAAATACGTGAGGAAAAATAAAAAATGCAATTTACGACACTGATGACAATAATAACGATGATAAAATGTGACGAGAATTAAAAAATGAACTAACGACAGTAAATTAATTAAAATGACAGTAAGTTAAGTAAAATAACAGAAATGATAAATTCAATTTAAATGGCATCAAAATTCGGGTATCAACAGGAGGCAGATTCCGATGAGCAACCACTGTCTAGGAGGAGGAAAGGGAAAGACCCCTTAGTCTTAGAGAAGGAGGAAAGTGTGGGGGTAAAAAGAAAATTGCCTACCCCCATACCTAACACATCAGAGCCACAAGCTCCTTCCCCCAGGTCAGATGCAGAAGCAGAGGAAGCATTACCAGCAGCAGAGCAGTCCAGACCGAAGCGCACCAGAACTTCATCATCAATATCCAACATAGTAGCTGCAACAAGCAAACAAAAGGGTCATGTGCGGGTCCGAAGCAGAAATAAGGGAGCTAAAACCCCACGGTAGGTACCCCCAACCATTGATAACCTCAATGGTTGGTTAAATTTTCATGATCCGACTCTATGCAAAAATTATCTGCTAAAATTAAATGTGATGTGACGCCTTGCGCTGAACTTGATATTGAAATGCTGCATAATCTGGATGTTTTTTATGCTGTCACTGAGTACATAGATAACATTGGTTGGTGCCCATTATTTTTTCCCATGCATCCATGTTTCTTGGAATTGAACTTGGAGTTTTACTACTCGTTTTGGTTCGTTCGTTCCAAGAAAAATACTTTAGGTGCTAAAGAAGTAAATTTTAGGCTTGTTAATCAATACTCGCATATTAGCATGCATGAACTGAATGTAATGTTGGGTTTTGTGACTGTTGATGATTTAAATACTGACTGGTATGTGAACTGCTTGTCTGACTACCCTGATGACTTTGATAAAGATGAGGCATACAAACAACTTATAAATGATCCTACTGCCATCTTTGATGACAGTCATGCAAAAGCTCACACAATTGCTGATTTCTCGCTTAGAATTTTACATAGATGTCTTGCTATTACTTTGTTTGGTAAAACCAAAATTTCTAGTGTGGTGTCTAAAATGGAGCTGTATATTTTATGGTGCATGCTTAATAGACGAAAGCTCAATTTAGGATATTGGTTTTGTCAGCAAATTAGGACATCTAAGACTCTTATGCCTTTAGGATCACTCATTACTGCCCTAGCTGTCGATCATAAGGGTTTAGACCATGCTAGTTCTTCGCTCTTTAAGTCTCATGATTTGAAATTGATTGATTTGAGAGCGTTGGATAAAATGGGGTATTTTTACTTGGAGGATGGTGTTTTATGTAGCAATACAGGTTTGACGCCCACATCGGAGCATGTATTTGGAAACAAATACAGCGGCCATTTCAGATTTGTACATCAAAAGGAACCCGAAGATGCTGCCAACACCTCCACTGCCCAGCAAGACAGTCTTACCCTAGATCAGACTGACATACCGCACACCACCTCTGTCCCAGGTCAAACCTCAAGACCTCGCCAAGATCGCGACCTGAGATCAGAGGCAGAATTGTGCCTCCTGCGAGAGATGGTTATGAAACAGGAAGAAACATCACGAGTGATGATGCAAAAACTGGACGAAATTCAAGAGGAGCAGAAGCGCTTCGCAACTCTGCACTCGAGGCTGCTTGTCTTGCTTCGAGACCGACCACCGACCCCACCACAACCTTGGTTTCCCTGGGTACTTTCCTTCATATTTTTCTTTTCTTTTATTTTATTTTACGTCGAGTCTTTTCCCTTTCTCACACTTTGAGGATAAAGTGTCGTCTAGTGTGTGTGGTGGGGGGGGGGGGGGGGACTTTTATGTGAGCATGACTGTTTTGATTGTTTGATTGAAGTCAGTTTGTGTGAGTCAGTCTGTTTGAGTCGAGTCGCTTGAGTCAGTTTGTATTTCTTTTTATTTTTCTGGTCTGATGCGTGAATTTTGTTCTTATTTTTTGTGCATGTTTGAGTTAGTCTTGTTTGAGTATACACTAGAGCCCCAGTTTTTAACTGAGGCTGTTTAGTTCGTCACTGAAACTACATTTAGATGCTTGTCTAGGAAAAACACTGCTTTAGTAACAGGGGAGTGAATGAGTGTAACATGATCAATGCCTAAGGGGCATATATCCTAATGTAACCCAAACATTAACCATCCACATGGTCGAAAGGACATCTAGCTTAGGAGCTGAAGTGTAATTAGGATGACAGAAACTAAAGAATGACGGCGATGTTGCGTTTGAGCTGTGCTAATAAGTCCAATTTGTTGAATATGCTATATGTGAAAAGTGCTGGAATGTCTTACATAGTAGAAAAAATTAGCACCAAGTGGAAGTTCTCGGAGTTGGAGAGCCCAAAAAGAATAAGCGCTGCTATAAAAAGAAATTAAGGTTATCTGTAAAAATAAAAAGGGCAAAATTCTGCTATGCAATAAAAGGCAATAAATGACACAGTGGTTTAAAAAGCATATCATTTTGGAACTGCACTGTTATTTGCTCAATCGGTAGGAAAAAGAAATGCATTTTCTGTCCCTTAATTATTACCTAAGATCTAGAGCTGGATGTTTTGATACCATGTGGAAGGGGTATGTTTAGGGTATTGATTGGCCCTTGTTAGTCTAGCATTTGGTGGGGTAAATAGCCAAAAGAAGAACTCTAGGGATCTTGGTGTCTGTTGTGTTTTGTTGTGTTTTGATTTATTTTTCATTTGATGCTTGATGGCAAGCATAGGTTAGTGTGGGGGATTTGATTGAGCACTAAAATGTCTTTTATTCATCATCCTTTCCACCCTTTTTAGGACGATGATACTGCTAATTCTAGTCGTTTTCACTCCTTTCTTGCAGATCATGTTGCTGAAGAGCAAGTCATTCAATTGGAGCTGAAACTGCCTATTAAAGAGCAAAATCTGATGACCAGAGTTTAGAAGCAGTCCTTATCCTAGACCTAGGATAAGGCAAGTCAAATACATACGGATTTGGCCTGAGACGAATCTGCCAGCTGTCTCTTCTAGAAGAATTAATCCTGCAGAGTTCCACTTCAGCTTGAAGTCCTGGACCGAAATCTCTTATTTTGTTGCTGAGGAGATTTAAACAATTATTATAATAGGGATTTTATTTCCTTCTAGGGTTTTTAAAATTCAAAACTTATCGGTTTGTTATTTTGTCTATTAAAAGAGTCGACTTGGAAAAGGAGACCTTCTTCTTCTTCCTAGATATTTTCTTTTTCTTCTCTGGAACAGTAGCCATTAAACAGAGCTTTAAACTCTGTTTGCTTTTCTTCCCTTTTAATTAATTAAATCGTTTATGCTTTCAATCTTCTTTATTTATTTATTATGATGATTCTAGGCTAAATTCTGATTTCCTTGTAAGGATTCATTGCCATGATTATCTGATTGTGATATCTAATTGTTCTTATTAAATTCCAGCTTATATCTCTATTTGTTTTGGTTGAATGTCAAGTTAATCTTATTTCTATTGAAGCCTAATCAACTACAAATAGGATTTGATTAATTATAGTCTTCTCTTAATACTTTGGAGTCTACATTGTAGAGAGGGATACGAAGGCAACTACCTGATCGACGGATCAGAATAGAAAATGAATAGTCTAGTTTATAGGAGTAGACACTTCTCTCTCCTAGACCTGGGAGTGTCTCTCACAGCGTATTTATCAACCCACTTTCTTAGACTTGATAGAATAACTTCTTCAAGCCAGTAAGTAGGTTAGGGAATTTTAATAGGTGAAAGCCTTTATTAATCTTGTATAGGTAGAGAGTAGGAGATCTAGGTGAAAACCTGGTCTCTATAGCCGCCTATAAGTTCCATCTTGAAAATACTTGAATCTATGAACAATCAGTATAATGCATGAGCACAATCGAATCCTTACTGGGAATTTTACCACATCTGAACACACACAACTCATTCTGTTTACTGTTTTATGTTATTTATATTTCTTAATCCATTGCAATACAACAACTCAACATTGGTATTTACCACCTGTTACTTTTCTAGTCATTTACAAAGAATATTTAATTGTCCACCGAATCCCTGAGGAACGATCCTTTTACCACTTGCTACTGTTTTATCTACATGCGCATAGGTGAATTGTATTTATTTAATTTTGACGGTTTCGGCAACCATCAATAACAAATAATTATGAAAGTTGTTTACTGACCATAAAAGAGGAAGGAATATCTAGCAAAGAACAAATTCACTTAAACAAAAGTAGTAACACAGTAAAGTAAATTATGGTTGTTTTTCAAGGGATTTAATTACATTCATAAATCTAAATATTATTGCAATATTTATACAAACACAAAATACTACAATCATAATCTCCACTATCTCCTACACTATATTTATGGTAAACTACTATGCCTTTACATTGCATATAAGTAACTAAAATTAATCACTCAATTTCCAGTAATTGTAACAATCATTCGAATAAAAGTTTGATAACTGAAGTGCTTTAACATTAGAGATACAAATCATCCCAGTTTTGCAACAACATTACATATCCATATCATTTACCAGAAAATAGACAAAACATAACTCAATCAAGCAAAAACCTCTACAATCCCTTACCTGTCAGCTCTCAGAAAGTAGTCTCTCTCATTAGCATTCAATTTGGTCGACTTAGCCACTCTCTTCTTTCCCTTATTTAGCTATAAGCAGGCCTCCTTAAAATTCTCTCAATAGGTAGCAGTCTCTTAGTGTTTCTGAGCAACAATCTCCACCTTACTCGCCTTGCCTCTAGCTACAGAAGCACAAGACATTATATCATAAGTAATATCTAACACAATCACATCAAATTATTGAGGATTACATTAGTATCTTAGATCAAAAAATAAATGGGTAATAACACTCCTTCACTCCACTTATTAAAATACAACTATAGTGGAATTCCACGAAATCTAAACCAAGTATTCTATATGAATTTATCCTAGAGAAACAATAGATGAGAGATGAAAATCAACACTTGATTAATAAGGAAAAATACAAATCATCCACAGATAGCAAAGACATCTTACTAGAAGGTTGAGTTTTCAAGCGACTTCCTGACCGAGCAGTAGTTGTATTACTAGAGAAGAGAGTTTTTTAATACATTACGAGTTGCTGCACAAGAGATTGCTTCAACATCACTTTCTACTTTATTGTCACCTTCCGCTGACAAATCGCACACATTTTTGGCATATTGTAACATAACCTCATAACGCTGAAGTGTTTTAGATAAAAAATTATTCTATAAGTTGGGTAGCTTAATCCTATTTTACGACCTCCTAATGTCCTTCTTCCATCAATTGAGCACCTACATTTTTGGAACTTCTGAATAACCTTCGCCCTTGGCGACACACAATTCCAGTAGTCTCAAATAAAGCATACGTGCACCTAAAATCCATTGAAACTCTCAACAGTCACTTTGCATAGTTTATCATACAAATGCTCGACCTTATACTCAAAAACCTTGTATACTGTGACTCTATCCACATCACTCTTTTTTGACCTACACATAAGGCATTTGATTAGCTCATCCTGGAATTTGTGGAACTTTTTCAAAGTACTATATTCCCTTTCATTGTGAATTTCTTTGAAAGATTAATGAATTTATCAGATGCATGATTTTTATTAGCTAAAAATAAAACCCAAGTATACCTTGAATAATCATCCATAACAATAGATACATGCCTCTTACCTCCGAAGTTAGAATTTTTCATTGATCCAAAAAGATTAAGATGAAGTAGTTGCAATGGCCATGAGGTTGTTATTCTTGGATTTGAAAGAGCTTCTTGTAAGTTTTCCAAGTTGGCAAGCATGACACAGTCCATCCTTCTCATAACTTAGCTTTGGAAGCCCTCTCACTAAGTCCTTCTTTGATAGCTTTACTATTCGTACCTATATGACCAAGTCTTCTATGCCAAATAGATGCATCCATTTCAAAAGCACTTAAATACTTTATGTCATGGTTAGAAACATTATCTACATCTATCATGTAAATATTGCCAATTTCTTAACCTATAAAAGCAATGGAATTATGATGCGAATTCAAGATTTCATAATGGGTAGACTTGAGTAAAACATCATAAACTTTGTCACATAGTTGCTAATTCTCATAAGGTTAGATTTAAGTTTATTCACAAACAAGTCCTAAGCAAGGAGTGGAGCCAACCTTAGCAATACCAAAGATGTTGTGTTGGACAATGTTTCCAAACCTTACCGTTCTACCAATTTTTTTGTCCAAATGGGTGAACTTGCTCTTATCACCCATAATGTGCTTAAAACACCCGCTATCTAGATACCATTAATGACCATGCGGGTTCCGACACACCTATAAAACAAAAATAGATTTAGGTACCCAACCAATGTTAGGTCCTTTATTGTTAGCTTTTTTACTTTTCGTTACCCAAACTTGTCTACCTTTCATAAGGCTCTTTGAGAGAAAATAAAAGTATGCTAAATGACCATATTTTTTACAATAGTTTCATACATAGATAGGCTTAGGGTTTTAAGATTGATCTTATTATTGGATGAGTTTGCCTTAACAAAGGAATTAACAAAGTTATTCTTATGAGTACTGATATCAAAGGCAAGTACACTACTTTCTCCACCACTTCTTTGGAATCCCAAAAGTGTGTTGTGATTGTGCTTTCCTTGTGATAAGATTCGACTCCTTTGTCGAAGGGTAGGCGGGAAAATGGCTTCCTGGATACTCCGCTTGCAGCCGCCTGGTGTACCTGCAAAGCGCCGGAGGGGGCCTCCGGCGTACACACTCCGATGTCTAAGTCAGTATGAGTGGTGAAAGTAACAGAGCTTTGCCCAGTGATCTTAGACTTACCCCTTTTCTGGATTGTGTGGGGAGGATTTCTAGGAGAAAAGTAAAGTGCTCTCGGGGGAGCTCGATCATATAGGGCGCTAACGGACCCATCAGGAGATTGGAACTCCTCGCCAACGGTGTGCTATCATTGCGTTAGATATGTATTTATGGGGGTAGGTGTTACCTTGGAAAGGCAACGCATATGCTCTTCGTGGGACACCATGTTTGGCCTAGGATGGGATAACACCCCGTGTCATGGGGGAATAACACGTGGGGCCTCCTCGCTGATGTCGACCATCCCAGTATTGGTCGTATGGAGTGAGGCGATAGCCTTGATATTGTCTGAGCGGTAGGGACAACAACTTTCTACCCCTAATGCGAGGTATAAGACGAAAATGCCCTTGGCATTAAGTGTATTGTTATCACAAGCCCAACCGAAAATGAGCCCGAGTGTTTACCAAGGGCTACCGCTTTAACTTCAATCTTACCGACTTCATAGCTTTTCACGCGTTGGGGTGATTCGTTTGCTAAGAAATATGCCTTTTTCTACCGCCGTTCTTCTGGTCCTATAAATTATCCTTTTATCGCGCTGGCTTTTTAACACCCATTTTACATTTGTCTTGATATTTCTACTATGGATGATCTTACGAGGAACTTTCTGATCTCGAAGGCACACAGCTTGAAGAATCTCACGGAGGCTGACATTGGTTTCCTTGAGACCATGCTGACCAAAACTTCAGAGGATGTCTTGGAGCTTCAGGGGATGATGACCCCTTTACTGTCCAGGCAAGGAGCTGCTTCTATGGAGGATTTTAGTCCTATACAGAATGTGTCTAAGTTGGCTGCTGCAGTCTCCCGTACCAAGGTGACCATCACTATGCTACAGCATAGAAAAGACCTGCTGGTGTGTTACTTGAAGGGCATGAGGGTTTCTTCCATTGAACTGACCTCGGTGGCGGATGCTCTAAGAGAGATTCCTACTGCCCTCGAGGATGATGAAGCTGGGTCCCATGCTTGACCATCGGTCATTGTCTCTTTCCCGTGTACGCGCTTGGGCGCTTAGGCCGTTCAGGCCATAATTAAATAAAATGTTGTTGCCATTACTTTTCTATCTTCTGCTTTTGATACCTTGCTGCTCGTTGCTCTAACCAGGTGCGATTGCTATAAGCCCGACCGAAAATGAGTTTTTTATGGGATATAGTGCTGCAATGCCTGCATTGGTAATAAATGTTTTGCTCAACCGTTCCTCGCGCCGCATTCCTAGTGGTGGGTGGTTGGGTAGTTTTTTGGTGCCCTTTGATTGGCGTAATTTTCGAGCAGGTGGTTATGCCGGATCAGATTCTGCAATTATGATTGTTCTTCTCCAGGCGCATTTGTTGCTTTCAAGAGACATGCGAAGAGATTAGAGTATCTCTTTGCCTTAACTATTTAATGGAGTTTTCTTTCTTTTCCTGTTCACCTTCTTCTTCTTATTTCTCTTCTTAGATTGTTTCAATTCGTGCTATATGGAGATCGATGAGCGCGAGCCCCCGCTTACTCCTCCAACTTCCCCGGATTCCGATGATCCTCCCTCTCCTTCATGTCTGAAAAGGTGATTCCCTCGCCGCAAAGGCCACAAAAGGTCGAAGAGGAAAGTTTCTGAAATGGTTAACACACCTTCTGTCTTCTCTGTGGCCCCTGCGCGAAAGGGTGATGAATCATTTTCTTATGTTGATCATTTTTCAGCAAGGGACTATTCCCGTGACGCTGGTTCTAAAGTGACGGATGCTAACGTTGCAGAGGGGCCGGATTCGGTGCTGTTAGGTCAAGAGAAGAGAGTTGACGAACCTTTTCCCCCTTTCAATGGGGGTCTGCCGCTCTTAGACGAAGACGACGTCTTCTACTATGACATAGACTGGCCTGATGAGGATTAGTGTCCTGATGTTAGGCGCACTGTAGATGCCATATGGCTTTATTGAATAAACTGATGTTCTCTATTTTTTTTTTCTTTTGCCACCATGTTCTCTTGTCAATATTTTCATTTTATTGAGGGCTAACGCAAAGGTGTTAACCCCACTGAATCAATCGTTCTGTGACTGTTTTGACTTGGTCAACATTAACCGCCGCTTGGTAAGTTGTGGCCAATAACTACTTGTTTTTAACCCTTTGAATATGATTCCACGTGGCCAACTTCTTTTACACGCGTCCTCACATGACTAGTAGTTTAATTAATGCGGTGGCACTTTGTCCTTTAAGAAGGGACCATTTTCTCTTTCTAACACTTTTTGCCCTCGTTTAATTTTTCTTTCTTTCCTTCTCTTTGCTTTCTCTGGGAGAACTTCTTGCTTGTCCGCCGTCGTCCGCCGGCTTGCCTGTAAATCCTTCTTTCCAAGGTATCACTTCATCCTTTCAAATTTTCTGTTCATTAGTTTACTATGGTTATAACTAGAACCAGACGGTTCCTCTCGAGACCTGTGGATCCAGAAATCGTACAAACACCCAGTATTTTTTCATGTGAGGTGATTTTAAATGCTGAATTAGAGGAAAACGGTATTACTTTTTCTCCTGGGTACGTCCCTACCGTTCCCGAGGATGACATGCGACTTCACGATCCATTGTGGGGGAACTATAGGCTAGTCTACTTTAAGATGTTCCTCTATGGTTTTCGTCTCCTAGTCCATGCTTCAATAACAGCACTGCTGCGGGAATATAAGCTTAATCCTGCCCAGATAACTCCTTCTTCTTGGTGTGGGGTTTATGCCTTTCTTCGCGCTTGCGAACTGGAGAACATTCTTACCCGATCTCTCAATTTATTTCGCAAATTCTTTAGCATGACGTGTCACGATTGTTTAATCGATATCACTCTGAGGTGGGATGACGCGTTTGTGTAGTCGTTCTGGCAGCGGTTTCATGGCTTTGAGGGGGTTGTGGCTGACTGGAAAAGCAATTTCTTCATCCTTGAGCTACCGTCCCGTTTATGGCATCCGGGCTTTAATCAAGAGCTTATAGGTCCCCTGTGGGCAAACCCAGTGGTGCTATCTAGGAGTGAGCTGGATCAAGCTAAAGCCTTGCTAGATAAAAGTACGTGTTATCGCATTCGGGAGTTTGCCTCATACAAGCTCCTAAATGAGTGCATTATGGGTGAGTTTGTCTTTTTTACTCTTTCTCCCTGGCTTATTTATTGTTCTCACACGTTCTCTCACCAGCGGCAGATTCCCCTCCACCAGTTAACGCTCCTAATTCTCCAATTTCTCACTGTATTCCAGATGTGGTGGTGATGACTTCTCCAGTTTCTGGGCTGCCGCCCAAGTCCCCTCCACGATTATTTTTTATTTCTATTTCAGAGGTAAGTACTGGGGATTCTTCTTCGACTCCGATGATCAACCTCTCTCTTGAAGGCCCTAAGGGGACTCCGAGTTATCGCATGGCTCTGATAGGGTTTGGCGTCAATGGTCTTCGCGCTGTCGGGGTGCCGAATCCCTTCTCAAGAGAAGAATTCACGGCGCCCTTGATAGGGGAAATGATGGGCTCTTCTAAAGAAAAAGAGAAGTTTCTACAACTTTCACCAAGGGCTCATTACAGGCACGTTGTGAATGATTCTCTAGATGCCTTCCGCTATTTCCACTATGCAGTCGAGGCTTATGACAATGAACTACGGGATTCTTCTCGCACGATGTGTGCTCAGAAGGTGCAGCTTGACCGAGCGTTAGACCAAACGAGGTTACTAACGCGTCTTCAAGACGAGTCACAGAAGGAGCTAAGCAGAGAGAGATCCAAAGGGAAAGTGAAGGTCGAGGCTCTGGAGGTAGAGTTAGCGATGGAAAGGAAGAAGAATCTTCTCCATCGCGAAAAGATGCTGGCTCGAGACGAGGAGTTTGCCAGGATTCCGCTGAAGATGGAGTGGTGGAAAAAGAAGGTATTGGAGGCCTTCACTTCTGGGTTCACGGCCTATTTCAAGAGTGATTCCTTTGATCCGGCTAAAATTACTGATTATGCCTCTGGCATAATGGACAAAGTTACTGGAAATAAAGATGGCTCGTTTGCCCTAGGGGGAGAGAAGATTGGTGATGATGACGGTGGTGGCGCGCAACGATCTCCCCTATTGGGTGACTCGAGTGCCGCGAAAGATTCCTAGATCTCCCCCTTGATTGTTATTTCATTGTTATTTGTATTTACTTATTCTTCAGTCAATCGCTCCGTAGAGACATTTGACATTTGTTCTTCTCGTAATAACGCTGACGCCATGAGACCTTTGCTGCTTCTTTTCTTAAGCGTTGGGTTTTGGCGTATTATTGATGCTGCTTATGCTTTGTTAGTATCTTTCTGCTAACGCACCGTTTCTTAAGATCGCGTGCCATAGCTGGTGCTGCTTTTTAGAGCATTAAATGCTGTGAATCCCCTAATTAATGCGATCGAAAAGTAATGATGAGGGAAGACACGTGTCTTTCTTGTGGTGAGGCGTTTGAAACAGGCGCCTTCTAGGGAGTAGCGAGGACTGAAGCGTCTTCACCGCTTTTAAAACTTAGATCTTTCGCGCGCGTCGCGTTCTTCCGCCACGCCACCTTGCCAGGTGTCAGTTGTCGACTGGTCAAGCCTTTTGACCCCTTTAGGGTTATATATAATGTTTTCCCCGCCTCCTCTTTTCATTTTTATCTCTTTTGTCACTCGTTGCTTCTTTCTGAAAAATAACTCGCGCCGCTCCTTCTTCTGGGATCCCTGGTGTTTCTTTGATGAAGGTACACACATCATTTCCTTCTTTTATTTTCTTCTTTTTTATTAGTTATGGTAAAGACTCGTTCTAAAAAGTCTGTTGGGGAAGAAAGTTCTCAAAGATCTGTTGGGGAAGAAAAGATCGAAAATACACCTACTTCTGTCTATACCTTGCCCTTAGTTCATCGTAGATTGGCCGAGTTCAATGTTCAACTTCCTGAGGATTACCCTGTTCGTGTTGCTTCTGAGCCGCTTCGCCTTAATAGTGAATTGCCTGATAATAGTAGGATATTGTATGCCAAATTGTTTGATCATGGGTTTCGGGTACCCCTCGACCCACTTGTAAAACTACTGTTGGTCGATTTTGACTTGAATCCGGCTCAATTGAGCCCTAACGCAATCTGCGTTGTTAGTGCTTTTGCGGCGCTATGCCGGTTCAAAGAAATTGAGTCCCCTTCCCTAGCGTTGCTCCACAACATTTTCCAGTTATATTCTCGTAAAGGGGTGATATCGATATCGCCCCGCTATGACGATAACTCGTTGAAGCCATTCACTTGGAAACTCATGGCTATCGAGTCTTCTATTTCTGGCTGGAAAGAAGGTTTTTTTATTGTTGACCTGCCTGAGCCCTTATGGAGAACCGACTTTAATGAGGAGATTAAAGATGGGGCTTGGGGTTACAGAAAACCACTTTCCGATCCGGAGGATGGTTGGTTAAAGACGCTGCTTCAACTGGACTTTAGCGTTGATACTCGTAAAGTGGCTAACGGAGTGGATGTTACAGAGTGTAAAATGGGTGAGTATTTACCCTCTTTTCTTTGCGTTGCTGGGAAGTACTAACGCTAACATTTTTTATAAATACGCAGTGGTTCCGCATGGTTAGGAGCCTGAATATATTCGGAGGAAAAAGAGAAGAGAGCAAAAGAAAAGAGAGCAGGTTGCCGCCGCTGCCGCTATTGCTGAACAGGGGCCTACAGCTGAAGGGGGGCTACCGTTGTTACTTTGGTCACGCCGCCTTCTCAAGGGGTTGCCGTCACCCTCGACACTGCTCAAGCATCCTCTTCGCGAGCACATGTCGCAAAGAGGAAGAGAGGCAAAAAAGCAAGCGTTGCGCATCCCACTCTTTCCCAAGTTACCGCTTCTTCAGAAGTGACTGCTGATACAATTCCTTCTGGAATTCCCTTGGTTGTTCCTTCTACTCAGGTACTTTATCCCTTGCCCCTACCGCTTTCTTTGTTCCTCTCCTAGATTTCTTACTACGTCTTGTTCCTTTTAGGAAATCGGCACTGCTTCCGCTCGTTCTCTTCCTGATGAAGATATATCAATCGCAAGTTCCCTCGCGAACCACCAGAAGAAGGCTCGTCACAACCTTCAGAACAACCAATCGTCGTCTAGTGTTAATCCTCCTTTGACAATTTCCACGGACGGCGACGCGCTTCTCGAGCAATCTCAAGGTGCTAACCTTGGTGGCGACTTTCACAACTTTGCTGATTCTCCGCTTCATTCTTCCTCTACTGCTGTGGGTTTTAACTCAGATATGCTAGGTTTGGGGGCGTTTGGCGGGGGTGGGTCTTTTGTTTCTGATATGGGGGGCTCTGCTAACCACCTTCCTTCTCCTCCTACCTTGTCTTTTGTTCCTATATCTCCACCCCCTGCCGTGAGGGGCAGCTCTGCTTCTGATCTAATGGTTGGCGTCAGTTCCTATACTCCTCTCAGTCTTGCTACTCATCAAGTTAGCTTGAGTGCCTTTAGGGAGAAAGCTCTCCAAGTTTTGGGGACTGATAGTGATGACGCTGTCCTTGCGTCTACGTCTCTGCTGGCGGTTCAAATAATATCGAATCAAGGGGAAAGGGATACATTTTTGGCTAAAGGCCACCAGGAGTGTATAAATTTCCTTCGCTCTCAACTATTCTCTTCCTTATGCCATCTCCATTACTTGTATGAGGATAACGCTAAGGAGGCAGCAGACGGACAAAGGGAGGTAGATAGGCTGACGGCTGAGCGTCAGGGGCTTCTAGATGCTGCAACTGCTGCCAACCGAGAGGCAGAAACTGCTAGGCAAGAGGCAGAGGCCGCTAAGCTTGCCCTGGAAGAAGAAAAACAGAGGGGTGTTGCTCTAAGCACACACTTCTCTGAGAACGAGGCCGTGCTGGAGTCAGAAAGGCGTAGGAACGCTGAGTTGTCTGCCGAGCTTAGCCTTTCTGCTGAGAAATGTCGTTGGTACATGAAAGAGGGAGCGATGATCATGTTAAATGGTTTCATGCGCCATTATGGGGTAGACACCCTTCGAGTTGACATTCTTTCTCGTTATTTTGATGAAAAGGCCCCGCACGTGATCGACGAGGACTTTTATAATGAAAGGGCCGTCAGGCAAGGAGGGGACAATACGTCAGCCACTTCTTAGCTGTCGCACCCCGCGAAAATGGTGTAAACATTCGCGAGTATACGACGAATCTGGGACATTACGATGCTCGGCGTAAAAAGACGCCTCTCATTATACAATGAAGTCGCCACCCTAATTTGTTTCTAGGTTTTAGGGAACCTAATTGTCACGCATAAAAAACAAAAAAAAACTAAGGCGAAGTGGGTCTGAACCCGAGAACGGTGGTTCGGGGTCGATTTATGGACTCGGGAAGGTGTTAGGCACCCGAGTCTCATCCTAAAAGGTTACCAGAGAAAAGAGGTGTTTAAAATCATGTTTGAAAAATAAAGATTCCTAATTTAATGATCATGCCCAATGGATTACATTAAATTTTAATATTTCTAAATAATACGAGCGTATAAGCGGAAAAAAGCGTAGAATAAATAAAAGGGAAGAAACGTTTACTTGTGAAGGGTATTGGGCGGATATACCCTTTTTGAGCGAAGTTATGAGGCGTACTTGTGAAGGGCGTCGATTGATTTGCCCTACAAAGTCGAGATTATTAATTCAAAAAAATGATAGTCGAAAGAGATAAATATTTAATGGCTTATCGCGAGTGAAATAGTTAATTCTAGCGATTAAACGCGAGCAGAATAATTATTTAGGCATGCAAAAATAATTAAAAAGTACGAGCATACGAATAATCGACATTAAAATTATTGTAGGCACACAAGTGAAATAATTATTTTTAACGACTATGTGTAAGCAAAATAATTAACTATGCTAAAGCATACGAAAATAATAATTAAATATGCAAGCATACGAAAATAATACTTAAACATGCAAGTGTACGAAAATAATAATTAAACATGCGAGCGTACGAAAACAAATTAAACATGCGAGACAAACACGAGCAATTAAATAATACAGGCATGCAATTAATCGACATGCAAGCGATGCGATTAATTTGGTGATTTAAACGCAAGCGGAAACATTAAACATGCAAAACCATCTGAAAATAAATAATTAAACATGCACGCATACGAAAATAAAATAAACAGTGCAGTCATACGAAAATTAAATAAACAGTATAGGCATACGAAAATTAAATAAACAGTACAGGTGCGGAAATTAAATAAACAGTACAAGCATACGAAAAATTAAATAAACAATACAAGCATACGGACAATTAAATAAATAATACAAGTGCGAAAAATAAATAAACAGTACAAGATTGTGCGGTAAATGAAAAATTGCGAAGGGCCAA
Organism: Viola odorata; assembly: GCA_963691705.1. NCBI lineage: Eukaryota > Viridiplantae > Streptophyta > Magnoliopsida > Malpighiales > Violaceae > Viola > Viola odorata. The sequence continues at coordinate 20,307,268 of OY829543.1, forward strand.
AACTGGGCCCAACAGGTGTGCCCAAGATAGCCAGGCCACTGGGCTGGCCTTTCCTCCAGCTTGGCCTGGCGTGGCCTAGCACTTCTTTTCTTCTCCTCTTTGGGCCGAAGCCTAAACCCTAAATAATTAAACACACTTCTCCTTTCTTTTCTTCTTCTAGCCGGTCCAAGCCCACAAACAAGAACAAATAACCACAAAAACCTAATCCAATCCTCCCTTCTTCTTCCAATGCCGCCGGCTACCCCATTCCCTTCTCCTCAACCCGAGACCCCCTGCAAAATGAGCACAAACAGAACAGCAAGGCAGGCAATAACCGCCAATCAAACTAGAGAAGAAAGGGACATGAAGTTACAGAGGTGCAGCTGGTCCGGGAAAGAGAGCGAACGCGGTGGAGCAGCGGTGGCCGCGGCCAGGATGAATCGGACGGTTGCTGGGCCAGAGGGTGGCAGCCGGAGTAATTTTGTATGATTAATTTAGATTGAGTGATGGAATGAGAGTTTACATTGGCTGAGATTTGGGGTTGTGATTGTGGCTGATTTGAGGTGGGTTTAGGGGCTGATTGGTTGACGATTTAAAGGGTGTTTTGAGGCTGATTTTAGGGGTGTTTTGAAGGCAGATTTGGTGGCGGTTCTTGGTCAGCAGCGGTGGCTCTGATTTGGCAGCGGCGGCGTGTGATGGCGTGGCAGGCCGGCGATGCGGCTGGGTGTGGCGATGCGGTGGTGGGCGCTGCGGCCGGGTGTGGGATGGGCGATTGTTTTTTTTTATTTAATTTGAATTTAATTTTGGCATGGATTGGATTTTGATTTAATTGGCATAGGGTGTTTGGATTTTAATTTTGCAGTGGGTTGGATTGAATTTGCTACAAATGAGGGATTGAATTGACTGGGTTGCTTGGATTTAATTTTACAGAGGTGAGAGTGAGATGATTTGGAAGGTGAGAATTGGAACGAGGGTGTGAATTGGCGTGGGAGGAGATGTGTGAATTTTTTGTGCTCCTTCCCCTTTCTGGTGAGAATAAAGAGGGATTTATAGAGGGATGGGCCAAAGGATGAAGCTTTGCCGAAGGAGTAGGGGAGTAGAGAGGCATCTAGCCGTTGGGTTGTGGGGAGAGAACGAGGCAGACGGCGATAGAAATCGGCGATGGGGGTCTGCTGGTGAGTGATGGTGATGGATGAGTGAGTAGGGAGGGTAGAGCGGCGATAGTTTGATGTTTAGAGAGAAGACTATTTATTATTGGTTCGAGTCAATGGTTCGGGTAATTCCGCCTGAAGATGGATAAAACTCGGACCAAAATGCTAAAATGCAGAATAAAATAGGCTGAAATAATTACCACACAGTGATGAAAAGTTCACTGAATAGTTTGATAAAAATTCCCACGTAAGTAAGAAAATGCTAAAAACATAAATTGGGAGAGATGCAATAAAATGGTGCGAGTTAAAATAATAATAAAAACTAAGTAACTAACGAGTGAAATTGTCCGACCCTCGGTTTCGAGAATTTGACTCGGAACCGATACGGGTTCGAACAGAAAAAGTGATAAAAAACGCGAAAAAATATGGAATAAAATTTAAATGACATTAAGCGTAAAAACAAACATCAGATTGACGAAAATAAACAGGTGCATGATTTTTGAAAAATGGATGATAAAAATGCGACAAATGAAAAAAAGTAAAATCCAAAATCGGGTAGCAACATTTGCCTTCGTGCCTTACTTTTTGATTTGGGGACGAACCGCGTCAACATTCAGTGTAGGAAAGTAAAACAGACTCATGTTGCGGGACTGAGCCGCGTCAACATTCAGTGCGGGAAAGTAAAACAGACGCATGTTGCGGGACTGAGCCGCGCCAACATTCAGTGCGGGAAAGTAAAACAGACGCATGTTGCGGGACTGAGCCGCGTCAACTTTCAGTGCCGGAAAGTAAAACAGGCGCATGTTGCGGGACTGAGCCGCGTCAATATTCAGTGCGGGAAAGTAAAACAGGCGCATGTTGCGGGACTGAGCCGCGTCAACATTCAATGCGGGAAAGTAAAACAGACGCATGTTGCGGGACTGAGCCGCGTCAACATTTAGTGCGGGAAAGTAAAACAGACGCATGTTGCGGGACTGAGCCGCGTCAACATTCAGTGCGGGAAAGCAAAACAGACGCATGTTGCGGGACTGAGCCGCGTCAACATTAAGTGCAGGAAAGTAAATTGCGGGAAAGTAAATTGCAGAAAGGTAAATTGCAGAAAGTAGATGCGAACTTCACTCAGGCGTTGTTGCCCCCCGAGACATTGATGTGGAAATTGAAATGGAAAAACCCGCCCGGACGCTGCTGCCCGTGAAAGGTTGGTGCAAGATCCTTCTGGACGTTACTGCCCGTCGGAGGTTGATGCTGAAAATGATCTCTGATAGTGAGGTCGTTGCTGGTCTTCTCTGATAGTGAGGAAGATGTCACTTGGATAGTGAGGAATTCTCGGATATGAGAGTGGGTGACCAAGTCACCACGCGACAACTGAGAAGTGGACGACCAAGTCGTTACACTAACGTGGGTAACCAAGTTACCACACAACAAGACTGAGAAGTGGACGACCAAGTTATCACACTAACGTGGGTGAGCAAATTACCGCACGACAAGAAAAGTGGACGAGCAAGTCATCACACTAACGTAGGTAACCAAGTTACCGCACGACAAGACTGAAAAGTTTGAAAGGTGGGGTTTTGAACCGCCACATGAAGTTTTGACATGTGGGGTTTTGAACCGCCACACAAAATTTTGAAAGGTGGGGTTTGGAACCACCACATGAAATTTTGACAGGTGGGGTTTTGAACCGCCACACTAAAGTTTGACATGTGGGGTCTTGAACCGCCACACAAAAGTTTGACAGGTGGGGTTTTGAACTGCCACACTAAAGTTTGACAGGTGGGGTTTTGAACCGCCACACAAAAGTTTGACAGTTGGGGTTTTGAACCGCCACCCTAAAGGTTGACAGGTGGGGTTTTGAACCGCCACACTAAAGTTTGACATGTGGGGTCTTGAACCGCCACACAAAAGTTTGACAGGTGGGGTTTTGAACCGCCACACTAAAGTTTGACAGGTGGGGTTTTGAACCGCCACACAAAAGTTTGACAGGTGGGGTTTTGAACCGCCACACTAAAGTTTGACAGGTGGGGTTTTGAACCGCCACACAAAAGTTTGACAGGTGGGGTTTTAAACCGCCACACAAAAGTTTGACATGTGGGGTCTTGAACCGCCACACAAAAGTTTGACAGGTGGGGTTTTGAACCGCCACACAAAAGTTTAACAGGTGGGGTTTTGAACCGCCACACTAAAGGTTGACAGGTGGGGTTTTGAACCGCCACACTAAAGTTTGACATGTGGGGTCTTGAACTGCCACACAAAAGTTTGACAGGTGGGGTTTTGAACCGCCACACTAAAGTTTGACATGTGGGGTCTTGAACCGCCACACAAAGTTTGAAGAATGGGGTTTGAACCACCACACAAAGTTTGAAGAGTGGGGTTTTGAACCGCCACACAAAATTTGACAGGTGGGGTTTTGAACCACCACACAAAGTTTGAAGAATAGGGTTTGAACCACCACACAAAGTTTGAAGAGTGGGATTTGAACCGCCACACAAAATTTGACAGGTGGGGTTTTGAACCGCCACACAAAAGTTTAACAGGTGGGGTTTTGAACCGCCACACTAAAGGTTGACAGGTGGGCTTTTGAACCGCCACACTAAAGTTTGACATGTGGGGTCTTGAACCGCCACACAAAAGTTTGACAGGTGGGGTTTTGAACCGCCACACTAAATTTTGACATGTGGGGTCTTGAACCGCCACACAAAGTTTGAAGAATGGGGTTTGAACCACCACACAAAGTTTGAAGAGTGGGGTTTTGAACCGCCACACAAAATTTGACAGGTGGGGTTTTGAACCACCACACAAAGTTTGAAGAATAGGGTTTGAACCACCACACAAAGTTTGAAGAGTGGGATTTGAACCGCCACACAAAATTTGACAGGTGGGGTTTTGAACCGCCACACAAAAGTTTAACAGGTGGGGTTTTGAACCGCCACACTAAAGGTTGACAGGTGGGCTTTTGAACCGCCACACTAAAGTTTGACATGTGGGGTCTTGAACCGCCACACAAAAGTTTGACAGGTGGGGTTTTGAACCGCCACACTAAATTTTGACATGTGGGGCCTTGAACCGCCACACAAAGTTTGAAGAATGGGGTTTGAACCACCACACAAAGTTTGAAGAGTGGGGTTTTGAACCGCCACACAAAATTTGACAGGTGGGGTTTTGAACCACCACACAAAGTTTGAAGAATAGGGTTTGAACCACCACACAAAGTTTGAAGAGTGGGATTTGAACCGCCACACAAAATTTGACAGGTGGGGTTTTGACCCGCCACACGAATTTTGAAAGGTGGGGGAAGCGCGATCCGCCGCACCAAGTTGATTGTGGAGTGGTAACGTACTCCATTCGATGTGGATTGGATGGATTTGTTGGCGGGGATTGATCACAGTGTGAGATTCCACTGACGCATGTCTGTATCCTGCAAATAGGGAGGAAACAAATACAGAGCGGCAGTGGGTGGAAAAAAGAGAAAGCAATTGATAAATGGAAACACTGAAATCAAAACATGTATGTTGTATATGAAAGTATTCCCACACTACCCTAAGGTTTGCCGCCAGTGTTTTATCAAGTTGGAAACAACTTCACTATCAATAGAAGGTTCAACAAGTTTGTGCATTTCTGGAGAACATGTCATCCAGTTTCTATCATATAATCATGCTTGATACAAGCCTAGAAAAGCATCTGCATCTTGCCCAGGAGATAACGACCTCCAGGACAAGACTTTCCCACAACATGTAGACGTAAGCAATCCTCACCGGATATTAGTGTTTGCGCTCCCACTCAAAAATTAGGCTACGTGCTTACACTCATAAAAATGCAACAAACATAGCACAAAATCAGATTTGCAATGTCAATCCGAGTGAATAAACTTCAGATGAAGATGCACATGCATGGGCATTCATATAATCAAGAGGACTTTGCAAGAGAAAGGAAATAAAGTGTGTAGACCGAAAGAAGAAGTCTATTTAGAAAGGAGAATGTTGTTTAGCAGAAGGAAATAGGGTTTTAATGAGCAACGCTCAGCTAAGGTTGCTGCGAAGGCAAAGCGCACATCTTCTTTGACCTTTGCTGGAGATGATCTCTTTTCCCTTTTGAGATAATTTTGTTGTCGGCGAAGCGCATTCGTCCTTGAATTTTCATGGGGATGCTCCTTCTTGTTCGTCTTGGGGGTACTGTGCCCCATTTTGCAATTTTCATTGAAGTTGATCTCTTTTCCTTTTCGAGACCATTTTGAGGGCAAAGTGCCCAATTTTTGGATTTTCGAGAGGGCGATTTTTCGGTGTAGTTTTTTTTAATAGCTGACCCTGGGGGCCCTTTTGCACTTGCTTTTTCTTTTGTTTTGTTGTGTTATTTTGAACACTTTTGATTTGATTTTTTTTGATTTTTTTTTGATTTTTTTTTTTGCAAGCAAAGCAAGTACCATTTCGTCTTGTCTTTGGCGGGGCTTTCAAGTCTTGATTTATTCAATCTCTTTCCGGCGTGGGTCGTCAGCAATCCTCGAGGACTTCCTTTTTCCTCTTGCGCACGCCAAGTTCAATGTGTACCTTACTTTCGGTCAACAACCTCAGTTGGGCACTGCTCATTATTTATGGAGGTCAAGTGGAAGCAAGAGATTTTACAAGTGGCTTAGAAAAGAAATGAATTGAATAGAGAGCAAAGGCAAGTGTTTGAAGGCAAAGAAATAGGTTGATCAAAGAAAGGTGGAAGTAAAGAGCAGAATCCCCTGTCATCTTACAGCTATCCCATGTCTAAATGTGCATGTACCCTGGATATTATGCAAATCCAACTAGCACTTAGTCAGGCATTTGCACTTATGAAAGATGTATGGCGCGGAGGCCCAAAATGCTCATAGAGATGTATTTGTGACTGCTTACGCCTAAAGCATGATGCAGATATAAGAGTTAGCAGGCGAGATCAAGCATGTCATACAATTTCAACTGGATGTACAAGTTATCCATGATGCAATAACATGTTGAACATGCTCTATCTGTGGAAGGTTTGAGAAATTCGAGGGTAGTGTGGATTTTATTCAAAGAATCTTATGCACATTTTGTAACAAATTTTAACAGTTTTAGCAATTTTACTGTAAAAAATGTGAGGGTATGACTATTCACGAAAATTTATGAATAATTAAAAAGAATTGCCCCCCATATGCGGGAATGAATGCAGAGCAGTTGTACAAAAACAATTAAAGAGGCAGAGAGGAAAGTGGACTTCTCTAGATGTGTGCAGTAAAAGTGCTGAAGTTGGCGTAGGATGCTGCTGCAGAAATATGAATGTAAACCCTATTCTGACGTTGTTGTCCACTGGGAGATTTACATAGGAATGTAGATTGAGACCAGGGTGGGGCACCGTAAAATTCGAACGTTGATAGATGCATGTAAAGAGGATAATAAGGTGGCCGTCATGTATGAAAATAGGGGGAACTGAGCCGCCACAAATGGACAAAAATGGGATGTTTCCAAAAGGTTACCCCGGTATAGCATGCATAATGGACTTCCCTGATAGGCGGCAGGGCAGTGAAGGTACACAAGATGGTCATTCAAGAGTTGATAAGAGGAGGATTCCTCAGTCTCGCTCAGCACTATGCAAGTAACCATAGTAGGATTCGAGTTCCTGCAAAAATAAGGGAGAAACAATGGGTGGGACTGAAGGGCGATTTAGGAAAATGGACAATGTAATCAATAGGTTTTAAACTCTCCCTTCTCTAGTGAGGCTTATTGGCAAGCACGTCATGATTCTGATCGGACGTCGAGACCCATTCATGCTTTGCGGAATTATATTTAGATGTTACCGATCATTGAGATTCTGATAGGGAACAAAAATGAAAGTTCTATTTGGGCGTTGCTGCCTACAGGAAGGTTGACGCAGAAAGAAAAAATCCATTCGGGCCCCGCTGCCCCCTGGGATGAAGAATCCACTCGAGCATTGCAACCCACTGGGATGTTGGTGCTGGACTTGGAATGAAGGATCCCCTCGGGCGCTGCTGCCCACTGGGATGTTGGTGCTGAATTTCATATCCGGACGAGAGAGCATTCGCGGTCCTGGATAAGACAAGCAGAAGAACGTTGATGGCTTTCATCGAACACCTTGCGGACATGCATTTTGGTGTTCCGGACTTAGTGTGACCGATCTTTTCTTAGATAATTTAATTGTGTGGGTTGCTTCTGGGAATGCATCGGTCTAGGCCTGACTTTTGACATTGCTTCACCTTTCGAAGGGATGGGAAACTCCTTTAATGAGGGTTCGTGACTGTTGTGGTGGATCCAGAAAATGAAGTCCATGCACCACATTTCGGAGAATGCTCTTTGGAAGATTTGGCGCTTGAGTTGGGCCTTTGCATGAATCAACATCATAATGACAGACTTTGAATGATGCCCATTGGGTACGTGCCATGATCAAGGCACGAGACGGACAAACGAGCAGAAGCCTCAAGATAACATGTTGATCATAGCCAATCGCAACATTCCGAAGAACGACCATTAAGCTCATGAATGGTGTTTTGAGCTTTAGATAATTTTCTGGATAATCAGATGATAACTCCTTGTTCAGGATTGCATGCGTAGTCTTCTCATGTGGATTCAGCCTTTGAAATAGCTAAATCGCTCTTGAACTTGGTCAGATTGCCAATGAAAGATGAGCTTATGATAATCCTTGAGACTGTGTTTAGTGAGGAGGATAATGATGAGGCTGGATATGATGATGATTCTGATAGTGATAGATTGTGAGACCGAAAGTGAGTATTTTTCAAGCGAACCATCTCCGCCATCATTTTCGTTGCTGAATCCTAAAATCTGACTACATAAATGAAAAATGGACACCACCCCATATAGGCGGCCTCACTCTCACTCTCTGATTTATCTTTCGAGATTTCAACAACACGAGTCTGGAGTTCCGATGCCTCCACCTCACAAAGGGCCAACTCTGTTTCTGTGTGAAGAGGTAATTCCCTAAGACACGAAGCTTCTTCACAGAATGCTCTAAAACGTCTCTCAACCGCTTTGTAAGCAATCACAGCCTCCGTATGTAGGTGAGAAACGCAGTCATACTGAGCTTTCTTATCACCAAATAGCTCAATGAGTTCTTGTGAGGAAACATCTCCACGCATTGACCCTTCAATACCAGAGAGTTTCAATGCACAACAAATGTATTCCTTCGCCCAAATAGAGAAAGGGTCATGATCAACTGACAGATGCTGCAATGCATCAAAAGTAGCTTCTGCAATAATTTGCATTGCTTCATGGTCACTATAGCTCATTGATTGGAGAACATCAAGCAGACCTTTCCCAAAAGACTTTAAGATTAACCTGGATATAAAAGGGTCCCGAATATGAGTTCTCCCCACAAATTTGCAGCGGTGGCACAGGTGGCAGTGGCACATCACCATCATTTGAAGGAGCAATAACGGGAATTGGGCTTTCAATATTAGATGGATAGGGAATCGAAGGTACATGCAGATCTTTCAGGCACTGAGCAGGTGGGAAAACAAACCTACCTAGCCAGTCATGGACCTGTACGTCTAAAACCTGTTGACTAACATCTTTAGAGGCATCTCCTGCAGCTGAAATTTCCAATGAGAACTCTGTCTGTACGCAGCGAATATAAGACTGGGGTAATAGATTAGGAAGTCTGAGTGCTTTCTGCATAGGATCCCATGACTCTACCTCCTGCTTTGAAAGCTCCCCATTAGGGACTCCGTCGTCCTTAGAATTAACAATAGCGGCAGAAAAATCTGGAGAAATTTTAGGATCCCTGATTACTGGTGACTCAAAAGACAGAGATGAGTTTAAAGGGCTTTCTTGTTCAGTAACTTCATGAACAACATTCCCATTCATTTTTGTCTTTACTTGACAATCTTCCGATTCTGCCCACTAGACAAACCTACAACCCCCTTGACTCTTCTTAATCCGGCAAGAGAAGTACCACCGCGACTCACCGGAATCAAAATTCAGAATACAAGCACTCGCACCACATGGACACATAGGAGTTTTAAGGTATGCAAACTCTTCATACCATTTAAAGAACTCGCAACCCATCGGCCGTTTTCCTTCGGGACAACTATAGAACTTCCTCCCAGGATTTTTCTGGGTTTTGGAGATTCTCACATTGGAAATGCCCCGGCGACAAGGGTATTAGAGTAGAGGATAATCAGCACTGCTAACGGCAGAGGGACCTGATTCAGGGCTTGACGACGGTGATTTCTTGGGGATTTTGCCCGGGCATTCTCTAGCCCAGTGGTCTGGCCCTTTACAGCTAAAACACGTGTTGATTGGGTTGCTTGCCGATGTTACAGGTGGTGGAGTCTCGCGGAGAATAGTTGTGACAGTCAAATTCAAAACATAAAGGATTTGACCACGGTTGAGTCTTGAATTTGCAGTCAGAAGTCGTGTAGGGCAAAAATGTCATTTTCGCATGGAATGACAACGCATTATGTTGACTAGGGTCCCTGAAGGATACGCATCCATCATTGTTATGCTTCTTCACCAAGAAAGAATGTGTGGGTTGCCTCCCACGAAGCGCTCTTGTTTATGGTCGTAGGCTCGACAAAAATATCAAAAATATTCCTGCTAAAGGAATAAACTGAATGGTCTATCGTGGGTCTGGAGAGCGCTTATTCAAGAGCTGTAGGGTCTTTCGGCTAACCCTTCTAAAGAGACGCATCCGCTCTTGATCAAATGATTGACCTTTCCTTCAAGGGGGAAACAGTTTCCTTTTGTGTGGCCCTGGGCTTCAGCATGGTACTCGCATCTCGCATTAAGATCATACCATTTTGAATAAGGAGGTCATATAAGTTTGAGTGGGTGCGATTTGCTCTGCTACCTATAGATGCTTGTAAATCTCTCCCAAAGGAAATAGGAAGAGGTGGCGGTTGAGGCAATGGAAAAGGTTGCCTGCATCCTGGTCGGTGGGTGGCAAAGCTGACATCTCTCTCCGTGATAAGCGATCTCTTGAGTGTTTCCTTTAGCAACGATCTTTCCAAATTTGATTCCTTGTTCCACCCTCTCCGCCACTAAGACCGTGTCAGAAAAGTGGTTTGACGAGATTGAAGATGCGATGAGTGTAGTAAGGGGCTTGGAAAGTGCTTGCAAAAATTGATACGAGTTCTTTGTCGCTCAGAGGAGGAGAAATTATGGCAGCAGGTTCTCTCCATTTTTGGCATACGCCTTCATGGGTTCGTTGGTTCTCTTCTCTAGGTTCTGCAAATCAGAACGGTCCGGAGCTAGTTCCATGTTGAACTTGTATTGCTTGAAGAAGGCGTCAGACAAATCTCTCCAAATCCCGATTCTATTTCCACCCAGACTCATGTATCAGGTCAATGCATGCTTGGCCAAACTTTCTCGGAACAAGTGGATTGGCAGCGGCTCATTATGGATCACCTCGGCCATCTTGTTGCAGTAGATCTTGAGATGAGTTTTGGGACACTCGATCCTAGTATACTTCTCAAACTCTAGGATTTTAAACTTCGGTGGCATGGTTATCCTTGGTACCATGCACAGGTCCGCAAGCCCTGTAGGATCGAAGGGATCAGTCCCTTCGATAGCCCTCAATTTCTCCTCCAACAGGCTCAACTTATCGAAACTTGGTAGTCCCTCTTTAGCCTCTGGTGGACACCCAATGGAAACCAGTGGCTGTGTTAGAATGCCCCCAAGAGGTTGAGTCCCTGAAGATGAAGGAATCGTGACCTGGGTGGAATGTCCTAGAGGAGGGAAAAGATACTGAGATTCTGGGCGGATGATGGAATGGCTCTAAGGTGGGAGGAAAAACTGAGATTCGGGGTGGATCTCCTTTTTGCCGAGATCAAGAATGGGCCCAGTCAGAAGAGGACCAAGAGTTGTACCACCTTGTCCGAAGATGATAGCAGCAGTGTTCGGAATAACTGATGCGTTGTGCTGAGGATTGAGAGTAAGGAAAAAGGGTTGCCATGAACCAGATGATGATGGGGCACGGAAGTATCAGCGACCACAGATGAGGTGGTTGGTCCCATTGTTTGACAAGGCAGAAAATCAATTCTTGCCTCGTCTCTTGTTCAGCCATTTCCATAGTGGCCCGAATCTGTTCTTCTGATTCGGCTATCTTTGCTTTCAATGCCTCCTCTGTTTTATCGTGCTCTGCCATCTTTTGAGTTGTAAGTCTAGTGGCGTGAATCTTGCGAGGAATAGTTTGCTTTTGAGGATCAATGTTTTCCCTGAAAAATAAACAAGTGAAATAATTATAAGTTTAAGCAATGATTTAATTATGGATGCAAAAGGTCATCCCGAGGTCTCCACGCTGCAAGAGAAAAAAGAGAGGGGTAAATACAATAATAGCAATAATATAGGCACCATAAAGAAAATCGCAAGCATGGAGAATTACGAAAATAATTGAGACAAAATTACAAACATGGAAAAATCGCAAAAGAATTTGCATGTAAAAAATTGAGGAAAATTTTGCATACATGGAAAAATTGCGGAAGAATTTACACATGGATAAAATTTTTTGGAAATTTTTGTCAATGTGAAAAATTGCGTGACAAGTTGTACCCGGGGAGCAATTTATGGAGACATTGCTGAAAAAGATTTAGCACACGTGGAAAATTTGCGGAAAAATTCATCACATGTGGAAAAATAGTGAAAACATTTGACGCACGTGGAAAAATTGCGGAAAAATTTGGATATGGAAAAGTTGTGGAAAAATTTGCAAATATAGAAAAATTTGTGAAAAATTTGTAACCGTGGAAAAATTGCCATCATGGAAAAAATTGCGACAACATTTGCAAATGTGGAAAAATTTGAGAAATTAGTGGTGAAAAATGAAACACAGTCACAATATACGCATTTCAATATGATGAATATGCTGGGGTGACACCAACTATTTCTAACTAGCTGGAAGGTTCCCGGACGATACCATAGAAGTGGTCCCTCAGTAAATGGATACGAGAGCGTTTACCGAATCATAAAAGGATCCGGGGCGCTCAATCCATTTAGGGGTTCGAGTCCGAGTGTGGGTTCGTGAAAGCTTACCAGAGTGTGGGCCCCAGGACTTCACTACTACCGACCTAATCCTATTTGGTGATGCCCGGCGATAGGGATTATGCGTGGATATGCATATGCGATGACAGTTTATCAAAGCGAGTAACACATGGCAACAAATCAAGTATTAAGAATTTATCAAAGCAGATAAATACATGGAAAGCAATTAATTATGCAAAAAAAAAAAATCATGTGATAATACAACAATGAATACATGAAAAATAATTAATCATGTACAAAAATCATATAAAAAATAAACACCTCAAAAAATTCCGGCTTCGACCCTATTAGTCCCCAGTGAAGTCGCCAAACTGTCGCACCCCGCGAAAATGGTGTAAACATTCGCGAGTATACGACGAATCTGGGACATTACGATGCTCGGCATAAAAAGACGCCTCTCATTATACAATGAAGTCGCCACCCTAATTTGTTTCTAGGTTTTAGGGAACCTAATTGTCACGCATAAAAAACAAAAAAAAACTAAGGCGAAGTGGGTCTGAACCCGAGAACGGTGGTTCGGGGTCGATTTTTGGACTCGGGAAGGTGTTAGGCAAGAAACGTTTACTTGTGAAGGGTATTGGGCGGATATACCCTTTTTGAGCGAAGTTATGAGGCGTACTTGTGAAGGGCGTCGATTGATTTGCCCTACAAAGTCGAGATTATTAATTCAAAAAAATGATAGTCGAAAGAGATAAATATTTAATGGCTTATCGCGAGTGAAATAGTTAATTCTAGCGATTAAACGCGAGCAGAATAATTATTTAGGCATGCAAAAAAAATTAAAAAGTACGAGCATACGAATAATCGACATTAAAATTATTGTAGGCACACAAGTGAAATAATTATTTTTAACGACTATGTGTAAGCAAAATAATTAACTATGCTAAAGCATACGAAAGTAATAATTAAATATGCAAGCATACGAAAATAATACTTAAACATGCAAGTGTACGAAAATAATAATTAAACATGCGAGCGTACGGAAACAAATTAAACATGCGAGACAAACACGAGCAATTAAATAATACAGGCATGCAATTAATCGACATGCAAGCGATGCGATTAATTTGGCGATTTAAACGCAAGCGGAAACATTAAACATGCAAAAACATATGAAAATAAATAATTAAACATGCACGCATACGAAAATAAAATAAACAGTGCAGTCATACGAAAATTAAATAAACAGTATAGGCATACGAAAATTAAATAAACAGTACAGGTGCGGAAATTAAATAAACAGTACAAGCATACGAAAAATTAAATAAACAATACAAGCATACGGACAATTAAATAAATAATACAAGTGCGGAAAATAAATAAACAGTACAAGATTGTGCAGTAAATGAAAAATTGCGAAGGGCCAAAAATGGGCCCAACAAGTGGGCCCAAGATAGCCAGCCCACTGGGCTGGCCTTTCCTCCAGCTGGGCCTGGCGTGGCCCAGCACTTCTTTTCTTCTCCTCTTTGGGCCGAAGCCCAAACCCTAAATAATTAAACACACTTCTCCTTTCTTTTCTTCTTCTAGCCGGTCCAAGCCCACAAACAAGAACAAATAACCACAAAAACCTAATCCAATCCTCCCTTCTTCTTCCAATGCCGCCGGCTACCCCATTCCCTTCTCCTCAACCCGAGACCCCCTGCAAAACGAGCACAAACACAACAGCAAGGCAGGCAATAACCGCCAATCAAACTAGAGAAGAAAGGGACATGAAGTTACAGAGGTGCAGCTGGTCCGGGAAAGAGAGCGAACGCGGTGGAGCAGCGGTGGCCGCGGCCAGGACGAATCGGACGGTTGCTGAGCCAGAGCGTGGCAGCCGCAGTAATTTTGTATGATTAATTTAGATTGAGTGATGGAATGAGAGTTTACATTGGCTGGGATTTGGGGTTGTGATTGTGGCTGATTTGAGGTGGGTTTAGGGGCTGATTGGTTGACGATTTAAAGGCTGTTTTGAGGCTGATTTTAGGGGTGTTTTGAAGGCAGATTTGGTGGCGGTTCTTGGTCAGCAGCGGTGGCTGTGATTTGGCAGCGGCAGCGTGTGATGGCGTGGCTGGTCGGCGATGCGGCTGGGTGTGGCGATGCGGCGGTGGGCGCTGCGGCCGGGTGTGGGATGGGCGATTGTTTTTTTTTATTTAATTTGAATTTAATTTTGCCATGGATTGGATTTTGATTTAATTGGCATAGGGTGTTTGGATTTTAATTTTGCAGTGGGTTGGATTGAATTTGCTGCAAAGGAGGGATTGAATTGACTGGGTTGCTTGGATTTAATTTTACAGAGGTGAGAGTGAGATGATTTGGAAGGTGAGAATTGGAACGAGGGTTTGAATTGGCGTGGGAGGAGATGTGTGAATTTTTTGTGCTCCTCCCCCTTTCTGGTGAGAATAAAGAGGGATTTATAGAGGGATGGGCCAAAGGATGAAGCTTTGCCGAAGGAGTAGGGGAGTAGAGAGGCATCTAGACGTTGGGTTGTGGGGAGAGAACGAGGCAGACGGCGATAGAAATCGGCGATGGGGGTCTGCTGGTGAGTGATGGTGATGGATGAGTGAGTAGGGAGGGTAGAGCGGCGATAGTTTGATGTTTAGATAGAAGACTATTTATTATTGGTTCGAGTCAATGGTTCGGGTAATTCCGCCTGAAGATGGATAAAACTCGGACCAAAATGCTAAAATGCAGAATAAAATAGGCTGAAATAATTAACACACAGTGATGAAAAGTTCACTGAATAGTTTGATAAAAATTCCCACGTAAGTAAGAAAATGCTAAAAACATAAATTGGGCGAGATGCAATAAAATGGTGCGAGTTAAAATAATAATAAAAACTAAGTAACTAACGAGTGAAATTATCCGACCCTCGGTTTCGAGAATTTGACTCGGAACCGATACGGGTTCGAACAGAAAAAGTGATAAAAAGCGCGAAAAAATATGGAATAAAATTTAAATGACATTAAGCGTAAAAACAAACATCAGATTGATGAAAATAAACAGGTGCATGATTTTTGAAAAATTGATGATAAAAATGCGACAAATGAAAAAAAGTAAAATCCAAAATCGGGTAGCAACATTAGCCTTCGTGCCTTACTTTTTGATTTTTGCCGTTGGCCTATCTTCGTCTATCCTTTGAGGATGTTTTGTAATATTGACAATATCAGCTTTCCTTCAAGCTATGTGCCTTTTTGTCTAGAATTTCTTTGCCAATTTTACTTTATAATATTACTGTCACAATATAGTTAGTAAACATCATTACTAAAATCAAGGTAATGTGGTCATCATACCTCATGCGGTTAATCGTCCGCGGTGTTTGCACGCATCTTTATCACAACGCGTCATCTGCGAGTTGTCAGGATATTTCTGTCTTTAGAGACATGGTGTTTCTGCAGTAGCCACAATAATACTGCCTTATCCTTATTTCTTTGATGATATTTCAGAGGACGAATCAATATTATCTCTGCTCATGTTATGTACAGCTCGATGTCACCCATTGTCGTTAGGGGGGTCACTTAGCCTTGCTAAGTTTGGTTTTACGATGATATTGTTGTTGCGATAAAGACATCTCTCCAGCTCAACTTCACCAGGTATCAACCGCTCAGTTACTAGCTGGGATATCTCTCTTTATTTCAAATGCCAACAGTCGGCTTGGGGCGTGCCTCGTCTTAGTGAGTCGTCTGATCAGGACCGGTCATCACAAGAATAGGATTTTTACTCTCGGGGGCGTTAGGGAGTGCCTCGTCTTAATGGGCCGTCTATGTTAGCACGGTTTCCACAAGGATAGGATTTTCACTCCCAACGCAACATTTATGCCAGGGCGTGCCTCGTCTTAGTGAGCTGTCTGATCAGGACCAGCCATCACAAGGATAGGATTTTCACTCCTGGCATTCTTCGTTATCTGCATGTTATTAGTCACAGCGTGCACCAGGAATGCTTTTGATTCATTTATTAGAGCAATGCTAACATTTATCAAACAGGAGAGATCAGTTCCTAACATGATATAATTTCAAACGAGCTATATTCCAAGAGTTTTGTAAGGGGGTACCGTCAAGTGTTTCCAAATGATACGCTCCCTTTCCGACGACGCGGGTGACACGATATGGCCCGTCCCAGTTTAGACTGAGCTTTCCCATGTGTTGCCCTGCCGCTCGCTTGCCTCTGAGTACTAAATCTCCCGTTTTGAGCAATCGTTCTCTGACTTGTCTGCTATGATATTGCGCCATTTTTCTTTTGTAATGCAGTGTTTTCAAAAGAGTCCCCTCTTGTACCTCTTGTACCTCTGGTAGCGCGTCAAGGTTAGCACGTAACCTTTCTTTATTTATTTCTTCTTTAAAATATGCTACTCGGAGGCTTAAAGTGCCAATTTCTACTAGCGCGACAACTTCGGTGCCGAAGGCTAACGCGTAAGGAGTTTCTCCTGAGCTGGTTTTGACGGTCATGCGATAGGCCCACATCACGTATGGCAGTTCGTCTGCCCATTTATTTTTAGAACCTTCCAGGTTCCTTTTGATGCCACTGAGGATACTACGATTGGTCACTTCTGCCTGACCATTGGTTTGCGGGTGAGCTACAGAAGAAAATCTCTGTTCGATCTAGAATTCTGCGCACTGATTTCTGAAAAATTGGCTCGTAAATTGCGTTCCATTGTCGCTGACCAATATGCGAGGTATTCCGAATCGCATTATGACTTGATATTTGAAGAAACGCTAGATTTTTTTCAGTGTAATATTGGCTACCGCTTCTGCTTCTGCTCATTTCGTGAAATAGTCTACCGCCACGACCACAAATTTCAACTGAGACCTGGCTTTTGGAAATGGGCCCAAAATATCTATTCCTCATTTGGCAAACGGGCAAGGAGCGACTATCTCTGAAATTTGCACTGCAGGTTTTCGGGGAATCTTAGCGAATTCCTGACATTTCTGACAGGTTTTTACAAAGTTGTGACAATCTCTACGAATGGTGGGCTAGTAGAATCCCCATTTGGGTGTCACCAGCCACATGTGCCGCATATTCCTTCGTGGATTTCTCGCAAGGTGTGGAGGCCTTCCTGCTCCGTGATGCACTTTGCTGCTGGATGGGAGAAACATCTCCGTATCAGCTCCCCATTGTAGTATATGCATCGTGCCGCTTGTTTCAAAACTTTCCTTTTTTCGGCGCTATCTGCTGGTAACTCATCATGCTTCAAATATTTTACAATAGGGATTCTCCAATCGTTCTCTGCTTCTTCCACGCAAAGCGATAGTTGTTCTTCCATGAAAGAAGGCACAGGTATCTCCCCATAGTATACATCTTTAGGTATGGGGGCTTCCGGATTGGCTACCATTTTAGCAAGATTGTCGGCCTCAACATTATCTTCTCGGAGAATATGTTCAAAGCTGACTTGAGTGCCTTTTTTCTGCATTTCCGTCAGCTCACGCTTCACTTTTGTGAGATATTGGATCATGATAGGTTCTCTGACTTGGGAGTTTCCCAAGACTTGGTGCCTGTTTGGGGTTCAAGGTTGGGTTAGCAATAGAGCTTTTCCCAACCCAAAAGCTGAAAAAGGTGTTTGGTAAACACCTTCCCAATAGAGCTTTTCAAAAGATCTATTGGTTTCCTTTGCATTTTGCCTCTATTCCTCACTGGTGAAAAATAGAGCAGTGGCTACAAGTTCGTTCATGCTGGACACGGGAAGCTAGGCTTTCATTATTTTTGGACAAAAATATCCCCTGGTTTCCTTCTTAATTACAAATAAACCAGGTATAAATAAAAAAAAAGAACGCTGATTCTTTCCTCTCCTCTCTCGTTTGTTTTCGTCTTCCTCTTTCTTTCTAAAATTAACACAAACCCTAAAGAAGAGCCCTAACACACGTTCATTTCATTCATCCTCATCCTCCGCCATCGCTCTTCACTTTCGCCCCTACTTCTTCGTTTCTTCATTTCATCCTCCGACATCATTTTGGATCTGCTGCTTCTCCGATACACCGAGGTCTGCGAGGTCGGTCAGTCAGGCTTCTCGTCGCTTCCACCAACTAGATTTGTTGTCGTTCCTGTTGAAGAAACAAGCGAGAACGCCATTAGAATCAATCCACCACAGCCTAAGCAAGGCAAGAAGAACAAAGAATCACCATCTCTCTCATCATCTCTCGGTCTTATCTTGTTCACAGGTTCGTTTGTTTCTTCTTTAGATCTACTCTTTGAGTGTTTTGGTTGAGGTTTGATCTTTCAATCGTTTAATCATTTCGTAGTTATGATAAATTCTAGGTTTCGTGTAGTGGACTTTGGAGGAAATGATTGGATTTTGAGAGATCTATGAGATTTCTTGTATGGCTATAGTTTATGTGGACATTTATGGATTTTGTTTTTCATTTTCTCTTTTGTTTGATTGAGTGATTTTTGCTATACTGATCCTGGATTGCAGTATTTGATTATTTCTTTTTCATTCTGGCAATTGTGTGGCTGCACGGCATAAGGACAGATGGCCTATGTACAAAGTTTACCAAGCGTTGAAGATGATTTCGAATGAACAAGATTTCTCAGAGCAAGATGATGAATATTTTTAGCAAGCAAGATAATGACTGAGTGTAGAAAGAAGCTTGAGAGCCCAGATAGCCTAAAGGAAAGTGCTCTCTTAAATTTCATTTTACTGCCTAATTTCCCAACACTAGTTGCTCATTTTGTTGGTGCTGGAATTGCTAGTTATTTAGGGCTGAAATTGCTAGGTATTTGGGTCTATAATTGCTGGTTTTGAGGTCTGCAATTGCTGGTTTCTCATGTATTAATGAATGATTGGCAAATTTAGCTTTTGATTGTTGATTGTAAATCATGCTATGAATGCATTGTGTTTGTTTTTTCTTGAGTTAACCTATAATGAGGACTATCACAAAGTGGGAATTTTAGTTGTGCAAGAGAGGAAATGTTAAATCTGCATTGTATTCCCTGTCCCACATATGTATCAGATGAACAGGGATTTCATTTTATATGTCTGAGTCTGAGAACTGTTTTATAGTCAGATTCCAGTTTCTCTCTGTTCCTACATTACACTAACTTACACTCATTTCCTAGGTTCATCTGGATAGTATTGTCACTGTGGATTAAGTTGACTTGTAAATCATTACTAGGGAGTGTTCACTCTCTGCTGCATGTTTACCAGCTAAACCTGTTATTTTACTCTTCACGTTATGCTAAAGCATCCCATGTTGGTTAGGTATTTATATGTTTATAACACGTTGTATTTCAAAGTAGTTGAAAATTGTAAGCAAAATTTAGGATAAAGTGAGTTTAAATACCACCATTTGATACTAGGTCTAAGCAACATTTAGTTTGAGCAATTGATATCGAAAGTCACACAATATTTTGGAATTTGTGAATAAATAGATTAGTATACATGTTACTAATGGTATACATCTTGTATAAGAAAGATGTGAAACCATGTATAGCAAGCTTCTTTTTTATGGCTTAAGATGATCATCATAGGGTGATCTTTTTGTCAACAGATTTTCCTATTGTGTTTGTAGACGCTGAAAGATGACACCAAACCATATATACATCTTGTATAAGAAAGATGTGAAACCATGTATAGCAAGCTTCTTTTTTATGGCTTAAGATGATCATCATAGGGTGATCTTTTTGTCAACAGATTTTCCTATTGTGTTTATAGACTCTGAAAGATGACACCAAACCATATAGCTTCTACATTGAGAATTCAAGTATTCATACACTATGTACTTATAACCTTGGCATGACTGAAGAAATGATTTTACTTGAGTTTTTTTTGGTATTATGATTCATTTTGCAAATTCGATCTGCTGCTAACACTTTCTTTTGTACCACTGCAGAACAACCTCATGGTAAGGAATACTGTAAATGCGTTGAACAGAGACCGGGGCAGCGATTTACTTGAGTAAAGTTTGTTGCAATTTAGTAGACTTTAGGTATAAAGATTGTTCTTACTTTCTGGATTTTATGAGGACTAGATTGGAGTAAAGTTCTTCCATGGCATTACACTGTTTGAAACTTTCGATTTCAAATAAAATAGTAAATTTGAAGATTGTTGTTGGTTTATATTTTGCATCTATACTTTTCAGATATTTCCAGTCTCTGTTTGGGCATTTTTTATGACGTGAAACTTGTGGAAATGCCCAGATATTATATAGGACCATTGTCTTTACTGGTGAATGGTGTTTGACCCCAGCTGTGTAAAATGGTTGACTTTAGCTATTCCTAACTACTAATCGTCAAATTTTGCCTATGAATGAAGTTCGTAACTCAATAGCTTATAGTTTAATGCTTAATATGTAATTGTACTTTTTATATATGTAATGACGGGTTTAATTTTTAATGCATTAACTAGTTTAAAACTTTTTCATGTAATTTTATTACAATTTCAAAATAATTCATTCCAATTTCAGAGTAATTCATTTCATTTTCGAAGCTAATAGTTTAAAACTTTTTATTATATTAGATAAATATTTATTTATGGTAATAATAACTTAAATTTTTTATGGTATTAATAAGTTTAATTTATTTATGATATTAGATAAATATTAGGTGGTAGATGTTAAACCCGTATTATTTAATAAACAATTCTTTACATTTTCTTTAAGTTACCATTAATTTTTTTATTAATTAAAATATTTATAAGTTGACGATTTATCATAAAAAATGTAACAAACTCACTAAAAAATTGTGATTATTCATTTAGAAAAATAAAATGTTGATTATTTGTTTAGAAAAAAGATTGATTTAAATAATGTAAATAAATAACATTAAAAATGACTGATGCCTTTAAAAAATATTATTGATGTATTCGCATAAAAAAAGTAACTGGATAGGTAATAGATTAATGATGAATAGATAATTGTGATTTTATATATGAATTTTTTTTAAAATAGTGCTCAATATTTAACTTTATTTAATAAAATATTAATTATTTGTTTAAAGAAATAGATTGATTTAAACAATCTATATATATACTAAAAAATATTTATTTTAATGCTTGAAATAAATTGTGTCCTTTATAGTTAAAAGGTTAAAATTGCAGATTTTAGAAAATTATAGTTAAATTATTTGTTTAGAAAAAAAGATTGAATTAAATAATGTAAATAAATAACACTAAAAATAACTGATGCCCTTTATAGTCATTTTACACTCAAACCATAGTTCTAAAAGCAGGGTTTACCAAACACCAAAAACTACTTCTCGTTTCCCACAGCACTTTTAAGAAATGTTTACCAAACAGCACACTGCTTTGCGCAAAAGTGCTTTTCCCACAACACTTTTCGGACCAGAACCGGAACGCCAAATAGACCCTTGATCTATTATCAGTTTAGAGTCTCCACGTATCTTTATTTGTGGATCGCACACCATTCCTGTGTCATGTGTGGTTTCAACAGAGAAACTCTTACCTATCCTGAGTCCTGCCAGTAACGCTTCGTATTCAGCCGTGTTGTTGGACAGTGGTTGCAAAATTCTGATGGCATAGCGTATCTGCATGTCATTGGGTCTAGTCATGAAAATTCCTGCGCCAGCTAACTCTTGGTTTTTGGCTCCGTCTACGTGGATGATCCACGGGTCAGTGTATGTGTTTGGGGATGGGAGGTCTGAATCTTCTACCTCCCCTTCCGGTGGGTCCATCGGTGTTTCTTGTGTAAATGTGCATTCTGCTATGAAGTTTGCTAACGCTTGGGCTTTAATGGACGCTCTGGCCTTGTATTGCAACCCATATTGTTCGAGTTCAATCGCCCAAATCAACATTCTTCCTGAAGACTCGGGTTTCCTGAAAATTTTCCTAAATGGCTGATCAGTGAGTACTACAACAGGATGAGCTTGGAAGTACTGATCTATCTTCCGCGTTGCCTGTACTAGGGCAAACGCCACTTTCTCAATGCGAGTGTACCGTAACTCGGCATCTTTCAGTACGTGGCTAACAAAGAATACTAGACGATGAATATGCCCGTCGCTTCGTACGAGGACAGTACTGACCACCTCGTCAGCAACACCCAGATACAAGTATAGAGCGTCACCCGGTTTGGGTCTTGTTAGCACTAGGTCAGATGAAAGATAGGCCTTTATGCCAGTAAACGCTTCCTCGCATTCTTCTGTCCATCCGAAAGGGGCTTTATTGCGGATAACCTTAAAGAAAGGTAGGCATCTTTCACCTTGTTTAGAAATAAACCGCCCTAACGCGATGATATGCCATGTGAGCTTTTGTACTTCTTTAACAATTCGAGGAGATATCATATCCTGGATGGCCTTCACCTTTGAAGGGTTAGGCTGGATGCCTTTTCTACTGACCACGTAACCTAGGTATTTTCCCGTTTGGAATGCAAACATGCATTTACGGGGGTTCTACTTCATCTTGTATTATCTCATTACGCAGAAGACTTCTTCCAAGTCAGCTAAGTGGTCCTCGAAGCTTCGGCTTTTGACTAATATATTGTCCACGCAAGCCTCTACATTTTTCCCAATCTGCTTCTCAAAGACTTTGTTTGCCATGCACTGGAAGGTTGCCCTAGTGTTTTTCAGTCCAAACGGCATCGCCGTATAGCAATAGGTGGCCTTTGGAGTGATGAAGGCAGTCTTTTCTTCATCTTCCATAGCCATGGGGATTTGGTGATATCCCGAATTGGCGTCTAACGAGCTTAGATAGGCGTACCCAGTAGTTTGGTCGACCAACTAATCGATTCGAGGAAGGGGATAGCAATATTTGGGGCAGGCGTCATTCAAATCAGTAAAATCAATGCACATACGCCAATCTCCATTAGGTTTTGGGACTAAGACAGGATTAGCCAACCACGTTGGGTATTGGACTTCTCGGATGAAACCAGTATCCACGAGTTTCGATATTTCTTTCTCGATGGCTACTACCTTTTCTAGAGAGAAATTTCACCGGTTTTGCTGAACAGGCTTGGCGTTGGGGTCAACGTTTAGTCGGTGTTCCGCTATTTCTTGTGAAATTCCAGGCATATTTGTTGGCTTCCACGCGAATTCTCCTTTGCACTTGTTTAATAATCAAGCTAATTGTGCATTTTTCTCCGAGCTCAATTTTTCGCTAACCAGAAACCTTGCTTCCTCGACTCCGCTAACGGGGACTGGCCTCATCTTGTCTACTGGCTGAGTACGCTTTTCCTCTCTATCTTCAAAGGGATCATCCGCAACGCACACGTAACGGTCGTAACTCTTCTGAGTCATGAGTAAGTAGCACTCGACGGCTAGCTTCTGGTCTCCTTTAATCGAGACTACTCCGTCCCATGAAGGATATTTCATCCTTAGGTGTTTTTGCGATATTGCAGCTCCAAAGTGGTTGAGGTACGACCGTCCGAGTATATCATTATAGGGCAATGATAGGTCTATGACCAAGAATAACAATTCCTCTGACCGCTTAGACGTGTCCTCTCTGAAATATACTGGTAGCGATGTAATTCCTGTTACCAGGATTGGGACCCCGTCTACTCCAATTATCGGTTTTTTACAAGGCGTTAGTTCACTTCAAGTGAGAACAGATTTACTGCACTCCCATTATCAATAAGGGTCCTCTTAACTCCGTGATTGCCAATAACGGGCGTGACTACTAATGCGTTGTTGTGCGGGAAAATGACACCTCTCTCATCTTCTTCTAAGAAGGATAATACCATCCAGTCTAAAGCACTTATCGCTTCACTTTTAACCAACGTGCTTTCTCGTTTGCGTTTTTCTCCTGAACTAGGCGTTAGCTATATAGCTTCATCAAGGTAGGGCGCTCCACCCGCGATGATATTAATCATAGGAACGTTGTCGTCATGGACTGTGAGTGTTTCTCTACCTCTTTCGATAGGGACGGCGTTAGCCCCTGTGGCATGAGAAGGTGTTTGTTTGCCGTCAGTTGCCCTATCCACTGGATCGTTCCTGGCTTCTTCTCTTGCCTTGGTGGCGAACTCTCCGAGGTAACCCTCTTCGACTAAGCGATCTATCGCTAATTTCAATTCTCTACATATGTCCGTAGAGTGCCCCTTGACTTTATAGAACTTACAAAATGCATTTTCCCTTCCTCCCATAATTACTCCTGGTTTCACAGGAGCTGGATAAAGGATAGGCAGGTTCTGTTGCTGGACGATTGCTAAAATTTTCGCTCTTGGAAGTACGAGAGAAGGGAGGTCAGGGTAGTATATTCGGCCCTTTAGTGGATCCGCTTGTCTTCTGGTAGGGGAATTCCCGAATCTTCCTTTTGAGAAGTTACCCCTCTACCTGTTTGAGGTTCTGGGGATGTGGTCTTTTCGTTGGCCATATTCGTCGCTTGGGTGCGTATCAGGAGTCGCGTTAGTTTGGGCGTTAGTGGCCGGATGTGTGTCTTGGGGTATGTTCTGAATTCTCCTCTTCTTCCATCCTCTCATAATTATGAGCTTTCAGCCTCAGCGCATCTAAAGTCAGCGGTGGGTCCACCATTAATATATCTCGCAACTTCCCGTAACAACAATTGCGCTTCAAGGCCTCCACGGCGAAGTCAATGGTGACTCCTTGCGTTAGCGACATCTCAAGATCAAAACGACTCAGGAAATCCTTCAAGGATTCCTGTGGTTTTCGATGAATATCGAATAATGCTGCTGCAGACTTTCTAATAGGGACAACCATGCTGAACCGGCTCCGAAACTTAGCTTCCAACTGGGAAAAATTATCAATAGAACCTGCCGGAAGTCCCTCAAACCAGAGACGTGCTACACCTGATAGTCTCATAACGAAGATCTGACATAACGCGGCGTCGCTATGGGTTTGAAATTGTACAAAATCTTTCACCTTATTGAGGTGGGAAATAGGATCCTTCGTGCCATCATACGATTCTGCAGGAAGCTTTACGTACCGATTGACCCTGTGATGCCTTACGCGTTAACTGAATGAGTGTCCAGCGTTATCGTCGGGAATCCCATGAGGTCGATGGGGAGGAGGATTTTCGTCACGGTATCTCTGATCTCGAAGATCGTATCCATGATGCCGCCTAGGAGATCGGCTGCGACTCTTTGGCGTTCGGGTTCGATGCCTCCTACTACTCGACCTCTCGCTATGCCTAGGGGATGGGTCCCTGAGTATTTCGTCTCGCCTGTCGTTCCAATGATCTCTATATTCGTCGTGCCAGCGCTCCCTTTCAGAAACATGAGCTTCCCTCCTATACTGCTTGGAAGGTTCGACACGCATATGCGCGAGTTGCATGACATTGATAGGGGCCGATGACAAAGGTAGGGATAACGGAAAAACCTCTAGACTGTCGAGGCGACAATGGTCGATCAGTGACGATAGATGGAGTGAAAACTATCTGAGAGGGTACGCTAGGTCCTGAAACATAGGGCGTGAATCCTACAGCTCACTCTGTCAGCTGGTCTAGTTGGGCTTGAAGGGCTGATATCGAATTTACGAGAGGATTGCCCGCGTCACCTACCGCAACTCCCCTCGAATAACTGGGTCCCGCTATCTGGGAGAAAGGAGTATACGCTTGGGACACAAATGCTCCCGTTGTTTGTTCAAAGGAGAGATCCGACATTCCTGGGGGAATTTCTTGTACCGTGGTAGAAGCATCAGAAGTGGCGAAAGTGAAAAGTCACCTATGAGTAGAAAACGGAAGGCTAGAAGACTGGGACAACGCGGGATCTAAATCAGAAGCCATAGTCCTCCAATTTTCAAGGACGACAAAGCTTGGCTATTAAGGATGCTCACTTAATAAAACCAAAGCTCTCAATGAAAGCACAAATTTGATAAGATTCGACTCCTTTGTCGAAGGGTAGGCAGGAAAATGGCTTCCTGGATACTCCGCTTGCAGCCGCCTGGTGTACCTGCAAAGTGCCGGAGGGGGCCTCTGGCTTAAACACTCCGATGCCTAAGTCAGTATGAGTGGTGAAAGTAGCAGTGCTTTGGCCAGTTGATCTTAGACTTACGCCTTTTCTGGATTGTGTTGGGGGGATTTATAGGTGAAAAGTAAAGTGCTCTCGGGGGAGCTCGATCATATAGGGCGCTAACGGACCCATCAGGAGATGGGCACTCCTCGCCAATGGTGTGCTATCGTTGCGTTAGATATGTATTTATGGGGGTAGGTGTTACCTTGGCAAGGCAATGCATATGCTCTTCGTAGAACACCATGTTTGGCCTGGGATGGGATCACGTCCCGTGTCATGGCGGAATAACACGTGGGCCCCCCTCGCTGATGTCGACCATCCCAGTATTGGCCGTATGGAGTGAGGCGATAGCCTTGATATTGTCTAGCGGTAGGGACAACAACTTTCTACCCCTAACGTGAGGTATAAGACGAAAATGCCCTTGGCGTTAAGTGTATTGTTATCACCTTGTGTAAATTTTACCAAAATCCAATTCTAGACTTGACACCTTAGACCTCAATCCTCCAATGATTTTGGACAAACTTACATAATAGTTGTAACTAGTGAGTTTACCCTTGAGATCAGTATTCATAAGTAGCAAACTTACATTCTCATCCATGATACTAGTGTTAAACCTTTTAAGCTCATTTATCTCTAACTTATGCTCATTTAGTTTCATAGTGAGGTCTTTATTTCTCATGCTCAATTCATCAAAATAGTTGGCAAGTTCATCATAAGCATCTTGCAATTCATCAAAAGAATAATTGCCACTATTAGGATTGATGCAAGATATTACCTTATCATTACCGCTTTTCACTTCCTTTTGAGCTATGAGAATAATATCTTCCTCAAAAGGTGACGATGCCTTTGGGAGGAGGGCTTGAGAAGCATCACTCTCAATTCTTGCCTTAAAACATAGGTTGAAGATTTCAACTTCGGACTCCGAGGTTGATGGAGCTGTGTCGATGATACTCCTACTATAGTCGCTCTATGTAGCCCTCATGACACTCTTTCTTTTGCCTATTTATTGAACATTAAATTCTTATACTTTTACTGTCTAATTACTTATAAATTGGGCAGTAAAACTATTGATTTCTATGGATTCTCCCTACTTTTGCAGAATTACTTGGAAGCGCAATGATAATAATTGAGGAGATTTGTACCCGGGGTAGGAAGAATCCTGGAGATCTTCACCTCTGAGGGGGTAGTCCTCGCCGTTGCTACACTTGCAAGGCACCGGAGGGGGTCCCCGACGCAGGTACTCTGACGCTCAAGTCAGTATAAGTGATGGATAAAAAGGGGTAGGCAGGAGTAAGAGTGTAGAGAGAGAGAGAGCCCCCCCCCCCCCCCCCCCCCTTCGTCCTTTCTACCTAGGGGGGTTATTTATAGGAGATCTAGTGGGGCATTGTCTAGGGATGCTAACGCTTATGGCATACCGGGTGTGGGAATAAGCGCCATACCATGTTGGATGGGCCCCCCTTCGCTGACGTCGACCACCCCCCGGTAGCAGGACGAGCTGGAGGCCAGGCAGGCCCTACAGTAGCTGAAGATAACATACCCCCTGTCAGGACTAAAATGCCCTAGGGGGTATATTAATAGTTATCACGCAACAATTGAAGGATAACAACAACAGGAGATGAAATCTAGCATTCGAATCTGTCTTGGCCACGGGCTTGGCCAAGACAGTTACGACAGAGACAGACTGCAGTTGGAGACTTAAGGACGTGAGATGGCAGTTGTAGTGGCTGCAAAATTTGAGGGATTTATGATCACGACTGGAAGACTCCCTCTTAAATAATATTTAAACTTTCTCAAACAATTATCTTTATCTTTATTTCTCTTTTATCCTTATCTTTTTATTTTAAGAGTTTGAGATAGAGTAGGACTAGGAAACAACTTATGTGAAAAGCTATTAAAAGCCCTTGTAGAAGGGGACTTATCATATCCTCTCTATTTTAGTTTTATTCAATTAATAAAACAATTTTCTTTATCTGATCAAATCCTTCATTCTTGGTAAGAGCTTAAGGGCTATGTTTCTTATATATATTCATCAAATCTAATTATTCTTAATAATATTTACCTCTGTAATTATTTATTTTTTGGTTTAACAAATCGCTTTCTTGTTAAAGTTTAGAACTGATCACTCTTAAATTCTAGCTTGAAAGTTCTAGTCAACCTAGAAGTGGATGAGCGAAACCGGATAGGCCAAGTGGATAACTAGACCTCGAGATAGGCTAGAGAAAATGAATAATATAACTTAGACCCGATTGACAACTGAGGGTCTTAAATGTGAGGTAAACTTGAGTTAGGCGTTGTCTTCCCCTATGCCATTGATTGTGCTACCTTTTAATCAAATCAACCCACCAGCCAAGGTAGTAAACCCTTTAACCAGCAAGACCTAGAGAAGCTCCTTAACTCACCCTTATGACTCATTGTCCTTATGTCACTTTCACAACCTTGTGAAACCTCTTGGTGAATAGGGTTAAAGAGTCGTCATTTTTCTCCTCCATATCCACATCACTCACTTCTTGCTCAATTACTCTGAATGTCTGGAGGACTTATCAATTTCCTCGTTATTCTTGGCATTTTGCTCATATGCCACCAAGGAACCAATAAGTTGCCCAAAAGGGATCTTGGCATGAACCTCTTCTATTGTTGTCACCTATACATCCTATGATCTCGAAAGGATTCTCAATATCTTATCAATCATTACCTTTTGTTAGCACTTTACCAAGATTTCCCATAACATTCACTAGTTTTTCAAACCCAAGGCTCATAGATACCCTCATCACTTCCATTACAAAGAGTTCATACTCACTCATTAAAGCATTAAGCTTAACATCCTTGATTTGAGAAGTTCCCTCATGAGAAATAATAAGTGCATTCCAAATCTCATGAGAGATTTCACACCACTTTGAACTCACAAAGGGAAAGTCTAAAATATAAAATTTTCTTGTCCTTCTCTTCCACCATCCTCCTCTTCTTATGTCCATCAGACTAATTGTCATAGGGTGGAGGCTTGACTGGAATAGATGAAGTGACTTCTTCCATGAGTGCCAAATACTCATTCTCAATGCAATCCCACACATCATAATCAAGAGACCCAAATGAATTCCTTCATCTTGGTCTTCCAATGTAGAAAGTCTCCATCATTAGAGAAATGTGGTTTGTTGACTACATACCCTTCACTATCTAGTTTCTAGATCCTTCACTTGAGACAATAAAGTCTTCTCCCAATGATATTTATCTGCTACCAATTGAAGAATGACATGGGGGGGGGGGGGGGGGGGGTGTCAATAGTTCACAAAGTAAAAAATTCAATTCTCATTTTTTTTTTCACAAACACTTATTGTACACTATATGGAAAAGATAATAAATCAAGGGCAGAAAGTAAAGAAAGATTGCAAAAAGATTTATAATGGTTCCCTTAATACTAGTAACGTACATCCACTACCTAGAGATACTATCTTTAGAATTTCTAACCTCCACTATGTGGGTTTATTGTTCACCCAAAAAACCTAGTTTTTCCCTAACCGTTTAAGTTAAAACCTTTACATTAGTTTTACCAAGGTTCACTAGAAACTCAATGATATAGCGTATTTTGTGCACATTTTCCTCTATGATTATGGGCTTATCTTGGGCATGATGCTGCTAATTTTCCTTTGAATTCGTACTTTTTGCAGATCTAGGCTAAAAGAGGAAACGATGCCGAAATGCCCTTTTTTTTATGGAATTCTGCCATGGATCTCAAAGCGTCGAGGCCTAGCTATTTCCCCATCATCGAGCCTTAGATACCAGCCATGTGATCTTGCCCAAGACTCTCGATCAAGCCATGAAGAGCCGTATTTAGCCCTGCGTTTGCTGCCGCTCGTGCAAGCATTTCTAGAAGGACGCGCACAACAAGATTCTCGCGGGATTCCTCCCAGATTCCTTTTTGGCTACCTTAGGAATATTTCTTTAGGGCGTCATCCCATTTTGTACCTTTCTCCTAGCTGTCTTTTGTCTTCTAGTAACTTGTGAGGGTATTTAAACATTAGTTTTAGGGTTTTTAGGAAAAATACTTATCATTAGGCCATAGTATCATTTTGAGAGCAACCACTCACCTTCCTTCTTGGGATTTGTCACTCCCATTTCTTTGTAGCCATAGCCTTCTTGGGATTTGTCACTCCCACTCCCACACAGACTCTGCAACTTCTCCCATGGCTCGCTCAAAGAAATCCGCCGCCCGCCTCAGCGCTACCTCTAGCCGGCAACCGCAGAACACTCCGTCCACCGCTGCCACTCCTTGCCACCACTGGTACTCTACCATCAGCCTCCACAAAACCCAAAACACGTTCCACCCCTCTCTCCTTGCCGAAGCAACCGCAGCCGACCACCACCGTCGCTGCTACTACCCAATTGCTCCGACGACTACCGTTTCTGTCGTACCCATCGTCTCCCCTGCCAAACAGACTCCACCAACCCCAGCGGTCGTCAAAACACCAACGGCCAGACCACTCACCACCTCACCTCCCAAACCCTCGCCTCTAAAAAAAACTACTCATAAAACCACCGTCACTCCCCCGAAAACCCCTCCAGCCGACGACGAGTCTTCGTCTGGCGAGTATGAGACTGGTTCTGAGGAATCAGCGGACTTCATCGAAACTGCCACTACTGTCCAGCCCGCTCCCTCGACGACAGAGCCGCCGAGTACCTCCGGCACAGCGGCCGTTGATACTTCCACTGCCATAGCTGAGTTTGGTGATTCCTCGGGTGAGGAGGAATCCGGGGAGGAGGACGAGGAATCTGGCGAAGATTCCGGCGAGGAAGAAGGCTCCGAAGAAGAATCGGAGGAGGCTACCGATGATACTCCTAAGGACCAACCCGAGACGATGGCCGCCTAGAGCAAAACTACCATTCCGACGTCCGATGTCCAGATCACTGGATCTATTCCTGGTCCCAGCGGCTTGCCCATGGGCCGTTGCATGACCTCCCGAGGCCGCTCGATCGAACCAGTGTGCTACACCGAGGGCAAGCAGAAGAAAGTCTAACTCCAGTTCCCTCTCGAATCCATAGATGACTCCGAGGATGAAGCCTTTATCCCTCAGGCCAATGAGACCACCGAGGACACCTCCATGGATATTGAGGAACCATCATCCGTTCACCCAAAGCGAAAGGCCCCTGCCACACCAGCTACTTCTTCTCAGCCCAGAAAATCAGCTTGCGTAACCAATAGCTCGGCGAAGGTGCAGATGCCCACTCCTGCCGCCCGTTCTGCCCAGGTAACGCCCGACCTTGCTCATTTGCATGGATGGCTGGACTTCCCTGATAAGCCCAGCAATGATAGGTTGTTAGCCTTGTTTCATGGTATGCTTATTTCCCCTTGTGCTAAAATTGATTCTGAATTCTGTGAG
Organism: Viola odorata; assembly: GCA_963691705.1. Classification (NCBI taxonomy): domain Eukaryota; kingdom Viridiplantae; phylum Streptophyta; class Magnoliopsida; order Malpighiales; family Violaceae; genus Viola; species Viola odorata. The sequence goes on from OY829543.1 coordinate 20,338,599, forward strand.
AAAATAGGCATAGCTGTTAGGATGAATGTGTTGATTGATAATATTGGCTGGCGTCCCTTGTTTGATCTTGTGCACCCCACTTTTCTTGAATTGAGCCCTGAATTCTTTGCTTCTTTTTGGTTTGATACTGCCACGCTTAAACAAAAGGGAAAGGGTAGCTTGCATTTAGGGGCAGATAGGGTAGTTAATTTTTGTTTGATGGATGTTTGGGAGCACCTTTCTGTGGATAAATTTAATGTCATGCTTGGCTTTGTCAAGCAATCTAATTTGGGTGCCCCTTGGTACCTTGGTGCATTTGCTGCATACCCTCCTAAATTTGATGTCACCAGTGCCTTTAAGCAACTTACTGGCAATCCTAATGCCAAGTACACCGCACGAAAGTCTAAAGGCCATGAACTGCGTGACCCAACCCTTCGTGTACTTCACTGTTTCCTTGCCTTCACCTTAGCGGGCAAGACGCAGTCATCGGGCACTCTTTCTGTCCAGGAATTATTCTTTTTGTGGTGTATGCATAACTACTTAAATGCCATAATTACTTACAATCGTAATCCTATTCTTGGTTCCCTTATTACTCGTTTGGCTGTTGAAAAATGTGGTCTTGACGTATCCAATTATGACCTTTATGTGCCTGTTGGTTTTAAATTGCTTGATGCCCGTACCCTTGATGGTAAGGGCCATTTGCGCTTGAAAGGTCGTGTTTTGTGTTTCAGTAAAGGATATACTAGCGGCGCGAAGAGAGTCTGGAGCGCCCAGAATGGAGGAGTGGCCTAACCTGTCCGCAGATTCACCTCTTCCCTCCCCTATTCAGTCTCCCCCTCGCGATGAGCGCCTCGGGCAAGCTGTTCCTGACACTGCCGATGCCCCACCTACTGCTGCTGCCATCGCCGAGACTAATGCTCTACTCCGGACGGTCTCCCTTCTCCAGAACCTTCCTGATAAGCTGGCTTTGAGGCTGCGTCCTCCAGCTAGTCCATGACCCTCTCCCCCAAACTCTTCTATCTCTTTACCTTTGGGCTCGTCTTGTACTTTAATTTGTCGGTGAACAATTTCCTTTCCCCTTCCTCTATTTTCCTTGAACCCCGTTTGTTTGATTCCTTTCTCCACACCGAGGACGGTGTTTTGCTTTAGTGTGGGGATGGGTTTCATACTTTTATGATATGTTTTGTGTGCATTTTTAGCATATTTTGCATGACTGTTTGATTATTATCGTATTACATGAATGTTTGCCCTGCATATGCATGTTTTTGCCCCGATTTGAATTCCCCTCAAAAAGATTTTCAACTGCTTACACTACCCCTGTTTTTAAACTCACATTTGATGGAATACACATAGTAGGCCCACTTCACACAGAATCTTCTTCACCCACTGCACCAAAACCACTTGCACACCATACTGCCTGTTAGCTCTTATGACTACGTCTTGCCCTAGCTGCTTGCAATCAATGAATTTTCTCTCCCGTGAGTGTTTGAGCTTCCACGTCGTACTTTATTTCTGAGTGGATGCATGATCTGTGTGCTGACCGAACTTGCATGAGACCCCTTGGGTATAGACATGATCAGACATGAGAATGCGATGATGTGATTAGGGACTTTTGCACTTTTCTTTGTTATCTTTTTTCTTTTTTTTATCTCCTTACCCATACTGCTCATACCTTCCTTTCACTACCCTTCTAACTGCTTGAGCCATTCCTTTCTTTTCTTAGCAGGTGAGAGATGCCTCCGGCAGTGGTAAGGTGGGACAGAAAAAATCAACATCTTCGATATGGGGGTATTGAGCGGTTTGACCGAGACACTGAGAGTAGACCAAGATGCTGAAAGCAGTTAATTGGCAACTACCACAGAGCGCATCAAAGAGACAAAAGCTCTAGTGTGGGGATACCTGGCAACTCCGCCTAGATATTCAAAAGCAAATCAAAGCACTCCAGTAAGCAATATGGAGACCAATTGCTAGGCCAAGCCGTTTGCATCATGGACGTATTGAAGATCAATCGCCCAAGGAAAATTTTGCTGCTGCAAGTTCAACAATCCATAATATCATATATGCCCCCTCTCTGCTCTAAATCAAAAACAAATTCTAAAAAAAAAATTAAATAAATTCGAATAAAGTGTTTGAGCAGAAGGGAGTACCATCTAGAACTGGAGCAGAGTACTTCAAAGATCAGAAGACCGACGGCACTTTCCACAGAAGATACCCCCAATCTCCTTCAGCGTTCTCTGTCTTGCCCTTGCCGCTGCCATCAGGAGGTCTTTCTCACTGACTTGTGTTTTTTTCCAGCTAAGAAACTTCTATCTTTCCCTCTCTCTACTTTGAACCCCCTCCTTCTCCAATATCATATTTTGTTTTACCCTTTGCAGAGTCTCTATGATCATATGATTGCCTATGCATGTGTTCTTTGTACTCAGGTCGCTATTGCAAATTTAGTTTTGTGCATGATCATTCGCATTGATGAGTGTTAAACACCTAACTCTGCTTCTGAGCTTGAGCGATAAACACCATATCTTGTGAGGATTGCTTGCAGCAGGCTGATATAGGAAAGCTACTCTTCCAGTTTCGTTATTCCTTTAGAGTAGTGCGGAGTTCATCTAGGCAGGAGGGTGGCGTACTGCTTGGTCGAGGCGTAAGTGGTGGCGTAAGTAAGTCTGCGTGTTGTGGATTGAGGCTGTGTGTTCTTGATAAGGTGATGCTTTCTGATTTTAATGCTCGAGGGTGAGCATCGGGGTAGTGTGGGGATGTTTGATAGAGCGTTTTATGTCCATAATTCCGCCCTCTTTTGTATGCCTTTTTAGATCATGATGCTACTTATATTGCTGTGTTTACTCACTTTTTACAGATCAGGGCTAATTAAGAGGAAAATACGAAAAGGATGCTTTCTATCATTTTCTGGAAGTAATAGAGCAGCTAGGCCGAGCAGCGGGACATTCGCGGAAAGCAGCAGAGTCCTAGCGAGAAAAGGAAACAAGCGCATTAAAGGAAAATATCGGATCCGCTCGATTACTGTTCCAGAAGTCCCAATCACAGTAGAAGTCCTATGGGGAGTTGAATTAAAATCGGAATAGGAATTTAATTTGTAATAATTCTATAAATACTTTTAGTAATTAGGTTTTCTGATGGCTTCTCTTTTTCTCCCCTGCGAAAGCTTTCGCACCATCACTGCCTTCGGCATCTCTGTTTTTCTCTTCAATAAACCGGAGCAGTTGCTCCGGCCGGTAATAATTAGGATTTATTTCTTCTTCATCTCTTTTGTTTAATTATGCAATTAATTAATTTATTTGTTTTTATTATTAATATGTGCGGCTAAGTCTTCCTGTTCTTGGTAAGAGTCGATTGAAGGTTGCAAGGGAAGCCGTGAGGTCAAATTGTACTTCATAAATTCTGCGTTGGTACCTTTCTTGTTCGATGATTAATTGTCAATTTACCTAGGTTAATTATTAGCTTGATCACCTAGTAATTAAACTAGAGTATTACGATCATCCTTGTAGTTATACCTAAAGCGAAGCTGCAGGGTAAAGTAGATAACCATACTGGTCCTGACTGGAAACCTGGTATCCCCCAGTTGGATTGAACAAGTCGTTAGGGCAGAGCCTCGAGCGTACTGAGTGTCTCGCCCTAGACGCATCTTACCTCTTCTTCATAGGTATCCGAGTGTTGCCTCCATAAGCGTACCTTAGAGGACGGCGGACTGTCAAGGTTAACCCATAAGCGTACCTTGGGATAGCTTCTATTACGAAGGTAAGTAGGGGACCTAAGCGTACCTGGTCCCTATAGTGCGTCTATCAGCTCGGGGTAGACAATGCTTGCACCAATGACCGGCTGACCATAATTGCAACCGGATACAGATTCTTACTGGGAACTCTTGTTTCTACTGAATTCTTATACCCCCCTTTTTGGTTACTCATTGCTTGGATTACTCAGTCTGTTGGATTGAATTGAGTGTTGATCCCTTAATCCCTGTGTTCGACCCTGCTACAATTATACACAAATTATTGTGTACATTGACTGCAGGTTTTATTATTATTTTGACGGGTTCGACAACCGATCATCGATCTATTTCTTCTTGGACCGAGATGTCCAAAGCCTTGACTGATAAGTATTATCCAGCGTCTACGGCAAGTGTGACCCATAAGCAATTAGTTTCTATTGTTCAAAGAGACGACGAAAGTCTAGGGCAATACCATGAACGCTACAAGAAAATGCAAGCTTTGTACCCTTCGCAAAATTTGAATGATCATGCCCTCATCTAGTATTTCTATGAAGGATTGAAGTAAAATGACAAAGCTTTGTTAGACGCCACAACTGGTGGTTCCCTTTGTGCACGAACCCCAGCTGCAGCTAAAGCCATAATCGAACTCATGGCCAAGACTATTGTTGCCTCTCAATCAGTGGCAAGTAATTCTCAGAATGTCCATATTGCTGCCATGGAAAATCAGTTGACTACCATCACATGCATGCTTCAGAACATGGCTTCGGACAACCTGTCCAGATCAAGGCCTGCCAAATCTGCAATTTCGTAGATCATCCCACGGACGCATGCCCTTATATTCCAGAAGAAATCTCAGTCAATGCAGTAGGGGGATACAATGTCCCTTATGGCCAGAATTATAACCAAGGTTGGAAGCATCCTAACTTCAGCTGGTCTAACAATCCATAGTCGTCCGGCCCTAGTTAACCACAACAGCAACCACATCAGTACGGTAACCAGCCTCCTTTCAACATGCAAAACTTCAGGCCCCGACCTCCATACCAGCATAACCACCGATAGTAGCACCCACCCAAAGATAAAACTTCTGCCCCTCCACCAATTGATTATACCATCAATTACAAGAGTATAATTTCCAAAATTCAAAAATAATTTAGTGTGATGAATGCCGAGATGAAAGAGTTGAAAAATAGAGGTAAACTGCTTGGATAGACAGAAACGAATCCTAAACATGAAGTGTGTGTTATGACCCTCTAAAGTGGTCACGAATTACCTCCAGCCCATCCTGCCCTCGATGCTGAGAAATCCCCAGCATCTGAGCTCAAGCTCAAGAGGAAGAAAAAATAGCCAAAGATTGATGATGTAATGGTAGACCGTATCCGCTCCCCGAGGTGATCTCCAAGGAACGATCCAAATCCACCCGAGTTTACACAAGAATATATTCACCAAATCCTTAAACCCTCTTTTCCCAAATGCCTTATCAAGTCCACGAAGGTCAAAGAAGAGAAAGAAATCTCTGATATTTTCAGCAAAGTTGTCATCACTGCTGCAAGTGATTAACAGTGTACCCCGCTATGTGAAGTTTTTGAAGACCTTGTGCATCAACAAATGCCATATGACCGGGGTTAACAAGATAATTGTGGGTGCCAATGTTTCATCCCATATTCAATAGTGAATCCCTCCTAAGTGTCAAGATCATGGCATGTTTATTATTCCTTGCAAGATCGGGACAATTGACGTTGGAAAAGCCATGTGTGATTTGGGAGCTGGCATTAATGTCATGCCCTTGACAATTTATAACCGTCTAGGCCTTAGTCCCCTAAAAAGTACAAGACTTGCAATCCAGCTAGCTGACCATTCTGTTATCTATCCCGAGGGCGTTATCGAAGATGTTTTTGTCCAAGTTAGGAAGTTCATTTTTCCAGCTGACTTTTACATCATTTCCATGGGAGGTGATGGCTCCGCTAAGGCCACATATATCCTTCTGGGCAGACTATTCCTTGCTACCGCTAGGGCTAAGATAGATTTCCACGACGCTACCATTTCTCTTGAATTTGATTGCCAAATCATTAAATTCAACATGCTTGAATCCATGCGATATCCTTTTGAATTTTCTAGCCTCAATTATATTGATTTAATTGATCCATTTGTCGATAAAATTTCTGAATTGAATTCTGTTGATCCATTGTAGCTTGCCCTCGATAGGGGTCTTACATCAGAAACTCTAGAGGACTTGGCCTCGATGGTCGTTACACCTTCGGAGTTACATTCGGCGGTTGCAGCTCTAGAGGAACAACCTAATCTCTCTCTAGAAACCCCCGTTGTCTCCCCTTATCACGATAATCATGTCAAACTCCCTTCTTCCCTCGAGCAATCACCTATTCTTGATTTGAAAGTCCTACCCTCGCACCTTAAGTATGCTTATCTTGGTGCTGAAAAATCTCTTCCAGTTATTATCTCCAATTAGTTGGCCGAACCAGAAGAGAATGAATTGATCTCTTTATTGAAATAATTCAAAAAAGCTATCGGATGGACAATAGCCGACATCAAGGGCTTGTCACCAGCCCTATGCACCCATAGGATCCATCTTTAGGATGCTAGCAAGATAGTCCGCCAACCTCAGCAAAGATTGAACCCTCCCATGATGGAGGTGGTGAAGAAAGAAGTGCTGAAGTTATTAGATGCTAGACTTATTTGCCCCATATCCAATAGTCCATGGGTGAGCCCCATTCAAGTAGTGCCCATGAAGACTGGCATCACAATCACTACAGGGCAAGATGGTGCTTTGATTCAGACCAGAATTCAGAATGGCTAGCGAGTTTGTATTGATTATCGCCGTTTGAACGCGGCCAAGAGGAAAGATCATTTTCCCCTTCCATTCATTGATCAGATGTTAGAACGCCTCGCGGGCAAGATGTACTATTGATGTTTAGACGGTTATTTAGGCTTCCACCAGATTCTGGTTGGCCTTGAAGACCAAGAGAAAACTACCTTCACCTGCGCATTCGGTACGTTTGCTTATCGTAGGATGCCCTTTGGCTTATGTAATGCCCCTGCCACCTTCCAGTGGTGCATGATGACCATTTTTTTCAAATTCTTCGAAAAAGGCATTGAGGTCTTTATGGATGACTTTACCGTCTATGGTAACTCCTTTTCTGAATGTCTGGCCAATTTGAGGAAGATCCTACAACGCTGTATTGAGACCAATCTGGTCCTCAACTTTGAGAAATGTCATTTCATGGTCAATCAAGGTCTCATCTAGATCCATATCATCTCCAGCAAGGGCATTGAAGTAGATAAAGCAAAGATTGAAGTCATTGAGTCCTTGCCCTATCCCTCATGCGTAAGAGATGTTCGTTCCTTTCTAGGGCATACTGGTTTCTATAGATGCTTCATTAAGGATTTCTTTAAAATCACTCAACCTATGTGTCGGCTGCTTCAAAAGGATGTCGAGTTTGTATTCGATGATGATTGTAAGGCTTCGTTTGATTTGCTCAAGACCAAACTCATCTCCGCTCCCATCATTCGAGCCCCCGATTGGTCCATCCCTTTCGAAATCATGTGTGAAGCAAGTAATCATGCCCTCAACGCCGTTTTAGGGCAAAAGAAGGATAAAGAGACATACGTTATCTACTATGCTGCCAAGTTATTAGATCCAGCCCAACAGAACTACACGACCACAGAAAAGGAACTCTTGGCAGTTTTCTATACACTCGACAAGTTTAGGCAGTATCTCTTGGGCATACACGTTATCGTGTACTCTGACCATTCGACCCTTCGATGTTTATTGACCAAGGTCGACGCTAAGCCACACCTCATTCGGTGGATTTTGTTGCTACAAGAATTCGATATTCTGATCAAAGATAAGAAAGGCAGAGAAAATTTAGTGGCAGATCATCTAAGCAAACTTCCTGCCCAAGATGATTCGCACGTACCTATCCGTAATACTTTTCCTGAGGAATGCTTGTGTCTTGCCCACGTAGTCCATTTTTCTTGGTTCTCAGATATAGCTAACTTCCTACCTACTGGCTCTTTCCCTGCCGACTCTTCACCATTCGAAAAGAAACGCATCCAGAGACAATCAAAGTATTGTGTCTGGTACAACCCCTATCTATGGAAGCATTGTTCCAACCAACCCATCAGGAGGTGCGTAACGATGGATGAAGTGCCCTCGATCTTGAAATTTTTCCACTCCTCGACCGAAGATGGCCATTTTGCAGCTCAGAAGACAACCATGAAAGTCCTTGAGGCTTGTTTGTATTGGCCGTCGATTTTCAAAGACATTACATGTATTGTGCATCATGCCCTTGATGTCAGGCAATAGGCACTTAGAACCAGATGCCCCTGACCAATATCATTTCTTGCGAAATCTTCGACATCTGGGGAATTGACTTCATGGGCCCGTTCCCAAACTCTTTTGGCAACATTTATATCTTGCTGGCCGTCGACTATGTGTCTAAGTGGGTCGAGGCCAAGGCGACAAAATCTGATGATTCTAAGGTGGTCGTGAACTTCCTACGTACTAATATTTTCAACCATTTTGGCACCCCTCGAGCCCTCATCAGTGATCGGGGGACACATTTTTATAATCAAATTATCTCTTCTCTCCTCAACAAGTATGGAGTTACCCATCAGGTCTCGACAGCTTATCACCCTCAGACGAATGGGAAAGCCAAAGTCTCCAACAGGGAAATCAAGTCCATTCTCGATAAAACAGTCAACCAATCTCGAAAGGATTGAAGTTCAAAACTTGACGACGCTCTCTGGGCCTACAGGATAACTTTCAAGACCCCGATCAGAATGACCCCTTATAGATTGGTCTATGGCAAGCCATGCCATCTAGAAATTGAACACAAGGCCTTTTGGGCGATCAAAAAAGTCAACATGGATCTCGGAGAAGCAAGTACACACTATCGCTTGCAAATCCAAGAGCTTGAGGAACTTCGCGACGATGCCTATGAGAACGCTCTTATCTACATGGACAAGACAAAGGCCCATCATGATAAGTTGCTCTTGCCCAAGTCTTTTGTTATCGATCAAAAAGTTCTTTTGTACAACTCCCATTTGAGACTTTTTACATGTAAACTTAAATCCAAGTGGACAGGCCCCTATAGGGTTATAGCTGTATTTGACCATAGAGCCGTCGAGATTCAAAGCCTAGACTCAGACACAATCTTCAAAGTAAATGGCCATCGTCTGAAACCCTTTTACGAAGGATTCAAACCCTTCACAATAGAGGTAGAAGAGGTGGTTAGCCCACCCATCCAGCCCAAGACAACTTGTGCACGTCTAGGCACGGACGTCATAGCAGGTCGCTAGTGACGAGGCCTCGCGCTCGTCTCATCCTTTTATTCCCTTTTTATTCATTTCCAGAAACCTTTTATGCTTTAACTTTTCTTTAATCTTCCCTTTTATTTTTATTTTTATTTTCCTCATCTTATCTTATTGCTTTTATTTTTATTTCCTATATTAATTAGGTTGTTTGTTTTGTCTTTCTATTTAATGTTTTCGTTTTCCCACATTTACACCCCACTAATATTCCTCTTATTAATTGTTCTAGTCCCCTTTTCTCTTTTTTTTTTTTTATTTATTCCTTATTTACTCCAACCTTTTGTCTTCCTCTATCTCTTAACGTCCTTTTCAATTTTGAAAAGGATATCTGTTGGCAGTTGGGATTTGGGAGAGCACAACTCACTTCCTCTCCCCACGCGACACGTCAGCATTAAGGACAAAAATCAAACCCCTCTGACAGCGTGATTCTCTCTCTCTCTGTCCTTTCCACTCTCCCACGCCTTTTCCATTTTCCCACTCCTTTCCCTATCATTTTCAGTATCTCCCTCTCTCACGCATAATCCCCATCTCTATCTCTCTCTACAAACGCAAACAAACCAGCCTCCATGATAAAGAAGCCACGTGGCCCCGACGGACCTTCCTCTGTCGAGGGCAAGACGCCTGCCTCAGCGTCTGCACCTCGATCGTCACCCCAGGTTCCTTTTGATCTCTCTTCTTCTAAAGGTTGGATGAAATTCCATGACAAAGCATCTTTAGACAAACTGCACATGTTTCATTCCAAAGGCGTTAGCCCCTGTGCGCGCCTAGATATGGAATTTCTTGATGACATGCATATAGGGTCTCGTGTGCGAGAGCTCGTGGGCAATATCGGGTGGGAAGCTCTGTTCTTCCTTGAACACCCAAAATTCCTTGAGCTCTCCCTCGAGTTTTTCACTTTTTTTTTAGATTGTGCCTGAATATTTCAAACCTAAGGACAAATCTGCGCCCAACTTGTCTTCCCTTGATGCAATTAATTTTTGATTGATGAATGAATGGTTTGTCTTGTCTATCGATGCTTTTAACTTTTTTCTTGGTTTTGTATCTCCCTCTAAATTGAAAACTCCTAAGTATACTAAAGCTTTGACTGCTTACCCCCCTGATTTTGATGCTAATATCGCTTTTTGAGCGCTGACCGGCAATCCCAATGCCAAGTTCAGCCCTCAAACTTCCAAAGCACATGAGATTAAGGACCCTTGTTTGCGCATCTTGCACCGTTATCTGGCCCTTACCTTCGCAGGTAAGTACAATAATTCGAGGCAGCTATCGTTGCAAGAATTATTTTTCTTATGGTGTATGTTACGTGGGTATAGAGTTAACTTAGGGTACTGGGTTGCAAAGGCCATTACTGGAATTCAACAAAATTCTCGCAGCCCAGCATTTGGTTCTCTTGTTACCTTGCTTGCTTTTAGTCATCATGACCTTGACCTGCAAACTCATAACCAGCTCACCCCTGTTCCTTTTAAGTTATTAGACCCCCGGACCGTTGATGGGATGGGGCACCTTTGTATCTCACAGGGTGTGCTGAGTTTCAGTGCAGGTCTCACACCGCAAAAGGAGCAAGTTTTCGGGACCAAATATGGAGGCGACTTTACATACCCAGAAGCGGCCCAGCCACCGACAAAAGCTCATCCTAGCCACGCAATCTCATCGCGACCCTCAGTCTCTCGTGTACAAGACGATCCTCCTTCGGGCCCCACCATGATCAATGCATCCTCTATCGAACGGCTACTCCATGCCATCCTTACCGAACTTCAGGCATTAAAGACTGAAGTAGCAAGACGCAACCTCCCACCCTCCTGATTTCCCCCAAGAACTAACAATTATCTAGCCCTCGAGAAGGGCTACAAACATTCTCACCCCTTTTATTTTCTCCCTGAACTTTTTTTATTTTTGTTGAACTTTTTTTATACCCTTCCTGCATTGAGGACAATGCGCTGCCTAAGTGTGGGGAGGGATTTTATTGTTTTCTTGTTTATTTCATTTTTGTGTGAATGATTGTTTATTTTCTCGCTTGTTGCATGACTGGATGTTTTGTGAATTTTTTTTCAGATTTTGGATTTTTTTTTCTAGGTTTTTGTTAGATTTTTGCCAAAAAGGTTGCACTGCCAGTTTTTAAACCCCCAAGTATGGACACACACTTTCGACCCTTTGTGCATAAGAATAGACCAACAAGCACCTTGTCTAGATCTAGCCGTCGCACTTTGCCTGTCAAACCTTATATCTGCATCTAGGCCTAAACACCAGCAATCACAATAGCACCCAGTGAGCACTTTTGAGCTTTCATGCCATATTTTCTTCATGTGCGAATAGGATGCTTAACTAGGCATTAGCCGGACTTGTATGATATCCCTGGGTATGGGCACCATTAGACATGGGAAAGTATCTCCCTGCCCAAGAAGAAAATATTCCTCATCTAGCCCTCGCTTCTACCATCCTGCCCTCGATGAGAGCTGTCTTACCATCTCTCATTTTTCCTAACCAAGGAATCCATCCAGGTTTGAGTTTTTTGTTGCCTTCTTTCTCTTCCTTCTCTTCCTATTTTTTCTTTGTCTTATTTCTTTTCCTCTTTCTTCCTCCCTCTTTTCCTTCTTTTCTAAGCCTACCCTTCCCTTTTCTTTCTTTTCGTTGATGCAATGATCTTTTCGATTGATTGATTGCCCATGCATGTGTACTACGTACTCGGATTGATGTGCAAGTCTAGTTTTGTGCTGCGCTAGTTGCATGTAGTTTTGAGCTTTCAAATACATAGCCTTGTTTGCGAGCGTGAGCGTAAACACCTGTCTGGTGAGCATTGTTGGTATATGGGCTGGATGTAGGAAAGTCTAATCTTTAGGGTCGTTACCCTTCTAATTTAAGGCAGGCGATGTCTAGGTGAAGTGGCGTCATTAGCGAAATTTAGCATGGTCCATGGTTTGTTTTTGTGTCTGGGTTAGTTATGGATATCTATGTTTAGGGTGGTTTTCAGTTTTGTTGATGCTCGAGGGCGAGCATCGGGTAGTGTGGGGATATTTGATATAGCGGATTTTGTGCACATTTTTCTCTATGATTATGGGCTTATCTTGGGCATGATGCTGCTAATTTTCCTTTGAATTCGTACTTTTTGCAGATCTAGGCTAAAAGAGGAAAAGATGCCGAAATGCCCATTTTTTATGGAATTTTACCGTGGATCACAAAGCGTCGAGGCCTAGCTGTTTCCCCATCATCGAGCCTTAGATGCCAGCCGTGTGGTCTTGCCCAAGACTCTCGATCAAGCCATGAAGAGCCGCATTTAGCCTTGTGTTTGCTACCGCTCGTGCAAGCATTTCTAGAAGGACGCGCGCAGTAAGATTCTCGCGGGATTCCTCCCAGATTCCTTTTTGGCTACCTTAGGAATATTCCTTTAGGGCGTCCTCCCATTTTCTCCCTTTCTCCTAGCTGGCTTTTGTCTTCTAGTGAGTTGTGAGGGTATTTAAACATTACTTTTAGGGTTTTTAGGAAAAACACTTATCATTAGGCCATAGTATCATTTTGGGAGCAGCCACTTCACCTTCCTTCTTGGGATTTATCACTCCCATTTCTTTGTAGTCGTCGCCGACATCACTGTTCAAACCGGAGCTTTAGTTCCGGCCGGTATTTCTTAATATTGCATTCTTCTTCATTTCGTAGGTCTTTCCCTTTTATGCTTATTATTAAATCTGACTTGCTTATTATTAATATATGTGGCTAAGTCCTTTAGCTTAGCAAGGGTGATTTAAGGGTTGCATGAGGATTGTCACAAGACCTAATTGTGTTTAATATATTCTCTTCACTATATTTACTCGCTTGCCTTTTTAATGCTAGATCTAGATGATTTTGTTAGGAGCTTGATCACCTTTTAATTTACTATTCTAGATCTTCATCGTTTCTTTGGTTATAACTAACGCGAAGCCTTAGAATAGAGTAGACACTAGACGGATTGTCATTAATTTGGTCCGTTCCATCTAGAGCAAGTGAGTGATTAGGGCGGTGTCGCAATCCTGAAAAACTGAGAGGCATTTAGCCCTAGATGTGTCTTTCCTTATCTTCATGGGTGTTGTGAGTATTACCTCCCCGCTTCATGCCTGGGAGGATGGCACAACGTCAAGGCTACCTTATTAACAGTGAAAATGGGGGGTAGCTTCTCATAAGAGGAAAGTAGGAGGCATAAACGTACCTGGCCTCTATAGCGTGTCTATAGCGTGAGAATAGACTATCTGTGCATTGATGACCAACGAGGCTTCGACGCAACCCAAGAAAAAACCCTTGCTAAGATTTCTCATTTCTGATTTTACCTCAGTTAATTCTTTGTCTGCTTTGTTTATGTTTGCTAATTCTTTTAATTTATTATTTACGTCTTTGTTAGCTATCGTGCCCTCGACATCTCTGGTTGACTTGTTTGGCCAGTAAACCCCCCTTATTTGTGCTATCGTGTGTGCATTTCTCTTTATCGTACATTTAGGGCAAGATTTTGTACTTCAATCTCTCAGTGGATCGACCCTGTTACCATTATACGCAAATTAGTTTGTGCATCTAGGCATCAAGTTTAATATTATATTTTACCCATTTCGATGGCGAGTCACTCAATAAAGCTATTTAGTAAGGCTCAAGTTCAAACCTATCACAAATCTAATTCAAGTCTAGATGCAATCCTATGTCCACTTTCAAAGAGGACACTACTCTTAATCCAAGAAGAACTATGACTCTTCTCAAACCTTCACAATACTAAAAACCTAGATCTAACACAAATAGACTAGAAGGAATCTAAATAAGATATATAACAACTAATAATCCATCAAATACAAACTAAGCCTCAAGAAGAAAGTACTTAATCAATCAAGTGAAGCAATACTCTTTGTAAAACCTTTATAAACCTTAGCTTTGCTTGAGAGAGTTTTGAAAAGATGAATACAATTTTAGGGTTTGCTTTATTAAGTCTCAAAAGAGATGAAAACTTGGTATTTTTAGACGAGTGGTTTGTGATCGTTTGATACAATTGGGGGAAAAAAATAATCCAAATTTGGGTAAAAGACAAGGAGAAGAGGCTCTAACGCGATAGACCGCCTTAGAGACAACGACTGGACAAAACAACTAGGGCGTTGTTTAAAATATTTGAAGTATTTTTTTAGTCTCTTTAACTGTACGTAAAAAAATTCAATAATGGTTCAATAGAATACTACTAAAAAATTCAAGCATGCTATATAAGTCCAAATTTAATACTCCCTGTGAACCCAAAAGAATGCCATTTTAGGTCCGGGCATAGAGTTTAAGGAAAAGTTGAGTTTGCTTCGTTTATACCAATTCTACCCCTTGCTCTCTCGAATTTACGAACATGCCATTCATGTAAAAAGAATCATAGTACTGAGTACTTTTTTATTCTAGGTAATACCTTCATCTCTTCTCACCTGCTCAGGCTCCCACCATAGCCAACCACCACCACCATCCGGTTACTCCGACCACCACTATTCGGTTACTCCCACCATCCAACAAAAAATATTTGTATAGAATTTATCGGTATTATATCTAACAAACCCAGCTTAGGAGAGAAAACAACATTATATGGCTCACGGTCTTGCCTCGGCTTTTGGTTATGTTTTGCTCACCAAAATAGAAGTGAATAAGGATGGAGACTGTGTGTTTTTCTTTTTGTTTTAAGGGTCCAGTTTACTTAGTTGATTGGTACTACACACCCAAGATGATACACAAACAAACAACATAAACAACAAGTACGGGAGACTAACTTAGCCGAAGACCAAGGTTCTTGTTTTGGACAAGATTGAACTGAGAAATCAATAAGTAATATTCGATTGAAAGATGACTAAACAAAGTTGAAAACTTGTTATTTTTACTTGACTTAAACCAAGGCTTCCTAAACCTAGGTAAACACCAAATGCGTCCAATTGAAAGGAAGAAGGATATACACTTAACTTAAGCTTTCAACAATTTAGACTAAGTTACAAATGAAGAGTAAAGTGCTATTTATGCAAACGTTAGTTTAGGGCTGCGCTTGAAAGGTAGATGGGCTTGACTGTTCGGCAAGGACTATAGGAAGGCCTTCAACCTCCTGAAATAGAAGCTGGTTACAACACCAGTGATGCAAGCATCAGACTGGATAAAGCCATTTGAGATCATGTGTGATCACGTGCTTATCGAGGGCATGATCAAATAATTACAACTTATCACCTGCTACAAAAAGGATTGAAGACAGTGGTAAGAGGTTCGATCCACAGAGATTGGTGAAGACGTGGGCTAGACAAGGCCAAATATAAAATAAAATAATAAAAGGAACAATGGGAGGTTTTGGTTGGCTGTCACTAGCATGGAGCGGGGTTGAATCCAAAGATCCCATTAAGATGAAGAAAGACACGTCTAGGGCTGAAAGCCTCTCAGTTTGTCAGGCTCGCGACACAGCCCTAATCAATTGCTTGCCCTGGACGGATGAAACCAGAAATACCCGAGGACACCAATCCAGTTGCCTGTTCTTACCTTGCAACTTCCCTGCTACGTTTTCATTACAAGGGCGACAGTAATCATCGAGGTCTCGTTATTATTTAGCTAGACTCTTAACTACCCCTTGACGAATGAACAAGAAACCGGTTAAACAAGCAAATACCACAATAAGAGTTTATGAAGAACGATTTGACCTCTTAACTATCCTTTTGCAACCCTCAAAACACCCTTGCTAAGAATAGAGAAACTAGCTACTCATGCCATAAAACAAATAAACAAAATAACAAAAGATAGTGATAATAATTGGTGAGATTTGTACCCGGGGCAGGAAGAATCCTGGAGATCTTCACCTCTGAGGGGGTGGTCCTCGCCGCTGCTACACCTGCAAGGCACCGGAGGGGGTCCCCGGCGTAGGTACTCCGACGCTCAAGTCAGTATAAGTGATGGATAAAAAGGGGTAGGTAGGAGTAAGAGTGAGAGAGAGAGAGCCCCCCCCCGTTCTACCTAGGGAGGTTATTTATAGGAGATCTAGTGGGGCATTATCTAGGGATGCTAACGCTTATGGCATACCGGGTGTGGGAATAAGTGCCATACCGTGTTGGATGGGCCCCCCTCCGCTGACGTCGACCACCCCCCGGTAGCAGGACGAGCAGGAGGCCAGGCTAGCCCTACAGTAGATGAAGATGACATACCCTCTGTCAAGACTAAAATATTAATAGTTATCATAAGCCCAACCGAAAATGAGCCCAAGTGTTTACCAAGAGCTCCATTCTCGGTATCTGGATGAGTGTTATCTCCTCTGCGTCGCGGCAGGCTTGTAAAAATCTTCGAGTTTCTCTGACTCTTTTGATGTCCACGTCATAGATTCTTATTTTCAATATTTACCAAAAATGCTGTATCTTTGAACTGGTTGTATTAGGTAGATGATAACAGAGCAGGTAACATGAGCTAATAGCTTGTGATAACTATTGGATATGGAGGAGATGACGACCAAATTGATAAGGTGACGATAAGTGATGCTTCTGCCGATACCTTGCTTCTCGATAAGCAGGTTCTGGCGACCATTCATGAAAATAGGGTATATGTGGTATAGTGGAAACGTCCAACATATACTGTCACATGTGTTGCTGGGAACACGAAGAATGCTACTAGCTTGACGGTGCGGGCACAGGTGACAATTCTCAATATAGGAACCCATTCGTCGTCAAGTGACCATTTCTTGTTAAGTGCCAAAGAATGAGCTGGTGATGCTGCTAGCTTGTTAGAAGCCATTAAGTGTCATTCCCGTTAGGTGGTATTAGCTTGTCGGGGCTGTTATGTTGTCGTTGACGTTTGTAGACTGTTGCTTCGTTAATCTGGTTGGCTTGCAAGAAAACACCAGGACATAGCCACAACTAAAGTAGAATATGAAGATTTATACTTCATGCAGAGAGAAAGAAATATGGCGATGATGGACCAGAGGTAACAAGAAGACAAGCCTCAAGGCTCAGAGCCCAACTGAAAATGGTTGACAGGATCGATAATAACTATGCGCCCACAACCCAATCAAAAATGGTCCCGGTATGTAATACCGATAACGTGCCTCCATAGCAAGATAATAATATTGAAGCGAGATGATATTGTTAGAGATGGATTACTACACCAAGCGGTAGGGCTGCTGTAATGAGATATCATTACTGAAGATAAGTTTCCACAAGCGATAACGCTGGTCATAAACCAGAACTGATAATCCTGGCCATAAACTAGAATGTTGTCTATAAAGCTGTAATAACGCAACACTGTAATGAAGCAATGTCATAACTTGCTAATGAAGATGGTGTCATCACAAGGCCACCATGTAGTTAGCCAAATGATGGGCAGATAATAATAGTAGAGTATTCTTCTTGATATCGCGACATGACTACGCATGGGCGCATTTCAGCATCTGTGTAAGGTAACGCTGTAGGTGGATAATAATAGAATATTCTCCGAGACATCGCGACATGGCTACGCATGTGCGCATTTTTATGGCAGAATAAAATATCTTCGCGAGGTAACGCCGCTCGCTAGATAATAGATAACAACTAGGAGATAACTTTTAGAAATAAAACTCATGATAAGATAGTGAGATATCATACCAGATATTTCCGACAATATGCATTGTATGATCGATATCAGCAAGATAGAATATTACGGCGTTATCGCCTTTTACATTTTTCAGCCCAGAATATCATTCTAAAGGCGTTGCTGCTCTGAGTATTGCAGTTATCCCGTAGATAAGACAATTCACTCACTGAGATGACTTCGGGAGCAAGAGCCTCACTGCTAGCGCAGGAAGGAGATATCGCAGATATAAACAGTGATTCTCCCAATACCGTGGGTCAAAGATGGTGTACCATTACTCTTATCACTGAGGATGTATTCCTTCTCTAACGACAAAAGATTCCCCGTAGGTAGTCATGAATTCTTGTGTAATGTCGCTGCCTTTGTAGGCATTAGTCTCTTCACTATTTCGATATTTCATCAACTTTCCTGCACATTCTCAAATGTTGCCTTAGCATGTTAGCAAAAATAACATGTAATGATAAACATTAATTACCTTTACAGGCGTTCACCCGCGTATGCTGGGGTGTCGCTAGTATTGCTTTCTCATTCGGCCTCGCTGAATCCGGCCCTACCGGGGTATTACTCGTATCATCTTTCCATCCAAGCTCGTTGGATCCGGCCTTGTTGTAAGCCACCTACAATATTGACGTGGTTTTACGCCATAAGCTACCTACAATTTGTGCGGTTTTATGCCGTAGCTACCTGCAATATTGACGCGGTTTTACGTTGTAGGCCACCTACAAATTGTGGGGTTTTATGCCGTAGCTACCTGCAATATTGCACTCCTTCACATTGCCCATGAGTATCTGCATTGTTAGCTGTACAAATACACTAACAGAGTCTGCTAACTTTGGTTAGATTCCTCTAAGAATGTTAAGGATAGTGAAGATATTAAAAATAGAGGTAAGGAGAAAATGATAATATTAAGGATAACGGCGATACCTTGAGGGAATAAACAAGGAACTCAGCCATTGTTTAATTCCCGTCCACTTCCTTCGTCCACTTCCTTGCATTTACGAACAAGAGTGACATATCGTCCGAGGCCATTGCGATAATGAGAGGATGGCTATATGAAATTGTGAGAGCTTTTCGAACGGGGTAGATGTTCACCCGATAAATCATATAAATATTCATCCGGGGTAGATATTCACCCAATAAAATTATGAGATTTTAACCTTTCTTCAACCCGTAGAGTCACTTTGAAGCTCAATAACGCCTCGTTAACATCTATATCTCACTTAGATGTCTTGATAAGAATTGTAGCCCTTCGAATTACCATCAAATCAAGATATTATACAGAATATTCCAAGCACGTACAAAAAAGATATGATTTTTTCCGTGAAACTCAATATAGCTGGAATCATGAATCTTAAACCTAGAACTTTGAATCTCAATAACGCCCAGTTAACGTCAATATCTCACTTAGATGTCTTGACAAGAATTGTAGCCCTTCGAATTTCCTTCAAATCGAGCTATCATACACATAATTCGGAGCGCATACAAAAACAATATGATTTTCCTCGTGAAACCCAATATATCTGGCCAGAAATACATTTTTCTCCAAACCAGATACTGTTTACTACTGTTCACCGGTAGCAATCTGTTTACATGGAAGCTACTGCTGATGTGGAAGCACTGTTCATGCGGCTGCTACTGTTGACATGGAAGCCAGATGCTAATGTTGATGCGGAAGCCACTGTTCACGCTTTCATCTAAATATCATACAAATTGCCATTATAATTAATTGGCATAAGTCACTGTTCACCTTTTCCTTTCCCGTTTGCCTGCTTCCTTCTTTGCTTTGTTTTCCCGTTACCTTTCCTTGCCCATTATCATCCTTTCAACGTTATCTCTTCTTTCCCGTCATGTCGCTAGTGTTAGGTGAACCCCGTACGCTTTTTGGGCGTCATCTACATGTTGTTGCCGTGGAGATAGCGTTATGTCGCCGGACGCCTAACGCGTTAACTCTCTTTTCTTGTTTGCTTCTTTTCCCGTTATCTTATTTTATCCTCCTGCTAACATGGCTTTTTCCCATTAACATCGCCCATGAGCTTGCTTCCATTGTGTATGTCGTTACTGTACTTCTCGCTATCTTGTTACTTGCCACGTAGACCCGTTACTTGATTCATTTATATCCTGTAGCGATGATAATTGTCTACGTTAACTCATCTCTATCGCTCATCTCCGTCTAACAATCTCCTAGCGGCACCCACAAGGAACGAAGACAAGGCAGAAGATGAAAATGCAGACTTATCATAAGCAGACATTAAGACATTCAAAACCATTCTACTAAACCCAGTTCTCGACTTCACCATTGCAGAATACTACGGCTGCTGCCGCTTTTCTTCTTCTCCTTCAGCAGGGTAGGCTGAAATCAAAGTAGTTCCAGCAATGACATCTGGTTGAGGAATTTGGTCAAATAGGTGGCATCTGTAGTTTGACTTTGATAGCTTGCAGTAGATGTCGGTTGATTTACTTTAGGAATTATACTCATGAGATGATTCCGATGCGGAAAAAGGCAAAGATGACGTTCCGCTGAGTTCCTTCTCTGTTTTCTATTCTTCCAATTGCTCTTGACTAACTGTTAACATTGTCGTGGTTTATTGTTTTCGTTCATCATCATCTGCTAACGTGGCAGAAAATGTTTACACCTTTATCTTCCCGTTCTTACTACCCGTTACTCTCTCCCATTAACGTCGTCTGTCGGCCTGCTTTTGATACCATTCTTCTATCACTGTTACCCGCTAGACAACACACATGATGGTGGGGCATGGCGGATGATGACGCGTGGTAGAAATCCCATTTGCTGTTGTAGCAAAGTAAGTAATGATGACGGACACGATGTTGATCCTGGCCATGTAGAATATAAAAATAATGATCATCAATTTTCTCCCTCTTTTCCCGCTGGTCTTTATTTTCCTTTACCAATTTTCTTCTGTCATCCTCTCTTTCTAAGGCTACCTCTAGTTAATTGACCTTGGAACATAGATTCCCGGAATATAAGAGCCCGTCAACATCACCGCATGTCGAGCCCGTCACAATTAATACACTACGATGGCGATTAAAGCTGTACTAGCTTACTGGTAAGATTGAGATCACTTTCTTTTAGCTTGCTGCAGCGTCCCATGGCATCAATGATGAGGATGCGCAAAGGTTGAAGAAGATGGACTCGGTTATAGAAGATGGGCTTTATCATTAAAAGCCCAATTAATAGAGAAAAGTGGGTATGTTCCTTTCTGTAGTTATTCCTTTCCCGTTAACTTCCTTTCCTATTTATTCAATCCTTTTCAAGCAAGGATGCCAAGACACTGCCATCTTCCTCTAACGTACCCGATAACATACCCGGCAAGGTACCCGTTAGCATACATACACAAAAGTCAAACTCCTATCTTATCCCGGATAAGAAAACAGTGTAGAAGCTCTCTAATTATGGATTTTAATTTCTGAATTCCACTGCTGCTGCTAATTCTATTACTGCTTCTATTGTTATCTCGGCGACCCATGAAGGTAGTGTGAAGTACAATCATGGTGGCCCTTGGTGGTTGTGGAAATCATGCTTTGTCCTTAATTGCATGCGGTGGAGATTGGCCGCCTCAAATTGAAGAGATGATGATGGGTTTCCAAATGCAAAACCCATTTTTCAAAAATAAAGAGATCCTTGGCAGTGACGACGTCAAGAAGTAGAAAGAATGATGAACCCGAGAATCAAGCTAGCCAATAAAAAATTTCTTCTGATTTCCCTCACTCTTTTTCTTCTTTTCCATATCCGATCTTTCTTTTGAACATATAACAATAGATTATTGGTATAGACTGAGATCATCAAATACGAGCAAAACTTGAATCACCCTTTTTCAGATCTGATCTTTTTGTCTTATAACAATGAAATGATCATATAAACTCATATCATCAGATCCCAGCAAGACTTAAATCATGTGATGAACCCATAACCAGACAAACTAGCAGCGACGATGGAGACTAATAAATATGAATATGGAGAGGAGAGCCTTCAGATCTCAAGGGACTCACTTGATGATCTAAATGCTCTCAATGAAAGCACCATTTGGATAATAATTGGTGAGATTTATACCCGGGGTAGGAAGAATCCTGGAGATCTTCACCTCTGAGGGGGTGGTACTCGCCGCTGCTACACCTGCAAGGCGCCAGAAGGGGTCCCCGGCGCAGGTACTCCGACGCTCAAGTCAGTATAAGTGATGGATAAAAAGGGGTAGGCAGGAGTAAGAGTGAGAGAGAGTAGAGAGAGAGAGCCCCCCCCCCCTTCTACCTAGGGGGGTTATTTATAGGAGATCTAGTTGGGCGTTATCTAGGGATGCTAACGCTTATGGCATACCAGGTGTGGGAATAAGCGCCATACGGTGTTGGATGGGCCCACCTCCGCTGACGTCGACCACCCCCCGGTAGCAGGACGAGCAGGAGGCCAGGCAGGCCCTACAATAGCTGAAGATGACATACCCCCTATCATGACTAAAATGCCTTGGGGGGTATATTAATAGTTATCAGATAGATTGCATAAAAGAAGAAGAACAAGAAGAAGAAAAACTATTAAATCTTACCGACCGGAACAGCTTAAAGAAGATCTGGGCTGCCACCCAAAAAGGGGTAGGAGAGAAAAAGAGGTTGCCAATGTTAAGGATGATGGAATATTTACAATGAATGGGGTGTGTTTAGTAAACCCTAAAACTAAAGCCTTAAATATCCTAACAACCCACAAAATGAGAAAAACCAACTGAGGGGGGTACAAAACATGGAAATATCTCCTCTAACTTGAAGAGGGAATGTGCTGGAAGGGAATCTTTATGGGATCCCGTGAGAATCTTTACGAAATATTCCTTTCGGGCGTCAAGGCCTCGACGAAATCATTTAGGGCAAGACGACTTGATCAACAGCTAGAGAATATTCTGGGAATATCCTAGAGT
This sequence comes from Viola odorata, assembly GCA_963691705.1. NCBI lineage: Eukaryota > Viridiplantae > Streptophyta > Magnoliopsida > Malpighiales > Violaceae > Viola > Viola odorata. Next base: position 20,361,090 of record OY829543.1, read on the forward strand.
GGAAAATGGAATCTGCATGGAACCTTTTGGAGAATATTCTTGGGGATCCGTGCGGAACTTTCTAGAAGGTATCAGATGGGACACGTGGGAGCCTACGAGCAAGGACACATGGAAATAACACTTTTGGTGCATCCAGGGCTCGATGATGGAATCAACGGCAGGGCCTCGATGGTAAAATAGGTGTCTTGACCTCGACGCTAATCTTGATGCTTGAAATCCGCAGAAATCACCCGAAAAGCATGTGTATATTTCTCCCTTTTGGCCTAGATCTGTAATGAAGATGGGAACAAGGGAAAATTAGTAGTGTCATGCCATAAATCAAGTTAAGAATGAAGGAAAAATCATGCATAAAACACACGCTATCAAATATCCCCACACTGCCCAATGCTCGCCCTCGAGCATTTACAAAATTAAAAACCAGCCCTAAGGCATAAGCACAATCGACCACAACACAGGAATAAACAAACCAATCAATTGTCCAGACCTCGATAAGACACTCCCTGCCTAGACGCTCACTTGCATTAAACCAGAGGGATAACGACCTCAAAGGTAGAACTTTTCCACATCAGGCCTAGCCATGAGCAATCCTCACCAGAAATGTGTTTACACTCTCACTCGCTAATAGGGTTATGTGTTTAGTCACTGAAAATGCATATCAATCCGAGTACGTAGTAAACATGCGTGGGCAATCTAGCAATCAAAAAAGAACTTTGCATCATGAAAAAGAGAGGAAAAGAAAGGGGAAGCATGGGTTTAGAGAAAAATCAAGAAGGTATAGAAGAGACAAAACAAAAGGAAAAAGGAGAAAATAAAAGGAAAAAGGAAAAGAGAAGAAAGGAATGAGATAGAGAATAGAGATAACCAACTGGTTCGAGGGATTCCTTGGCCGGGAAAAGTGAGAGGCGGTGAGTAAGCACTTGCTAGAGAAGGCGCGACAACGAGGGCTAGACGATGACTTCTGCATTCTTCAGTAGGGGAGGTCTTGATCTACGTCAATGCCATGAGCTGGTGGCCTTTTGCTTGTTTGCTGTGTCTGCTCTGTTTTTATTTGATTTTTCTTTTCTCTTTTTTTTCATTTTTTTTCCTTTTTTTTATTTGAAGTAGGCACAAATCTTTCTTCCTCGGCTCACTCTTTAAATTCTTGGAGCTGAAGCTGGCAATCTTTGAGTATTTCTTCTTTGAATGATTAGCGTCGAGGGCTTGATGCTTGGACTTCACTTCCCCACACTTATGTTTTGTTGTGGTGAAGAAGCGATCTTGTGTTACCTTTTTGCCCTCAACTTCTGATTCTAGCAGTTGCTCTGTCTTGCCCTCGATCTTTGTCTTCTCCCCATTTGGCCTTTTCGCGTCTAGCCCTTGCTGTTCTTTAAAAATTGCTACTAACCTGCCAAGGAAAGATAAAGGAAATGACTTTGAATGGTTAGAAGATAAATAATGAGAAAAATGAGAGATGGAAGAAAGGAGGGGGGAGAAGAAAAACAAAGGAAAGAAAGAGAAAATAAAATGACGCGAAGGCTTTCGTCATATTGCTGCTTTCCCAAGTCTAATGGTGCCTATACCCAGGGATATCATGAAAACCTAGCTAGTTCCTAGCTATGCATTCAAATCACACATGAAAAAGATACGGCATGGAGGCTCATTGTGCTCACAAGGTGCTAAATATGACTACTAGTATCCAGGCCTCGATGCAGACAAAAGGGGCAACAAGTAAGGAGTGCAAGAATTGGTCTAATCATGGAGAATGGTAGTTCGTTCGACTGTGCTCAAGTCATGTGCTCATGCAAAGGGGTTTTCAAAACTGGGCAGCGAGGTCTAGTGAAAGCCTACAGAAAACTGAGAGGAAAAATCAACAAATTTTCCATAAAATTTAGAGATGGAGCTGGCAATCTTTGCGTATTTCTTCTTTGAATGATTAGCGTCGAGGGCTTGATGCTTGGAATTCACTTCCCCACACTTATGTTTTGTTGTGGTGAGGAAGTGATCTTGTGTTACCGTTTTGCCCTTGACTTCTGATTCCAGCAGTTGCTCTGTCTTGCCCTCGATCTTTGTCTTCTCCCCATTAGACCTTTTCGCGTCTAGCCCTTGCTGTTCCTTAAAAAGTGCTACTCACCTGCCAAGGAAAGATCAAGGAAACGGCTTTGAATGGTTAGAAGATAAATAAGGAGAAAAGGGAAAGATGGAAGAAAGGAGGAGGGAGAAGAAAAACAGAGGAAAGAAAGAGAAAATAAAATGATGCAAAGGCTTTCTTCATATTACTACTTTCTCAAGTCCAATGGTACCTATACCTAGGGATATCATGCAAACCTAGCTAGTGCCTAGCTATGTATTCAAATCACACATGAAAAAGGCACGGCATGGAGGCTCAATGTGCTCACAAGGTGCTAAATGTGACTACTAGTGTCCAGGCCTCGATGCAGACATAAGGGGCAACAGGCAGGGAGTGCAAAAATTGGTCTAATCATGGAGAATGGCAGTTCGTTCGACTGTGCTCAAGTGATGTGCTCATGCAAAGGGGTTTTCAAAACTGGGCAGCGAGGTCTAGCAAAAGCCTAGAGAAAACCGAGAGTAAAAATCCATAAATTTTCCACAAAACAAGCATACATGCAACAAGCAAAAAATTAAACATGCAGTCAAGCAATCGCAATTAAAACAAGAGAGTAGATAAAACCCTCCCCACACTTAGGCTTCACATTGTCCTCAATGTGAGAAGGGCACAAACAGGAAAGTTCTGAAAAATAAAGAGTGAAGCAGAAATAAAAAGGGGAAGGAACGTGGGTTGTCTCCCACAGAGCGCCTTAGTTATCGTCGAGGGCACGACGTTGGTTGTTCGAACTTCTATCAACCAATTCTACTAAATGCTTTCCATCCTCTTAGTTTGATGTGAATTATCGCATGAAGTGGATGGTCTAGTAGCAAAGCATCCTACAGGCAACCATAATATGATTCAAATATTAATTTGGGTTCCCACAAAACAAAGAGGAAAAAATTGTTATGAGTGAAAGGTGATTCAAGAAAAGGACCAATATAATCAGAAAGTTTAGAAATCTCCCTGTCACACATAACGGCTTTAGAGCTCAAGTCCTTGATTATCTCCTCCTCAATCTCTCTTAAATCCTCATTCTCAATACCCCCCGGCTTTAATTCTGCGTCTAGGGCAAGACGACTGTCGCAATATTTCATGTGGTGAAAAGCCTCAAAAGCCTCAATTCCTTAGCCCACCAAAGTGTCAGAACAGTTCTGGAGTTGACTTGGCAAATTTGGTTGAACAACAACTTCTACCTCTAATTCTGCGTCGAGGGCAAGACGCTCATCGTAAAAATCTGGCAGATTTGCATCGCTCAACATTGTGACTGCACTGGCCTTGAACTCCTGGCTCTGACGGAAGACATCTTGGACCCTCCAATTTTAGCTCATTCGTAGGCATGAAAAGGTCCTCTAACCCATAATACTCATCATCTTGGTCATGACACTCAGATGGCAACTCCCATAGAATGGCGGTGGGCAAATTCTCCTCTTTACTTAAATAGTCGTCACTATCTAAGTGCTGCAAATATCGGTCTATGGGAGTGATAGGGTGACTCATAGTCTGATTAGGTAGAGGTGTTGGGGCTAAAAGTTCAAGTTCAGGTGCTGGGGCAACGTCGAGGGCAAGACGATCGGGTAGGCTTGTGAAGTTTGCTTCAATGTCCTCTTGACGCCACTGCTCCTTAAGCTCCTGCATGGTTAAAGTCATCTCTTTTGTTTGATTTTCCAAGTTAATTAATCTCACCTTTTTTGTTTTAGGTGTTGGGGCAGCGTCGAGGGAAAGATGATTGGTACTACACACCCAAGATGATACACAAACAAACAACACAAACAACAAGTGCGGAAGAGTAACTTAGCCGAAGACCAAGGTTCTTGTTTTGGACAAGATTGAACCGAGAAATCAATAAGTAATATTCGATTCAAAGATGACTAAACAAAGTTGAAAACTTATTAGTTTTACTTGACTTAAACCAAGGTTTCCCAAACCTAGGTAAACACCAAATGCGTCCAATTGAAAGGAAGAAGGATATACACTCAACTTAAGCTTTCAATAATTTAGACTAAGTTACAAATGAAGAGTAAAGTGCTATTTATGCAAACATTAGTTTAGGGGCTGCTCTTGAAAGGTAGATGGGCTTGTCTATTCGGCAAGGACTGTAGGAAGGCCTTCAACCTCCTGAAATAGAAGCTGGTTACAACACCAGTGATGCAAGCACCATACTGGATAAAGCCATTTGAGATCATGTGTGACCACGTACTTGTCGAGGGCACAATCAAATAATTACAACTTATCACCTGCTACAAAAAGGATTAAAGACAGTGGTAAGAGGTTCAATCCACAGAGATTGGTGAAGACGTGGGATAGTAAATAAAGGTGTAAAATCAATGAGGGGCTTTTGGTTGGCTAACAAGTTAACCAAGAGAGATAAGAGCTAATGAAAATAGGAATAATATGAAAGATAGGAAGACAGAATAATAAATAAAGGTGTAAAATCAGAAAGGAGAGAGATTCTTAGCAAAGGATTTTCTCAGGTTGCATCGAGACCTCGTTAGTCATCGATGTAGAAATATTATACTCTAGTGCAATAGACATGCTATAGGGGCCATGCTTTCACGTAAACCCCCTACTTTCTTTCTTAAAAGAAGTCACCCCCCGTTTTCACATATGAGGTGGCCTTAACGCTTTGGTATCCTCCCAGTTACCTCTCTTATCACCAAAAGGTAACCTTGACACTTCAGCCTATCACTAGCACGTAGCGGATCTGAATCCAAAGAGCCCATGAAGATGAAGAAAGACACGTCTAGGGCTGAATGCCTCTCAGTTTGTCAAGCTCGCGACACAACCCTAATCAGTTGCTTACCCTGGACAGATGAAACCAGAACTACCCGAGCATACCAATCCAATTGCCTGCTCTTACCTTGCAGCTTCCCGGCTATGTTTTCACTACAAGGGAGACAGTAATCATCGAGGTCTCATTATTAGTTAGCTAGACTCCTAACTACCCCTGACGAATTAACAAGAAACCAGTCGAACAAGCAAATACCACAATAAGAGTTTATGGAGAACGATTTGGCCTCTTAACTATCCTTTTTCAACCCTCAAAACACCCTTGCTAAGAATAGAGAAACTAGCTACTCATGCCATAAAATAAATAAACAAAATAACAAAAGATAGATTGCATAAAAGAAGAAGAACAAGAAGAAGAAAAACTATTAAATCTTACCGACTGGAGCAAAGCTCCAGTTTAATTACAACAACAACTTGAAGAAGATCTGGGCTGCCACCCAAAAAGGAGGAGGAGAGAAAAAGAGGCTGCCAATGTTAAGGATGATGGAATATTTACAATGAATGGGGTGTTTTTAGTAAACCCTAAAATTAAAGCCTTAAATATCCTAACAACCCACAAAAGGATAAAAACCAACTAAGGTGGGTACAACACATGGGAATATCTCCTCTGACATGAAGAGGGAATGTGCTAGAAGGGAATCTTCATGGGATCCCGTGAGAATCTTTACGCAATATTCCTTTCGGGCGTCGAGGCCTCGACGAAATCATCTAGGGCAAGATGACTTGATCAACAGCTAGAGAATATTCTGGGAATATCCTAGAGTGGAAAATGGAATATGCATGGAACCTTTTGGAGAATATTCTTGGGGATTCGTGTGGAACTTTCTAGAAGGCATCAAAGGGGACACATGGGAGCCTACCAGCAAGGACACGTGGAAATAACACTTTTGGTGCATCCAGACCTCGATGATGGAATCAACGGCAGGGCCTCGATGGCAAAATAGGTGTCTTGACCTCGATGCTAGTCTTGATGCTTGAAATCCACAGAAATCAATCGAAAAGTATGTGTTTTTGCATATTTCTCCCTTTTGGCCTAGATCTGCAATAAAGATGGAAACAAGGGAAAATTAGCAGTATCATGCCATAAATCAAGGTAAGAATGAAGGGAAAATCATGCATAAAACACACGCTATCTATGTGAAATGCTAGTGATTTAGCCGTAGGAACTTTCCTCGGCCAGAAAATAGACAAAGACCCATACGTGATTTACTATACATCCAGGATGCTTGATGATGCTCAACGAAATTACACCACCATGGAAAAAGAATTGTTTGCTATTATTTTTGCCTTAGACAAATTCCATTCTTATTTACTCGGCACTAAGTTGATTATTTACTCTAATCATGAAACTTTAAGATACCTCTTGACCAAGAAGGAAGGGAAGCTGAGACTCATCAGATGGATCCTTCTTCTTCAAGAATTTGACATAGAGATCAGAGACAAAAAAGGCAAAGAGAACTTGGTGGCAGATCATTTGAGTCGGATATTGAGAGATGCTGAGACAGACCCAGTCCAGGAAGATTTTTTGAACGAGCAACTATTCCTAGCCCTAGGGAAGAGCTCGTGGTACTCTGATATTGCCAACTACTAATCCCCGGGCAAATTCCATGGAGATTTCTCAGCAACCGAGAAAGAGAAGATCATGAGGGACTCTAAGCATTATATATGGGATGATCCTTATGTATGGAACATTGGAAAGGATCAAATCCTTCAACGATGCGTACTCCAGGATGAGATTCTATCCATCCTTAAGTTTAGTTACTCCTACGCATGTGGTGGACACTTCGGCCCCAAGAGAACAACTCTAAAGGTCCTGGAATGAGGTTTTTTCTGGCTTACTTTATTTAAAGATTCCTATTCCTTTTGTAAATCTTATCCTAACTGCCAAAAGACCGGTAGTATTACCGCTAAGAATCATATGCCACTAACCCCAATTCATTTTTGTGAGATTTTTGATGTATGGGGGATAGACTTCATCGGTCCATTCCCCAATAAAGGAGGGAACATGTACATCATCTTAGCAGTAGACTACTTGTCCAAGTGGGTGGAAGCAAAGGCAACTAGAGTAGATGATGCCAAGATGATCTCCTTGAAGACCAATGTTTTGACCAAATTTGGGCTTGATAACAATAGACCTAACGCCCCGGGTATTTTTGTCTTTGCACCTGACGTTAGAGACAGAACGCTGTTATACCTACCGGACGGACGACCTCGAGGCCTTCACCCTTTATCAAGCGATTAGCGCTGGGATGTCCGACATCAACCGGGGGGAGGGGTCCCATGAGGTCACTTTGTCATGACCAGGCGTTATCCCGTCCCCGGCTGAGCTTGCCTTTCCTGGAGGGAGGAAGGCATGCGTTACCTTGACTAGGTGACACCTACCCCCATATACATAAGTAATGCAATGATAGCACACCGTTGACGGGAAGGCCAACCACCTAACAGACCCGTTAGCGCCCTTCATGGCCGAGCCCCCAGTAAACACCCCATTCTTCGCCTATAAATACCCCCATAATCAAGGAAGAAGGTAAGCCTGATATAGCTGGCAAAAGCTCTACTACTTTGACTACTCATACTAACTTAAGCATCGGAGTGTTTACGCCGGGACCCCCTCCCGGCGCCTTGTAGGTACACCGGTCAACTGCGGGCGTGGAATCCAAGGAGCCATTCTCCCCTTCTACCCTTCGCCAACAGTCAGAATCTTATCATATTGGTGCTCTCGTTGAGAGCTTTGGTTCTATTAAGTGAGCATCCTTAATAACCAAGCTCTATTCTTTTCGAAGATAGAAGCATTATGGATTCTGACTCAGATCCTGTGCTGTCCCAGTCTTCTAGCCTTCCATTCTCTACTCGTAGGCGACTTTTCCCTTTCGCCACTTCAGATGCTTCTACCACGGTACAAGAAATTCCTCTAGGAATGTCGGATCTCTCCTTTGAACAAACAACGGGAACATTTGTGTCCTAGGCATATACTCCTTTATCCCAGATGGCGGGACCCAGTCATTCTACTCCCCATTCAAGGGGACCTGCAGTAGACAGTACAAGTAATCCCTTTATGAATTCAATATCATCTCTTCAAGCTCAGCTGGATCAGCTGACAGAGTTAGCCGCTGAATTCACGCCTCACGTTTCAGGACCGAGCGTGCCTTCTCAAGTAGTTTTTACCCCGCTTATCGTCACCGAGAGACCATTGTCACCTCGGCCCTGTAGGGGTATCCTGTTAATGTTACCTCTAGCATCAGTCCCTGTCGGCCCTATGCAGCTTGCGTATAGGTACGCTGAGCCTTCCGCGCAGTGTGCGAGGGAGATTCCCATTTCTGAAGGGGAGCGTTGGTATGAGGAATATAGAGATCGTTGGAATGACAGGTGAGATGAGGCGTTCAAGGACCAATCTCCCAGGCATAGTGAAAGGTCGAGTAGTAGGAGGCAACTAACCTGTACTCCTAGAAGTCGCAGTCGATCTCCTAGGCGGCATCATGAGCACGACTTCTGAGCTCAGAGGCACCCTGACGAAGTTCTTCCTCCTCACCGACCTCGTGAAATCCCTGACGATAATGTCGGTCACCCGTTCAGTTATCGCATAAGACATCATAGAGTCAACGGACACGTAAAGCTCCCCACAGAATTGTATGATGGCACGAAAGACCCAATCTCACACCTTAACAAAGTGAAAGATTTTGTACAATTCCAAACCCACAGTGATGCCACGTTATGTCAGATTTTTGTCATGACACTATCGGGAGTAGCACATCTCTAGTTTGAAGGACTTCCGGTGGGGTCTATCGATAGCTTCTCTCAGCTGGAAGCCAAGTTTCGGAGTCGGTTTAGCACAACCGTCCCTATCAGAAAGTCCGCTGCAGCATTATTCGACTTCCACCGAAAACCGCAAGAGCCCTTGAGAGACTTTTTGAGCCGCTTTGATCTTGAGATATCGCTAACGCCGGGAGTCACCATCAATTTTGCTGTGGAAGCCCTAAAGCGCAACTGCTGTTATGGGAAGCTGCGAGATACATTGATGGTGGATCCACCGCTAACGTTAGACGCGCTGAGGCTGAAAGCACACAATTACGCCAGGATGGAAGAACAGGAAAATAGGGAACAAATTCGGAACATACCCCAAGATCCGCATCTGGCTCCTAACACCCAAGCTAACGCAACTCCTGATACGCGCCCAAGTGATGACTACAGCCAACGGAAAGATCACATCCCTAGAGCCTCGAATCGACAAAGGGGTAATTTTTTGAAAAAGAGATCTGGGAATTCCCCTACCAAAAGACAAGAAGATCCACCAAAAGGCCGGATATATGACCCTAACCTTCCTTCCCTCATACTTCCGAGAGTAGAAATTCTATCAATTGTCCAGCAGCGCAACCTACTCATCCGTTATCCGGCTCCTGTGAAGCCAGGAGTGATTATGTGAGGAAGGGAAAATGTATTCTGCAAGTTTCACAAAGCCAAGGGACATTCGACAGATGTATGTAGAGAGTTAAAACTAGCAATAGAGCACCTTATAGATGAAGGCTATCTTGGCGAGTTTGCCACCAAGACAAGAGAAGAAGCCAGGAACAATCCGGGGAGTAGAACGACTGAAAGCAGGTAAGCACCTTCTCACGCCACAGGAGCTAACGCCATCCCTATCGGAGGGGGTAAGGAAACACTGGCGGTCGGCGAGGACGATGTCCCTATAATCTACATCATAGCTAGAGGCACTCCATATTTAGACGAACCCATGCCGCTGATACCCGTGGCAGGCGAGAAACGCAAGAGAGAAGGCATGTTATTAAAAAATGAAGCGATAAGCGTGTTGGACCGAATGGTGCTATCATTCTCAGAAGAAGATGAGAAAGGCGTCGTTTACCCACACAACGATGCGTTGGTAGTCACACCCGTTATCGGAAGCCACGGAGTCAGGAGAACCCTTGTTGATAATGGGAGTGCAGTAAACCTATTCTCGCTAGAGGCATATAATCTAATGAAGCGTCCTGATGATGAGCTAGCGCCTTGTAAAAAGCCTATAATTGGGGTAGATGGGGTCCCAATCCCAGTAACCGGAGTTATATCTCTACCAGTGTACTTTAGGGAGGATACATCCAAATGGTCAGAGGAATTATTATTCTTGGTTGTAGACCTGACTTTACCCTACAACGCCATACTTGGGCGACCACTCCTCAACTGCTTCGGGGCCGCAATATCACAAAAATATCTCAGGATGAAATACCCTTCATGGGACGGGGTAGTCTCCGTCAAAGGAGACCAGAAGTTAGCTACCGAATGTTACCTGCTCATGACTCAGAAGAGTTGCAACCGTTACGTGTGCGTACCGGATGACCCCTTCGAAGATAAAGAGGAAAAGCGCACTCAACCGGTGATAAGATTCGACCTCCGAGATGATCAGGACGATCACTACTGTTGGTCAGAGTTGTTGTAGTTGACGTCAGATCCACCTGCAAAGCGCCGGAGGGGGGGCTCCGGCGTAGACACTCCGATGCTTAAGTCAGTAAGCGGTTCAAAAGTAGCAGAGGTTCTAGTTGGTAATTTTTTTTGTCTTACCTTTGTTTTAAAATCAAGGAAGTATTTATAGGCCGTTGGGGGCGATACCTGAGTAAAGAGGGGGTATTCAGAAGGATAGCATTCGGTACGACGTCACAAACGATACCTGGGGTGACGTCACGGGCGATACCCCTGAGGAGGGTACCGGGGGCGATACCTATGATGATGTTAGGGGTGATAACTCTGATGAGGATGTCAGGGGCGATACCTAGGGTGATATCGGGGACGATAACTCCGTGGACCCCCGGGGATGGGACAATGCCGTGCGCCTAGAGACGCTTGAGAACCAGAAATGAAGGCCTCCAGAACCCTCTTCCTCCATAACTCTTCCTTTAATGGCGCCCTAGCAGACCCCTCATCTCGAGCAAGTATCTCTTCGCGGAGAAAGAGATTTTTCTTCTTTTCTAACGCCAATTCCGCCTCCAGAACTTCTATCTTGGCTTTCCCGATAGATTTTTCTCTGTCCAATTCCGTTTGGGACGATTCACAAAGACGCGTCAGCAACCTAGAGTACTCCACCGCCTTCTCAAGCTGCACCCTCGCAACACACAATGCGCTAGAAAAATTACGTGACTCGCGATCGTTAATTTCGAATTGATAATTCAGATGACGGAAGAAGTCCAGCGAATCATTCAGAACATGGCGAAAGCATCGGAGTGTTTCCGCCGGAGAACTCCTCCGGCGCATTGCAGGTACTGTGGACCATCGCGCACACTGATCTGAGAAGAGCTGCTTCGCCATACATCCTTCGGCAGAAGACAAATTATTATCACTCATAATCCAATGGCGATAGCTTAGATATCTGACAAGGCTTACAGGATTCCGCCCTCGGCGAGGATCATAATTACTGTAATGTTCTTGGGATTTTCTCAATTGTTATCATAAACCCAACTGAAAATGAGCCTGGGTGTTTACCAAGGGTTGTCCTTCTCTGTCCATGTCTGGTATCTTAGGTGAGTGTCCTTTCCCCCTTATGGTGATATCCCTGCGGGATCTTCGAGTTTCTTTGTCTGTTTTGATACGACAAAGATCGATCGAACCATTGGGCCACACATAGGTCAGGGGCTTTCCTCCGAGCTAGTGGATTTTGGTCTTCGTACTGGTCTAAAGTCCCGTCTTCAGGGGGCGTCAAGGAAATCAGCGAGAGACGCCGCTAACTCATCCGGCTCCGCTAGGGTGTCCCTTTCGCCTAGCGGTGTTAACCTGCCTGGGTCATCGGCAGCGTTCAGAAGGTTATAGACTCGTCTGTGTTGTGGGGAAGTTGTTGATGCTGACGGAACACTGTTGGTGTCACCGCGGGCAGCAACTAGGTCCTCAAGGGGTTTTCAAGAACACGCGGGTCCTTTCTTCCCTCTCCGCTCATGGAGTCAGCGATATTGACGCAGTTTTACGCCATTGGCTACCTACAATTTGTGCGGCTTTGTACCACCAGATACCTACGATATCGACAAGGTTTTACGCTGCTACGAGCTACCTGCGACATCGACGCGGCCTTACACTGTGGATACCTACAATTACGCGGATTTTATGCCATGGCTACCTGCGATATCGCGCCTCTCTATGTTTTCCTGGACTTCTATCTCGTGCTCCTTTCGAGTACTGACATCCTCAGTAATATGCTGACGGCGATCCTTGTTTCCGTAGCAGGTCTATCGGTCTTAGAGGGTAACGGGGTGGCTCGTCTTTTGAGGACTTCCTCTTTCAAAAGGCCCATTTTCTAGAAGCCTATAAATCTGAGAGCTTTCTCCACTCAAATTTATCTCATCTTTTCCTTTCACACTCTGCATCATGGATCATTTGACCAAAAATTTTCTCCTGGCCAAGGGTCATACTCTCAAGAACCTCAATGATGGAGATGTCGGGTTCTTGGAGAACATGCTGATCAAGACCTTTGAGGACATCTTGGAGTTGCAAGGGATGCTGACCCCACTCCATTCCAGGCTGGGTGCTACATCTCTGGAGGATTTCAGTCCTCTAGAGAGCGTATCGAAGTTGGCCACCTCCATCGCTCGGATTCAAGTGGTGATCGCCATGCTACAGCAACGCAAGGACATGCTGGGGTGCTGCTTGAAGGGAATGAGGATCACCTCTGCTGACCTAACTCTGGTCATGGACTCCCTGAGAGACATTCCCGACATACCCGAGGATGCAGGTTCTGACGCCTGATGGTTGTGGCTCCCTTTAAGCTTTTTCTTCTCTTTCTCTATATACACAACTGTACCTCTTGGCCATTAGGCCATAATAAATAAACTTTTTTTATCATGCTCCTTGTAACTGTTCTTCTTTTTCAATGCGCCCTTTGTCTTTTTCGATTGGGGGCATCCTTAGCCCAACTGAAAATGAGTCAGTTATTGGACGGTTTCCTTGCTAACCGTTCTGCATTAATTCTACGCCGCCGCTATCTTGCCAACTGATTGGGCTAATTTTCGGTTTTCCTCGATCAGTGGGAGATTTCAACAAGCGTGACTGCAAATTTAGATTTGCACTCTAAATTGTACACGTGTCAGTTCTCAGGAGTCATGTTGGGTGATCGAAAAGTTTTTTCTCCTTTGGCTATTTAATAGGATTCTTTCTCCTATTTCCATTCATCTTTTTGTTTTTCCCCTTGACAAGTTGCCTGTGATCTCATGGCTGATTCTTACTTTTTAGATACTGCTGCGCGGGATTCTCCGCCAACTCCTCCGACTTCGCCTGATTCAGACAATCCTCCTCCGTCACCTCCATGGAGGCCGTTTGTCTGCTGGCGGGGTCGTAAGAGGTTGAAGAAAAATGTCTCAAAGGTGTCTGGACCGCCTTTTAATTCCCCGGTCCTTTCTGTTCAAAAGGGGAATGAACCATCTCTTCTTCCTCGAGATTCGCCAAAAATGGCCCTCTCTGCCTGCTCAAGGGTTGAAGCGATGAAGCCAATCACTGAGGAGGAGTCCATCCGATCGATAATACACGTAGGAAAGAGGGTTGATGAGCCTTTTCCTCCCGTTAGCAGGGAGCTATCCTTTTAGGATGATGATGTAGTTTATTGTTACGGTATCTCTTGGTCTGATGGCGATTAGTTTAGCTTGTCTCGCCTCTTTGTAGATGCCGTATGGCTTTTTGAAAATAAGATGACGCTTCATTTTCCATTTCTTTAGTCATCAAGGGTTGCCGTGGAGGGATACCTGTCGCTAGGTGTGACGGTCTTTCGGTCTTTAGTCAGTAACTGTTTCTCCCAGAGACATAATTGACTGTCCACGCGTCGATTTCTGCTTCACACGTGTTGCACTTTTACAGGTTGTCTTCTTCTTCAAGTTTGACCTTTATAAGGGAACCGTCATTCTCTTTTATTACTTTTGTCACTATTTCAAAAAAATTCACACTTTCTTTTTCTCATGTGCTTCTCCCTGCTTAAGAGAAGTTTCTGCGACTGCTCGCCGGCGTCGACAGCCCGTTTACTGGCCCTTTGTTCCAGGTATTCTGTTCTTCTCTCGTCGTAGTTTTATTTTTCCCGTTCCTTATGTCTCATATCAAAGCCTCGGCGAGTGCCGAAAATCCCATAGATCTCGAGGCTAGAAGAGCTCGTAGTATTTTTTATTGTAATGAAGTTTTGAAGGCGGAATTAGAGGAGAACGGTATCACCTTCCCCTTGGGCTGCCGTCCTCATATCCCTACGAAGGATATTCGGCTTCATGATGCCATGTGGGGAACGTTCCGGGTGGTTTATTTCAAGATGTTCCTCTATGGGTTTCATCTCCCCCTCTATACTTCTTTGATGAAGCTGCTAAATCATTACGATCTCAATCCTGTTCAAATAACCCCGTCCTCGTGGTGCGGGATTTATGCCTTCCTTCGTTCATGCGAGATGAAGCATATCTTCACTCCCTCCTTCAATCTGTTCCGCATATTTTTCAGTTTGAGTTGCCGCGACTGCCTGGTGGATATCACCCCAAGATGGAATGACGCCATCGTGCAATTTTTCTGGCGGAACTTTCAAGGTTTTGAGGACAACGTGGGCAACTGGAAAAATGGCTTCTTCACCCTCCGCCTGCCGTCCCGCTGGTGGTGTGGAGGTTTTAACCGAGAGATTTCCAGCGCCGCGTGGAAAAAACCAGAAGTATTATCTAGTATTGACGTGTCCCATGTTACCGCTCTGTTAGAAATAGAAGGGCCTTTCCGCATTCGAGAATTTGCTCGGTTCAGACCCTTGAAAGAGTGTATCGTTGGTGAGTTTTTCTTTTGCCATGTTATTACTTTGATTTGTTTGCTGCATTAACATGCTTTGCTGGCAGGTGGTGCTGAGGGTCGTTCCTCTAGGGAGAATAACACTCCTCTGAAAGTGGTGCCGCTTCAGACGTTACCTCCTTCTCCACCGCCTGAAAGCTCCAGCCATCCGACTATTCCGCCAAGGAAAAGGAGAGTTAAGACTGTCGCAACACGCAGTGCTTCCGCTCAGCCTTCTCATTTTCTTGAGAATTGGTTGCTGCCTCTAGCAGGGGAGTGACTCCAAGTTGTCATGTGACGAAAATAGTTGACAGTGATAGCGAGAGCATGAATGCTGGTTTCGAACTACGTCACGCCACCATCGCCCAACGAATGAAGCTTCGGGCGAGAAAAAACGATTCCGGGGTAGAGTCGACCGAGGATGATAGCGAAGAGATGGCTGTCGAGACGGAGCGTCTCCGAAAGAAAATCCGGAAAGAGAAGTCTGGTCCACCGGTTCCTCCCTTGAGGGAAGTTAACGCAGTTCCTTCCACGGAGGTTGACACCTCTCATGCCGCGAGTACCTCACAAGTAGCGGAGGTTGTCAAGGTGTCTCCTGCCGTTCCTTCCAAAGCTAATGAGGTTTCAGCGACGGTAGATTCACCCTTACCGCCTGGTGGGCCTGGCTCTCTGATCTCTTCCTGCATTCCGGATGTGACCGTGCCAGTTTCGAATCCAATTGTTCCTCTTGAGCCTTCCCCAAGGAAACCTCAACCCTTATTCCTTTCTTCGATTTCGGGCATTGGTAATTCCGTACAAAGTTGTTCTCCACCTTATATCGCCAATCTTTCCTCTCAAAGCCCTCATGGAAATATCACATACCAGCTGGATCTGTCATCTTTCGGAACTAACGGGCTTCGCGTTTTAGGGATATCAGATCCGCTATCGCGAGACGAGCCAGTAGGTTCTATAGTGGGCCAAATGTTCAGTTCTTGGAAGGACAAGGAAAAGTTCCTGCGACATCCCCCTGAAGTTCAGCACTCACACCTTCTGAACGACATGCTGGCCAGCTTCCGCGAGCTGCACTATTTTCTCGAGGATCAGAGCGATAAAGTTCGGTGCTCTCCTGGTTCGAAAGAGCAATTAGATGCCGCCCTGGCGAAGATAACAGAGTTGTCAAGGCTTCAAGATCGAATTCGGGTAGAGTTGAATGAGTGCCGCGCCGAGCTCGCGCGAGAAAAATCAAAAGGGAAGGATAAGATAGAACTGCTGGAGGCGGAATTGGTGGCGGCCGATAAAAGGAACTCTTTCCTTCGTGAAGAGATATCGTCCCGCGACGCGGATTTGGCCAAGGTACCCTTGAAGATAGCCGGGTGGAAAGACAAGATCCTGGAAGTCTGTATCGCCGGATTAATGGATCTCCATCACCAGGGAACTGTTAACCCTTCTATGTTGGCTGACTATGCCTCCAAGAAGATAAAAGATTTAAGCGAAAGCGATGGAGATCTTCTTTCTTTCAGAGAGGAGTAGGGAAAAAGTAGCTGCGATATCCGTGCCAACCAGTGAATGATCGAGGCTGACCCTTTAGAGGATTTTCTTCGTTATTTGCTTTTTCTGTCTTGTAATAACGCCTTATCGCGCAACGATATCTGTACTTTATAATAACTGATCTTCATTTTGCTTTTTCGCGTTATTTCGAAAGTTACCGGCTTTGCTAACGCCATTCTTCCTTATCTCCATTATTGCAATATCGCTTTTGTCTTATTCCAGAAAATCACTTCTGCTTTTCAGTGCATTTAATGCTAACGATCCTCTCATTAATGCGGGAGGAAAATCGTGACAGTACAGACACACGTGTCCATTTTTTGTGACGCCACGGGCTAGCGTGCTCTAGAATTTTAGCAAAATCGAAGCGTTGTCGCACTTCTCTAGGATTGTACTCATTGCTTGAGACTGTTCCTTGTGACGATTTCACGCAACGACTGCAGCGTCCATCGTTTCCTTCGACCACTAGGGTTATAAAAATCAACACTTATTTCTTTTCTTACTTTTACCATCCTGCTTTCTTTATACTCTCTCTAGCCGTCTTGTTTTCTTTCCACCATTCAAGGCTCTCGAAGTGCTCTTTCCCTAAAGGTATTTCCTATTTTCTTCCATCATCTTCTTCGTCTTTACTTTTTTTATTTTCTGCCATGGCCAAGACTCGCCGCCCTGAGTCAAAATCTGCCAATGAGAAAAAGATGGATATTACGGCTAGCAGTATCACCTCTAAAATCGCTCTCAATGAGCATTTAGCCGCACATAATGCTGTTATCCCTGACGGTTATAAGGCCACCGCTGCCCCTGAGTCGATACGCTTGAACAGTGTTTTGACGGGCAAACGTAGGGTTCTGTATGCACAAATGTTCCATTATGGTTTTCGGCTTCCCATCGACTCTTTCACAAAATAGTTGCTTGTTGCCTGCGATTTGAATCCCGTTCAATTAGGCCCAAATGCATATTGCTGTGTTTATGCCTTTCTGGAACTTTGTAAATATAAGGGGATTACTTCTCCTTCTCTTTTGCTGCTTAAGTCGGTTTTTAAGCTGATGAAGTGTCGGGGTGTGATAACAATATCGCCCCGTTATGACGATGACTCACTCAAGTCTTTTACTTGGAAACTCCTTCACATTGAGTCTTCCGTCGATGCTTGGAAAAAGGAGTTCTTTGTGATAAATATTCCCGAAGCTCCTGGTTCCTGGTGGCGATCTG
Organism: Viola odorata; assembly: GCA_963691705.1. NCBI lineage: Eukaryota > Viridiplantae > Streptophyta > Magnoliopsida > Malpighiales > Violaceae > Viola > Viola odorata. The sequence continues at coordinate 20,378,437 of OY829543.1, forward strand.
GGTTTAACCAAGATGTCAAGGATAACGTCTGGGCCGGCCGGAGAGCCTTCCTCCGCGTGAACAAGGTTGGCTAGACAAATTGCTTCAACTGGAAATCAGTGTTCACATCCGTTACGTGGCGTGCGGGGCTGATATCAAGGACTGCATTAGACGTGAGTGTCGTGTTGCTTCCTTCCTTACTATCGCTGATACTAATGCTAACGTTATTTTGTGATCATGCAGCAACGGATCCCAATTACAAGCCTGAAAATGTTAGGAGACGACTGAAAAGGGCCTAGGAGAGAGAGGAAAAAGAGAGGGCTGCCTCCACGGGAGCTACTGATAACCTAGCTGTACTACTGACTGCTTCCGTGAGCCTTGCTCAAGTATCCTCTTCCTCAGCTGGTGAGGGAAATACCGACAACCCTTCAGGTATCCCTATCGTGACCGTCGCTGCTCCTCCTGCTCGACCCTCTTCTTCTAAAGTCCCTAAGGCCCTTGTCAAAGGAAAAAAGAAGAAAAGAACGAGAAGTGTTGCCGCTCTCACCCCTTCTCCGGACGCGGCAGCCTCTTCTGAAGTGCCTCCTCTTAACACTACTGTCGTGAGTGTACTTTTTGACTACGATATGTCGTATATTGATGTCTGTCGTTGTTTTTTCCGCTTCTCTTATCTGCATTTTATACTGGGTTCTCTGCAGGATACTGCTGTTGTTTCCGCATCTCCCCTAGGCGCTATGGATATGGGTTATGTGCTGGAGGGTGAGGGTGGAAGGTTATCCTCAACTATCGCTACCACGGAAGTCCAATCTGACAGCGTCTTCGTGTCTACGGGCATTCCCCAGAATCACTCTTCTGAGTTTCTGGTGAACATGGGTACGGCAGAGTCTTTTGGTGGACCCGTTCACCCATATGGTCCTAACTTGGACTATCAAGAAGGTTTGCAGGACTTTTCGGGCTACCATCCCTACGGTTCCTACGTCGTTCAAGGGGGCCCTTCTACACAGGTTCGCCCTCCTGTTCCCTTGGCATTTGTTCCCTCAAGCCTTCCTTTGTCGCAACGCTCTAGCGAGGGGGCCACCGCCTTCGACTATGCTGCGGATCTAAGTTCATCGAGTGAGCCCGGCGCTGTGACTCACCAAGTGGGTTTATATGATTTTCATAATACAGGCTTAGCGGCTATCGAGAGCGATGGCTCGGACGAGGTTTCTGCTTTCTTGGCGGCCTAGATATTATCGTCTGCTGCCAAACTGGAAGCTTTCCTCTCTAAGGTTGATGACGACAAAGCGAATTCGCTACGCTCTAGTCTCTTTACCAATTTCGTGAAATTTCATTACTGGATAGAGCACGTGCAGCTTCAGGCTGCCTCTCTTACCGTGTCTCTTTCTGAACTTTCGCGAGAGCAAAATGAGAAGAATAAGTTGCTGGAGGAACGCACTCGATTATTACTGGCCCAGCAGGAACTGAAAGGGCAAGCGTCGACCCTTGACGCTGCCTTGACAGCGGAAAGAGCCAAAAATGCCGCCCTGGAAGAAGAGAAGTCGTCCTTGATAAGGGAGAAAACTGCTTTGGAGGAGAAGAAGGCCGTTCTGGAAGAGGAGTCAGCCGATAAGAGTCTGTGGCATGTCGAGCGGACTGCCGCTATTTTGGTTGAATGCTTCAAGGAGGTCCATGGGGTTGACGCATACAAAGGTGACGAGGTCACGAAGGCTTTCAAGCAGAAGTCTGCTGACCTTAACGAAGCGGGCTTTCACCGTGCTAAGGCAGAGGGTTGGAAACGAAGGAACCTCGAGGGCTGACACACCCCAAAACTTTTGCCGCCTTTTCTGCAGTAATTAGGAATTGCCAAGCTTTTTGTTTTTTGCCTCCGCAGCATTATTATTTTGACCCTTAGAATTCGTGACCTTTCCAAGGCACTTTTATGTATTTAAACAGTTTAAATCTTTACTGCTGCCTTTCCTTTTCTTCAATTTTCACCTTTTGAAATTCCCTCGGTGCTGTTATCGCCCTGATGACATAGTGCGTTTACTTTTTCGAGTAGGCTCCCTGGGTTTCGTCAATAGAAATCGTTGTAGTCAGTATCGGGTTGGCTTTCCCGATGAGCCTCATAATTTCGCCACTCGTGCGATCCTCAATCTTTCCGCTGCTCGAAAAGTATTCTGCACAGTCTTAATTGTAAATCAGTAGTAACATAACATGTCGTAGGAGACAGTAATTACCCATAGGAGCCTTTCTGCTGCCATCATAGGGCGTTAGTATGGAAACTGCGTAAATCGCGTTATCAGCTCTATACTTCACCAGGGATTACGCATCTGGTTACTAGCTAGATTTTCGCGATTCTTCGCGTTTCTATCTTTCTACGATCGGCCTGGAAAGTGCCTCATCTTAGTGAGCCGTCGGATCGGGATAGGCAGTCACAAGGATAGGACTTTTCACTTTCAGGCGTTGTCCTCGCGTCTAGAATCAGGCCCTCGCTTGATGAACCGACTACACTAGTCCGACCACTAAGATAGGGCTTTTCGTTTCTAAAACGGAGTTACTATTTCCTTGGGGCGTGCCTTATCTTGGTGGGCTGTCTCCACGAGAACAGTCAATGCAAGAGAAGGACTTTTCACTCCCAAGGATACCGGGTAGTGCCCTCACTTAGTGAGCCATCTGATCAGGACCGGCCATCACAAGGATAGGACTTTTCACTCCCGGGAGCGTTAGGGATCTTTCAATCCTCACTCTAATTCAAGGCGTGCTGGGTCGTGCCCTCACTTAGTGAGCCGTCTGATCAGGACCGGCCATCACAAGGATAGGACTTTTCACTCCCAGGATCCCCCTTTTTTATCTGCACAAAAGCAACCACAAACACCCAAGAAAGCTCTCCCTCCGAGCGTTAGCTAAGGTTAGGGTTGGCATCAATCAAAGGTGCAGATAAAATTAAGCTCTAGGATAATATAATTTCAATCGAGCGATGTTCCAAGAGTTGGATAAGGGAGTACCATAGAGTGTCTCCAGATGATAGCCTTCTTTTTCGATAATGCGGGCAACGCGATATGGCCCTCCTAGTTTGGATTGAGTTTCCCCATACGTTGGCCAGCAGCTCGCTTGTCTCTAAGCACCAGGTCGCCTATCTTTAGCAACCGTTCTTTGACGCGCCTGTTATGATAACGGGCCATCTTTCGCTTATAATGTTGCATTTTTAGGAGGGTTTCTTCTCGGACCTCCGGTAATGCGTCAAGGTTAGCCCGTAACCTTTCCTCATTTAGCTCCTCCCGAAAGTGAGCCACTCGCAAACTCATAGTCCTGATTTCTATCGGCGTAACAGCCTCGGTCCCGAAGGCCAATGCGAAAGGTGTTTCTCCAGTACTGGTTTTTACTGTCATGCGGTACGCCCACATCACGTATGGCAGCTCGTCGGCCCACTTCTTTTTTGACCCCTCTAGGTTTTTCTTAATACCGCTGAGGATGCCTCGGTTGGACACTTCCGCCTATCCATTGGTTTGCGGGTGAGCCACGGAAGAGTATCGCTGCTCAATCTCGAATTCCGAGCATTGGTCTTTGAAGAATTGACTGGTGAACTGTGTTCCGTTATCGCTGACCAAGATACGGGGCACGCCGAACCTCATAATAACTTGGTGTTTGAAGAAACGCCAAGTTTCTCCGCTGTGATATTGGCGACCGCTTCAGCTTCCGCCCACTTCGTAAAGTAGTCCACTGCCACTATTACAAATTTCAGTTGGGACCTTGCCTTTGGAAATGGCCCCAAGATGTCGATCCCCCATTTAGCAAAAGGGCAAGAAGCGATAATCTCAGATATTTCGGTGGCAGGAAGTCGAGGAATTTTGGAGAACTCTTGACACTTCGAGCAAGTTCGTACATAGTTTTGGCAATCTCTCCGGATGGTGGGCCAGTAGAATCCAGATCTGAAAACTTGTGCAGCCAAGGTACCACCTGAGACGTGCATACCGCACACTCCCTCGTGGATTTCGCGCAAGGTGTGAAGACCTTCTTACTCCGTTATACATTTGGCGGCTGGGTGAGAAAAACACCTCCGAACCAAGTCCCCGTCGTAGTATGTACAACGAGCTGCCTGTTTCAGCACCCTTTTCTTTTCAGCGATATCCACAGGTAGTTCTTCGTATTTCAGGTATTTGATCACGGAAATCTGCCAGTCATCCTCGAGTTCTTCCACACACAGAGACGCTTGCTCTTCCATGAAAGAAGGTACGGATAACTCACGGTAATACACCCCTTCGGGTATGGACGCTTCCGGGTTTGCTGCTAACTTAGCGAGACTGTAGGCTTCAGTGTTGTCCTCTCGAGGAATGTGCTCAAAGCTGACTTGCATGCCCTCTTTCTTTATTTCCAACAGCTCTCGCATTACCTTGGCGAGGTACTGGACCATGATGGGCTCTCGAGCCTGAGAGCGCCCCAAGACCTGATCGATTACTAATTTGGAGTCACCACAAATTCTTAGATGCAGGTCTCCTGTTCTTCCAGTATCGTGCCTTCCTTTGGAATAAAGGCTTCTCCCTATCCTGAGTCTGGCTAGTAACGCCTCATATTCCGTCGCATTTTTGGATAATGGCTGTAGGATCCGGATGGCGTATCGTATTTGCATATCGTGCGACCTATTTATAAAGATTCCTGCTACCGCCAATTCTTGGTTTTTAGCTCCATCTACGTGGACGATCCAGAGGTCCGTATAAGTTTCCGGGAATGGGAGATCCACGTCGCCCCATTCCTCTTCGGGTACGTCTGTTAATGGATATTCTGTAAAGGTACATTCCGCTATAAAATCTACTAAAATCTGGGCCTACACAGATGCCCGAGACTGGTACCTCAGCCGTATTGTTCGAGTTCAAGGGCCCAGATTAACATTCTTCCTGAGGACTCAGGCTTTCAAAATATTCTCTTCAGAGGTTGATCTGTAAGCACGATAACGGAGTAGGACTGAAAGTATTTGTCCATATTTCGGGTGGCCTGTATTAGTGCGAACGCTATTTTCTCGATTTGGGCGTATCGCAACTCCGTGTCCTTCAGAACGTGACTCACAAAATATACCGGGTGGTGCGCGTAGCTGTCGTCACGAACAAGGACGGTACTAACCACTTCATCCGCAGCGCCAAGGTATAGATATAAATTATCACTCGGTTCCGGCCGGGTCAGCGGTAGGTCAGATGACAGGTAATCTTTTAGGTTAATGAACGCCTCTTCACATTCTGGGGTCCACCCGAACGGTGCTTTCTTGCGAATGACTTTGAAAAAAGGGAGACACTTCTCGCCTTGTTTGGAAATGAACCGTCCTAGGGCGATAACGCGCCCTGTTTGCCTTTGTACTTCCTTGACGGTTCTTGGAGATATCATGTCTTGTATGGCCTTAACCTTTGAGGGATTAGGCTGGATTCCTTTCCGGCTGACTACGTAGCCTAGGAATTTTCCTGTCTGAAATGCAAACATGCATTTTCGGGGGTTCAATTTCATGTGGTGCCTTTTCATCACATCAAAGACTTCCTTCAGGTCCCGCAAGTGATCCTGAAAGTTCGCAGGAGTGTTAGGAATCGAAGGTGCCCCAGGCGGCATGTTGTAAGTTCTCTCTCTGTTTTCCTGTTCTTCCATTTTAGCATAATTATGGGCTTTAAGTCTTAATGCATCTAAAGTCACCGGAGGGTCTCCCATTAGAGCATCCTTTAATTTATTATAACGGCAGTTCCTTTTCAAGGCTTCTATGGTAAAATCAATGGTAACACCCGGCGTCAGTGACATTTCCAAGTCGAATCGGCTGAGAAATTCCTTCAGAGTTTCTTGGGGCATTCGACGTATGTCAAATAACGCGGCAACGGATTTTCTAATTGGAATCGCTGTACTAAATCTGCTTCGGAACTTAGATTCCAATTGTGAGAAGGTGCTAATAGATCCGCAAGGGAGTCCCTAGAACCAGAGACGCGCAACTCCTGACAATGTCATAACGAATATTTGGCACAACGTTGTATCACTGTGAGTCTGAAATTGGACAAAATCCATCACCTTATTGACGTGGGAAATGGGGTCTCTGGTTCCGTCATAAGTTTCAGTGGGAAGCTTCACATGCCGACTGACCTTATGTCATCTTATACGACGGCTAAAAGGATGACCCGATGTGTCGTCAAGGATTTCACGCGCCTGGCGTGGAGGAGATATTTCTTCATGACGCCGCTGGTTTCGCGATACAGGTGTAAGGTGTCGCCTAGGAGACCGGCTACGGCTCCTGGGCGAACGAGTTCTACGTCTTCTGCTACTGGATCTCTCGCTGTACTCAGTAGATAAGTCTCTATTCGCTCCTTCTCTTCGACCGTCCCAATGGTTTCTCACCCCCTCGAGGTGCCGATCCTCCCGAGGGATGGGACCTTGAGGTTCCTGCGGTACATAAGATTCTACTCGTCTTTGAGCGAGCTGCACAAAATTGATCGGGGGATCCGTTGTGGGTGAAGTTAACTGGAGATTTCCCTGTAACAACGGTGACAAGGGTCGCTCGGTGATAATAGACGGCGTGAACATGACACGGGGAGGGACACTCGATCCAGAAATCTCAGGTGTGATTCTGGCGGCCATTTCAGTCAAATAGTCCAACCGAGAACGAAGGGCCGCTATTTCACTCGCAAAAGGGTGTTCTGTACTGTTTAACACAAATCCCCTTGGAAGAGGAGTAGAAAAACTAGATCCCGCCATCTAGGACAACGATCCGGGGATTCTGAACTGACTTGTTGCGCTGTCACAGAAAGATCAGCAGTAGCAAAAGGAAATAACTGCCTACGAATCGAAAAAGGGAGACTAGAGGATGAGGGTCGCGTCGGCTCTGATTCAGAAGTCATGATCGTTCTGATTTCTGGGTAAAACAGAGCTTGGCTATTAAGGACGCTCACTTAATATACCAAGGCTCTCAATGAAAGCACCAATTTGATAAGATTCGACCTCCGAGATGATCAGGATGATGACTACTGTTGGTCGGAGTTGCTGTAGTTGACGTAAGATCCACCTGCAAAGCGCCGAAGGGGGGCTCCGGCGTAGACACTCCGATGCTTAAGTCAGTAAGCGGTTCAAAAGTAGAAGAGGTTTTAGTTGGTAATTTTTTTTGTCTTACCTTTGTTTTAAAATCAAGGAAGTATTTATAGGCCGCTGCGGGCGATACCTGAGTAAAGAGGGGGTATTCGAAAGGATAGCATTCGGTACGACGTCACAAACGATACCTGGGGGTGACGTCACGAGCGATACCCCTGAGGAGGGTACCGGGGGCGATACCTATGATGATGTTAGGGGTGATAACTCTGATGAGGATGTCGGGGGCGATACCCAGGGTGATATCGGGGACGATAACTCCGTGGACCTCCCGGGATGGGATGATGCCGTGCGCCTAGAGACGCGTGAGACCTCCCCCCCGCTGATGTCGACCATCCCAGAGAACACCTCATAATCCAGTGGCGATAGCTTAGATGTCTGACAAGGCTTACAGGATTCCGCCCTCGGCGAGGATCATAATTACTGTAATGTCCTTGGGATTGTCTCAATTGTTATCAACCGGTAGACAAAATGGTGTCAATTCCTATCGGGGGCACGAAGGAGCGAACCTCCTGATTAGTGAAAAGCTAAGCCCGGAAGAGAACGCGCAGTTAGCTCGACTGCTAAGAAAATATAAAGAAGAATTTGCTTGGAAACCTACGGATATGCCTGGAGTCTTGCGAGAAGTTGCGGAACACCGACTAAATGTCAAACCTAACGCTAAGCCTGTTCAGCAAAAGCGGCGTGCTTTCTCCCTAGAAAAGATAGTAGCCATCGAGAAAGAAATATCGAAGCTCATGGATGCTGGGTTCATTCGAGAAGTCCAGTATCCCACATGGCTGGCTAACCCTGTCTTGGTCCCAAAACCCAACGGAGATTGGCGCATGTGTATCGATTTCACTGACTTGAATGATGCATGCGCAAATATTGCTACCCTCTTCCTCAAATCGATCAGTTGGTCGATCAGACTTCTAGGTACGCCTACCTAAGCTCGTTAGATGCCAACTCCAGATATCACAAAATTCCCATGGCCATGGAAGATGAAGAAAAGACCCCCTTCATCACCCCAAAGGCCACTTATTGCTATACGGCAATGCCGTTTGGGTTGAAAAATACTAGGGCAACATTCCAGCGCATGGCAAACAAAATTTTTGAGGAGCAAATTGAGAAAAATGTGGAAGCTTACGTGGATGACATATTGGTCAAAAGTCGAAGCTTCAAGGACCACTTAGCCTACTTAAAGGAAGTTTTTGGCGTAAAGAGAGAACACAAAATGAAATTGAATCTGCGAAAATGCATGTTTGCTTTCCAAACGGGCAAATTCTTGGGCTACGTGGTCAGTCAGAAAGGCATCCAGCCTAACCCTTCGAAGGTGAAGGCCATTCAGGAAATGATATCTCCTCAAACCGTCAAAGAAGTACAGAAGCTCACAGGACGTATCATTGCGTTATGACGGTTTATTTCCAAACAAGGCGAGTGATGTTTACCTTTTTTCAAGGTTATTCGTAACAAAGCCCCTTTCGGATGGACAGAAGAATGTGAAAAAGCGGTTGCTGACCTAAAAGCCTATCTCTCATCCGACCTAGTGCTAACGAGACCCGAACCAGGTGACGCCCTATACTTGTATCTGGGTGTTGCCAACGAGGTGGTCAGTGATGTCTTTGTACGAAGCGATAGGCATATTCACCGGCCAGTATTCTTTGTTAGCCACGTGCTGAATGACGCCGAGATACGGTACGCTCGCATTGAGAAAGTGGCGTTTGCCCTAGTACAGGCGACGCGGAAGATGGATCGGTACTTCCAGGCTCACCCTATTGTGGTACTCACTGATGAGCCATTGAGAAAAAAATTCAGGAAGCCCGAGTCTTCAGGAAGAATGTTGATCTGGGCGATCGAACTCGAACAATATGGGTTGCAATACAAGGCCAGACCGTCCATTAAATCCCAAGCGTTAGCAGACTTCATAGCAGAATGTACATTTACACAAGAAACACTGATGGACCCACCAGAAGAGGAGATGGAAGACTCAGACCTCCTGTCACTAGAAACATAGTCTGACCCGTGGATCATCCATGTAGACGGAGCCAAAAATGACTGGACCAAATGACATGCAGATACGGTACGCCATCAAAATTCTGCAACCACTATCCAATAACGCGGCTGAGTATGAAGCGTTGCTAGCAGGACTCAGGATAGGTAATAGTTTTTTCGTCGAAGCCGCACACGCCACGGGGACAGCGCGCGATCTACGACTGGAGATACGCGAAGATTCTAAACTGATAATAGATCAAGTCTTGGGAAATTCCCAAGCAAGAGAACCTATCATGATTCAATATCTCGCAAAAGTGAAGTGTGAGCTGACGGAGCTGCGGAAAAAAGGCACTCAAGTCAGTTTTGAACATATTCCCTGAGAAGATAATGCCGAGGATGACAATCTCGCTAAAATGGCAGCCAACCCGGAAGCCTCCATACCTAAAGATGTATACTATAGGGAGATACTTGCTCCTTCTTTCATGGAAGAACAACTGTCACTTTGCGTGGATGAAGTAGAGAATGACTGGAGAATTCCCATAATAAAATACCTGAAACACGATGAGTTACCAGCGGATGACATTGGAAAGAGAAAAGTTTTGAAACAAGCAGCACGGTGCACATATTACAATGGGGAGCTGATTCGGAGATGCTTCTCCCACCCAGCCGCAAGGTGCATAACGGAGCAGGAAGGCCTCCACACCTTACGAGAAATCCATGAAGGAATATGCGGTATGCATGTAGCGGGGGACACTTTGCCAGCACAAGTCTTTCGGTCGGGGTTCTATTGGCCCACCATTCGAAGAGATTGTCACAACTTTGTGAGGACCTGTCATAAGTGTCAGGAATACTCCAAGATTCCTCGAAAGCCTGCCGCGCAAATTTCAAAAATAGTCGCTCCATGCCCGTTTGCCAAATGGGGAATAGACATTTTGGGTATATTCCCAAACGCCAGATCTCAGCTAAAATTTGTGTTTGTAGCGGTGGATTATTTCATGAAATGGGCAGAAGCGGAAGCGTTAGCTAACATCACTACTGAAAAAATCTGGCGTTTCTTTAAGCATCAAGTTATTATGCGATTCAGGATACCTCGCATATTGGTCAGTGATAATGGAACACAATTCACGAGCCAATTCTTCAGAGATCAGTGCGCGGAATTTTAGATCGAACAAAGATTCTCTTCTGTAGCGCACCCCTAAACTAACGGCCAGCCAGAAGTGACCAATCGCAACATTCTTAGTGGTATCAAAAGAAACCTCGAAGGTTCTAAAAAGGAATGGCCAGACGAACTTCCATACGTATTGTGGGCCTACCGCATTAGCTTTCGGCACAGAGGCTGTCACGCTAGTAGAAATTGGCACTCTAAGCCTCCGAGTAGCTTATTTTAAAGAAGAAACAAATGAGGAAAGGTTACGCGCTAACCTTGACGCACTACCAGAGGTACATGGGGAGACTCTCTTGAAAACCCTACATTACAAAAGAAAAATGGCACAATACCATAACAAGCAAGTCAGAGAATGACTGCTCAAAATGGGAGATTTAGTGCTCAGGGACAGACGAGCGGCAGGGCAACGTATGAGGAAGCTCAGCCCAGACTGGGACGGACCATATCACATCACCCATGTTGTCGGGAAGGGAGCGTACCATTTGGAAACACTCGACAGTACTCCCTTACAAAAATCTTAGAATATAGCTCGTCTGAAGCTATATCATGCTAGAAATTGATCTCCTTCAGTTGATAATGTTAACATTGCTCTAACGAATGAATCAAAGTATTCCTTGTGCATTTTGTGATTAGTAACATGCAGATAACGAAGAATGCCAGGAGTGAAAATTCTATCCTTGTGATGGCTGGTCCTGATCAGGCAGCTCACTAAGACCAGGCACGCCCTGGCATAAATTTAGCGCTGGGAGTGAAAATCCTATCCTTGTGGCAACCGTGCTAACACAGACGACCCATTAAGACGAGGCATGCCCCAATGCCCCCGGGAGTGAAAATCCTATCCTTGTGGCAACCGTGCTAACAAAGACGACCCATTAAGACGAGGCACGTCCCGGCATCCTTGGGAGTGAAAATCCTATCCTTGTGGCGACCGTGCTCATACAGACGGACCATTAAGACGAGGCACGCCCCAAGGAGATAGCAACTCCGTCCTGGAAATGAAAACCCTATCTTTGTGGCAACCGTGCTCATACAGACGAACCACTAAGACAATGCACGCTCCAAAGATGCGAGGTTTCAACGCTTGGGAGTGAAAATCCTATCCTTGTGATGACTAGTCCTGATCAGACGGCTCACTAAGACGAGGCACGCCCCAAGCCGATCATTGACATTTGAGTTAAAGAGAGATATCCCAGCTAGTAACCGAGCGGTTGATACCCGGTAAAGTTGAGCTGGAGAGATGTCTCTATCGCAACAACAACATCACAACAAAGCCAGACCTAGCAAGGCTAAGGGATCCCCCTAGCAATAAAGGGCGGCATCAATCCGTATACAACACGAGCAGAGATGATACTGATTCATCCTCTGAGACATCACGAAAGAGATGATAGGGCAGTGTTGGCCATGAGACATGTGAAAACAACTTCGCGATTCTCAAGCAGAGAGACGCCCGAAGGAAAATACCGAGGAGAAGACCATCTCAAAAGCCAAGTTATCGTGGCCACCAGAGAAATACTATGTCTCTAGAGACAGAAATGCCTTAACAATTCACAGGCAAGGCGTCGCAATAAAAGCACACCCTAACGCTGCGCAACATCACAAAATAAAATTGGCAAAGAAATTCCAGACAAAAAGCAACACTCTAAAGGAAAACCGATACTGTCAATATTACAAAATGTCCCGCAAGGATGGACAAAGGCATGTTAATATCAAAAAATCAAAAAAGTAAAGCGCAATGCCTATGAAGCAGCTGACGCGTTACCACCACCCTGCCCAGCAGCCCGACTCCTGTGGAAATCATCATCAGTTACGAGCAAGGACCTTCTATCAAAGTATGCACCAAGATATTTGACTCGAAGTGTATTTATCCCATGAATCTCCATAAAACCATCAGACATGATCATGACCCCCTCCTTCATATACCAACGGGATTTCTCAGCAGAAAGAGCAACCTCAGCGGGCAGCTCGGTGTTCCTGCACCTCTCCACCTCTAGTTAGGCCTCTCCCTCAGAGAGTCGTACGGACAAAGCGGTACCCTTCTCTTTTTCTTTCTCCAGGGCATGCCTGGCGATCTCTGCCTCTTGCTTAGCGACCTCAGCTTCTCGCTTAGCATTCTCTGCCTCCTATCGGGCAACAGTCGTAGCATCAAGCAGCCGCTAACGCTCATTTGTCAGCCTGTCTATCTCCCTCCGCTCGTCTGTCTCTACCCTGGCGTCACCCTTATCCAAGTAATGGAGATGGCAGAAGGAAGAAAATATCCGAGAGTAAAGGAAATTTATACGTTCTTGGCGGCTTCTAGCCAAAAACGCATCTCTCCCTGTGATGCGACATCATTCGAGCTATCAGCTAAGATGCAGACGCAAAGGCAACATCATTCCCATAGGTCTCTGAAACCTGAAAGGTTTCTTCTCTAAAACCCCTCAAGTTAACCTGATGAGTGGCCAGACTGGGAGGAAGATAAGGGCTGACGTCAATCATCAAAGCAGAAGCAGTATTGCCCCTCTCGGCAGGAGATGGAGGTGTAGGAGCAAAAAACAGGACAGGAGAAGAAGGAGGCTGGTTAGCAGAGCCTCCCATGTCTAAAGAACCACCCCAGTAAGCACCAAAAAGCTAACACCCGACATATCTGGTTGAAACCCCACAGCGGTAGATGAAGAGTGAAGCGGAGAATCAACAAAGGTGTGAAAATCCCCATTAGGGTTAGCACCTTGAGATTGCTCGAGAGGTGCACCACCTTCCGTAGAAGTTGTCAGAGAAGGGTTAATGCCAGACGATGACGGGCTATTCTGGAGACTATGGCGGGCCCTTTTCTGACAGTTTGCAAGGTCATCCGCAAATGATATGTTTTCGTCAAGAAGAGAATGGACAGACACGGTGACAATTTCCTAGAAAAAGCAAAGCATGATAAGAAACCATTAGGAGCAAAAGAAAGCGGTGGGAGTAATGGATAAAAATACCTAAGTAGATGGGGAGGTCAAGAGGATCCCTTGAGGAACTGTGTCGACAGTCACTTCCGAAGAAGCGGTAGATTGGGAGGGAGCGAGATGAGTATCACTCGCTTTTCTGCTTCTTTTCTTCTTTGCGGCGCGAGGTCGCGAAGAGGATGCTTGAACAGTATCAACAGCGACAGCAACCCTTTGAGAAGGGGGGGTGACCAAAGTAACAGCGGTCGATCCTCCCTCAACAACAATTCCCCCTTCAGCGGCAGCAGCAACAGCAGCGGCAGCATGCTCTCTTCTTTTCTACTCCCTTCTCTTCTTCCTCCGGATATATTCAGGCTCCCAACCGGGTGGAACCGCTGCATATTTATGGAAAGATGTCAGCGTTAGTACTACCCAGCAACGCAAAGAAAGAAGAATAAACACTCACCCATTTTACATTTCTCAACATCCTCCCCGTTAGCCACTTTGCGGGTGTCAACGCTAAAGTTCAGTTGGAGTAAAGTTTACAACCAACCAGCCTACGGTTCGGAAAGCGGTTTCCTGATACCCCAAGCCCCATCTTTAATTTCCTGATTAAAGTCGGTCCTCCATAAGGGTTCCGGCAGGTCAACAATAAAGAATCCTTCTTTCCACCCAGGAATGGAAGACTCCAGACCCATGAGTTTCCAAGTGAAAGGCTTCAGTGACTCGTCGTCATAACGGGGCGATATCGATATCACCCCTTTACGAGAATACAACTGAAAAATATTGTGAAATAATGCTAACGTAGGAGACTCAATCTCTTTGAACCAGCACAGTGACGCGAAAGTGCTAACAACACAAACTGTATTAGGGCTCAGTTAGGCTGGGTTCAAGTCAGAATCGGCCAGCAACAGTTTCATAAAGGATCAAGGGGAAGTCAGAACCCATGATCGAACAATTTAGCATATAACACCCTACTATTATCAGGCATTTCACTATTAAGGCGGAGCGGATCAGAAGCAACTTTAGCGGTGTAGCCTCTAGGGAGTTGAATGTTGAGCGCAGCTAATCTGCGATGAACTAAGGACAAGCTATAGAGAGAAGTAGGGGTATTATCAATCTTCTCTTCCCCAGCAAATTTCTTAGAATCTTGTCCCTCAACAATGGGTCTTTTCTCAACAACGGATTTTTTAGAGCTAGTTTTCGCCATAACTAATAAAAAGAAGGGAGCAAAAGAAAGGAATGATGTGTGTACCTTCGGAAAAGAAACACCAGCGATCCTAGAACGAGGAAGAAAGAGCGGCGAGTTAGTTTCCAGAAAAATGCGATGAGTCAAGAAAGAGATAAAAAAGAAAAGAGGAGGCGAGGAAAACATTATATATAACCCTAAATGGGTCGAAAGACGTGACCAGTGTTCAACTGACATGTGGAAAAATAGCGTGTGGGAAGGACGCGACACGCGCGAAAGGCGTAACTTTTGAAAAAATGGGGAAGACGCTTCAGTCCTCGCTGCTCCCTAGAAGACGCCTGTTCAAACGTCTCACCATGAGAAAGACACGTGTCTTCTTTCATCAATGCCTTTTGATCACATTAATTAGGGGACTCGCAACATTTAATGCTCTGAAAAGTAGCGCCATCTCGGACTCATGGTCTTAAGAAACGACGCATCAGGAGAAAGGCGCTAACAAAGTATAAGCAACATCAATAATACATTAAAACCTAACGCTTAAGAAAGAAGCGACAAGGGCCCAGCAGCGTTAGCATTATTACAGAGAAAGCAAAGGCCAAATGACTTTATGGTGCGATAGCTTGAAGAATAAAAGAAATTCAAATAAGAATGAAATAGCAGTAAAGGAGGAAATCTAGGAATCCTTCGTGGCACTCGAGTCACCCGGTAGGGGAGTTCGTTGCGCAGCGCCATCACTAAGCTTTTCTCCCTCTAAGGCAGATGAGTCGTCCCTATTCCCATCAACTCCATCCATTATGGCAGAAACATAATCGGCGATCTTGGCCCGATCAAAGGAATCACTTTTGCCATAGGCCGCGAACCCAGAAGTAAAAGCCTCCGAGACCTTCTTTTTCCACCATTCCATCTTCAGTGGAACCCTGGCTAACTCCTCATTTTGGGCCAACACCTCCTCGCGAAGAAGAAGGATTTTCTTCTTTTCCATTGCCAACTCTACTTCCAGAACATCGACCATAGCTTTTCCTTTAGACATCTCCCTATTCAGCTCTTTTTGTGACTCGTCTTGAAGACGCGAGAGCAGCCTCGATTGGTCTACCGCCTAGTCAAGTTGCACCTTTTAAGCGCACATCGCGCTAGTAAAATTTCGCAATTCGTTGTCCTAAGCCTCGACCAGATAGCCTAGATGGCGGAAGGCATCCAGAGAGTCATTCATGACATGTCTGTAGTGGGGCCTTGGAGAAACCTCTCTCTCTCTTTAGAAGAGCTCATCATTTGCCCTATCAAGGGTGCCGAGAATTCATCTCTAGAGAAGGGATTAGCCACCCCTACAGCACGAAGACCGTTAATGCAGAACCTTGACAAATTCATACGGTAGCAGGGAGCCCCGTTAGGGCCTTCAGGAGACAGATTGATCATGGGAGTCGGAGGACAATCTCCAGCGCTCACATCCGAAATAGAGGTAAAAAAAACGCGGAAGAGCCTCAGGTTCGAGAAGTACTTGCCCCGAAAGAAATGTTAGGCATCGCAGCTGCTGCAGTAGCATTATTTGAAAAAACCCCGGTAGCCCGCTCATTTATCTTTACCCTCAATATTTTTTGTTGAAGCGAGGTAGCATGGTAGAGGTCCGGCTTGATATCCATATCCTCGCTATCGCTGTCACAGCTGTTGTCGCTCTCAATTATCCTAGTCGCAGACCGGCTCAGATTTATTCCCCCACGTCGTAGCAGTAGCTAGTTATCAATAAAATGAGAAGCTCGGGTAGAGATGCCATGCCCTCGCCCTCCCCTAACGAGTGTCTTAGTCCGTCCTCTTTTAGGCGGAACAACCTGATGGTTGGAGCTCCTGGTAGGATGAGAGGCCGGTATAGTTTGGAGCGACACCACATTCAAGGGAGCGTTAGCCCCTACAGAGGACTGACTGTCAGCATCTCCTGTTAAAAGAATGCGTCAGAATAACGAATAAGTCAAGAAAAAGTATGAAAAAAGGCAAACTCACCCATAATGCACTCTTTGAGAAGCCTGTACGAGGCAAATTCTCAGATACGGAAAGACGTATTTATATCTAACAAGGCGTTAGCCTGCTCCAACTCATTTCTGGACAGCACTGCTGGATTCGCCCAGAGGGGGCCTATAAGCTCTTGATTAAAATTTATGCGCCATAAGCGGGATGGCAGCTCGAGGACAAAGAAACTGCTCTTCCAGTCAGCAATCGCCCCCTCAAAGCCATGAAACTGCTGCCAGAACGACTGCACGAACGCGTCATCCCATCGCGGAGTGATATTGATTAAACAATCATAGCAGGTCATGCTAAAGAATTTGCGAAATAAATTGAGAGATGGGGCAAAAATGTTCTTCAATTCGCAAGCGCGAAGAAAGGCATAAACCCCACACTAGGAAGAAGGGGTTATCTGGGCAGGATTAAGCTTATACTTCTGCAACAGCGCTAGTATTGAATCATGAACTGGGAAACGAAAGCCATAAAGAAATATTTTAAAATAAACTAACCTATAGTGTCCCCACGCTGGATCGTAGAGTCGCATGGTATCTTCAGGAATCAAAGGCTCGTGTCCAGGGGGAAAGGTAATACCATGCTCCTCTAATTCATCTTTTAAAACCATCTCGCACATGAAAATACTGGGTGTTCGTGTGATCTCTGGATCCATCAGTTTCCAGAGAACCCGACTGGGCCTACTTCTAACCATAATAAACCAGTGAACAGAAGATCTGAAAGGATAAAGCGGTACCTTGAAAGGGAAAGATTCACAGACGAGCCGGCGGAGGGCGGCGGATGAGCAAGAAGTTCTTCCAGAAGAAATAAAGAGAAGACGAGAGAGAAAATTCGAAACAAGGGCAAAAAGGGTTGGAAGGAGAAAATTGTTCCTTCTTAAAGGATCAAATGCCACCGCATTAATTGAACTGCCAATTGAGCCAAGACGCGTGTAAAGGAAATCAGCCACGTGGAGTTACATTAAGGGATTTAAAAATAAAACAAGCAGTTATTCGCCACAACTTCCCAAGTACCGATTAATTTTGACCAAGTCAAATGGTCAGGGAGCGGCTGCCGCGACAAAGCTAACCCTTGGCATTAGCTATCAATAAAATTAAAAGGCTGACGAAATGACAACGGCAAAAGAAGGAAAATAGGAGATATCATTTTATTCATCAGAAGCCATATGGCATCTACACTGCGCCTAACGCCTGAGCTCTAATCTTCATCAGGCCAGTACAAATCATAATAATATACTTCATCATCATCCGAGAGCGGTAGCCCCCCGTCGACAGGGGGGAAGGGCTCATCCACCCTCTTCTCCTGGCCTAGCCTTGACGAGCCTGACTCCTCCTTAATGGTTGATGCCGCCGTTTCAACACCGTCGCCACCAGAAAGAACCTTCTCCGGTGAACGGTCGCAAGGAAAAAATCACTTGTTGCTCTTTCGAGAAAAAGGGGCAGGAGAGTCAAAAGACGTGTCAGACGCCCTGGAAGTCTCTTTCCTCAGCCTTTTATAGCCCTTCCGGCGGACGGGCGGCCTCCATGGTGGCGACGGAGGAGGATGATCCGAATCCGGTGAAGTTGGAGGAGTCGGCAGGGAGTCACGCGCCACAGTATCAAGGACATAAGAATCTGCCATTGATTCACAAGCAATTGGGAAAGAGAAATAGGAAGAAGAAGATGAAAAGGAAAAAGGAAAGAAACTTCTTTAAATAAGCCACAACAAAGAGATACTTTGATCTCTTCGCGTGCCCCCGGGGAAGCAATTAATGCACCTGAAAGAGAGCGACCATAATTGCAGAATCCGATCCGGTACAGGCACGCCCGCTTGAAAAACGCACCAATCAAAAGGCACCAAAAAACCGCCCAACCACATACCACTGGAAAGGTGGCGCAGAGAATGGTTGAGCCAGGCATTTATGGCCGATTTCCAGAATACGATCACTACAACACTACATCCTAAGAAAGACTCATTTTTGGTTGGGCTTGCAGCAGCTACTCCCACCTGGCACAGCAAGCAACAAGACATGGAAAATGGAAGATGGCGAAATAAACTAAAACAACATTTTATTCATTCATGGCCTTAGCAGCCTAAGCACCTAGGTGCGTACACAAAAAATATAAAAACAAAGGGGCGGCGGTCAACAGTCAGGCATGAGACCCAGCATCGTCATCCTCTAGTAGAGTAGGGATCTCTCTCAGAGCATCAGTCACGGAGGTCAGCTCAGAGGAAGAAATCCTCATACCCTTCAAGCAGCACCCAGTAGGTCCTTCCTCTGCCGCAGCGTGGTGATCACCAACTCTATGCGGGAGACAGCAACAGCCAACTTCGCCATGTTCTCCAGAGGGCTAAAATCCTCCAGAGAAATTGCACCCAGCCTGGACTACAGAGGAGTCATCATCCCTTGGAGCTCTAGAATATCCTCGGAGATCTTGCTCAGCATGTTCTCCAGAAAGCTGACGTCACTATCATTAAGATTCCTCAGAGTATGAGATTTGTTGATCAAGAAGTTCTTAGTAAGATTGTCCATGACAAAAGTGCTGAGAGAAGTGCGAAAAGATGTGAAAAATTGATGCGGTGGAAGAACTAATTTATAGGTTCAGAAAAGTAACAGATTGAGAAAGAGAGTCCGTCGGGAAATAAACCACCCCGCTATCTCAAAGACCGACAGGCGACATTGAGGCCAAAGATGAAGCGGTAGCCCTTGGTGAACACTCGGGCTCATTTTCAGTTGGCCTTATGATAACAATAGACCTAACGCCCAGGGCATTTTTGTCTTTGCACCCCGCGTTAGAGGCAGAACGTTGTTATACCTACCGGATGGACAGCCTCAAGGCCTTCACCCTTTATCAAGCGATCAGCGCTGGGATGGTCGACATCAATGCGGGGGGGTCCCACGAGGTCACTTTGTGATGACCAGGCGTTATCCCGTCCCAAGCTGAGCTTGCCTTTCCTGGAGGGAGGAAGGCGTTACCTTGCCTAGGTGACGCCTACCCCCATATACATACCTAACGCAACGATAGCACACCGTTGACGGGAAGGCCAACCACCTGACAGACCCGTTAGCGCCCTTCATGGCCGAGCCTCTAGAAAACACCCCATTCTTCGCCTATACATACCCCTATAATCAAGGAAGAAGGTAAGCCTGATATAACTGGCAAAAGCTCTGCTACTTTGACCACTCATACTAACTTAAGCATCGGAGTGTTTACGCCGGGACCCCCTCCCGGCGCCTTGCGGGTACACCGGATAACTACGGGCGTGGAATCTAAGAAGCCATTCTCCCCTTCTACCCTTCGCCAACAGTCAGAATCTTATCAGGGGTGCTTAAAGCCATCATTAGCGACAGAGGCACCCACTTATGTAATAGGGTAGTCACCTCCCTCTTTGCCAAGTATAATATCACTCACCGGGTGTCCACAACCTACCACCATCAAACCAACGGACTAGCTGAACTTTCCAACAGAGAAGTCAAGTCCATCTTGAGCAAGATAGTGGGACCAGAAAGAAGAGATTCTAGCCAGAGGCTGGATGACGCCTTATGGGCTTACAGAACAGCGTATAAGACTCCTCTCGGGACCACCCCTTACAAGCTAGTCTACGAGAAGTCTTATCACCAACTGGTGGAGATGCAGCACTGAGCCTACTGGGCTATCAACCAGTGTAACATGAACCTAGCCGCTGCCAGGTTATAGAGGAAACTCCAAATCCAGGAGTTGGAAGAGTTGATTGGTTATTAAAGGCGTCAAAAATAATAATAAAACCTATCGCCTAATGCACAATATAAATTGTGTATAGTGGTAACAGTGTCGAACTCAAGGACTAGGGCAAGACACTTACTTCAGCGTATGACAAGGAATATCAAACTGAATAAGTAACCAAGGTGGAGATTAACTACTAAATAAATAGAACAAAACAGAGTAAATTAAAGTATGAAATCGATGAGGGAAAGATTCCTAGTAAAGATCTATCTCTGGTTGCATTGCGGTTAGTTGGTCATTGATGCAAGGATATTCTATTCTTAGTTTATAGGTGTTCTATGGGGTCTAGGTATGTTTAGGTCCCCTACTTTCCTTCGTAAGAGAAGCTACTCTAAGGTACGTTTATGGAATAACTTTGACAATCCGCCGTCCTCCAAGGTATGTTTATGGAGACAATACTCAGATGCCCATGAAGAAGTGGAAAGACAGCTAGGGCGAGACACTAAGTACGTTCAAGGCACTACCCTAATTGGTTACTTACCCTAGTCAGATTGGACCAACGACTTGATGAATATGATCTAGTTGCCTACTCTACTATGTAGCCTTACGGTAGTTATTACTATAGAGATGACGGTAATTACCTAGGTTCAATTATTAGTTAGCCAGATATCTAACCGTTCCTAGATAAATTGGCAAGCAATTGATAAACATGCAAATACAAACATAGGAATTTATTAAACTCAATTCGACCTCAAAACTAACCTACGCAACCTTCAATGACCTTTACTAAGAAGGGGGGATTTAGCTACTCATACTGAAAATTAAATAAACAAAATAATTAAAGAAAAATTGCGTAAAGGAGAAAGGAGGAAAATACTGTAAATTGCAACTTAATATCGGCCGGAGCTAAAGCTCCGGGATTATTACAAAGCAGGAAAGGCGCCGGAGGTGGAAGTATGGAATGAAAAAATCCGAAAGGGAAGAAGTCCCCCAAACCCTAATTCGCTAAAGTATTTATAGTAAATAGAAATAGAATCCTAAGTCTAGTAGGTTTGCTAAAATATAACTTCTACTAAGCTGGAATATCGTAGGAATAAATGACCAGATCTGTGGAATTTCTTCTTTCGAGAGTTTCCTTTTCGGCATCGGACTTCTCAGCTTCTGCGAACAAACAACTGCAAGGCCTCAACGCTCAACATTCGTCTGAATCCGGCTGAAAGTGTGTGTTTCTGTGAATTTCTCTTCCTAAGTTCAGATCTGCAAAAAGTAGAGAAATAGGGGCAAATCAGTAGTATCAAGATCAAAAGTGGACTAATAAAAGGGAAAAAAAATATGTATAAAATACACACTATTAAATTCCCCCACACTTACCCCAATGCTCGCCCTCGATCCAAGCACTAAGAAAATCTGCCAATCACACACTCCATCTAAACAATACACAACGCATGCCTAAGGAAGCATCTGCATCAAATCCAAGGAATAACGACCCCAAGGATAAGACTTTCCCACACCAAGCAAGTCGTAAGTAGTCCTCACAAGATAAAGTGTATGCACTCACACTCATAACCACGACTAGGTGTTTAACACTCATAAGAATGCGAATAACATAACACAAGGGTCAGATTTGCAATGTCAATCCGAGTGAAAGTACACATGTATGGGCATTCTAATAATCAAATGGACTTTGCGAGAAAAAGGGTCATGCTCGGGGTATGAGGGGAATGGAGGAAAAAGATGGGAAATAAGGAGATGGAAGAGAAAGGGTCTGCTCAAGGTCAGAATGGATTACTTAGCAAGAAGGAGGAGGATTCGGTGAATAGTATCCATCAGCCGGCTGCAGCAGGGGCTAGATGCTTAAGTTCCTCTTTCTTTGCTTGGGGATTCCTTCTTTGGATCAGTACTGATGACTCCTGTTGCTTCTACTGTGCCTGCTTCTGCTTTTATTTGTGTTCTTTGAACACTTTAAATAATCTTTTTTTTTGAAATATAAAATACAAGTAGTAGCAGGGCAAGCACAAATCTTTTTCTTCTCTTTTCTTTTTTTTGTTTTGATGCAGCAATCCTTTGATTCACCATTTCACCACTTTCAATAGCAAGGCCTCATCACATCTCCTATGAAACTTCATCTCCCCCACACTTAGATTATTCTCAGTTTTGTCTTTAGCCCTTGCAGCAACCATCGATGGGTACTACCCACCAGCTAAGGAAGGGTAAAAAATAAAGGCTCGAGTGGCTTAAGATCATACAAGAATACAGAGTGGGGGTAGGGGTTAGTGTCAAGGGCATGCTGATGGAAGATGGCAAGAAATACAAAAATGGTGCAAAGTCCAATGTCATTTTAATGCTATCCCATGTCTAATGGTGCAAACCTAACTAGTGTCTAGTTATGCATTTATCACACATAAAGAGTTACGGCATGAAGGCTCAAAGTGATCACAGAAATGAATAATTGACTACAAACGTCGAGGTCTTAGAGCGGTCATAAGAGCAGGCTAACAATGATTATGCATGTTAAATACAGTGTGATGACTGATCAAATTATTCTATGTGTAGTGGATCAAAATAGCGTGTTCAATCTAGGGGGAGGGGGGTTGAAAACAATGGGTAGTGCGTAAACTTTAGCAAAAAGATATTTTAAAAAAAAACCATAGGAACACAGAAAATAAATCCTAAAAAGTCTTCTAAGAAATGAGAAAAGTTGCCCAAAATAAACACAAAAAAGAAAATAAGCAAACAAACACATAACTGACCCTCCCCCACACTAAGACAACATATTGTCCTTAATGTGAAGAAGGGACTCACACCCTTGCATACGAGAATAAAATAGGAAAAATAAAAACCAAAAGGAAAGGTGTTCACCCGGGATAAAATGTACAAAATAGTGCCCGACCGCAAGAGAGTTTGGGGAGGAAGGTGGATCATGGGCTAGCAGGAGGAGTCCACGGGGTGACTCTGTCAGACCTGGTGGCGGCGTGCTTGGATCGTGCCATTGTTGGGGGAAGGAAGAAGTTGCGGAGGCTAGAGTGTGATCTTTATGTAGTACGGTTGTACTAGCCATTTTTCCTCTAGCGTGTGTGGGTAAGAGCGTGAGTGGTCCAGCCAAATCCCAACTGCCATGAGAAAGGTAACAAATCTCAACCAAAAAATTAGTCCTTTTGAAATAAAGAAGATAAAATTGGAAAGGGAGTTGAAAAAGGTGGGGCAGAGGGAGAATAAAATCAATTCTGGAAAAAGAGGAAAATTATAAAAGTAGGGAATAAAGGAGATTCAAGAGAGGAGAATTAGGGGAATGAGAGAAAATAAAGGAAAATAAAATAAAAGAAATGGAAAGAAAGAGGGAATATATAGAGATAGATAGGAAAAATAAAAAGGGAAAATAAGGAAAATAAAAGAAAAAATGAAATAAAAGAAAAGAAAGAGAAAAGAGGAAACAAACTTGGGTTGCCTCCCACGAAGGGCCTTAGTTAGCATCAAGCCCATGACGTTGGCAACACAAATCATTCTTGAATAGATGACTCGGCCACCTCCATTTACTCAGTTATGAAAGGCTTGAATCCTTCATAGAAAGGCTTCAAGCGATGACCGTTGACCTTAATGATGACCCCTATATCTAGGGGTATAAATTGGTCCCGGGACTCAAAGACCCGGACCCGGATCTTTTATCTAGACCGGGACCAGGATTTTGGTCCCATTTTTATGGTCGGGTCGGGTCTGTCCTGACCCGATCAGTCTCAGGTCTCGACCTAGTGAGACCCAGACCCGACCGGGTCTGTCCCGATCAAAAATAGACCCGACCAAAATCATCTCTCCCTCTCTACCAAACCCGAACCATGGTCACACCACCACCATCATCGGTAACCATTGATAAGGCCTAAGTTCCTCAAGAGAAGATGAAGATGTCGATGAAGAGCAATGGATGTAGTCCTCGCCCACGGATGGTTCCTTGAAGGGATCGGATGGATGATGAACATTCTTGTGGGGAAATGGAGTATGGAAATGCAGCGGAAATTAAAGGTGTTTAGGTGATAAACTGAAATGGAACTTAGATCCGAGAAAACCCTCTTGATAACAAGATCAAGCAACCTTTCTATACAAAACTAAGGATCTCTTTCCAATAAATTAGCCCACTTAAATGGAAGCTTAAGGGGTTCGATTACATGGAGAAGATGATGGATAAACAATGGTTTTTCAGTCACTAAGGACCCCGGTTACCAAGAACCAATTTACCTAGCTAAAGGTGCGTCTTAAGGCTTAATAGAGAATAAATCAGCAAAATCAAAAGCAACCTAAAAATGAAGACAAGTCCTTCATTTTATAGGGAAAATAAATACAAGGGTAAAATGACCCATAACACCCTTGGACAAAGGGTCTTGAGAAGCTTGGCCATGTGTCAGGCCAAGGGCTCGAACGCTGGCTCAGACGCTGGCTCGGCCATGAGCTCGGACGCGGGCTCGGACACAGCTTGCGACATGGCTCGGGCACGGTCGTGTGACAGAGTTCGAGCATGGTCGTGCGACATGGCTCCGGCACGGTCTGGTGACATAGCTCGGGCATGGTCGTGCGACATGGCTCGGGCACGGCCGTGTGACAGGGCTCAGGCCTGGCCGTGCGACATGGCTCGAGCACGGTCATGGTCATGTGACAAGGCTCGGACATGGTCGTGTGACAAGGCTCGGTGCACGCAAGGCTAGACTCGAGCGCTCGGGAGTAAGGCTGGGCTGAGGCGCACACAACCAAGGTAAGGCACGGATGTGCGAAGGCAAGGCCAGGCTTGGGCGTGCGGGCGCAAGGCTGAGCTGAGGCGCACCCGACCAAGGCAAGGCACTGGCGTGCGAAGGCAACGCTAGACTCGGACGCTCGGGCACAAGGCTGGGCTGAGGCGCACGTGACCAAGGCAAGGCACGGACGTTCGAAGGTAAGGACAGGCTTGGGCGCGTGGGCGCAAGGCTGAGCTGAGGTGTACGTGGCCAAGGCAAGGCACTAGCATGCGAAGGCAACGCTAGGGTCGGGCGCTGGGGCGTAAGGCTGGGTTGAGACACACGCTACCGACGCAAGGCACGGACGTGCGAAGACAAGACTAGGGTCGGGCGCAAGGCTGGGATCAGACGCACGCTGCCAAGGCAAGGTCAAAGACCGAGGTGCGAGTGATGGCAAGGCCGAGGGGCGGCTGAAGGCAATGCCGAAAGCCAAGGTGCGGGTGATGACAAGGCCGAAGGCCGAGGCGCTGTCAATGGCAAGGCTGAAGGCCGAGGTACGGCCGATGGCAATGTCTAAGGCCGAGGTGCGAGAGATGGCAAGGCCGAAGGCCGAGATATGAGTTATGGCAAGGCCAAAGGCCGCAGTGCGGGCGATGCCAAGGCTGAAGGGCGAGATGCGAGTGATGGCAAGGCCAAAGGCCGAGGCGTGGCTGATGGCAAGGCCGAAGGCCGAGATGCGAGTGATGGCAAGGCATGGCTCGGGTGCGCGGGCACGCGAGGGAGTGTGATATCATGGCGGGACACGGGCATACCATGGTTGTGCTTGAACACGCGAGTGCGTGCGATGGGTATGTGGGGCACAGGTGTGCGAGAGCATGATAAGAGCACGGGTGCTCGAGGACAAGGTGAGAGTTCGGGCGCTCAAGGACAAGGCGAGGGCGCGGGCGCTTGAGGACAAGGCGAGGGTGCGGGTGCTCGAGGACAAGGCAAGGGTGCGGGTGCTCGAGGACAAGGCGAGGGCGCGAGCGCTTAAGGGTAAGGCGAGGATGCGAGCGAGGGCTCGATGTGCGAGGGCAAGGCATAGCGGTACTCATGAGTCGTCGCCGCTAGGAGCCTAGCGACTAAGGCCGGCCTCATCGTGGGCCTATGAGGGTAGATGGGTTGGCCCGTATCACTATCCTCCACTATCGTCACCATCACAACCATCTCGTCGCACAACTACTAAAATCAACCGCACACCGTCACAGACCCACAAACATCCTTACAGTCTTCCATCAACCCCTCAATCATCACGTTTCTGAGGATCATTTTATCGACGATTACGCTCAGCGAAAAGATCATATTCCCAAGACCTCTAATCGGCGAAGAGGCAACTTTTTGTGGGGAAAGTCTGGCAACTCCCCGACGCGGCGACAAGGGGATCCTCCCAAGGGCCGGATTTATGACCTGGATCTTCCTTCCCTCATTTTACCAAGAGAGGAAATATTGGCAATTGTGGAACAGCGAAACCTGCCCATTCGTTACCCAGCCCCCGTGAAGCCTGGAATAGTCATGGGAGGAAGGGAAAATGCCTTTTGCAAGTTTCATAAAGCTAAGGGACACTCTACGGAAGTATGCAGAAAATTAAAGCTAGCAATAGAACGTCTAGTAGAGGAAGGTTATCTCTGAGAATTTGCCACTAAGGCAAGAGAGGAAGCCAGGAACAACCCCATGGATAGAGTGCCTGATAACAGACAAGCACCTCCTCGCGCTCCAGGAAATAATGCTAATCCCGCTGGGAGAGGTAGGGAGACACTCATGGTTGATGACGATGATGTCCCTATCATCAATATCATAGCCAGAGGCACACCCTACCTAGACGAACCTGCACAATTGGTGCCCATGACAGGAGACAAGCGGAAGCGAGAGGGCGCGTTAATAAAAAGCGAAGCGATAAGTGCTCTAGATCGAATGGTGTTATCCTTTTCTGAAGAGGAAGAGAAAGGCGTTATTTATCCACACAATGATGCGCTAGTGGTCACACCCATTATCGCTAGTCATGGAGTTAGAAGAACCCTCGTTGACAATGGAAGTGCCGTGAACTTATTTTGATTGGAGGCTTACAACCTCATGAAGCGTCCCGATAGCAAGTTAATGCCTTGCAAGAAGCCCATAATTGGAGTAGACGGAGTCCCCATCCCAGTGACTGAGGTAACCACCCTGCCAGTGTACTTTAGAGAGGATACCTCCAAGCAGTCAGAGGAACTGCTATTCCTGGTCGTGGACCTAAATTTTCCCTATAATGCTATACTTGGACGACCTTTCCTCAACTGTTTCGGAGCGGCGATATCCCAAAAGCATTTGAGGATGAAATACCCCTCCTAGGAGGGAGTAGTCTCGATCAAAGGTAATCAGAAATTGGCGGTTGAGTGCTACCTACTCATGACTCAGAAGAGTCGTGATAGGTACGTGTGCGTAACGGTAGATCCATATGAGCAGAACGATGAGAAACGTACTCAGCCTGTAGATAAGATGATAACTGTGCCGGTTAACGGGATCCACGAAGTGAGCTTCCTGGTTAGCGAAAAGCTTAGCCTACTTCAACTAGCTCAGTTGTTGAACAAATGTAAAGGGGAATTCGCGTGGAAGCCCACAGACATGCCAGGTGTTTCATGAGAGGTAGGGGAACATCGACTCAATGTGGACCCCAGTGTCAAGCCGATTCAACAAAAACGACGTGCATTTTCTCCGGAGAAAACGTTAGCCGTTGATAAGGAAGTAACAAAGCTCTTAGACGCAGGATTCATCCGAGAAGTTCAATATCCGACCTGGCTAGCCAACCCAGTTCTTGTTCCAAAGCCCAACAGAGATTGGCGTACGTGTATCGACTTTACTAACCTGAACGATGCTTGTCCCAAAGATTGCTACCTGCTTCCTCAAATTGATCAGCTGGTCGATCAGACTACCGGATATGCCTATCTAAGCTCGTTGGATGCTAATTTGGGATATCATCAAATCCCCATGGCCATTGAGGATGAGGAAAAAACTAATTTTATCACCCTAAAAGCCACTTATTGCTACACGACAATGCCGTTTGGGCTAAAGAACGCTGGAGCAACCTTTCAACGAATGGTAAATAAAGTCTTTGAAAAGCAAATCGGGAAAAATGTGGAAGCATATGTCGATGATATATTGGTCAAAAGCCGAACCTTTCAGGGCCACTTGAACAACTTGGAAGAAGTCTTTAGCGTGATGAGAGAATATAAGATGAAGTTGAATCACCGTAAATGCATGTTTGCGTTTCAGACGGAAAAATTCTTGGGTTATATGGTTAGCCAAAAAGGCATCCAACCCAACCCTTCAAAGGTCAAAGCTATCCAGGACATGATATCTCCTCGAACCATCAAAGAGGTGCAAAGATTGACTGGGCGCGTTATCACTCTAGGGAGGTTTATCTCCAAGCAAGGCGAGAGATGCCTACCCTTCTTTAAGGTCATACGCAAGAAAGCACCTTTCAGGTGGACAATAGAATGCGAGGAGGCATTTATGGCCTTGAAAGCTTATTTATCGTCTGACCTAGTGTTGACAAGGCCTGAACAGGGAGATACCTTGTATTTATACCTTAGCGTTGCCGATGAAGTGGTCAGTGTCGTCCTCGTTCGAGATGACAACCACTTACACCATCCCGTATATTTTGTGAGTCATGTTTTGAAAGATGTCGAGTTGTGATACGCGCGCATCGAGAAAATAGTGTTTGCGCTGGTGCAAGCTACAAGGAAGATGAACAGATATTTCCAAGCCCATCCCGTTATCGTATTTACTGACCAACCCTTGAAAAGGATATTCAGGAAACCGGAGTCTTCGGGAAGGATGTTAATTTGGGCTACGATACAAAAATTGACCCTCCGTAAAGGCCCAAGTCTTAGCAGACTTCATAGCTGAGTGCACCTTTACAGAAGACCCTCTGATGGATTTAACCGAAGAGGAAAAAGATAACCTAGATCTCATGTTCCCGGAAACTTACACTGACTTATGGGTCATCCACGTGGATGGGGCTAAGAATCAAGAATCAGCTGGAGCTGGGATCTTCATGATTGGACCACGCGATATACATATACGGTATGCCATCAGAATCCTACAGCCGTTATCTAATAACGCGGCAGAATACGAAGCACTATTAGCTGGGCTCAGGATAGGAAGAAGCTTCTCCGATAAAGCCATACATGATACGGAGATGATGGGAGACCTACGACTAAAGATCTGTGGAGATTCCAAGTTGATAATAGACCAAGTCCTGGGACACTCTCAAGCTAGAGAGCCCATCATGGTACGATACCTCACCAAGGTAAAGCGCGAATTGTTGGAAATAAAGAAAAGTGGCACGCGAGTCAGCTTTGAACACATCCCTCGAGAGGATAATGCTGAGGCAGAAAACCTCGCTAAACTCGTGGCAAACCCGGAAGCATCCACACCTAAGGGTGTGTGCTATCGTGAGATATTCGTGCCTTCCTTCATGGAGGAGCAAGCGTCAGTTTATGTCGAAGAAATTGAAAATGACTAGCGAACTCCCGTCATAAAATACTTGAAACATGAGGAGTTACCCACGGATAATGCTGAAAAGAAGAAGGTGCTGAAACAAGCGGCGCGATGTACGTATTATGACGGGGAACTGGTGCGGAGATGTTTTTCCCACCCAGCCGCCAGGTGCATAACGGAATAAGAGGGTCTTCACACCTTACGAGAAATCCACGAAGGAATATGCGGCATGCACACATCTGGCGGTACCTTAGCCGCACAAGTATTCCGGTCAGGATTTTACTGGCCCACCATTCGCAGAGATTGTCATGATTATGTGCGAACTTGCCAAAAGTGTCAGGAATTATCTAAGATTCCCCGGCAACCCGCCACGAAAATATCTAAAATTGTGGCTCCTTGTCCTTTTGCGAAATGGGGGATAGATATCCTAGGACCGTTTCCAAAAGTAAGGTCCCAGCTAAAATTTGTGGTTGTGGCGGTAGATTACTTCATGAAATGGGAAGAAGCCGAACTGGCAGCCAACATCACGACGGAAAATGTTTGGCATTTCTTTAAGCACCAAGTTATCATGCGGTTCAGTGAACCCCGTGTGCTAGTGAGCGATAACGGGACGTAGTTCACCAGCCGATTCTTTAGAGACCAATGTGC
Organism: Viola odorata; assembly: GCA_963691705.1. Taxonomy (NCBI): domain Eukaryota; kingdom Viridiplantae; phylum Streptophyta; class Magnoliopsida; order Malpighiales; family Violaceae; genus Viola; species Viola odorata. The sequence goes on from OY829543.1 coordinate 20,408,268, forward strand.
GGAATTCTAGATCGAGCAAAGATTCTCTTCTGTGGCTCACCCGCAAACCAACGGTCAACGGAGGTGACGAACCGAAGTATTCTTAGCGGTATCAAGAAAAACCTAGAAGGGTCCAAAAAGTCATGGGCGGAAGAGATGCCGTATATGATGTGGGGGTACCACATGATCGTCAAAACGAGTACTAGAGAAACACCTTTTGCATTGGCTTTCGGTACTGAGGCCGTTACGCTAGTGGAAATTGGTACCATAAGCCTGCGAGTTGTCTACTTTCAGGAAGAATTGAATGAGGAGAGGTTACGGGCTAACCTTGATGCGTTACCAGAGTTACAAGAGGAAACCCTTCTGAAAACGCTACATTACAAACAAAAAATGGCGCGTTATCACGACAGGCGCGTCAAAGAGCGGTTGCTGAAAACGGGCGACCTGGTACTCAGAGACAAACGAGCAGCTGGTCAGCGCGTGGGAAAGCTCAGTCCGAACTGGGACGGGCCATACCGCATTACCCGTGTTATCGGCAAGGGAGCGTATCACCTAGAAACACTCGACGGTACTCCCTTACCTAACTCTTGGAACATAGCTCGTTTGAAATTATATCATGCTAGAATCTGATATATCTCTGCACATTTCGCTAATACCAGCCCTGACTTGTGCTAACGCTTGAATAGAGAATATTCTTGTGTGTTTGTGGTTGATTGTGTGCAAATAATAAAGGGTGTCAGGAGTGAAAAGTCTTATCCTTGTGACGGTCGGTCCTGATCAGACGGCTCACTAAGACGACGCACGCCCTGGCATACCTAAAATTTAGCGTTGGGAGTGAAAAGTCTTATCCTTGTGGTAGCCACACTAACACAGGTGAGCCATTGAGACGAGGCACGTCCCGACGCCCCCGGGAGTGAAAAGTCCTATCCTTATGGTAAACCGGGCTAACATAGACGGCCCATTAAGACGAAGCACGTCCCGGCACCCCTGGGAGTGAAAGTCCTATCCTTGTGCTGACCGTGCTCGTGGAGACGGCTCGTCAAGAGGAGGCACACTCGAGGGAGATAGTAACTCCATCCTAGAAGTGAAAATCCTATCCTTGTTATAACCGAGCTAATACAGACGGCTCACTAAGACGAGGGCACGATTTCGGGATACGAGGTCAACGCCTGAAAGTGAAAAACCTAGCCTTGTGAAGGTCGGTCCTGATCCGACGGCTCACTAAGATGAGGCACTTTTCAGGCCGATCGTGGAAATATAGAAACGCGAAGAATCACGAAATCCCAGCGAGTAACCAGATGGAAAGTCCCTGGTGAAGATACCTGGTAGAGAAAGCGATACGAGCGACATCGACAACAACACCCCGAGACAGAAGCGAGAAGGCTCCTTCGGGTAACTAATGTCTATTATTACACGTCATTTTACTAATAACTTATGATGGAGAATGTGCAGAGATATCATTCAGATGACAGAGAGATCGACACTCGTGCAAACGACAATGTTACGAAACCCGTTATTGGGTTTGACGTGCTATGGATACTAACAATTTCGTTACCATGGCTCAAGGAGCATGGCCTAAAGAACGCGTGTGCCATGTCTCTCTCTGGTAACTATTCCCCTGGAATGGGATATGTCGGAACCTATCTACATGGCATCTTCAGCCGTTAGACGAGAATACTTACAGTAGTGTGATTATATGCTGCATATCGTTGGAAATAGCGGTCACGGTTCTTCTCCCCTATAAGTCTTTATCTTTGAGAATGCTGAGCGATAATGAAAATGCACATGATGAGGTCATATCGCGATAGCTAGCAGAACACCTATCGTCAATATCAACGATCGGATGGAAATCCTATAGCTTGCCTGTTGCCACTAAACTCTGTCATCTTGTGGCGTCAAGCTCAGACCCGATGACATTATCGTGGCAATAACGATGTCGTTGTCATATTAAAAGGAACTCGAAGAGAAAGAAATAAGGAAAAGGAAATCATCAACAAAAGAAATGAGTAAGCTGAATATACGATTGTTCAAAAATACCCTCGAGGGGTCACAAAAAATAAGAGTTCGAAGTCTTAAGGCTCTAAGGGCAAAAAGACAAAATAGATGACTCCCGATATTCAAGAAAGGGAGTAATAACACCCAGCATGTGTCGGTCCTACGAACTCCCCTGCCCTTTATAGCCCCTTGCCTTGTCTTGGCGAAAGCCCTCGTCTGTGAGATCGGTAGACTTCTTCATGAAAGTGTCAGTAAGGGCGGCACCACGATACACCCCTTCTCCGTGAATCTCTACAAAACAGCTAGCCATGATAGCGACAGTCTTCTCGACGTACCACGTACACTTCTCTGCTGTCTCCCTCTCTAGCACCATTTTTTCCTCTATTAATACCGTCTTTTCCCCCTCCAGTGCGGCACTCTTAACCCTTTCCACCGCCAAAGAAGCGTCAAGGTCGGACACCTGCTCTCTCGCCTCTTTCTGATCCTTTTTTGCCGTCTCCAAGGCCAGTAGCAATTCTTGACGCTCCTCCAATAACTTCTTCTTTTCTTCTCGCTCCTTGGAAAGCTCGTCTAAGGAAGCGGTAAGGGAAGTGACTTTGTGCGACATATGCTCTGCCAGTAGTGAAACTTAGAAAAACCAGTGAAAAAGTTAGAACGCAGTAAATTTATCTGCTCATCCTCAGTCCGAGAAAGGAATGCCTCTCGATCTTCAGGGGACGTTAGCGCATAAGCAGCTAAGAGAGAGGAAGTCGCAACAGAACTGTCACCCCCGATAGCCCAAACCCAGAACTGCGCAGCTTGGTCAAGTCAAGTTGATGAGTGACAGGACTAGAGTTACTTATGGAGCTCAGATCGGCCATAAGATGGGGCATGACGACCCCTCCCTCGAAGTGCCGAAGTATTGGAGCACTAGAAGGAACAAAAACCACGGCGGAAGGAGACGGAGGTTGATTAGAGGAGGTACCCCCATGAAGCCTAAAAGAACCGTGGGGTTGATAACCCGAAAAACCAGACAAGTCTTCGCCAAAGCCCAAGGCGTTGGAGAAGGGAAGAAGTGACATGGCAAAGGAATTAAGTGAAGTCTCGAAGGACCTAGGAACACCCATGCTCCCTAGAAAATCAGAAGATTGATCCATGGAAGGTATCGTAGAATCAAAAATGGTAGGGTGCCCCTCCTCGGTATTAACATGACCAGTCGACGAACTTCCGCCCTCCCCGTCAAGTCACACCCTCTTCTCAGGACGATTAAGTATATGGCCCAAGTTCATGCTGTTTGTTGGCGACACGCAAGTGGAAGCAGTAGTAGTGTCCTAAAGAGGGAAATGATGCGAAGGGTAAGAAAGTAAGAGAAAACGCAAAATGATGCCAAAGAGAAGTAGGTGGAATAAGCAATTATAAAAGAAACACTTACGGTGGCAATATCGGTAGCAGAAGCCTCTGAAGAAGCTGCCGCGTCTGAAGATGGAGTAAGAGCAGCAACGCTTCTTGTCCTTTTCTTCTTCCTTCCTTCCTTTCGTCGGAACCTTGGAAGAAGATGCCTGAACAGGAGGGACGGCAACAGACACGGTGGGAACACCAAGAGGAATGGTGGTGGCTCCCTCAACCACTGGGGAAGAAGACGCCTGAATGGGGTTCACGGTAACAACAGGCGATATCGTTGCACTAACTGCGACCTCTGCAGCGGCGGCCGCTTCTTCCTTCTCTTCTCTCTATTGAGCCCTTCTCAGCCGTTTCATGACGCACTCAGGCTTCTAGTTAGGATCCGTCGTTGCATAATCATGAGATAACATTAGCGTTAGTACCGACCACAATAATGAAGAAAATGATACAACACTCACGTCTAATGCAGGTTTGAATATCCATCCCGCATGCCAGATGGCGAGTATGAACGTTGATTTCCAGCTAAAGCAGTTTGTCTAACCAGCCTTGCTCAGGCTGACGAAGAGTCCCCCGTTGACCCCAGACACCATCCTTGACGTCTTGATTAAAACCGGATCGCCACCAAGGGCCAGGAAGGTCAATAACAAAAAACTCCTTTTTCCAATCTTCAATGGAAGACTCAAGGTGAAGGAGTTTCCAGGTGAAGGATTTGAGAGTCATCGTCATAACGGAGCGATATCGCTATCACACCCCGACGACTATACAATTTGAAAAGTGATTTGAGTAGTAAAAAGGAAGGAGAGTTAATCCCTTTGTATTTGCAAAGTTCTAGAAAGGCATAAACACAACAATATGCATTCGGGGTTAACTGTATAGGATTTAAATTGAGAGCAGTAAGCAACTATTTTATGAAGGGATCAACGGGAAATCGGAAACCATAACGAAACATCTGGGAATATAGAACCCTATGATTGCCGGTTAAAATGCTATTCAAGCGTAAGGAATCAGGGGCAACGGAAACTGTATAATCTTCTTGGATGTTAGTATGATGTTCGGATAGATACTCGTTGAGAGCGACCAAGGAAGTGATACTACTAACAGTACTCTCAATCTTTTCCTTATCAACAGATTTAGACCTAGAACGACGAGTTCTAGCCATTGCAGAAATAAAAGATAAAAAGATGAAGAAGACGACAGAGGAAAATAAGAAATACCTTTGTAGAAGAGAAGCTTCAAGCACCCAGATGAAGAAAAAACACAAGACGATTCGAAAGAATATAGAGAGAGTAAAATAACAAAAGTGGGAAAAAGAGACAAGTGTTAGGTTTTATAACCATAGTGGCTGAATAAAACGACTGTTGTAACAGTCGTTGCATATGGGGTGTCACGAGGAACAGGCATAAGCAATGAGTATGATTCTAGAGAAGCGGGAAGACGCTTCGATCTCACCAAATTTCTAGGGCACGCTAACCCCTGGCGCCCCCACGAATTGACACGTGTATTTTGTTCCATCATGACTTCTCCCTCGCATTTAAGAGGGGATCTTGAGCATTAAATGCTCTAAAAAGTAGAATCGGTTTTCTAAAGCGGAACGGGCGAGATGACGCAGCAATCGGGGTAACACGATTTGGCGTTAACCAAGCCGGCAGCTAACAAGATAACGCAAAAAATAGAATGAAGATTATTCGTTATTTAAAAAATAATTACAGACGTTTTACGCGACAGACGTTATCAATTATTACAAGCTGAATGGAGTCAATGTTTAAAGAAAAAAGTCCTCTCTGACGCTAGCCTTATCTAATCATGGAAGCGCTTCGGTATCGTCGCCGTTGTCCCCTTCTTCTTCCCCCGAAGAAAGAAAACCCTCTTTGCTCTCGTCTATTTCTTTCATTTTCTGGGAAGCGTAATCAGCTATTTTAGCAGGATCAAAAGTCCCACTGCGATAATAATCTATGAATCCGGCGGTGAAGGCCCCCATCGTCTTGTTCTTCCACTAGATTATCTTTGAAGGAACCTTGGCTAGATCCTCATCGCGAGCTGATATCTCTTCACGAAGGAGAGAGTTTCTCTTGTCAGCCGCCATCAACTCAGCCTTAGCCACCACCAATTTCGCCTCCAAAAGTTCTATTTTGGCCTTCCCTTTCGATTTCTCCCTTGCGAGCTCGGCGCGGCAATCATTCAGCTCTGCCTGGGTACGGTTTTGAAGCCGCGTTAACTCTGTTACCTTAGTCAAGGCGGCATCTAATTGCTTCTTTGAGCCAGGTGAACCTCGAAGCTTGTCACCGTGAGCCTCAAGAAAGTAATAGATTTCGCGGAAGTTGGCCAGTGCGCCATTCAGATCACGCGCGTGTTGAACATCGGGGGGAAGCCGCAACAATTCCTCCTTATCTTTAGGAGAACCAAATATCTCACCCACCAGGGAGCCTAATGGTTGGTCTCGCGACAGCAGATCCGATATCCCTAGAGCATGAAGACCGCTAGTAGCAAAGGTTGACAGATCCAGTCGATAAGAAGAAACTCCTTGGGGACCCTGAGGAGAAAGGTTGGCGATAAAGGGAGGAGAGCAACTTTCGACAGAATCACCAATACCTGAAATGGAGGTGAAGAATAATGGTTGAGGCCTCCTAGTAGGACGGTCAGGAAGAATGCTCGGGTTAGGACCCGGTACGACCACGTCAGGAATACAAGAGGAAATAGGAGAGTCAGGAACCGCAGTCGATGGAAGTGAATCTATTGTCGGTGGAGTTTCAGTAAATATGGGAGGAATGGCAGGTGCCGCCTTTGTAACCTTTGCCGCTTGGGAAGTACTCGCCACAGTAGAAACGTCAATCCCCACGTTAGGGGCTTCGTCAACCTTCCTCGAAGGAACCTCAGCAGCGGAACTATTTTTCCCCACTCGGAGCTTCTTCCGTTGAGCAGAGGAAGCATGGAGAAGCTCAGTGTCGATATCCATATCCTCGCTATCGCTATCATTTATCCTAGTTGTGGGCCGATCCTAAGTTACTCCTTTATCCAGAACCGGCAACCAATTGTCAAGGAAACGAGAGGCTCGAGCAGAAATACCGCGCCCTCCCCCAGCAACTATGTTCTCCTTCTCTTTGGTGAAATAGTTTGACGGCTGGAACCCTCAGGTGGTGGAGAGGTCGGTAGTGTTTGGAGCGGCAAGACGTTTAAAGGAACGTTATCCCCCCCAGGCGGTTGACCCTCAACGTCATTTGCCAATATAATAAGATATATTAGAACCGCGAATAAGTTAAAGCGATAATGCAGAGAGAGAAAATCTCACCTATAATACACTATTCCATACCCCTGTACAAGGCAAACTCTCGAATGCGGAATGAAAAATTTATCTGTAGCAAGGCGTTAGCATGAGCTAACTCCCTCATAGACAGCACTATTGGGTTTTCCCAAACGGAGCCGATAAGTCCTCGATTGAAGCCCCTAGGCCACGGAATGAATGGCAGCCCCACAATGAAGAAGCCACTTTTCCAATCAGCCACAGTCTCCTTGAAGCCCTGAAACCTCTGCCAGAATGACTGAACGAATGCATCATTCCACCTTGGGATGATATCGACCAAACAATTGCGGCATCAACACCTAAAAAATCTACGGAATAGATTGACGGATGGAGTAAAGATATGATGCAACTCGCAAGCGCGAATAAAGGCATAAATCCCGCACCAGGAAGAAGGGGTTATCTGAGCCGGATTAATATCATATTCACACAATAACTTTTTACAGAAACATGAATGGGGAAATGAAAATCGTAGAGGAACATCTTAAAATAAACCATTCTATAGTTCTTTGGCAAGGGGTCGTGAAGCTGCAGACCAGCCTCAGGAACCTTGACAGAATAATCAGGGGGAAAAGAGATATCATTCCCCTCCAGCTCAGCCTTCAGAACCTCTTCGCAAGTAAAAAGACTGGGTGTTTTCTCGACTTCTAGATCTAAAGGTCTCTGAAGACCTTTGTGATCCCTAGTCATACGCATAATAAACCAATGAGAAGAAAATCTGGAGAAGATGAAGCAAAATACCTTGAAGAAGGAAGCAGTGAATAGGCCACCAGCGCCGACAAACGGTTGAGGAAAATTTCTTCGAGCAAAAGAAGAAACAGAGAGAGAGAATGATGAGAATTTCGAAGTGCGAGCAAAAGTGTTAACAGAGAACGGTTGCCCCCTTTTAAAGGTTAAATTTGAGGACCAAACAGCCTGTAAGAACGAGACACGTACAAAGGGGGAAACGACACATGGAAAAATGTCAGAAGGATATTTATGGCTAAGCATTTATATCCTCAAAGGGAGACAGTTACTGACTGGAAACTGAAAAACGGTTACACCAAGAGGCAATCAACCCCTCAGCGACAACCAACAAATATTTGGGGAGTTAACGAGGGAAGGTGATTAAGAAAGGAGAAAAATGGAAAGTGTTACTTTATTCATTTCGTAAAGGCCATACGGCATCTACAGAAGGGCACAGCGTGCGAGATTAATCATCGTCCGGCCAATAGGAAGACCAATAGTAGTATTCCCCATTCGAAAGCGGAAACTCCTCGTCAACAAACGGGAAAGGTTCCTCGACGTTCCTCTCCTGTCCAGGCTTTAACGAGCTTGACTCTCCCTTAGTAGCAGGAGTCGCGGTATCAGCACCGATATTGCTGGCAGAACTCCTTTCCATGAAATGATCGACGTGAGGAAACAGTTCGTCACCCCTCCGGACATGAGGGACATAGAAACGATGAGACGGGTCGACCGTCCTCGAAGTTCTCCTCTTCTTTGACCTCTTGCGACTTTTACGGTGAGGTAACTGCCTCTTCAGGTATGACGATGAAGGAGGGTTATCAGAATCCGGTGAAGTGGGAGGAGTTGGAGAAGAACCGCGTTCAGCAATATCCAAAGAGTGTGAATCGGCCATGGAACCACAAGTGATTTCAATAGATGAATATGAAGAAGAATATGAACAGGAAAAGGAAGAGAAAATCCCATTAAATAGTCGAAGCGGGGAGGTTTTCCCATCTTCTCGCACGACTTTTGAGAGGATTGATACATTTTGAAAAGAACGATCTTAATTGCAGAATTGGATCTTGTGATCACGCCTGTTGGAATTTCTCACTGATCGAGGGACACCAAAAAACCGCCCAATCAGCTGATGCTGAAGAGGTAGCGCAAAATTAATGCAGAACGGTTTGCGAGGATATCTGTCACCAAAGCCCAACCAATGATGACCTTACTTTCAGTTGGACTGATGTGGCACCCAACTGAAATAACAATAGGCACATTGCGACAAGAAAGAAGGAAAACGCAAGATAACTGAAAGATTCTTTATTTATTTATGACCTAACGGCCCGAGACATACACACGGAGAGCATACAAAGACAGTAAACGAAGGCGACAATAGTAACAGGCAGTCAAACATTGGACCCTGCATCGTCCTCCCCTAGCACCACTAGAACATCCCTCAGTGCATCCGTAATGGCGGTCAGCTCAGAAGAGCAGACCCTCATCCCCTTCAGGTAGCACCTTAACAAGTCCTTCCGAAGTCGCAGCATGGTGACCACCACCTCGATGCGGGAGACGACGACAGCGAGCTTCGTCACACTCTCCAAAGGGCTGAAGTCCTCCAGGGAAGTTCCAAGCTGCCTAGACAAAAGTAGAGTCATCATCCCCTAGAGCTCCATGATGTCCTCAGAGGTCTTCCCCATCATGGTGTCCAGAAAATCCACATCAGCCTCAGTCAAATTCTTCAACGTATGAGCTTTGGAGAGTAAGAAGTTTCTTGTCAATTCGTCCATGATGAAAATACCAACTGAGATGCTAGAGAAATGTGAAACTTGTATGGAGGCAGTTTAAATTTATAGGCCCCAGAGGAGTGGCGGATGTGGACACACGTCCCTCGAAGATCGAGCCATCCCGTGAACTGTCGCAGGATGATAGAAGCAAAAAGTAGCGCCAGCCCTTGGTAAACACTCGGGCTCATTTTCAGTTGGGCTTGTGATAACAATTAAGACCATTTTGGGGGCATTTCTGTCTATACCCCCGCATTAAGGTCAGACACGACAACACCTATCGGGAGCATGCCGCGGAAGTTGCCGACCTTCTCCGAGAGAGTAGCCCTGGGATGGTCGACATCAGCGGGGGAGGGGTCTGCTACGTCATCTATCCACACGCTCGGCGTTATCCCATCCCAGGACAGCCTGACATCACTCGAGGTTGCCATCCATGATGTCGCTTAAGGCGTTATCTCCCCCGATAACGCCCACCCCCCAAGAGGTAACACTTTCGCTTGGCCTATAAATACCCCACCATTTAAAATGCCAGGTGAGCCTAGGATTGCTACTCGAACCTCTACCATTTTGAACAGCCATACTAACTTAAGCATCGGAGTATCTACGCTGGGGCCCCCCCTCCGGCGCCTTGTAGGTACACTTGATGGTGACTACAGTGACTCCGAGCAGCCATAATCATCACCCCGATCATCCTGAAGTTAGAATCTTTTCACAAAGCATAAGAAAGATGGCTCATTCAACCCTTACCAAGACTAGGTATTTAGCTAGACATACCCATGGAAGAAAACAAAATTATTATTCGCATAAAAGAAGTTGAATCTGTAAATTCCAAACTGGAAAGTTACAAAGTAGAACATGAAATGTGTTCACCAAAATGCAGAAGCGGAGAGTCCCCTTCTACAAGGGCTTCTAACAGCTTTTAACATAAGTTGTCTTCTAGTCCTACTCTAACTCTATCTCTTTCAAAATAAAAAATAAGGATAAAACATAAAGATAATTATTTGAGAAAAATCAAATATTGTTTAAGAGGGAGATCCAGTTATTTTAAAGCAGCAGATCCCTCAAATTTCATAGCCAGCTATTGCTATCCCGCGTCCTCAAGTTTCCTACTGCAGTCTGCCTCTATCAACTTTCTTGGCCAAACCCGCGGCCAAGACAGATTCGAATGCCAAATTTTGTGCTCCGTAGGTGATCTTCTCCTTTTTATCAGCCTCAAAGTAATTTCTACAAAAGTAGGGAGAATCCATAGAAATCAATAGCTTTACTGCCCAAATTTTAAGTAATTAGACAGTAAAAGTATGAGAAATTAATGCTCAATTAGCCACCTGCAGATCCCATTGATGACCCCTATGCTGACCCTTCTCAAGGTCTTGACCAGAGCATTTCGAACCCTACCCTTAGCTCCTCTCCCCCAATGAACCAGGTTCCAGCTCCTCCACCACCCCCCGCTGGATCCCCGCCCCCAGGTTTTATCATTCTTTCCCTTTCCTCTTTATTTTTACTTCCTCTCTTCTCTTTTTTGTGTGTTTGTATTTTTACCCTCGTGTGCTCTCCTTCACATTGAAGATAATGTGTCCAATAAGTGTGGGGAAGTCACCTTGTGTATATATTTGTGTGTGTTTTGGGCATACTTTTAATGTTTATACAAAACTTTTTCAGAATTTTCAATTTTTTCCATTCTCTGCATGTTTAATTCCATATCTTGCATGCGCAACTGCTTGTTTTCATTCCTAGATGTGTATTTGTCCTTTTTGTTGTTGACACCCCTAACCATCAATCCCAAACCCGTAGAGCCACGTAAATACTTGACTGACCAACTCAGTTTTGCAAAACTGAATACCTTTGACACTGCCACATATATATTCATCCACATAGATATATGATAAGTACTACTGATACCTAGGAAATAAGATACTGGAATAAGTACTGCCTTCTCTTCCCGAAGGCTAGGGATGAGGATCCTAGTCTGCTACACTATTGTTAGTTTTTACAATTCTATTTTGCATGAGTGTGTTTAGTTTCCTTGCATGACTGTATGTGTGTGTTGATCCCTCATTATGCCCTCCTAGATTGCACGATGTTGGTGGTTCGGCACCATCATCGCAATATGGAAAAATGTTTGGTCGGTTGTTATGCTAACTCCTTATTTGGACCGATCATAGCACCTTTAGTGAGGGGTCTTGTCTGTTTGTCTTTTTATATTTTCTATTTGACTGGGGATATGTAAAGGTGCAAAGCACAATGGCAAAAGAAAGAATAAAGATTTCAGGAATGATGTGTCCAATGGGGAAAAGAAAAAAAAAATTAAAAAAAAGAAAGGAAAGAGGAAAGATCTGTTGGTGTTCTTTTACTTTTCACTATTTTATTCTCTATGTGTTGCTTGCTTTTTTAAATTTTTGCATGATTGTTTGTGTGAATTTGCATGTGAGTCAGCAATAGTGTTTGGACATTTTAGAGGGTAAGAGAGTCAGTAGTTCTAGTGTTCTATTTCTTAGATGCACAACATGCTATTATGCCACTATGAGGATACGTTTACAATGATGGTGTTGATGGTATTCATGTATTGCTTAATTGATGTGGACTTTGAAGTGTCTGTATGGATTCAGGTACAAAGTTGGTCTATGATAAGAGGGGTGTGTTTTGTTTTAAGACATGCTTGGGGGCAAGCATGGATTAAGTGTGGGGAATTTGATTGATCACTTATAATTGATATATTTGTTATCTCTTTTAGCCATAATTGAGTTAATAATACTGCTAATGTGTGCTTTATTCTTCCCTTTTAGCATAACTAAACTTTAATTGCCAATCAGAAAGAAAGGAAGCAGAGAGCACGCAAAAAGAGCAAAAAGTGATCAAGTCATATACTGAAGGTTGGATGGGCGTTTCGGAGACATAGGGAAGAGATGATGGACACAAAAGCGGAGCTAAGGACGCGCGGACTGGGCCTGGCGCGAAATTGAGAGAGGTTGACCAGCGCGGAAAGAAGAAGGAAGTCGAAAGTTTCATAGGACTTGGAGACTTGGACAATTCTATTCCCACTCCAATTAGATCTTTTATTCCTTCTTCTACTCAAACAATTATTCATGTTTTAGTTAATTTCTATTTTTAATTAGGTTAAGGATTTTTAAGAGACTCTATAAGTCAAATTTGGCCATCGAGAAAGGGGATTTCGATTCCAAATTTTATTCACCCTCTCGGTTGCGGCACCTTGCTACCTTTTAGACTTCATCTTTATCATTGAACTCAGTTTGATTAATCAATTTCAATTCGTTATTTCCATTATGTGTCATAGTTAAACTCTTTATTCTTGGTAGGGATCGAGAGGCATAACTCATGCTTGTTGTGATGCTTGTTTGATCTTCACAGAAATGGTTTTATATTTCTTTTCTTCTTGTTTTAATGACAATTTGTTCTTGTTGGGTTTAGGTTTCGCCAACCTGGGTTTTGACTTGAACAATTACTGTAAGTTCTAATAACGCTGGGTTTAAACATGACCAATGTTAGAAGAACACAAGTAGACAACTAGTGGATAGAAGGCATAATAGTTGCTGCTTGAAGTTAGAGGAAGGAAAGAATTAGGTTCATAGGGACAAGTGAACCGATCCCTAGGCCTAGGAAAGTGTCTCCCTGATTATATCAACTAACTAGTTAAATCCTATAAGTGAACCTTAGGGTTGCTAGAAGGTTAGGGTCCTTAACAGAGTGTCTTTCAAGTGGCTTGTTGAAGGAGAAGAGTAGGAAGTCTAAGTGAAATTGATTTCTATAGCTTTCCTATAAAACCAGTTTTGAACATGTTTTTGTGTCAATGATCAACGACATTGAAATGTGACCTCAAGAGATCTCTACTGGGAATATTTCTCTCATTAGATTCGAAATCATATCACTCTTTGTCTCACGACATCTTGCTTACTTATTTACTTTAAGTATTGTCTTAATTAATCTCTTGAAAACTACACTCTTGATTGTTTGATCGGTTTGGTTATTTACTTGAAATTAAGATTAGTGCGTTAGTCCCTGAGGATCGATGCTCTTACCAATGTGCACAATCCTTTTTGTTGCTAAGTGATAATTGTATTTATTTTTGCTGGATTCGACACCAATCATCCTTGCTTGAAGAATAGTGACGGCCCCTTGTGCATTGCGCGTTGGCCTTGCCTAGCGCTAGCTTCCACATCTTTTGGCTTGCTATGACATTGTCCTTCTTGTCCAATACTTTGCCCCTCTCATGCTTGTATCACCAACCCCTTTAAGAGGATTCACCCTTGAATCTATTTCTTGAAGATTATGAAAACAAGCACTTCCTTGTGTGTGTGTTTCCATATGAGGAACAAATTTCACCATGGATGTGACTTGGCTAGCCTTCGGAAGGAATGAGCGAAATAGCAAAGAACACACCAATATATACTCACAACGTTGGACAAGAATGTTGCTTAGGAAAGGATCCTCGTAAGCTCCTAAATCTGCATAGGTAGCAAGGTGATTTTCCTCCACCAACACCAAAGTAGTTGTCAATGACCTAGTCTCCATTGAATCCGCAACAAAAGACAAGCCCATCTATCTTTCAATAGCAGCCCCTTGTGCATTGCATGTTGGTCGCGCCTAGCGCTAGCACCCGAGCACTAGGGCAAGACGGAGAAGCAATAGTGCAAGGCGCGCGCTCGCTTGCACTATTGCTTCTCCGTCTTGCCCTAGTGCTCGGGTGCTAGGGTTTCATCCCTCGTGTCTCTTTCTCAGATTTCTTTTGGCTTGCCATGACATTGTCCTTCTTGTCAAATACTTTTCCCCTCTCATGCTCGCATCATCACCAACCCCTTCAAGAGGATTCACCCTTAAATCTATTTCTTAGAGATTATGAAACAAGAGCTTCCTTATGTGTGCGATTTCCATATGAGGAACAAATATCACCATGGATGTGACTTGGCTAGCCTTCAGAAGGAATAGGCGAAATAGCAAAGAAGACACTAATATATAGTCACAATGTTGGACAAGAATGTAGCTTAGGAAAGGATCTTCGTAAGCTCCTCAATCCGCATAGGTAGCAAGGTGATTTTCCTCCACCAACGCCGAACTAGTTGTTAATGAACTAGTCTTCATTGAATCCACAACAAAAATAGTAGGAAATTCCTACAGAAGAGGATCACAAATACAAGAAAAAGAAGTGTTAGCGTTAGAGATCATTAGCAATCAACACATTCTCATTAATCTCTTCTTTCTTTTCTTCTCTTAAACTTTTCGTGTTCTCTTGTTTTTCCTCACTCTTTTCACTCAAAGGACACACTCTAATCTCTTTATCTATATAAATATAAGGTACATCATGTTGTCACTCGCTCACATTCGCATGCTCATTATTTTCATGCAAGTTGTTTTTCACACTCACATTTTTCACTCCACTCATATCTCTTAGTAGTGCGGGAATAGATGAAGGAGGGGATTTGGAATGCCGAGGTGTGCTCTAGCATAGGCGTGCCCTTAAGGTGGAGGTTTAGGAGTGGGTGGAACACTCATATCTTAATCATCATAGTGCCCACTGAAAAATGTGGTGTGGGTGCCGAAAAAGGTCGCCTAGGGTGTGGCCTAGCACTTTCGCGGCTGTGAGGCCAATGAGCCACATTCAGTCTGCCTTAGTGGTGTGGGTCTGGTGGTGGTTCAACATAAGGTTCTTGAAGATGAGGAGGTAGATAGCCCTAGAAGGTCTATGCCCGATGTAGCCGTGGAAGGAGTACTCATGACTAGCTTGTCTATTTAGTGCATGAGAGGTGGAGACATGTGGGGAACTCCATTGACCTTAGCCTTAGGGGTAATAGTCTCGGCCTTGGAATTGAATTGTCTAGTTCCACTGCCTTGATGGTTCATCATAATAATCATCATACATGTAAGACATTGTACCTATCAAAACAACAAACTAAATATGTATATACGTAAGTGAAACAAACACTCCCTCAACTGTTTCGCTCAGGTGTTTGTGCTCATCTCTATTGTGCTCACAAATCATTCAATCCCACTCCTCCAAGTTTAGGCACTCTTGGTCATAAGGTAGGGTAAGGAAGTGATGAAAGTACAAGAGTAATAGACTCAAGAGAAAACAAAGAAAGACAAAAAAAAACAACACAAAGGACACACTTGTTGAAAAATGTTACTTGACTTAAGACTTGGAATGGAGAAACGAAAATGGTATTTAAGACTTGAATACTTGACACTAATACTTTGAGACAAAAAAGATGAAAGACTTAAGTTGGTATTTAGAACAAGAAGGGTAAGCCTTTTGAAGTTTAGAACACTCTCACGTTTTTAGTTTAAACCTAGGTGAAGGATGCATGTGTTTAGGACTTGTGTTTTTCAACTTTACTCACTTTTGTTTAGGACGTTTGATGGAGTCTTTTTTTCAAGTATAGCTGGATAAATGAAGGTTTAAAAGAGAGGTAAAAATGTTATTTTAATATTTCAAGGGAGGGGGTGGGGGGGAGGGACAACACAGTAACGGTTGCCTAGGTGAAAGGGACTAGACTAGGTTGGTTGGTGAGGAAATCTGGGATTGTGTAAGAAAAGGAGAGGTTGTCCGGATTTTGTGTTTTGAAAGGGAGAAGAAGCTTTGAAAGAAAAAGAAAGAGTTGTTTAAGGTGAAACATAAGCTTTTGGCCACAACTAGGATAGATGGGTCAAATGGACAGACTCAAGAACACAAGAAGAACACTTGACAACTTTCTGGAATTTGTGTCCAGATTTTTGTGTTTCTAGCAACGAAAACTCTAGCTTTTCTATCACAAATTGACCATGGACACTTCACAAATAA
Organism: Viola odorata; assembly: GCA_963691705.1. Classification (NCBI taxonomy): domain Eukaryota; kingdom Viridiplantae; phylum Streptophyta; class Magnoliopsida; order Malpighiales; family Violaceae; genus Viola; species Viola odorata. The sequence goes on from OY829543.1 coordinate 20,424,196, forward strand.
AGGGAAAAAATATTCAAACAAGAAAAATGAATCAAATGGACAATGTTTGCTCAAGAACACAAGGAAGAACACCAAAATAGTTTTGCTGCAAATTTTCAACAATCGGCTATTGCACACTAAAAATAGAAAAATATTATTTTAAATCATGAAATTAACTAGGGACACTTGACACACAAAGAAATAAAAGATTCACCCAAGAAGAAGCAACAAATTCGGCTGAAAACACAGGAAGAAATGTACCAATCTTTGAACACCAAACGCTCTACTACCACTTGATACGGCTCACGGTCTTGCCTCGACTTTTGGTGATGTTTTGCTTACCAAAATAGAAGTGAATAAGGATGGCGACCGTGTGCTTTTCTTCTTGTTTCAAGGATCTAGTTCAGTTAAGTGATTGGTACTACACACTCAAGATGGTACACAAACAACAAGTGCGGAAGAGTAACTTGGCCGAAGACTAAGGTTCTTATTTTGGACAAGATTGAACCCAGACATCAACAAGTAATATTCGATTCATAGATGACTAAAAAAGCTGGAAACTTATTGTTTTTACTTGACTTAAACCAAAGCTTCCCAAACCTAGGTACACACCAAATGAGTCCAATTGAAAGGAATGAGGATATACACTCAACTTAAGCTTTCAATAATTTAGACTAACTTACAAATGAAGGGTAAAACTGCTATTTATACAAAAGTTGGTTTAGGGACTGCTCGTGAACGATAGATGGGCTTGTCTTGCTTAAAGAATACTGTGGACCCTTTATGCATTGCGCGTTGCCCGTGCCTAGCACTAGTGTCCTAATCTCACGCGCGAATGCGCACCTTGCGTTATTGCTTCCACGTCTTTCCCAGGGTTCCATCCCTCATGTCTGTTTCTCGGCTTCCTTTTGGCTTACCATGACATTGTCCTTCTTGTCCAATACTTTGCCCCTCACATGTTATATTTTGCTAATTTTTCCACGCAACTCTTTATCTCGAATATCAATATGTGCTTATATTTGTTCTTCATTTTCTTATTAATTTGTAAAGCTATGAAAGTAACACTTTAGGTTTGGGTTGTCAATCTTGAGCCTTGACAAAGACTTATGTTGTGAGTCTTGAGCCATGAAAATGATACTTTTAATCCCACTTTGTAGCAGGACTATGTAAGGTTTGTTGCTTAAGCCTTTTGAAAATCCTAAGGTAGTGGATTGGGAAATTCCTAAAGGATAGTTCTTTAGGTAGTAGATATACCTCTACTTAGAAATGAAACCATTGTAAATTATACTATCTAGTTATTCTTCTTATCCTCACTAGTTTAGATTCTTGATTTGGTGTAATTTAATTTTTTTTGTAAGGCCTATTCACACCCTCTTGGTGATATGAGCATGAAAGGGGCAAAGTATTGGATAAGAAGGACAATGTCATAGCAAGACAAAAGGAAGTCAAGAAAGAGACACGAGGAACGAAACCCTAGCGCCTGAGCGCTAGGGCAAGACGCGCGCTCTAGCGAGATACGGACGCTAGCGCTAGGCGCGGCAAACGCGTAATGCACATGGGGCTGTCACTATTCTTCAAGCAAGACAAGCCGATCTATATTTCAAAATGATGCCCTAAACCAACTTTTGTATGAATAGCACTTTAGTCTTCATTTGTAACTTAGTCTAAATTGTTGAAAGCTTAAGTTGAGTGTATATCCTTCTTCCTTTCAATTGGACTCATTTGGTGTTTACCTAGGTTTGGGAAGCCTAGGTTTAAGTTAAGTAAAAACAATAAGTTTCTAGCTTTGTTTAGTCATGTTTGAATCGAATATTACTTGATGATTTCTCGATTCAATCTTGTCCAAAATAAGAACCTTCGTGTTCTGCCAAGTTACGCTTCCACACTTGTTATTTGTGTTGTTTGTTTGTGTATCATCTTGAGTGTGCAGTACCAATCACTTAATTTAACTAGATCCTTGAAACAAGAAGAAAAGCGCACAGTCTTCATCCTTATTCGCTTTTGTTTTGGTGAGCAAGGGAGCAAAGAGAAGACAGAAAAGAGAAAATAAAATAAATGTGTATGCCACAAGGGAGGACTTTAAATATGCTTTGTTTACAGCCTGGCCATGTCTTGCACTTCGGTATAAATATGTTTGTGTCGCGGTCTCTAACCCTAACCCTCATTCTCCGCCTAGTGCGTTGTCTTCTATTTTGCGTGAATTTCAGGATATGTTTCCCGACGAGATGCCTAGTGGACTACCTCCGATTTGCAGCATCTAGCACCAAATTGATTTCATCCCAGGTTCATCAATTCCTTACCGGCTAGTATACCGTTGCAACCCGGAGGAGACAAAAGAGCTCCAACGACAAGTCGAGGTCCTCCTCGCCAAGTGTTTGGTGCGCGAGAGCTTGTCTCTAAATGTTATCCCGGTCATCCTTGTGCCAAAGAAAGATGGCACCTACCGCATGTGTGTGGACTGTCGTGCCATCAACAAAATTATGGTAAAGTATCGCCATCCCATTCCTTGCTTGGATGACATGCTTGATGAGTTGAGTAGTAGTAAAAAAAATTCTAAAATTGATCTTGTAAGCGGGTACTACGAAATTAGAATATGAGAGGGTGATGAGTGGAAGATGGCTTTTAAAACTAAAACCGACCTCTATGAAGGGTTGGTCATGCCATTTGGCCTCACTAATGTACCGAGCACCTTTGTGCGCTTAATGAACCATGTATTGCGTGCATTTCTTGGAAAATTTATTGTAGTGTACTTCTATGATATTCTGGTATATAACATCTCTTTAGATGAAGATCTAGATCACTTACACCAAAAATATTTGACCTTGTATTCGCATCGCCTTTATGCTAAACTAATGAAATATGAGTTTTGCTTGTTGAAAGTTGGTTTTCTTGGCTATGTTGTTTGTACAGATGGTGTGATGGTGGACGAAGAGGGGATAAGGGCAATCCATGAGTGGCCTACACCACAAAACGTAGGTGATGTGAGCTCAACCATGACCTCACCGAGTTTTATCGACGCTTAGTCAAAGATTTCTCCACCATTGTTGCACCATTAAATGACTTAACTAAGAAGAATGTACCATTTGAGTGGCGCACCGAACATGCCAAGGCATTCAAAGAGCTCAAGGACCGCTTGTGTTCTATCCCAGTCTTGGCACTGCCAAATTTTGACAAAACTTTCGAGGTTTAATGCGATGCAAGTGGCATCGGGAGGGGGGTTGTCCTTGCCCAAGAGAAGCGCCCCATTGCCTTTTTTTAATGAAAAGTTCACGGGCGCCCAACTCAATTATCCAACCTCTGATCGCAAGTTCTACACGTTGGTGCATGCCTTCAAAGTGTGGCAGCACTACCTCTTGCCGAAAGAATTCATTGTGCATAATGACAACCTTAGCCTCAAGTACTTTAAGGGTCAAGGTGATACGATCCTAGGTGCGTAGGATGCGCTTGTCAATGTTTTGATCTAGTTTAAAGGCTTGGATTTCGAATGCGAAAGATAGAGCTCAATAGGAATGAGCTTAGACCTCTTAGAAACCTGTGCTAAGCCACCTAATTGATTTCAAGGGAGGGTTCTTGATCGAGTTCTAGACCTATATTCAACCTGTGAATATCAACCTAGGGAAAACGAACAAGTGATGAACTTTCGGGTTTTACTTGCAATCTATTTGAGCATTCGGTCTCAAATAGGAACAAGGTTCACGCATGAACAATAGAGTAAAATACTATCAAATACAAAGTCTCAATATCATAAATATTAGCTGCCCCTTAATAATGAGCACAATTGGCTCTATAAATAGGCAAATTGCCAATACAAGTTTAAGTCTAACTATATGTTTTAATTCGACTAGGAATAGAAGTTATACCTAATAAATAACTCTAATATCTTAATAAACTAAATAAGAAACAATTAAATAAGTTCTAGAAGCTTCAGAATAGCTTTTGCACGGCTGGGCTCCAAGATGGGCCGCAATCTCCAAGTCATAGGTTGTCTGCATTCACACTGTGCATGAAAATGTCGACTTAGGCTAACTTTTGATCCGCTCGTACGACTGGGATGAAACTTGTTCCAAACGAAAGCCAACATAAGAAAATGGTGGAAAGGGTGCTTCTCTTCTTGGTCCGGGACGAACGGTCAGAAATAGCTCATGTGGCGTTGACTGACGCGTCTGAGAATTCGAAACCAAGTAGGACTCTATCCGCGAAAATGTAGCTCCATGCTATCTCTCAAACGGCTCGTGCGTTTGGGCTCAACTTTGGACACAAGCTCACTAATATTGTGAAGTTTATAAAACAAAGTGGACCGTAAGCCTTTGACCTCGATATGACCAAATTGGATCGGATACAATCGCTGGTTGCGCCTGCGCGTTGTCTTCTTGGCAGCGAGAATGTGATCATAGGCCATCTTGAGATTGGCTTGTCCAAATTTGCTCAAACTTGGCCACGACTCTCCTAAGACATCAATCGGTCTTGTATTTACTTTGGATCCTCAGTTGAAGCCTCATTTCCATGACTTGGGTCACCGTCTTGGTTCGATTGGCCATGATGGTGCGATATACGCGTGTCACGGGGATAGGATTGTATCATAAGGTAAGCTCAACAAATGCCATGCCGTATGGATGGAATTCCTTGAGATCTTCCCGTACCACATCAAGTACAAACAAGGCAAGAAAAACATTATCGTAAATGCACTTAAGACTAAGTATGGCTTATACGAGTGGATGGTAATGTCATTTGGGTCAACTAACACACCTAGTACTTTTATAAGGTTAATGAATCATGTTCTTAGGCATTTTATTGGTAGATTTATTTTGGTTTATTTTGATGATATATTAATTTATAGCAAATCCATTGATGAACATGTTTCGCACCTTAGAGAAGTTTTCTTACATTGCGTGAACAACAATTAGATGCTAAGCTAACCAAGTGTTCGTTTGCCTTGGAGCAAGTTGGTTTTTTTTGTTTTTTTGTCAGTGTAGAAGGTGTGAAGGTTGATGATGAGAAGATCAAGGTGATTAAGGAGTGGCCGACTCCAAAGAGCGCGAGCGGCGTGGCTCATTCCATGGCCTAAAGAGCTTTTATAGGCGCTTTGTCAAGGATTTTAGTTCTATTACGGCACCATTGAATAAACTAACAAATAAAAATATTTCTTTTAGGTGGGAGCAGCTGCAAGAGGAAGCGTTCAACACGCTTAAGGAACGCTTGTGTTCAACGCCCGTCTTAGCCCTACCGGACTTCGACAAGGCGTTTGAGGTGGAATCCAAAGAACTTGAGACTTGAATGAAATCCAAGGTTTTTTTTAATCAAGATTTCACCAAGGGATAAAGAACTTGAGACTCGGATCTATGGATGATTATACAAAGGTTAAGACTTGTTGTTTCACTTGCAAAGAATTAAGGTGTCTTCAAACCTAATTCTTACAAGGTGAGTTTACATGTATTTAAGGGGAGGAGTATTTTCTAACTCAAGCATTAAACACTCAACATAAAGTTCCTAAAATAAGAAGAGAAGTACCTATCTATAGTTATTACACACAAGGCTTAAAAGTCACTTAAAATAGCTCAAATTGTTCGCTGACGAGGTCTTGGCGTTATCACCCCAAGGCCTTGGCGTGATGACGCCCAAAATAGAAAGAAATCTCGGTTGTCCAACCTCCTTAGCGTGAGGACGCCCAAAATAGAAGGACAAAAGGTTGGTCATCATCCCCTAGTGTGATCACGCTAAGCCTTGGCGTGATCACGTCGGCTGCTTCCAAAAAATGCCAAACTTGGCTTTTTATGAAGGAAACACGACCAAGTCGGTGGCCTCGGGTTGGCAAGGATCTCGACCACTTTTAGTAGACCCGAGCATATCTCTCAGCCTCCGAATGTGTGCTCATTCATCGCCAAAGTGAAGCCATGCATGATTGTATCATCACCTTTCCCTTCAAAAGGATTCATCCTCGAATCCATTGCTTTAAGATCATGGTCTCGGTTAGGGATGAACCTTAGAAAAGGATCCTCGTAGGCTCCCAATTCCTTCATAAAAGCCATAGGAGAATCCTAGACAAGTGGCTCAAAAATCGAAAAGAAAGAATTCTCCATGTTAGAATGAGCTAGACAATCCTCATTGCTCAAAGGCACGCTCATTGGATCACTAGCAAATAAAATATTCTCTCTAATCCTTCCCTCAATGGTATGCTTGCTATTTTCATACCGTTTATTGCCCTCGCTGCTTACTTTCTTCTCTTGCTCACACCCTTCTTGTATCTCATTTATAAGCTCAAACAACGGGTTGTCAAAAACTAGTTCAAACAAAGGGTTGTCAAAAACTTAAAATTCATTTTGCTCAACGTGTTCACCCAACTCACTTTCAAGGGTGTGGTTGCACTCATTCTCATTTTTCTCACTTTCACGCTCTATTTCACTATCAAGCTCACTTTTTTCACTCTTTCTTGTTTTAATTTCAACCACATTCTTTTCAGTTAATTTATAATTTTCAAGTAGCCAATGTGGTTCACAAGGTTGGAATGGTGGAAGTGGTGCTTGTGGAGTGACTTGCGCAAGGTGTGTATGCTTTGGCCTTTGCTCCAAGGGAAGGGGACGAGAAGACTTCTTGTTACTTGGGCAGCGTTGGGTTGAGCTAAGGCTTCCCTTCATTGGAGACTCACTTGCTTCCACTTTCAATGCAAAACGGTACATGGATTGTAAATGTGCGAACTCATAAAGTTCAACTTGGCTTCTAATTCTTTCATTCAATTTGCTTTTAAACAGCACCATGATCATGCCTTCATTGTCTTTTTGAATGTGAGTCTTGATGAGTAAGTCATCAAACTTGATGTAGTAATCTTTCACACACTTAGACCCTTTCTAGAGGGAGGATAATTCATCTTCTAATATCCGTTGATGGTGTGAGGGTACAAACTATTTTCGCATCATGTGTCGCATTTCATCCCAAGTTGCAATTGGCCATATTTGATTTCATTCTCCTTTACGGCTCCTACGGTACCACCAATCATAGGCACGGCCAAGACAAACTGTTTTAGTCTTAATGAGTAAGTCATCAAACTCGATGTAGTAATCTTTCACACACTTAGACCCTTTCCAGAGGGAGGACAATTCATCTTCTAATATCTGTTGATAGTGTGAGGGTACAAACTGTTTTCGCATCATGTCGCATTTCATCCCAAGTTGCAATTGGCCATATTTGATTTCTTTCTCCTTTACGGCTCATACGGTACCACCAATAATAGGCACGGTCAAGACAAACTGTTTTAGTCTTGATGAGTAAGTCATCAAACTCGATGTAGTAATCTTTCACACACTTAGACCCTTTCCAGAGGGAGGACAATCCATCTTCTAATATCCGTTGATTTCTTTCTCCTTTACATCAAGACAAACTGTTTGTCTTTATGAGTAAGTCATCAAACTCGATGTAGTAATCTTTCACATAATTAGACCCTTTCCAGAGGGAGGAAAATTCATCTTCTAATATCCGTTGATGGTGTGAGGGTACAAACTATTTTCGCATCATGTGTCGTATTTCATCCCAAGTTGCAATTGGCCATATTTGATTTCTTTCTCCTTTATGGCTCATACAGTACCACCAATCATAGGCACGGTCATCAAATGTCATGGCGGCAAGCTTGATTTTCTATTTTTACGAGAGTTGATGACATTCGAAGGTTTTTACAAGGTATTACTCCCATTCAATGAATTCAGCAGGAGAGGACGTTCCTCTAAAGAGGGGAAGTTGAAATTATCGATGTCGAGAATTGGTGTGCCCTTGATGGTTGTGTCTACTAGTAGAGGGGTCATGGCCAAGGCTTTGTCTCGAGGAACCGAGGCCAGAGCTTGAGTGGGGAGGAGAAGATGTAGGTGCTCGGCCTTGGGTTCTATCATGATTGTTTCGGACTTATGTGCTTGCATGGAGGATGGGTCTTCTAGAATTGTGGCCATGACCAAGGCTTTGATCGAAATCAGAACCTAGGCCATAGCTTGAAGCATGAGGGCTTTGAGATTCTTCGTATACTTTGTAATCACTACAACTTGCATCATCTTGACCTTGGTATTCGTCCTCACCATCAATACTTGGTCTATAGTCATCTTCACCCTAAGATTCATATGCTCCATTACCATTGAATTGGGAACCATCACACGCATAAGATGAGCGATCATCACTATCGGAATGGCTGCTAGTGACACCATAGGATTTATCATCATCAACACTAGTCGGTTGGAATCCATCATCATTATTAGAATGGTTGGTATCGCCACCATAGGAGGCATAATCATCAACACTAGACGGGTGGTACCCATCATCGTTGGTGGAATGAAGGTCAAACTCACCATAGGATTCATACCGATCATGATCACACGCTTCTTGGCCACTCCATTTACTATCACTCTCTTGTGACATTGTGTCCTGCAAAATAAAATAAACTAGATATACATATATATGTTAGTTAAAATCACACACTCGCGTATTTTCACTCGTGTTTAAACTCTCGTAAAACTTGTGCTCACCAATCTCTCAAGCTTTTGTAAATTACTCTATGCATTCACAAGCATTCAAGCTAGAAAACTCAAGCCATCAATCACAATCAGAAAGATGCATAAGAAGAGACACTGAGACAAAGACTGAAAGGAAAAGACACTAGATGGAGTTAGTTGACACTTGTGTTTGTAACTAGAAGAAGGGGTCTAGGACTTAAGTGTTTTGACTATAAGACTTTCATAAATAAAAGATGAAAGACTTACAAGAATTTAGGATAAGGAAAGACAGCTCACTCAAGTGTTTAAAACTTCCCACATTTTTCTCCTCTAATGGTGCCAAAAGGGGTATTTTTATTTAAGACTTTGTGTGTAACTTGAATGGCTTTAGTTTAGGACTTGGGATATTTTATGCTGAATTTTGTGGCTGTGTTTGGCATGTGAAGTCCATCTGGGGAATTTAATGAAAGGGCTGGTTGCTTCAACAAAAATGGCAAGCCGTCAGTTACCTTTGAAGTTTTCCTTGTTAGCTTAGCACAAATGAGGTAAGCTTGGGGCAAAGGAGTGCGGTAGGTGTGGAAAGGCTGACTTTGGTTCAGTTTTAAATAATTTAAACTGAAATAGAAACCCAAAAACAAGATAAAAACAGCAGAGAAAATGGATTAAACTGACTCAAGATGAAGAACACACGAAGAACACTAAGGAGACTGCTTGAGTTGTTCTTGGACTGTACTTCGCAATTTGACTCAACAAAATAGCAAACAATGACTAAAATTCACGAAATTTGACATGGAAGTTCCTAAGACATGTATATACAACTTTCATGAAGGAAGGAAAAATAAATTAGGTTGATAACATAGAGAAAATAGACCTAGAACACATAACTATTTTTCTCAGATGAAAATCTGCACACCTTTATGTTTTGGCCAAAAAGAATACGATTTTCATGGAATTTGTTGGCGACTCACGAACAAAAAATGTCACACACAAGCTGATTATTTATTACACAAAATTTCATAATTTTATGGACTGGGAAACTAACACAAACGGAATAAACTCAGAGCGCCAAAAGCTCCACTACCACTTGATACAACACGAAATGACTTGTTGTTTGCAAGCCAAAACGTGAAGCACTCAGGGAGGATCTAGCCTTTATTTTATCACACAAATAACAACAAAAAATACACAAGAAGATATGGAGGAAACGAAGGAGACACACAGCGGAAATAAAGAACGAAATTACCCGGAAGAAGGTGGAGGAGATGAGAGATGGAAGCTTGAACAACACTTGATTGAAGTAATAACTATTACACACACTTGAATAACTATTACAAACAAGGTTTTGTTTAATTAAGATTTCACCGAGGGACAAATAACTTGAGACTCGGATCAATGTATGATTATACGAAGGTGAAGACTTGTTGTTTTACTTGCAAAGATTTACGGTGTCTTCAAACCTAATTCTTACAAGGTGAGTTTACATGTGTGTTTAAGGGGTAGAGTATTCTCTAAGTTAAGCATTAAACACTCAACATAAACTGCCTAAAATAAGAAGAGAAGTAGCTATTTATAATTATTACACACAAGGCTTAAAAGCCACTTAAAATAGCTCAAATTGTTCGCTGACGAGTTCTTGGCGTGATCACCCCAAGGCCTTGGCGTGATGACGCCCAAAATAGAAAGAAATCTCGGTTGTCCAACCTCCTTAGCCTGATCACGCCAAGCCTTGGCGTGATGAAGCCTAAAATAGAAGGACAAAAGGTTGGTCATCATTCCTTGGCGTGATCACGCCAAGCTTGGCGTGATCACGCCATCTACTTCCCAAAAATGCCAAACTTGGCTTTTCACGAAGGAAACTCGGCCAAGCGGGTGGCCTCGGGTTGGCACGGATCTCGCCCACTTTAGGATCCTTATTGCGTACTTTGGTTAATAAGCATGTTTCTACTTGGGTTGATCATTTGCCTTTTATTGAGTTTGCTTATAACTATTCTATTCATTCGAGTACACATTATTCACCTTTTAAGATTGTGTATGGCTTTAATCCTAAGACACCATTGGATTTAACCCCTTTGCCTTTAAGTGATATTAATAGTTTAGATGGAGCAAAGAAGGCAGATTTAGTGAGGAAGATTCATGAGCAAGCCAAACGCAACATTGAGCGGATGAATGCGAAGGTGGCGTATAAGAGGAATCATGGAAGGACTATGGTATCCTTCAATGTGGGTGATTGGGTTTGGCTACACTTATGCTGGGAATGGTTTCTAGCCCAACAATGAGGAAAGATGTCTGCGAGAGGCGACGACTGATAGCACGTTTCATGGCCATGATTTTACCTTCTTTTCTAGCCCTTTCGGGGGCTTGATTCCGCTATTTGACCCTTATTCCAATCTCTATTGCAGATCAGCGTCAATAGAAGGAAAAGATCGAAAAGAAGCATTTTTGGAGTATTTATGAGGATTTCAAGTTTCAAGGCCTAGAAGATCAGAATGTCGTCAAGCCCTCGAAAGCTAACCAGACCAGTGAGCAGTCTCTCGCCCGCGATATCTCTGCAAAGCCAAAGAGACGAATCTCCAAAGATTCTCACGGGATTCCTTGCATATCTAGAAGATTCTAGAATATCTAGAGACGAATCTAATAAACTCAGAGCACATGATTTGACCCTTATTCCAATCATGTGCTGTCACCCTCTCCCCTTAGCTGGAATTTGTCTTTTTGTAATCCCTTAGCTGGAATTTGTCCTCTTGTGGGCTGGACACTATATATACCTTTAGTTTTAGGGTTTTAGGGGAGATATCTCATTTTTAGTTGTTGGCAGCCGCCTCTTAGGTTTCTTTTCTGGGGATTTGTTCCTCCCCTTTGTTGGAGCAGCCGCCACCATTAATCCTTCTTCAAACCCGGCCGGTATTTATTAAGCTTTCATTCCCTTTCTTGTCTCTTTACTTTTATGTTATTTATTAGATTCGTTTTTATTACTTGTTAGCATGAGCGGCTAAGCTCATCTTCTTAGTAAAGGGTGTTTCAAGGGTTGCAAGGATTAGTTAAGAGGCCTAATTGTGTTTAATATATTCTTATTGTTATATTTGCTTGTCTGTCGTTATCTTGCCCTCGAAACCTCTTTAGCAGTGACAGTGTGGGGAGGATTCTGGGAGGATTACGAAGTGTCTAGGTTACCTCTTTAGCAGTGACAGTGTGGGGAGGAGCCTGGGAGGATGGCGAGGTGTCTAGGTCATCTCTTTAGCAGTGACAGTGTGGGGAGGTGATAGACCCCTATAGCATGTCTAGGGCACGAGAATGAAATATCTTTGCGCCGATGATTAACTAACCCGAATGCAACCTAAGAATACCCCTTTGCTAAGATCTCTTCCCATCATATTAATATCTCTCTTACTGTCTTTCTTATTTTCTTGCCCCCGAATTGCTTTTGATTATCTTGCCCTGGATTGTGTTTTACTTTTGTGCCCTTGATAACTGCTTTATTTATTTGTCTTGTTAGCTCTTGTTAGCTCCCTGATCTGCGTCGATTAATTGTATTAATCGACATAAAACCCCCCAGTGTTACTCTTATTTTTGGTTGCATTTACCCTTTGTCATACATTTAAATTGAGTCATTAGTCCTTCAATCTCTGTGGTTCGACCCTGTCTTGCTCTGTACACATTTATTTGTGCATTTAGGCATCAGGATAAATTTAAGTATATTTGAGTGACGATCAACGACCCGTTTCAAGTTGTTGAGAAGAACAACAATAATGCCTACAAGCTTGACTTGCCTAGTGAGTATGGGTCCATTAGTGCTATGTTTAACGTGACTGACTTGACCTTGTTTGATGTAGGTGATGATGATGAGGATGGTTGATATGATGTATTTTGTGCACATTTTCTCTTCCTTTCCTAGCCCTTTTTGGATCTTGATGCTACTGATTAGTCTCTATTTCTTTACTTATTGCAGATTCAGGCTTTAGGAGAGGAAATTCTAGAAAGATGCATTATTTACTGGATTTTGAAGTGTTTCGAGCGTCTAGGCCTAGCTGCTCATCGCTCGCAGGCCAGCTGCAGAAAATGGAAAGTGCGGAAAAGGAAATTTAATAAATCCGACTGATTCTCCGACATCCCCTCCATGTTCCTAGCTCAGCAAATCCATAATTAAGGAAAACCTAGTTCTATTAAACTTAGGACTTCTATTTTATTTAATATATATATTAAAATAATTAGGGTTTTAAGAAGGCTCTCTCTTCCGCCTCTTTCTCTCTTCTTCTTCTTCCGCTTCTTTCTCTCTCTTCTTTTTCCGCCTCTTTCTCTCTTCTTCTTCTTCCGCCTCTCTCTTCTCCTAGACTTTTTCTAGCAACTTTGTAATAAACCGGAGCAAAACCGGTATTATTCAGGAGTTTTCCTATCTCTTTTATTTATTTATTTTATTTGTTTTACTTTTTATGAGTAGCTAAATATCTTGTTCTTGGTAGGAATCATCGAAGGTTGCTTAGGAAAGCCAGGAGGTCGAATTAAAATTAATATACCACTAGTTTGTATTTATTTGTTTAACAAATTCTTGTCAAATCTACTAGGGTTGTTTCTAGTCTGGCCAACTAGCTACTAGACCTAGGCGATTACAGTCATCTCTGTTGTTATAACTAACGTGAAGCTGCAGGGTAAAGTAGACAACTAGTTTGGAAGTGATCGGGTTCCTAGTCTCATTCAGCTGGGTTAAACGAGTAATTAGGGTAGTGCCTCGAGCGTACTGAGTCTCTCGCCATAGACGTGTCTTACCTTCTTTTCATGGGCATCCGAGTATTGTCTCCATAAGCGTACCTTGGAGGACGGCGGACTGTCAAGGTTATCCCATAAGCGTACCTTGGGGTAGCTTCTCTTACGAAGGTAAGTAAGGGACCTAAGCGTACCTGGTCCCCATAGCACATCTACCAGCCAGGGGTAGAAGATCTTTGCACTAATGACCGGCCAACCGTAAATGCAACCGGAGATAGATTCCTACTGAGGACCCTCTCTCTACTGATTTCTTACTTGCTTTACTCCTGTCTGTTAATACTTTCTTAGTTTACATTAGATTAATCAACAACTCTCAAACCCCCCCCCCCCTCCCCCCTCCCCATTTGTTACTGGTTTGGTCTGTTTGCCCTTGCCACACACAAAAGTCAGTGTCTACGTGTAGTCCATGTGGATCGACCTTGTTGCCACTGTATACAATTTATTGTGTATTTGTTAGCAGGTTTTTATTTTATTTTTTACGGCCTCGATATGGTGCTGATTCGAGGACGAATCCTTTCCAGAGGGGAGGGGGGATGACGCGAATCCTCGACCAACCTTAGTACATCACATGCGCACGTTGGGTCATTGCCGCCTGTTGGACCCATGACGCGCGCGAGAGGCAAGGAGATCCAAACGAGGTTATCACAACTCATCCACAAGGAGTTACAGTGCGAGGCACTCATCGAGGAGGTTGTGCTGCGAGAGAAAGCCCCACGGCTTGTGATGTTGCTCAAGGCCGCCCCATGCGCATCCTGCAGCACCTATGACTTTGACGCTGAAGCCATCTTGGACATAGGCGATAATCAGCGACCCTTAGATGAAATACAAGACCATTTGGGATGTTAGGGAGTTGCTGTTTTATTTTCAGCTCAAACGCACGAGGCATTTAGGAGATGTCCTGAGTTGACTTTTCCCTGCTCAAGAAGTGCGCCTAGGCCATCCAACTTGGACCATCGGCCCAACTTTCATTCCAGTCGTGCGTTTTATTGTTTTATTAGTTTTAGGACTTCTAGAGATATTATTTAATTAGTTTAATTAGTTATTTAAGTAGGAGTTCGAGTAGAATAAGAATACGCCTTGAAATTCTATTCCTAGTAGGATTCACGGATGCCTATATAAGGAGCGCAAAAACTCACTGTATTTTTTAGACAAATTTGATAATTAAACCCAGAGAAGTTTCTCTCAATTGTTCATGCTTGAACTTTGTCCTTTATTGAGTCCGAACACTCGATTAGGTTAGCAAGTAAAACTGAAAGTTCATTCCATTAGTTCATTTACTCTAGGTTGATATTCACAAGTTGAATATAGGGTTAGAGACTCGAATTAAGAACCTCACTTGATTCGTTAGGGTTGGTTAACACGGGTTGTTAACAAGGTCGAACAATCTTATTGAGTGTATCTTCCGCAAGTCAAAATCCAAGCCTTGAACTAGATCACAAAGTACATGCTACGCATCCTACGCACCTAGGATTGTATCATTTACGACTTCCCATCCACAAACGGATGGACAAACCGAAGTGGTAAACCGAACGCTTGGTTCTTTCTTGCGCATCATGGTCAAGAAATATTCCAACAATTAGGAGGACTTCCTTCCTTTTATTGAGTTTACTTACAATCGTGTTGTACACTCTTCCACACATTTCTCACCTTTTCAAGTTGTATATGGTTTCAACCCGCTAACTCCTTTGGATTTGCTACCTTTACCTTTGACTGATTTTGAGTGTTTAGATGGTGAGCGCAAGGCGGAGTTTGTTAAGAAGATTCATGAACAAACCAAAGCCAACATAGAGAAGATGAATGCGCGTGTCACCAAGCAATAAAACCACGGGAAGAAGGTCACCTCCTTCCAACCCAGTGATTGGGTGTGGCTTCACCTATGCAAGGATTGTTTCCTGCAACAACGTAAGAACAAACTTAGCCCACACGGGGATGGACATTTCCAAATTCTTGACATGACATTGTCTTTCTTGTCCAATACTTTTCCCCTCTCATGCTCATATCACTAGGTATTTTTGTGTATTATCAAAAACTACCCTACAACATTATAGATTCGACCAGCAGATGTAAACATTACATGAAACCACTGAATATCTTAGATTTAGCTCCATCGAACTAAAACTAGATCTAGTTCGATAACCACCCTCGAAGGTCGTGAACGCGATTGCAGATTACCTAGCAAAATAAGAAATTAGACACTCTGAAAGTAATATTGACATGGCAGTAAATTATTTGGATATATTGTCTGCAGAATTTATATTGTGCTGCTATACGCACAACCATTGTTTGAACTAGAGGTGTCAAAATGGGTCCAGTCTCGTGGACCCGACCCGGACCCGGGGTCCGGGTCCGGGACTGGATTTTGGGCCCGTATTTTGTCGGGACCACCTGTATTTTTCGGGACCAACCGGGTCGGTCCCGACGGGTCTCGGGTCTGACCCGAGACCCACATATATATAAAAAAAAACCCTAAATTTATCTAAACCTAGTCGACGTTGTTCTCTTCTCTTCCCTGTTCTGTTACCATCCCTTCCCAAATCCAATCCCACGCCGCCTCCCTGCCGGGCAGCCAGCCTCCACCATCAACTCGTCGCCTCCCTCCGCCACAAATCAAAGCCCAGCCTCCACCATCAATTCTTCGCCTCCGTCCGCCACAAATCAAAGCCGAGCCTCCACCATCAACCAATTCCCACTCCGTCTGTCTCCACCTCCGTTCACTCCCTCCGCCACAAATCAAAGCCCAGCCTCCACCATCAGCCGATTCCCACTCCGTCTGTCTCCACCTCCGTTCACTCCCTCCCCCACAAATCGAAGATGGAGACAACATAGAGAATTGAGAGTTCTTTATGTTTTGCTGAGGTATTGTTGAACTAGTCTATAACTAGTCTTGTTGTGTTGTTGAACTATGTTTAGTTGTTTGCTATATTTTCGAGGGAATAAAAACCGCTTGCGTATTATTTATTGTTGAACTATATTTAATTGCTTGTGTACTGAAGATATTGTTTGAGTTGATGAAGTAGACAATTTTCTGTTTGATTGAAGCAAATTATTGGCCTTGATTGTGTTGCTTCTATGGTTTGTCGTTTCTCTTTTGGATGTTCCTTTTGGAAATCCAGTTACATAGAGGTTTAATTTTAGAAACTTGGAATTTTACATTTTTCTTGTCATTGTTAACTTTTGATGATGAACTGGGATACAAATTAATGGAAGTGATACAATTACAGAGAAGGAAAAAAATCCATGATTTTTTTAAAAAAAAATTCCCGGGTCCGGTCGGGTCTAGACCCGAGACCCGGGCTCTTACACGGGTCGGGACTGGGACCAATTCTTGGTCCCGTTTTTCGTCTGGTCGGGTCTGGTCCCGACCCATATTTCTTCGGGACCAGCCGGGTCCGGGTCGGGTCCGGCCCGCAGTCCCGTTTTGACACCTCTAGTTTGAACCATTTAAAACAAGAAACTTTTTTTATTAATTATGTATTTATTTATATTTTTCTAGGTTTTTTATATAACTAAAAAAAATACCAAACTATAAATGATTTTCTTATTTATTTAATTTTTTTGATAATTTAAAAGTTTTTTCATATATTTTTTTTTATTCTTCTATAATTTTGTAAACATTTTCACGTGTCGGCCACGTTCAGCTACGGACCCCACTTTTTATTTTCTTCATTTTTTTCTAATTAAGAAATTCCACATAGGATATTAATTATTCTCTAAAAAAAATCGATCAATTTGAATTCAAGGACTAAATTGAGCTAATGTGAACAACCATAAGAGTAATTAAAAAAATTCGTGAGCACAAGGTGCTAGATGGAAGAAGAAGCTAGCTAGGTCTCACTACCTAGTTGTGATGGCATTGGAACACACAAAGATGGAAGAAGAATCTTGCTAGGTCTCACTACCTAGTTGTGATGGCATTGGACATCTCAATAGCCATACAAGATCAGTCTCTCTGTTCTTCAGGCAGATCCCACAGTTTGAAGCAACAGTTAAATAAATGTAAAAAAAGAAAAAAAAGTTGAAATGAACATATGCAAAAACTCTTGCTGTTTGAATCAATTACACACATAAATGATGACAGAGTGGCTCAGGACCGAACATTAATACAAGTATTTATTTAACTATATATCAAAGTGAACAAAAAATAAGGCTAAGATACAATCATTAGCATTTAGCAGAATGCCAGAATCCTCTTGTGTTCCAAAATACATTGCAATCCTCCATTCTGGACAAGTTGAGAATTGCAATGGAAAGGGAAATGGAAATCGAAATGGTTGTCTTTTTTGGAATGAATAAGCAATCAGCACTGGATTTACCTACAACGGAGCAGAAATGTGGAGGGAGGAAGATGATTAGACTAATGCATCTGCCCCAGCTACAATCTCCAAGATTTCTCCTGTAATCTTCGCCTGGCGCTGCCTGTTGTATACCCTGGAAAGGCTCTTCTTCAATTCCGACGCATTGTCAGTTGCGTTGCTCATAGCGCTCATCCGCGCGGCGAGCTCACTCGCTAGCGATTCCTGCAATGATTTCAAAACCTGGCTGTTCAAGTACAGAGGCAATAAGGCATCAAGAATCTGAACCGGGTCTTGCTCGAACTGCAAAATGGGCGAGAACGATGGTGTTTCAGTCCTGACCACATCTCTCTCGACAGTTAACTTCCCTTCTTTCGTGGTTAGCCTAAACAATTCATCCTCTGCAGCATCAACACAGACCCCATTCAGATCGCAAATCTCTCCCTTCGGCGAGAGTGGAAGCAAAGTGTGGATTACAGGATCAGCCTTGACCAATGACACAAATTTCGTGTACAAAAGTTCCACTTTGTCAACCTCTTCGCTAACAAAGAGGGAGAACACATCATCTGCGATTGCTTGAGCTTCTTTCGCTGTAGGAAGGCCACCACACTCGATAAACCTATCGACTGGGATGTAAGGACGGCGGAGGAAATAAGTGTTGCCTTTCTTTCCAACACTAATGATTGTGTATTCAAGTCCAAGACTCTTGAGTTCTTTAATCCTTTGTTCTGCTTTCTTGAGGATAGCATTATTGAAACCACCACAAAGACCTCTATCACCAGTAACAACAACCAGAGCAACTTTCTTGACAGGCCTAACCTTGGTGAGGGGGACATCTACGTCCTCGGTCTGGAGATTTTCATTGATGTTGTAAAGAACTTCGACAAGTGTTTCGGAGAAAGGCCTACCGTTAACAACAGCTTCTTGTGCTCTCCTCACTTTTGCAGCAGCAACAAGCTTCATGGCCTCAGTGATCTTCTGAGTGTTGGTCACGGACGCGATACGAGTCCGAAGCTCACGGAGACCGCAGAGAATCGGGGCCACGGAGGAGGATCTTGAAGGGGTGGTGGTAGCTGAATTGTGAGCAGGAAGCTGAAAAGGGTTGAGAGAAGTGGAAAAGGAGAGGGAAGAGGTGTCGGAGAGGGCAGGTTTGGAGGACACCAACATTGTTATATTTGAGCAAGACATGGTTGGTGGTAATGGCTCTACAAGCAGATCAGAGGGGAAGAAGAAGGAGGAGGAGGAGAAGCGTTGGCTCGTAGACCTGCCTGCTTTGTGTGTTCTAAGAGAATGTGGTCTTATCTTTCACTAGTACTTGGTTTATGGTGTGATGGAATGGAGGAAATGAGTGGAGGGAAAGGGAGGGAGTGGATCAGGTTTTGGGATAAGGATTTTGACCGTTGGGAGATTACTTGTTGGGACATTTTTACTTTCTTTATCTTGCTTAAAAACCTTTATTCATTTTCCAATTTCTATTTCCGAAGCAATATTTACGACGTCATCTGATGTGACCTGCCGAGATCTCAATTTCAATCGATTGAGCAGTGCCTTGACAGCTTCCACACATTGAAAAGGCATATGCGGCTGTGCGATTAGGATGCTCTTTGGCAGGCAAAACAGAACATGAGTTTGCATAAAACTTAGAAGAAAGCCAATGATGGCAATTAGTACAAAATGGTAATTTTTTTGACAGTAAATTATATGCTGTTAAATCTCATCTGGCTGTGCTCTGTTTCTTGGAAAAGTGGACTAAGAGTTGCGCATGTTACTGCATCAAGAACTATCCCTTGAAGAATCATCTCCTTCATTGGCTTCTTTGCTTGTTCAACGAGGCCAAACTTGCACAAACCATCAATCAGTGTGCTGTACGTCACCCTATCTGCTGAAATGCCTACCTTTTTCATTTCTACAGACAAAGCGAGTGCATCATCAGTCCTCCCACGTTTGCAGTAACCATTTATCAAGGTGTTATAAGTTACGACATCAAATAGACCTAAATGCTGTAAGGAATCTACTATGTGCCTTGCACTATCTACTGATCCCATCTTGCAGAATCCATTGATAATAGAGTTGTGTATCAACAAGTTGGGGTTTTTCTCTGTCTTCACCA
This sequence comes from Viola odorata, assembly GCA_963691705.1. Lineage (NCBI taxonomy): Eukaryota > Viridiplantae > Streptophyta > Magnoliopsida > Malpighiales > Violaceae > Viola > Viola odorata. Next base: position 20,443,800 of record OY829543.1, read on the forward strand.
TTTTGTGATAGATCCTATTTGAGCTTTAAGAATTGCCTTCCCTGCAGTGCCCATCAATCAAGGTATCAAACGTAGCAACATCAGAAAGCAAGCCCCGTACCAACATCCAGGCCAACAGTTGCTTCACTACAGCTGAATTACTACTTCTGCACAAATTTGCATCCATGGCAAGGTTCTTTTCTGAACGATGGTCATGAAAATTTGCAGCATCAGTCACACAATCATCTCCGAAGATGCACTTCGTGATGATAGAATGGGAGACATGATCAGACTGTGCTTGGTTATCAATCATGTCAGATGATAGCAAAGAAGCTCCTTCCAGGTGTCGATCCCTGGAAAGCCCATGGATAATTGACTTGTACATGGCAGCGTTAGGTATCAATCCTATTTCCACCATATCTTCGTATATCCTAAGCCCTTCCTCCAAATTCCCCACCCTTGAATATCCATCAATCAAAGTTGCATAGGTCTTGATGTTAGGCTCAATGTTTATCTTCACCATTTCATTCCGAACTTCCTCTGCCAAAGTAATTCCCCCTATTTTACAAAACCCATTAATGAGACAATTGTAAGTTACAGAATTAGGCTTAACCCATTCTTCTGACATCACTCCCACCTTCCTGAAAAGCTTCAAGGCAAGGTTCATGTCACCCATCTTGCAAGCTCCATCTATCATCATATTAAAAGTAACAATGTTAGGCCAGATACCATCCTTCAAGGAACGGTACAATACTGACATTGATTCTTTTATTCTTGATTTCTTACAAAGTGCATAAGACCATCCACACCAATGTGTTTTTGGTGTGGGTTTTTGGGTGTTTTTGAAGGGAGCAGTGGGTTTTGTGGGTGTTTTTGGGCAAAGGGTCGCGAGACACCCGCGTTTTTCTGACAGTGGGAACCCCACTGTCAGGCCATTTTTAAAAAAAAAAAAAAATGAGTTGGACCAATGGCAGCGCGCCACGCGCGCTGCAGGGCTGTCAGCCCTGCAGCGCACGCGTGGCGCGCAGCCATTGGTCAAAGAATTCTTTCCTTTTTTTTCCCGCTCATTTTTTAAATGGAGTTTTTCATAATAAATACTGAAAATAATTTTATAAAAAATATACCATTATTTTTAATTTTTTGAGATCTATAAATAGAGACTAGGTTTGTATTATTTGGACATTAAAAACAAATCGAATTTTTTACATTTTTTTCATTTTTTTCTTTTTTAAATACTTTTTTTCATAATAATTACTCAAAATAATTTTATAAAAAATATACCATTTAATTTTTTGAGATCTATAAATTGAGACTAGGTTTGTATTATTTGAACACTAAAAAAAATTCGAGTTTTTTACATTTTATTTCATTTTTTTCTTTTTAAAAAGCATTTTTTGATAATAATTAATCAAAATAATTATAAAAAATATATCATTATTTTTATTTTTTGAGATCTATAATTACTCAAAACACCACATGACATTTGAACGAAATTATTGAAATGAACATACACTTTCACAACCCACAAATTATTCAAAATAACACACAATTCAAAAATAAAACACACAATTCAAAAATAAAATACACATTTCGAAAATAAAACACACAATTAAAACTTTAAAACATACAATAACAAACTAGTTCTCAAACAACTCCTTCAGTAGCATCTCATACATATTTTCATCTATAGCATCACGATTTTCTTTGGACTTCAAGGACATGAACATCTCCATCTTCCTAACACGTGCATACTCCAACATAGCTGATGTAGTACTAGCCCTGGATTGTGAGAGGTTTTCACGAGTATGGGCTAAATTAGATAACTTCTCCTCAATAACATCCTTTGATTTTCTAGAAGTTGATGATTTGTTCGATGAAGCTCTAGCTTTCTTTTTTGTTGCATCCCTACCTTCTGGACGTACAATGGAAGGAGCTGAGGAATCAACGTCATCACCACCACTTTTTCTCTTCGATCCGCTACTTGCAGATTCATTTGCTCCTGGCATATATTTGGGTTGGTCACGAACCAACTTCCACTCTTCCAGCAAGGAAAACTTATTACCTTCGCACTCTTGATACAACTCTAGACCCTTGGCTATGTAGTCATCATCGGACCATCCACTACACCTCACTCTACATGCTCTACTGTAATAACCAATAAAACTACATATTTTTTTATTGATCATACGAAAATGACTTTTGCACTGCATCACAGACCTCTGTTTTCCACCTTGGAAGTTTTCATTAACATAGTCTGCAATTTTGCCCCAGAAAGTATCACCCTTTTGATTTGACCCCAATTCACTATCATTACTAACGTGGAAATAACCAGTTAATAAAGTTTTGTTCTCTTCCGTGCTCCAAATGTCGTAACCTGATCTCTTGGTTGATTGTTGGGATGGAGCAAGAAAATTGAGAGGGGTATCCCCATCAACATTTCCCATAGATATTTGTGTGGAAAATTCTGGGAAATCAGTTGATCCACTACTGAAACGGGGTGTGTTTGGCTCATTGGGTTGTTCACTATTTGGATAGCGCACAGGAGCGGGAACATAGCTATTTCCAGGAACAGGTTGATAGCCATAAGGCATATAAGGATGATTATACGGGTATTGCATGCCAAAATTTGGGGGCATCATATACTGTGATCCAAAATTAGGCTGCATCCCCGTATTCTGAGGATTTTCTGGGCATTGAATGTTTGGGTTCGGAGGTCGTATATTTGGATTTTGAGCTTGGTTAGGGAAGTTGTAATTTGGAAAGAAATTATAATTTTGTGAAGGATCCATGAAAGAGCTTGAAGATTATAAAAGACTCAGATTTATTTGGGTGTCTAAATGACACAAACACAAGCTCTATTTATAGATCTCAAAAAATAAAAATAATGGTATATATTTTTTTGGTGTCCAAATGACCTCCACTACCTTCTGATTTTATCATGACAAAACACTACACGTGATGGCTCATCTTTCTATATCTTATCTTCAGAATGAATTATTTAGGGTACACAAGACTCCAGATTCTAAAGAGATAAGAATGTCCCCACCCCCACTACCTTCTGATTTTATCATGACAAAACACTACACGTGATGGCTCATCTTTCTATATCTTATCTTCAGAATGAATTATTTAGGGTACACAAGACTCCAGATTCTGAAGAGATAAGAATGTCCCCACCCCCACTACCTTCTGATTTTATCATGACAAAACACTACACGTGATGGCTCATCTTTCTATATCTTATCTTCAGAATGAATTATTTAGGGTACACAAGACTCCAGATTCTGAAGAGATAAGAATGTCCCCACCCCCACTACCTTCTGATTTTATCATGACAAAACACTACACGTGATGGCTCATCTTTCTATATCTTATCTTCAGAATGAATTATTTAGGGTACACAAGACTCCAGATTCTGAAGAGATAAGAATGTCCCCACCCCCACTACCTTCTGATTTTATCATGACAAAACACTACACGTGATGGCTCATCTTTCTATATCTTATCTTCAGAATGAATTATTTAGGGTACACAAGACTCCAGATTCTAAAGAGATAAGAATGTCCCCACCCCCACTACCTTCTGATTTTATCATGACAAAACACCACACGTGATGGCTCATCTTTCTATATCTTATCTTCAGAATGAATTATTTAGGGTACACAAGACTCCAGATTCTGAAGAGATAAGAATGTCCCCACCCCCACTACCTTCTGATTTTATCATAACAAAACACCACATGTGATGGCTCATCTTTCTATATCTTATCTTCAGAATGAATTATTTAAGGTACACAAGACTCCAGATTCTGAAGAGATAAGAACGTCCCCACCCCCACTACCTCCACTACCTTCTGATTCATTATAAAAATGGTATTGCACATCATATGAAAACCACTTAAAACTTTTCAGTTCAAATCTTTTTCTTCTTATCATCCAATGGATCTACGCCCAGATCCCTTCAGTCTCGAAGAGATCCAACTAGAATGGGAGTTGGAAGATGCTATACTCGATAGGGAACAAGAACTTCTTGAAGAGCTGCAGAGGCGAAACAATCGATCACATAAGAGAAAATCTATAAGCAGGGATCATGCAGCTGCCCATCAAAGGCTCATGGCCGACTATTTCGACGAGCCATGCACTTACACTGAAATGCAATTTAGAAGAAGATTTCGAATGAGAAGGTCACTATTTCTCCGAATTGTAGAAGCTTTATCAAACTACGACAACTACTTCACTCAAAGGCGGAATCATGCGGGCAAGCTTGGTTTGACGCCTATCCAGAAGTGTACAGCTGCCATGCGTATTCTCGCATATGGAGTCGCCGGGGATGCTTGTGATGAGTATGTGAAGATTGGAGAAACCACTGCACTTGAGTGCACTCGTAATTTTTGCGAAGGAATAATTTCCTTGTTTCAAGATGAATACTTAAGACGGCCAAATGTGGAAGACGTGCAAAGGTTACTCCGAGTTGGTCAGGAGCGTGGTTTCCCCGGAATGATTGGAAGTATCGATTGCATGCACTGGCAGTGGAAGAATTGTCCTAAGGCTTGGCAAGGGCAATTTACTAGTGGACACAAGGGCACGACAACAGTTATCCTCGAGGCGGTGGCGTCCTATGATTTGTGGATATGGCATGCTTTTTTTGGCTTGCCCGGAACATTGAACGACATAAATGTACTAGATAGGTCACCAGTTTTTGACGACATTGAGTCTGGTGAAGCTCCAATGGTGGACTACACTGTGAATGGCCGGCAGTACAATCTTGCATACTATCTTGCCGACAGAATCTACCCTAAATGGCCTGTCTTCGTCCAGTCGATTCAATTGCCCCAAGGAAACAAAGCGCAATTGTTTGCCAAACAACAAGAATCATGTAGGAAGGATGTGGAACGTGCATTCGGGGTACTCCAAGCACGCTTTTTCATTATTCGCCAACCAGCCAGGATGTGGGATATCGATGTCTTAGGTAAAATAATGAGGGCGTGCATTATTTTACATAACATGATTGTGGAGGATGAACGAGATACATATTCACGAAATTGGGAAAATATCGACTTTGATCAGTCGGATAGTCCCGGGTCTAGCTCCTTGTTCAATGTGCAAACGCAAGTGCTGCCTCAATATGAAGTGCATGTCCAAGGTCGATCCGAATCATATATTCATACTAGAGCCGAGCTACGTGATAGAACACAACATATTCAGTTAAAAAGGATCTCGTCGAGCACATCTGGAAGAAATTTGGAACAACCCTCGATTAGATTTAAAAAAATTATTTCTCAAGTTTAGGTATATTTAGTGTGTATTTTCTTGTTCGTTTGCAATAATCTATGTATGTTTGATTTACTGATATATAAATAAAATCGTATGTTATTTTTAAAAAATATTATATTATTTATTGTATTAAAAAAGTATAGATTTTGTGAAATATGAAATAAGTATATGAAATTTAATTAAATTTTATTAAAAATATATTATTTATTATTTATTATATTATAAAAAATAAATTATAGTAATTATAAATGTTAATAAGAAAAAGAAATGAAAGTTAGTGGAAAGCTGACGTGGAAGGGAGAGAAAGTGAATAACACCCTAAAAAACACATTGCTGTGAGAAGTGGGTGTTATTTGAAAATTTGGTTGGGTGTTAAGCTGACGTGGCAGGAGAAAAAGTGAATAACACCCAAAATTTGACACCCACTGCTGTGGATAGTCTAAGACCATCCACACCAATGTGTTTTTGGTGTGGGTTTTTGGGTGTTGTTGATACTCGAATTTTGACCACGAATCATTTAAATCGTTTAGATTTATTTCGCTTTGTTGGCATTTTTATCATTATTCGTTCAAGTCATTCTACTATCGATCTCATAATTTTTGCATGATTACTGTTAATTGTTAATATCGTTATTTAACTTGGTTCGTATTTTATTTTTTGCATCTCTCAATTTCGAATGAGTTTGTCCGAACTGTTAATTTAGTACCCGTGCTCGTACCCACGCCGGCTGATTGTCTCATTCGTCGGAACCAAGAGGAGACAACAATTCTTCATCCCTTTCTCCAATACAGACACAAAAGCACTCACCCACTTTCTTTCTTTTCTATTGCTATTCCTTTCTCATCCATCAAGGAAATAAACATCTTCCTTTTTTTCCTCCTTAGACATTCCAAATTCCTGGACTCATGCCCAACATCTCATTTTCCCATACCAACTTATGCTCCTCCTCGAGCCATTCCAAAAACTCACTCCACATGAATAAAAACCCAACCAAAGGCTGATTAATGGATCCCTCTCCCTCTCCTAAGAAATCTGAAATCAAAAACACAACAAAGATCAAATCAAATCAGCTCCAAACCAGTCCCAAATCAGCCCCAAACCAGTCCCAAATCAGCCCCAAACCAGTCCCCAAATCAGCCCCAAACCAGTCCCCAAATCAGCCCCAAACCAGTCCGCAAACCGAACCAGCTGCCCACCGCTCCCTCGCCGCCGCAGCACTCCGCCGCTGCTGCTCACCGTACAACCGCCACCCGCCACACAACCGCCGCTGCCCGGCCCAGCTCCACTGCTGCTACTTCCCCGCGTCTTTCCCGGACCAGCAGCACCTCTATAACTTCTTGCCTCTTTTTCCTCTAGTTAGCTTGTTGGTTTTTGCTTGCTTTGCTGTTGGTTTGTGCTTGTCTTTTGCAGGGGATTTCAGTTTGAGGAGATGGAGTGGTCAGCCGCCGGCGGCTGAAGCAAAGAAAAAGGAATGGAGTTGGAGCCGCCGGCGGCAGAAGAGGAAAAGAAGGATGAATGGGTTTAGGTTATTTGTGTTTCATGTGTTCTTATGATTTGTTTGTAGGCTTGGGCCGGCTGGGAAGAAAGAAAGGAAGAGAAGATGGGCTGATGTGTTAGGCTGGCCCGTTAAAGGGTTTTATTTGTGTTGTTAGTAATTTTTGTGTGCATGCTTGTAATATTTATTTATCTGTTTGCATGTTTATCTATTTTATGCTACTAACTAATTTGTGATGCAGGAATCCGAGGAGATTTTCATTAGTTATTCCATTTTGATTGAATGCTTGATTATTTAGAATTGCTAGATTTAAAATAAAACCTTTTGCATGAGAATTAATTCATCATAATTGCACTCATAAGGACCCTTGCTTGAACGAACTAGGTAGAAATACTCAACATTTTATTTTCCTTAAATACATGAAATTTGAATAGGATTAGTAATTAAAAACATCACTCTTTAATTTAATGGCATGATTATTAATTACTAAAATCCTAAGATCTTTTAATCCATTAAAATCAAAACGAATAAAATCAATCCAAGAAAACTAAACAAAGTAGTAATCAAACATAGGATTTAAATCTTTTCCAATAACTTAAGCTCCTCTAAATCTTTAGGATAGTAAATCACCAAAGAAAACAATCACTTGAAAGTGGAAAGATAGTAAAATGGGCCTTAAGCCAAACTTCTAAAAAATACTTCCATATTTAATCCCTCTTTTTTAGAGGCCCCCTCTTAATGTGTTTTAAACCTTTAATGTTGAATGATCATTTAAACTATGCTTGTTTCGTGTGCGGCTTCGTCCCCACGTGTTTTCATATTATGCTTGTTTCGTGTGTGGCTTCGTCCCCACGATTGTCTTTTAATTTATGTTATCTTGACGAATGTGTTATGTGCGCGGCTTCGACCCCACTCCCCGGTTTTTCTCTTTTCAACGTGTTTTTCTCGCATTCATGAAAATGGTACTATGCTAGTTTATGCATGCTAGAATCACATAGTAAATAGGACTAACCACGTGTATCGGCCCAATGATGATAGTGATCCATCGTTGTTCACTAGGATCGTCGCTTTGGTAAAGATTAATAAAACGGTAGTAATCTCACCAATTTTGCATGTAATCGCACTAATTTTGAATTCGGCTAAATTAAACCGGAATAGGTATGCAACCAACCTTCTTTATCTTTTAGAGAATAAAAGATGTTATTTTCTGTTAAACAACTCGACAATGATTAGGATAAAATCAATCCAATCAACTAAAAAACTAAAGCGATGATTCTCCCCCTGAGGGCCAAATTACTTGTTTTCAACATGATTTTTAAACACCTCTTTTTTAGAACCGGTAACCTTTTTAAGGATGAGACTCGGGTGCCTAACACCTTCCCGAGTCCATAATACGACCCCGAACCATCGTTCTCGGGTTTAGACCCTTTTCTTTTTGTGCCTTAGTTTTATTTTATTTTCTTCCTTTTTACGGACTTTTTTAGGTTTCCCTAAAAACCTTAGAAAAATAGGGTGGCGACTTCATTGTTATGTGAATTTCATTTGCGTCCCGAATTTCGCTCGCGACGGTGCGACAGTTTGGCGACTCCGCTGGGGAACTTTAGGGTCGAAGCCGGAATTATTTGCCTGAGGTGTTTATTGTTTTTTACTTGTTTACTCGCTTTGATATCAATTGTTGTATTCTCACACGCATTTCACGCATAATGCCCTGCCGCCGGGCCCTTCCCAAATAGAATTAGGTGGTTAGTAGTGAAGTCCTGGGGCCAACGCCTCAGTAAGCTTTCATGAACACTAAACTCGGACTTGAACCCCTAAATGGATTGAGCGCCCCGATTCCTTTTATGATTCGGTAAACGCTCTCGTATCCATTTACTGAGGGACCACTTCTATGGTATCGTCCGGGAGCCTTTCAGCCAGTTAGAAGTAGTTGCAATTACCCTAACATGTGCATCGTGATCGCATGTATATGTCCCAATTTGCTTCATCATTCATGAATATATCCCATGTATATGTTCCAATTTGCCTCATTATTGCTATGATATATCGCATGTATATTTTCCAAATTGATTCGTTATTGCCATTATTCTCTCTTCTGCAATTTTAATTTATATCCTTTAAAGGAAGAACTATTCCCCCGAAAGCTCTTCAAACACGGAAAATAACAGAACTAGTCATGAGGATAGCGAAGCTAGAGGAGAAACTCCGAACTGCTACAAAACGAGCACTATAAGCCGAAAAAGAATGGGACAAGATGACACTTGATTATCCACCAGACTTTTGTTCATACAACGGAGCCTACTTTTCTATCTACTATTAAGAGTCCCTCTATGCCCTAATCTGTAATTGGCGCAATTGGACAAGGAATTCCGGATTACACTCTAGAGTATTATTCCGCCTTTAAAGCACATGTTCGTCATCTGATCAAATATGGATGGACCTCCTTCGAAAGATTAACCAAAAGACCATATGACCCGCCAAAGAACCAAAAAATCCCAATCAAAATCACCAAAACTATCGTCGGAACCAAGAAACGTTTCCACTTTTCCCATCATCCCCACTACAAATATCACAACACATACAAATAAGACCATATAACCCACCAAAGAACACAAAAAACCAAGATAACAAAAACTATCGAGCCACTACTACCTCTTCCAGAAATCTACGAGCATCTTCTAAGCAGCCGATTAGGTTGTACCAACTCCAATTTGACCTTTCCAAACTATCTCCCGAAGGGGTTCAATCCTAATGTTACATGTGCATACCATGCGGGAACAGCCCTGCAGCGCACGCGTGGCGCGCTGCCATTGGTCAGAGAATTCTTTCCTTTTTTTTCCCACTCATTTTTTAAATGGAGTTTTTCATAATAAATACTGAAAATAATTTTATAAAAAATATACCATTATTTTTAATTTTTTGAGATCTATAAATAGAGACTAGGTTTGTATTATTTGGACATTAAAAAAAAATCGAATTTTTTACATTTTTTTCTTTTTTAAATACTTTTTTTCATAATAATTACTCAAAATAATTTTATAAAAAATATACCATTTAATTTTTTGAGATCTATAAATTGAGACTAGGTTTGTATTATTTGAACACTAAAAAAAATTCGAGTTTTTTACATTTTATTTCATTTTTTTCTTTTTAAAAAGCATTTTTTGATAATAATTAATCAAAATAATTATAAAAAATATATCATTATTTTTATTTTTTGAGATCTATAATTACTCAAAACACCACATGACATTTGAACGAAATTATTGAAATGAACATACACTTTCACAACCCACAAATTATTCAAAATAACACACAATTCAAAAATAAAACACACAATTCAAAAATAAAATACACATTTCGAAAATAAAACACACAATTAAAACTTTAAAACATACAATAACAAACTAGTTCTCAAACAACTCCTTCAGTAGCATCTCATACATATTTTCATCTATAGCATCATGATTTTCTTTGGACTTCAAGGACATGAACATCTCCATCTTCCTAACACGTGCATACTCCAACATAGCTGATGTAGTACTAGCCCTGGATTGTGAGAGGTTTTCACGAGTATGGGCTAAATTAGATAACTTCTCCTCAATAACATCCTTTGATTTTCTAGAAGTTGATGATTTGTTCGATGAAGCTCTAGCTTTCTTTTTTGTTGCATCCCTACCTTCTGGACGTACAATGGAAGGAGCTGAGGAATCAACGTCATCACCACCACTTTTTCTCTTCGATCCGCTACTTGCAGATTCATTTGCTCCTGGCATATATTTGGGTTGGTCACGAACCAACTTCCACTCTTCCAGCAAGGAAAACTTATTACCTTCGCACTCTTGATACAACTCTAGACCCTTGGCTATGTAGTCATCATCGGACCATCCACTACACCTCACTCTACATGCTCTACTGTAATAACCAATAAAACTACATATTTTTTTATTGATCATACGAAAATGACTTTTGCACTGCATCACAGACCTCTGTTTTCCACCTTGGAAGTTTTCATTAACATAGTCTGCAATTTTGCCCCAGAAAGTATCACCCTTTTGATTTGACCCCAATTCACTATCATTACTAACGTGGAAATAACCAGTTAATAAAGTTTTGTTCTCTTCCGTGCTCCAAATGTCGTAACCTGATCTCTTGGTTGATTGTTGGGATGGAGCAAGAAAATTGAGAGGGGTATCCCCATCAACATTTCCCATAGATATTTGTGTGGAAAATTCTGGGAAATCAGTTGATCCACTACTGAAACGGGGTGTGTTTGGCTCATTGGGTTGTTCACTATTTGGATAGCGCACAGGAGCGGGAACATAGCTATTTCCAGGAACAGGTTGATAGCCATAAGGCATATAAGGATGATTATACGGGTATTGCATGCCAAAATTTGGGGGCATCATATACTGTGATCCAAAATTAGGCTGCATCCCCGTATTCTGAGGATTTTCTGGGCATTGAATGTTTGGGTTCGGAGGTCGTATATTTGGATTTTGAGCTTGGTTAGGGAAGTTGTAATTTGGAAAGAAATTATAATTTTGTGAAGGATCCATGAAAGAGCTTGAAGATTATAAAAGACTCAGATTTATTTGGGTGTCTAAATGACACAAACACAAGCTCTATTTATAGATCTCAAAAAATAAAAATAATGGTATATATTTTTTTGGTGTCCAAATGACCTCCACTACCTTCTGATTTTATCATGACAAAACACTACACGTGATGGCTCATCTTTCTATATCTTATCTTCAGAATGAATTATTTAGGGTACACAAGACTCCAGATTCTGAAGAGATAAGAATGTCCCCACCCCCACTACCTTCTGATTTTATCATGACAAAACACTACACGTGATGGCTCATCTTTCTATATCTTATCTTCAGAATGAATTATTTAGGGTACACAAGACTCCAGATTCTGAAGAGATAAGAATGTCCCCACCCCCACTACCTTCTGATTTTATCATGACAAAACACTACACGTGATGGCTCATCTTTCTATATCTTATCTTCAGAATGAATTATTTAGGGTACACAAGACTCCAGATTCTGAAGAGATAAGAATGTCCCCACCCCCACTACCTTCTGATTTTATCATGACAAAACACTACACGTGATGGCTCATCTTTCTATATCTTATCTTCAGAATGAATTATTTAGGGTACACAAGACTCCAGATTCTGAAGAGATAAGAATGTCCCCACCCCCACTACCTTCTGATTTTATCATGACAAAACACTACACGTGATGGCTCATCTTTCTATATCTTATCTTCAGAATGAATTATTTAGGGTACACAAGACTCCAGATTCTAAAGAGATAAGAATGTCCCCACCCCCACTACCTTCTGATTTTATCATGACAAAACACCACACGTGATGGCTCATCTTTCTATATCTTATCTTCAGAATGAATTATTTAGGGTACACAAGACTCCAGATTCTGAAGAGATAAGAATGTCCCCACCCCCACTACCTTCTGATTTTATCATAACAAAACACCACATGTGATGGCTCATCTTTCTATATCTTATCTTCAGAATGAATTATTTAAGGTACACAAGACTCCAGATTCTGAAGAGATAAGAACGTCCCCACCCCCACTACCTCCACTACCTTCTGATTCATTATAAAAATGGTATTGCACATCATATGAAAACCACTTAAAACTTTTCAGTTCAAATCTTTTTCTTCTTATCATCCAATGGATCTACGCCCAGATCCCTTCAGTCTCGAAGAGATCCAACTAGAATGGGAGTTGGAAGATGCTATACTCGATAGGGAACAAGAACTTCTTGAAGAGCTGCAGAGGCGAAACAATCGATCACATAAGAGAAAATCTATAAGCAGGGATCATGCAGTTGCCCATCAAAGGCTCATGGCCGACTATTTCGACGAGCCATGCACTTACACTGAAATGCAATTTAGAAGAAGATTTCGAATGAGAAGGTCACTATTTCTCCGAATTGTAGAAGCTTTATCAAACTACGACAACTACTTCACTCAAAGGCGGAATCATGCGGGCAAGCTTGGTTTGACGCCTATCCAGAAGTGTACAGCTGCCATGCGTATTCTCGCATATGGAGTCGCCGGGGATGCTTGTGATGAGTATGTGAAGATTGGAGAAACCACTGCACTTGAGTGCACTCGTAATTTTTGCGAAGGAATAATTGTCTTGTTTCAAGATGAATACTTAAGACGGCCAAATGTGGAAGACGTGCAAAGGTTACTCCGAGTTGGTCAGGAGCGTGGTTTCCCCGGAATGATTGGAAGTATCGATTGCATGCACTGGCAGTGGAAGAATTGTCCTAAGGCTTGGCAAGGGCAATTTACTAGTGGACACAAGGGCACGACAACAGTTATCCTCGAGGCGGTGGCGTCCTATGATTTGTGGATATGGCATGCTTTTTTTGGCTTGCCCGGAACATTGAACGACATAAATGTACTAGATAGGTCACCAGTTTTTGACGACATTGAGTCTGGTGAAGCTCCAATGGTGGACTACACTGTGAATGGCCGGCAGTACAATCTTGCATACTATCTTGCCGACAGAATCTACCCTAAATGGCCTGTCTTCGTCCAGTCGATTCAATTGCCCCAAGGAAACAAAGCGCAATTGTTTGCCAAACAACAAGAATCATGTAGGAAGGATGTGGAACGTGCATTCGGGGTACTCCAAGCACGCTTTTTCATTATTCGCCAACCAGCCAGGATGTGGGATATCGATGTCTTAGGTAAAATAATGAGGGCGTGCATTATTTTACATAACATGATTGTGGAGGATGAACGAGATACATATTCACGAAATTGGGAAAATATCGACTTTGATCAGTCGGATAGTCCCGGGTCTAGCTCCTTGTTCAATGTGCAAACGCAAGTGCTGCCTCAATATGAAGTGCATGTCCAAGGTCGATCCGAATCATATATTCATACTAGAGCCGAGCTACGTGATAGAGCACAACATATTCAGTTGAAAAAGGATCTCGTCGAGCACATCTGGAAGAAATTTGGAACAACCCTCGATTAGATTTAAAAAAATTATTTCTCAAGTTTAGGTATATTTAGTGTGTATTTTCTTGTTCGTTTGCAATAATCTATGTATGTTTGATTTACTGATTTATAAATAAAATCGTATGTTATTTTTAAAAAATATTATATTATTTATTGTATTAAAAAAGTATAGATTTTGTGAAATATGAAAAAAGTATATGAAATTTAATTAAATTTTATTAAAAATATATTATTTATTATTTATTATATTATAAAAAATAAATTATAGTAATTATAAATGTTAATAAGAAAAAGAAATGAAAGTTAGTGGAAAGCTGACGTGAAAGGGAGAGAAAGTGAATAACACCCTGAAAAACACATTGCTGTGAGAAGTGGGTGTTATTTGAAAATTTGGTTGGGTGTTAAGCTGACGTGGCAGGAGAAAAAGTGAATAACACCCAAAATTTGACACCCACTGCTGTGGATAGTCTAAATGACCAAATTAAAAGTATATATATTTTCAACATACCCATATGTAACCATTTCCTTATACAACTTCGAAAATCTACAAAAATCATTCAACTTCAAGAGATGGCTCAGAAAGTTTTTCCAGGCATGAATTGAAACCAAAAAACCTAGCATTTGCAGTTTATTTATCACTTCATAAGCACCCTCTTCGACCCCAATTTGAGAACAAGCACGAACCAATGCATCAAAAACAGCAGGACTGGACACATCTCATAACAGTTAACCAAGGCATCTAAAACCTCCAAAGGAGATTTGCCCTTTACACTCATCAAGTTACCCATAAGAGATAGAGCATCATGGAATCTCCTCGAATCGACCAATATATGAACTACAGTGCAAGAAGACTCCAATGAATCCAAAGCACTGTTTTTCTCCACAGCCCTTTTGTAGAAGAGAAATGATATTTTGGTAGAAATCCAAAACTAACTGAGGCGAGCTTCCAAACTCACATACAACTCGACTTGCTAAAGAATTCGTTAAATTCGACAAAATTGGCTCCAATTAATTCCATCTCTTATGTTTCAGATTTACACAAATTGATTTGAACACAATCTCTTCAGTGTTTGGGTTAGATAAGGGCTTACCACCCACGTGAAGACAACGGTTAAAGAAACAACCCCTTCTCTCGCTAAATACGAGCTCAAAAACATAGACTACTGAAGACCCAGTTCATGAAATGCTCTTGAACCTGCAAAAAATAGTCAAAATAGAAATCAAGAACACGCATAAGAACCAAGCAGAGAAAAAAAAAACACCTTTCACCGTTTATATGCTTTGAGGAAGCTTAAGAGAAAGTGAACCGTAAAGCAGAAGGAAAGGGGCATCAAAGCTATAACCTTTCAAACATTATGTTAAGGAGATGCAACGAGGGCAGCAGGTTTGGAGAACAGGAGAAGAGAGAGCACTCCGCCGTAATTAAGAACTATCGCTTTTAAAACGTTGAGAGAGCTTTTCTGCTTATTTGCTAATCTCCACTAAAAGGCCTGTAATCTAAACTAATAATAAACCCAACTCTATAAACCTCTCCATTAAACTATTGGTAAGGAAAAAAAAAAGTCCCTCCATAATAAGAAGAGATTTATTGAGAATGTGAGATGTGGAGACGAAAAGGAATTTATATATTCAATTTTTTTCATGGCAAAGTGGAAGATGGAGGTGGGCGGCTTGCAACCAGAATAGAAAGATGGGATGGGGTTTTGGTGGAGATAGAACAAAGCTTTATGTTTAGCTTTTAATTATATTAAATTATTTTGTTTATATTAGATGTATTATTTTTTTTAATTACATATATTTTAAAGTAAACGATTATCTTGGATGAAAAAATGGTTGATTAACGGAAAGGGTCTAATTACTTGGCAAAAATAGTAGAGGACTAAATGTATTTGACTTATGGGTTAGAGTTTTTTTTTTCATTTGACTAATACTTCAGGGGTTTATATCTATTACTTTTTTTCTTTTTCAAATACACTTTGAGTTTTAATTATTGTTTAAAAATGGGAAAATTATTTTAGAGTTCTTAAGGTATTGAGGTCTTAAAATATCAGTTCTTGAAGTTTTCATACATCTTAAACTTTAGTCTCTACTTTTAATATATCTGTCCAAAACCCTAACATAACATTAAAACATAATTTTTTATATTAAATTATTCAAAAATATATTAAAAATTCAAAAAATGCAAAATAATGGAGATTTGTTTCTTCATGATAGTTTTTTAATAATTAAAAAAAAAGAAATAGGTGAAAGTAAGAAATTATAAAAAATAAAAAAACATATAAAACAATAGGAGAAAATAAAAAAATTCATAAAAATCCATAAAAATATATAATCAATTGGGTACTTAGTTTTGTGGGCTAAATGAATTGCTTAGCTACTTAGCTTTTTTGTAATTTTTTGAAATTAATTATATATTTTTATGATTTTTTAAAATTTTATGTGATTTTTTATTTTTTATCTAATATTTTTTCTCTCTTCTTTTTTTTTTATTTTTTTTTAATTTCTTACTTTCTCTTGTTTTTATTAATTTTTTATTATTAAAAAATATTATCATAAGAAAATCAATCTCCATATTTCTAATAATTTTTTGAATTTTTATTATATTTTAATATAAAAAATTATTTTTTAACTCTCCATTAGTGTTTTGGATGGAAATTTTAACGCTAGGGATTAAAATTTAAAATGTTTAAAAACGTGAGGGACTAAAGTTGAGTGTCTCAAACGTTAGAAACTAATGTTTCGAGACACTAATACTTTAGGAACTCGAGAATATTTTTCCCTATAAAAAGTTATATGGGTGGCAAAAACTTTTGGCTACTTAAAAAAATGTTTATTAAAAAGACTATACCTTTGAAAGAAGAGGTTTAGATTCAAAAGATGTCTGAAGTTGCCATACGAACCCTAGTGGCTTCTGATGAGCCAGAAATGCGGAAAGTACCATTGTTGCCACCTTCTGATGACCGAAATTCAGAAAGGCAAGCTCGGAGGCTGGACAGGATGAGACTGGACCTCCTACGTTTCAATTTTAGGCTATTGGAGCTCCGATTAGGTCCTTTACGAATCCGTTATTGAGCAACCTTATAGGTGAGACTAGTGTCATGCGCAACACGAACTTAATGGGTTGATTCAGAATGCTTTATGGAAGACGTTGTGTCAAAGGATTCGAATTCGAAGGAGGCTTGTGATGACCAATCTAGGGACATCTCTTTTGTGGACGACGACATTTCCTTTGAACTCAAGTTGTCCAATGAGATGGCGTGTAAAATCATCAAACCATGGCCCAAGGTCATTGTTGTTAAACTGATGGGAAGGCCTATTAGTTATAAGGTTTTTTGTAAGCGAATCCTATCACTTTGGAAGTCGAGAGGGGGTTATAAAGGGGTGAATTTGGATAGGAACTACTTTTTTGTTTCCTTTGGCAGCCTGAGAGGGACTCCGATTCAAGCACAAATGCAGTGGAAAGTTGTTGGTGCAGATTTTATTACGCTTAATACTGATGGTGCTCTCCGCAAATCGTCAAACCAAGCAGCTGCTGGAGGGAGGTGGTATGGAGCTTTTGCAGCTAAACTTGGCCAATGCAGTGCCTACAAGGCTAAACTGTGGGGGATTCTATATGGTCTCCAGGAGGCTGATAGTGTGTATGCATATTTTCCTACCTTTTCCTAGTCCTCTTTTCATCTTGATGCTATTGATCTGTATCTGTTTCCATCCTTTTTGCAGATATGGACTTGGAGAAGGGAATTCTCAAAAACACAAGCTTTCGGCCAGATTCTAAAAGATGTTGAGCGTCGAGGCCTCGCAGCTGATTGTTCGCAGATGCTGAGGTGTCCACGACAGAAAAGGAAAATCCAATAGAGCTGCTGATTCATCCATCATATCTCCAGCTCAACGGTAGCATAATTTTAGGAAACCTAGTTCTACTAGAATTAGGACTCTATTTTATTTACTATATAAACTTTAGACAATTAGGGTTATACCCTTCATCTATCCTCTTTGTCGCACCCCTTTTTAAAAAATTTATGCGACGCGGTTCGGACGGATGTGAGACAAAATCGGACCCATCTCACATAATGCAATGAAGTCGTCACCCTATTTATTTCTAAGGTTTAGGGAACCTATTGTCATGGCCAAAAATAAAAAAGCTAAAGCAAAAGGGTCTAAACCCGAGAATAGTGGTTCGGGGTCGATTTATGGACTCAGGAAGGTGTTAGGCACCCGAATCTCATCCAAAAAAGGTTACCAGATAAAAGAGGTATTTAAAATCATGCTTGAATATACACAAAAGTTCTAAATTAGTTATCATGCAAATTGGGCGAATTAAATTCTAACATTTCTAAATAATCATGCATTCGAGTATATATGCGAAAAAGCGTTGAAATAAATAAAAGGGTGAGAAAGGTGTACTTGTGAAGGGTTGTCGATGATTTACCCTACAAAGTCGAGATTATTAGTACGAGTAAATGATAAACGATAAACAAGCGAATAAATATTTGACGATTATCGTGCGCAAGCAAAATAATTAATTTTAATAATTAAACGCAAGCAGTATAATTATTTAAACATTTGAAAGCATGCAAAAATAATTAATTCAATAGTACGTGCATACGATTAATTGGTGCGAAAAATAGTGCGATGGGCCAAAAAATTAACTCGGCCCATTGGGCCAAGAAATTGGACCCACCAGCTAGGCCCAACAGTGCGGGCCCATGACAGACCAACCTAGCCCAGCAGATGGGCTGGTTGTTTCTCTTATTCAGCTTGGGCCAAGGCACGCCCCATCAACCAAGATCAAAGAAGACAAGGGTCAAGCTCGTCATCACCTTCCCTCCAATTTCTCAAATAGTATCATCTTCTTCTTTGGCTCGTCGGCGGCCAAGGGAGTATCCGACCACACCAACTCCAACACTAATCCAGCCAAAATAATCACCACAACCACAATAATTTAATCATGTAAACACAACAATTTAATTCATGCAAAATAGTGCTCAATTTAATTAAAAATGAATTAAATTTAATTAAGCAAAAACTTAAAATTCCCCTGAAATGGCTAGTAATTCGGTGAAGCAAAGCAATGTATTTAATTTAGAGCAATATTAGAAATTATTTAAAAGCAAAACAGCTATTAATTTCCTCAAAATACGAACGATTAATTCTTTGAAAAGAATTGGAGGAAATGTTTAAAAGCCAAAATTAAATAGCTTTAAAAAGAGCTTTAACCTTTCGTTGAGCAACTTAGCAAGAGAGAGTAACTTTAGAGAGAGTGTTTCGTTCGTGAATTGGTAAAGAAAATTGGTAGTAAGGAAGGGAGTATTTATAGAGGGTGATGATGAGGATGATGAGGATGACGAGGGCAGTGAGAGATGGGTTGCATTAAATGCTGTGAGAGGAGAAAGAGCTTGGAGTGCAAGGATGGAGATTGAAGGTGAGGGAGAAGGTAAGGCATTAAATGCCGGCAGTGAGGGTGAGTGAAAGACGGTGATGGCTTGGAGGAAGAAATGGAGAGGGAGAGGTTGAGATTTGCAGAGGTTGTGGAAAAGAAAAATGGAGAAGGTGAGTTGGACGAGCATATACTATTCGGTTCGATCTATGGTCCGAGAAATCTCGTTTAAAATCGATAAAAGTTCGAACGAAAATACAAACAAAATTACAATAAAATAGAATGACGCGAAACAACAAAGAAATAAATAGCAAATAGACGGAAATGTTCGATCTACGGCCCAAGAAATATCGTTCGGAGCCGATAGAAGTTCAAAATAAAATAGTAAAATATATAAAAAATAGAATAAAATGAAATGACACAAAATAAAATATATAAATAGTAAATAAACGACAATAAAATATGATTGACATAAAAAGGGTAAATAATAGGATGAAAAAATGCCAAAATGCTATGACAAAATATTGGCACCACGTACCACCAATGTTTTGAAAATGCAGAATGTAAATGCAGACTTACCTTGGAGTGGGGCAATCTGTAAATTCTGATCTGGGCGAGGGTAGTACTCGTAGTCCCTATGTTGGTGCGAAAAGTAGTCATGTCCGGGCGAGGGTAGTACTCGCAACTTGTTGCTACCCGATTTTTGATTTTAAATTTTTTGTCAACGTTTTCCACATTTCTTAAACGTCAATTTTCTAAAATCACACATCCATTTATTTTTGTCCAACTGATGTTTATTTTTACGCTTCATGTTAGTTAAATTTTATTTTGTACTTTTTCGCATTTTTATCGCTTTTTCGTTCGAACTTATATCGGTTCCGAGTAAGATTCTCGAAACCAATGGTCGAACAATTTCGCACATAGGCTACTTACTTTTTATTATTTTTCTAACTCGCACTATCTTGTTGCGTTTTGTTCAATTTTTGTTTTAGCATTTTTTGTGTTCGAACTTTTGTCGCTTATAAGTGAATATTTATGGAGTGATACGGCGAACTTTTCGTCGCTCACTATATGCTATTTATCTTAGTTTATTTTGTTCTACATTCTAGTAATTTTGGTTTGAGTTTTTTGTTCGTCTTTAGGCAAAATTACTCGTACCGCTAGCTCGAACCAGAAAATCAGAGGGAGAGTCAAGACTTGATCTTAACCGTTGATCTAGTTGACTTTGAAAGTCGACCAAGATCAAACGGTTCTCCTAATTTCCATGTCATCATGCAAGCTTAGCCACCTTTCTGCGCAAGAACCAAAGCCTCGTTCATCCTCCTTCTTGCTCCTCACGTTTAACCTCGATCGTCGTCCCAACGAGATCAACACCATGTCCCATCGTCACACTGCTAAGGACCATGCTCCAAGCTCACCCCGACCACGAGCAACTCGTTGTCAAAATTCACTCGCGAAGTTTGCCTATACATAGCAAGCTCGTGCGCTCATTTCTCTTCGCTAATTCACCAACACTCTCTCCCTCTCTAGTGCTAATTCTCTATCACGAACAGCTGCCTACTTCAAGCAAAGGTTGAAGTTACTCCCAGTTGAAAAAATTTGGCTTCTTTCGTGCTTCTCTGCAATTGTTTTCTAAAATTTTGTTTGTTCATGTGTTTAATGAAAAAATGGTTGTTTTGATTTTAAATAAATTATATGTGATATATAGAATAATTGAAACGCTTTATTTTACTCAATTGCTGGCCAATTTGGGCAAATTTTGAGCTTTTTATTTATTTAGTTTAAATTCATTTTTGTATTAATTGGCACTATTTTGAGTTGAATTTTCTTGCTATGATGGTATATATGAGTTGTTGTGGGTACAAGGTTTTTTTTGGCCTATTTCGGGCAATGGCGCTGGCGACACAAGGAAGGTGATGATGAATAATGTTGTTATTGAATTTGGATTTGGGCCAAGCATTTGCCTTGCCCAGGAAAGGAAAAAAACGCGGGCGTGGTGCCCGCGTGAGAAAGAGATGCTGGGCCAGCTCAGGCCCAGCACAAAGGAAGAGAAGCTGGGCTTCTTGAGCCCAACTGAAGAGGGGGAAGCGTGGGCTGCTTCAGCCCACGCAGACAGCCATCCCAGTGGGCTGGGCTGTCTTGGATCCAGTCCTGGGCCCAGCTGGTGAGGCCCATTTTCGGCCCACTAGACCGAGCCCAATTTCGGCCCATCACATGATTTTTCATGTCGACTTATTGTATGCTTATACTATGTAGTTAGTCATTTTTGCATGTTTCTGAATGCTTAAATAATTATTTTAGCTTGCTTTTAATTGTTAAAATTGTCTAGTATGCGATAAATTGTTAAACATTTATCTATTTTTTGGTTATTTATTACTCGTACTAACAATCTCATTTTGTAGGGTAAATTAGCGCGTGTCCCTCCAATAAGTACAAGTTCTCTCCCTTTTATCTATTTTAACGTTTTTAAATCGTATGCATGACTATTTAGAAATCTTAGATTTGATTCATCCATTGGGCATGATCACTAAATTAGGAATTTTTATCTTTCAAGCATGATTTAAACACCTCTTTTGTCCGGTAACCTTTTTAGGATGTGACTCGGGTCCCTAACACCTTCCCGAGTCCATAATATGACTCCGAACCGTTGTTCTCTGGTTTAGACCCTTTTTACCTTAGTTTTTATTTTTTTATGCCATGACAATAGGTTCCCTAAACCTAGAAACAAAATAGGGTGGCGACTTCATTGCATTATGTGAGATGAGTCCGATTTCGTCTCACATCCATCCCAAACCCGCGCTGCTCAATAAAATCCAAAAAAGGGGTGCGATAGTTTGACGACTTCACTGTGGACTAATAGGGTCGAAGCCGGAATTTTTTAGAGGTGTTTGTTTTTATTGCTTCAATAAATTCTTTGTATGCTTTTTATGCATGACAATTGTTTTATTAAATAATTTGTCGATTCTCGTATGATTTTTTTTCATGATTAATTGTTCATGTATTTACTTGACATGATAAATATTGTATTATCGTATGATTGTTGTATATAGATGATTATTGTTTTTTCATAGTAAATTTTTTATACATCATTAGTTGTTATGTGTTACTCGCTTTGATAAACTGTCATTGCATATGCAATTTCACGCATAATCCCTATCGTCGGGCATTTCCAAATAGGATTAGGTCGGTAGTAGTGAAGTCTTGTGGCCCACGACGCCTTGCTAAGATTTCACGAACCCTAACTCAGACTCGAACCCCTAAATAGATTGAGCTCCCCAGATCCTTTTATGATTCGGTAAACGCTCTCGTATCCATTTATTGAGGGACCACTTTTATGGTATCGTTCGGGAGCCTTCCAGCCAGTTTAGAAATAGTTGGCGTCACTCCAGCATATGCATCATATTGAAATATGTAAATTGCGACCTTGTTTCACTTTCTTCACATAATTTCTTAAAGTTTTCCACATTTTCCACAACTGATTTCGCGATTTTTCCACATTTACGATTGATTTCACAAATTTTCTACATCTACAACTGTTTTCCCATGCTTACAAATTTTTCCATAATTCTTCCACATTTACAATTTTTTTTTCTGCAAATTTTCCACACATACAACTTCTTTCGCAAAAAAACTCCACGTTGGAAAATTTTGTCGCAAATTTTCCACTTTGGCAAATCTTTCCGCAATTTTTTCACGCGTATAATTTTTTCCGCAATCTTGCACGTGTACTAAATTTTTTCCGCAATTTTTTACGTGTGCGAATCTTTCTGCAAATTTTCCCGTGTATAATTTTTCCGCAATTTTTCTATGCTTATAATCTTGTTTCAATTATTTTTCGCAATTTTTGCCATCTTTATACTCTACTTTCACTTTTTTTACTCCTTCTGTTCTCTTATACAAATGTGGGCATACACATATTACGTCCTTTCAGTTTACTAACATATTAATATACTTGTCCTATCTACAGGATCTATCCTGTTTATTCAAATGGCAACGCTCACGCTACTTGCACTTGATACTTTTGAGGGAAGAACATATGAAGACCAGTCACTTCGGGGAGATATGTTGAAGCCTGGTTTCGTCCCCGACATTACCACCAGGGTCAGACTAGAAATCACGGACTTCGACATGGTTGGAATTAGGGCATTGAGGGCCGAGTTGACTGTTGATGAGGAACTGCAACTCTATTGTGACTACGGGAGGTTGATGACACTCCTAGACATTAAGGAAGATTGGAGTTGCATTCGGGCAGCACTAAAATTCTAGGATGCGTGTTACCATTTTTTTTTCCTTCGATGGAGGGATCGATCTGATGCACACTTTGGAAGAATATTCAACTTTGCTATCCTTCACTCCACAGATTTCCACCATTTACCAAAAATGTCTGTTATGAGTCCTCCCTCGTCTGTGCAAAGCTCAACAAAAGGCTGGGAGTTCCCACAGGGTATAAAGACGGAAATGACATTTGGTACTAGGTCAGACATTGTGGAGAAATTCCATTCGTCTTGAGGAGACAAACGTTTGAAGATTTTAGCCTTTGTCCCGGTAGTGTTCATTCTGTTCCCGAAAGCAAAGGATTACATCGACTTTGAGGTGGCCAATGTTTATTACGAAATGGAGGTAAATAAAATCAACCCCATCACCGCCATTCTGGCAGAAACTTTCCATGCCTTGGATTCCTGCAGAAGAAAAGGGAAAGGAAAGCTTACCTGTTGTGTCCAGTTATTGAAAGTATGGTTAATGAGCCACTTCAAGTAGGTGCCATATCAGTCCCTGTTTCTTCCAAACTTTCTGAGTATGAATTCATTGATCAAGGTCATCGAAGCTGTAGGCACTGGGGTAGCCGAGGACAACTGGAAGATGGAGGACAAAGATGTATGGATAGATTGATTCCTTAACCTCTCCGAGGAAGACATCAGTCGGCATGCCAAGTGGTTGCGATCAGTCAACCCCTTTGTGAGCTGTGGGCATCTATTATGGGTCCCTCTAATTGGAGCAAGAGGATGTGTTCCCTATTGCCCCGCGCTGGTACTGGGCCAATTCTGCATTAAGCAGATCATTCCCGCCACGTATGGCATGACAGACTCAAGTATGCCGCACACAAGTGCCGACCCAACGCGTCAAGACTACGCACGCGATTGGATCGATCCATTCTGCCTGGAAGAGCACGTTGTTTCTACTCCGCCGATAGCTGAATACTTAAAGTGGAGAAGAAACAGGACCAATGGAACCATCTTGCCGCACCAAAAAAATCAGAGACCTATGGAAGAAGTAGGTGAATCTTGCACAAATGAAGGAGTAAGTATGGTGACCTGCGCCCAGTTACCAAAGCAGCTACAGATGGTAATAGGACAGAGGGATCAGATGGCATCAAAGAATGAGGGTTTGAGAATGGAAAAGATGGAGTTGGAATTCAAGTTATGTGAAGCTGAATGACGTAACTAGGATAGTGCGCGAATGAGTCTAAGGAATCAGCAGTGGACCGACCGTGAGTTTGAAAAATTGATGGCAGCAGATGTCAGTAAGAAAGAGGCTTTGAATGTTTCAATCAAGGAAAGGAACGCGAGAATCAAGTTGCTGACAACTCGCACCGGTAAAGCCACTAAGAGAGACCGGAAAAGACAAGCCTGAATAGCATCCTTGGAAGCCGAATTGGAAAAGCAGAAGGCAGAAATCGCATTGTTGGAACAAGCCGAGCTGAAACTCTTCCAACGATCGGAGGAAGAGAAGATAAGATTTGGACATAAGATCCAGATATTGCAGGAGAAATTGGAAAGTGAAAGGACTATCTCTGTTTCCTGGGTCGAGTAATTTAGAAAGCTTAAATTGCGCATCCCCGAAGACCAGTTTCCCGCTAACATGCCTTTCTGCTGAAACACCTACTGCCTGGCTTTTTTTTGTAATCCTAAGCAAGCCACTAACGGCTTGAAACACTAAGAGGATGACTGTAACCGAATCGGGCTAATATGTATATGATATCGTACTTATGTTTGCTTCCATGTATAATAAATAAGTGTTTATTTCTTTACGGTCCAAAGACACCTTTAAACACTAGTTCCTGATCACTTCCATTCCTTCTCTAATGGTCCGAAAAAGGAATAAAAGCCTCTCTTTCGTACCTCGGGAATAGATGAAAACTCCTTCCACATTGTCGTCAAGGTCATCAATCCGATCGTTTGGACGCACCATTATTGTGGGGAAACATTGTCATCTCTTCACCCTAAAAGTGTAAAGAAAAAGCATAGCCGAAGCAGTGGATAAACAACATGGAGGCCTCGGGATAGCATTTTGCTTACATAATCAATCACCGCTTAAACTTATAAATATTTCATTTGTTTATTTTTTAGGTTAAAAAAAAAGTGAAAGAAACATAGCTCCCAAGAAACGAACTATTCCTCGCAAGATCCACGTGACTAGACTACAAACTCAAAAGATGATAGAGCACGATAAAACAGAGGAGGCATGGAAAGCAAAGGTAGCGGAATTGGAAGAACAAGTTCGGGTTGCTACGGCAAAGGCCGAACAAGCTGAAAAAGAACGGGATGAGGCGACTGTCGACTATCCGCCCGATTTTTACCCCTTTTCTGCTCAAACAGAGGACCCTTCCTCTTCATCTGCTTTTGTCAGATCTTCCATGCCCCCATCATTTACCGGTGAAGGGATCTATTGGAAATGGCATCCTCTTTCCTTAAACACCAACCCCCTTCAGCACGACACGACGGTTATCCCGACCTCCGAAGTTGGTGCCACTGGACCAAGTGATATGTCTCTCGGTCCTACACTGACGGGGCCCATTTTTGATCTTGGCAGGAAGGAGAGCCATGTCGAATCTCAGTTTTTCCTCCCCTTTTCAAAGCCATCCCATCGTCCGTCCAGAATCTCAACACTTCCTCCCACCTCAGAGCCATTCCATCACCCGTCCAGAATCTCAGCACTTCCTCCTACCTCAGAGCCATTCCATCGTCCGTCTAGAATCTCAGTTTTTCCTCCCTCCTCAGGGCAAGTTGATACGATCGCACCGATCGCATCGCGTACGCGAAGCCAACACCAAAGTCTCGTGGCGCTTATGCTCCGACATTTACGCTACGAAGAAGCGCACCTAAAGTTCAAGGACCAAGGGAGATTATGTTTGCAAATCCAAGGACCAAAGGGAAACTTAGGCCAGCCCAAGCCCAACCAAGCCCTCCTCGCGACGACGTCGTTTGGGGTCATCTCCCCAAACCTGCCACGCCGCCTCGCCCTCACTCGCGAGACTCGGTCAGCGACAGCTCAGCCGCCTGACCCGGGCCACGCCCGCTCGTCCTCGTCCACAAGACTCGACCCACGCAGCGCCTGCAACAACCGTCCCCCAAGCTCGCACCAGCTCACCGTCGATCTCGCTTGGCCGCCCGCGGGACTCGGTCCACGCAGCACCTGCCTCCCACGTCCGACGCGCACAGCCGCGTCCCACACCCGCAACGTCCGCTGCGCGACCGAGTCATAGCCAGCTGGCACTCTCCCAAGCGTCCACGACAACACGACTTCAACGGCAGGACCAAATTAAATCCAATTAATTGGGTGGCAATTAATTGGTAAATTACACTTCTCACCCTTAAGCTTTTTCTATAAATAGGAACCTTTTGTTTCCTCTAGATGACAATTTTTGATTACTAATTGATTATTCAATCTTAAAGTCAATTTTATTTCCTTGTAATTTCTAGCTTTATTTCCCTAAAATTCTTGTAATCATTTCGGGTTCAAACTAGCATTTTCATTGCAAGTTTGAGTTCGATCTTTCAAGTTATTCAATATAGAAAGGTTGCTCGTTCTTCGTTAACGAGAGGGTTTTCTCGAATATACTTGTCCATTTAAAATTCCATCTTTCACTTCTAAAATTCTCGATTCAAGAACCATTCATCTTGAATTAAATCATCACCAAAATTCCATAAAAACCATCTCTAAAAATCCTATATATCTCCATTACAACTTTATCCGCTGCGCATCTTTCCGAACATCATCAAATCCGTCAAAAAAACACCTTCATCCTTCATCAATCGGACCATCCACAATCGAGACTAGTTCCTTACTCCAATCAGCACCGAAGGATCCTAACACGTGGTAGCGGAGCTCGGCTGTCTCGAAGGTTGGTAAACGTTAAAATCACAAATCAATTCCTTTCTCCATTTTTTGAATTCATTACTCCTTCGTCTTGTCCATTGCATAAATTTTTTCCACTAATACAAATTTTATTTTCTTTGTTATCTATTTGCGATCCGAGCGTCCCTTCACTTGTGATAAAAAAAAAAGATCAAAAAAAAATATATATATATATATATATATATAAAAATATGGTGTGTATATATATATAACAAAAAAAAAACAAAAAAAAAAAAAAAAAATCAACACAAGTCAAAAGCAAGGGACAAGATCGCTAGGTAAGCTTTTCGACACTTGACGTGGACTATCATTGGACGAGTCAAGCTTTCTTTCAGCTTCCGAAACACAAATCCTTTTGCGCCATTCTTCATTCGTGTCTTCGTAAGTTTTCATTATTGTTTCTCATATCTCTTCCATTCCAAATTAAGGTAATTGCACAATCTCATTTTGTTCGTGTTATTTACCTTAATTTTTCTATACCTTCTTTGCGTACCCAATTTTCATTGTGTCACCAAAGTGCTCATCATTCTTTGAGTCATATTTTTTTTTTAAACTAAAATTGACTTTAAGTTTACTTGTTTATTTTTGTGTGATTTTGGTGAGAACAATAGAGGGAAGAGTGTAAACACGTGAGGGAGGGTACTAACAAACACCTTTTAGTTTTCCTTTGTGTTTCTTTTCTTTGTGCAGGTACACATCATGTCCAACGACCCTACCATTACCGAAGAACATTCGGAAGTGCCACCCCCACCACCCGATCCAAACATGAGCCACATTAACTCCATATTGGAGAAAATGATGGCTAGACTCGAGGCCATCGAAACTCGACAAGCCCAAACACCCCCACCACTACAAACACCACTACCACAAAGGACCCCTACATTTCCCCACTTTCAACAAAGAACCCGACCCACCGACCCACGAAGTCTTTCCTTCTATGGTAACACCGAAGGAGTTTATGCTCGCTCCGATAGTAGCGATAATGAGGAAGATCGCCACTCCCGCAACCGACCACCTCACCATATGAATCCGATATCTCCACCACTAAATCCACTTACCATCAGACACAATCGAAACCGGGGTCCCGATATTCCACTACACCAAGCCAACTCCTATGTGCCGCCACCAAGCCACCCATTCGCAACCGAACCGACCCTTCCTCGGCCATATGATCCCACACGGCATGAACCTCTGCGAGAGGCTCGAAGGAACCCTTCACTCGAGGGACGGTATGACAACTTTAATAACATCAAGTTAACTATTCCATCTTTTGAGGGTCGTGAGAACCCTGATATGTATTATCAATGGGAAAGTAAGATGGAAAGGATATTTGCATGTTATAACTATTTAGAAGAAAAGAAGTGTCGTTTGGCTGTTGTTGAGTTTACAGGTTTAGCCATACAGTGGTGGGAGCGAGTTTTGGTTAATCGGAGGTTAGATCATGAACCACCAATCACCACTTGGGCTGAGCTTGTGGGTGAGATGCGATCACGATTTGTGCCGGTTTACTACCTCCGAGATTTGCATAAGAAACTCCAACGATTGTATCAAGGCAGTAAAAGTGTCACGGAGTTTTACCATGAGATGTTATCCATGCTGACACGATTGGATGTACGAGAGAGTGGTGAGGCAACCATGGCCCGATTTCTTGGCGGACTTCGCAAGGATATTTCCCAACAATTGGACTTCCTCCCTTACAACAAACTCGAGGAAATGTACCATCTAGCTCTTAAGCTAGAACGCCAAGTAAGCTCCAAAACCAAAAACTTTGTCAATACTACTTCTTCTTCTACTCCACACTCTGTGACAAATACGAAAAGACCCTGGCAATCAAACATGACCCAAACACCTAAGCCACCCTACACTCAACCAACCGAAACCAAACCATCCGACCCTAAACCATACACTGCCCAAAACACCTCCAACACACCAATCCCAAACACCACCCAAAGAACACCTAGCCGAACCATTGAATGTTTCAAATGTGGTGGTAAGGGACACATGAGGGCAGAGTGCCCAAACCGCCGCATCATCCTAATCAGGGAAGGAGGAGAGATAGTTTCTGAGGATGAGTCAGAAACTGGGGAAAATGATGCAGAAAGTGAGGAAGAAGGAGAGTATACCCCTTTGGAGATTCCTCGCAGTTTAGTGATCAGACGGACCTTGAGTATGCAAGCCCGAGCAGATGATGAGGTTCTAGGACAGAGGGAAAACTTGTTTCATACCCGGGGAACAACTACTGGGATGGTCCTCTCGATCATCATTGACAGTGGGAGTTGTGCAGATGTGGCGAGCACCTTACTAGTCCACTCACTTGGACTCTCGACCACCAAGCATCCGCACCCCTATGTTTTGAACTGGTTCAATGACGACAGCACCATCAAAGTTGTGAAACATGTGCAGATCAAGTTTCAGATTGGGGAGTACCAGGATGAGCGCGTTTGTGATGTCACCCCAATGCAAGCCACCCACCTTATCCTTGGTCGTCCGTGGAAATTTGATCGCCACGCCATCCATGATGGATTCCGCAACACATACCGCATCACTCACACCGGCCGGAAGTTCATGATTCCACCACTTGCACCTAGTCAGGTATACGAAGACCAAATCAAGCTTGAAAAAGCAAGTGCGGTCTTCGATATTTCAATTACTTTAAATAAGAAAGAGGGAAATAGTGGAGTGAAAAATGTAAGCGGTGAGAGCATTAAAAACAACCCGCAAGAAAAAAATGAGCTTGCGAAGAGAGAAGAGAAAAAGGGAGGAAAGAGTGGAAACACACAGCTAGAAAAAAATGAGCTAGCTAGCGAGGTTCCGAGGGGAACGAGGGAAGAGAAAAAAGTGAGTCTCATGGGAAGATCTCGGGAAGTGAGGCGTGCACTTCTTGCACAAAAACCCATCGTTTTTCTCCATTTTCATGCCTTGAGCGCGGAAACACCTAACACTAACCCCGATTCCTCTTCTCCTGTTTTTGTGTCTTTGATGTTAGATTTCCAAGACGTGTTTCCGGACGAGTTGCCCGAAGGACTACCACCAATCCGCGGAATCGAGCACAAGATCGATTTGATTCCCGGCGCACCTATGCCTAACCGACCCGCCTACCGGTGCAACCCGATGGAAACCAAAGAGTTGGAGGCTCAAGTCGAGGCCCTCCTCGCCGAAGGCTACGTTCGAGAAAGCCTTTCCCCATGTGCCGTCCCGGTGATCCTTGTTCCAAAGAAAGATGGATCATGGCGCATGTGCATGGACTGTCGAGCAGTCAATAAGGTAACCATTAAATACTCGCACCCCATACCTCGTCTTGATGATATGCTAGATGAACTTAGCCAAGCTACCATATTTTCAAAAATTGATTTAGCTAGTGGATATCATCAAATACGTATGCATGAAGGAGACCAATGGAAAACTGCTTTCAAAACTAAATTTGGTCTTTATGAATGGTTAGTTATGCCTTTTGGGTTAACAAATACTCCTAGCACATTTATGCGATTGATGAATCATGTGTTGCGTGACTTTATTGGAAAATTTTATTTCGATGACATCTTGATATATAGCTCCTCGCATGACTCCCATTTTGAGCATTTGAGACTTGTATTTCTAACCCTTCGCGAGCATAAGCTTTACGCTAAACTCGCAAAGTGCGAGTTCTGTTTGGACGAAGTCCACTTTCTTTGTTTTCTTGTAGGAGCAGATGGACTCAAGGTTGATCAAGCCAAGATCAAGGCGATTGCGGATTGGCCCACTCCGCAAAATGTGAGCGAGGTGCGCTCGTTTCATGGTTTGGCCGGTTTCTATCGGCGTTTCGTGAAGGACTTTTCAACGATTGCTGCGCCCCTCAACGCACTCACCAAGAAGGACATTCCATTCATATGGGGGCCCGAACAAGAGGAGGCCTTCCAAACCCTTAAGGAACGCCTTGTATCCAGTCCGGTTCTCGCACTACCTGACTTCGACAAAACATTCGAGGTCCAATGCGATGCAAGTGGAATCAGGATTGGAGCAGTGTTGTTACAAGGTGGGCGACTGATCGCTTATTTCAGTGAGAAATTGAAGGACGCCCAGCTCAATTATTGCACGTATGATCGGGAACTGTACGCATTAATTCGAACCCTCACTGTTTGGGAGCACTACCTCGTCCCAAAAGAGTTCGTTGTTCACACCGACCATCTATCCCTTCACTACCTCAAGGGACAAGGTAAATTGAATCGTCGCCATGCTGTTTGGTTGGAGTTCATTGAGCAATTTCTATATGTGATCAAGTATCTGAAAGGAAAGGAGAACACGGTCGCCGACGCCCTTTCCCGAAGGTATGCACTCATTACGTCTTTGCAATCTAAATTATTGGGATTCTCGCATATCATTGAACTGTATGAAAATGATGATGATTTTCATGTTGCGTATGATGCATGCTTGAATAGACCTTTTGAAAATTATTCTTTGCATGATGGATTCCTGTTTTGTAAAGGTCGATTATGTGTGCCCAAATGTAGCATGCGTGAACTTCTCATTAAAGAAGCTCACGGTGGTGGACTTAGCAGTCATTTCGGTATTAACAAAACTTTGAGTACGTTAAAGGAACATTTTTATTGGCCGCATATGCGTCCTATGATAACTCGTATTGTTAATGCATGTATTGAATGCCATCGTGCTAAATCTACATCTCATGATCATGGTCGTTACATGCCACTACCTGTTGCTTCGCACCCTTGGTACGATATTTCCATGGATTTTGTACTAGGATTGCCCAAAACCAGTAATGGAAAAGATGCTATCTTTGTTGTTGTTGATCGATTTTCTAAGATGGCACATTTTATTCCTTGCACATCCACTGCTGATGCTTCTCATCTAGCTAACTTGTTTTTCCGTGAGATTGTCCGCCTCCACGGCATGCCACGTACAATTGTAAGTGATCGAGACTCAAAATTTTTGAGTCACTTTTGGCATGTCTTATGGGCCAAATTGGGGACTAAACTCCTGTTTTCCACATCCTACCACCCCCAAACAGATGGTCAAATAGAGGTAGTAAATCGAACCCTTGGGAATTTACTTAGAATCATGGTACCAACGTATACGAAGAATTGGGATCAATGTCTTCCGTTTGTTGAATTTGCATATAATCGTGCCATGCATTCTGCCACTTTATCCTCTCCATTCGAGCTCGTCTATGGGTTCAACCCACTCACCCCCATAGACTTTCTCCCTTTACCTGTTTCTCATGTATCCAGCTTAGATGGAGACGAACGAGCGGCCACAATCAAGGAATTACATGCTAAAGCAAAACAAAGGATGGAACACCTGAATGCCAAACTCGAGGAGAAGCGCAATGCCGGCAAACGAGTTAAATCCTTTGAAGTTGGAGATTGGGTTTGGGTGCACCTACGCAAAGAGCATTTTCCACACCTCAGGAAGTCTAAATTGAGCCAAAAAGGGGCTGGTCCTTTCCTTATTGTTAATAAAATTAATGATAATGCTTATGTTTTGGATATTCCTACATCTTTTGCTATTTCCACTACCACTTTTAACATTACTGACTTATCTCCGTATTTTGTAGCCGATTTCGATGACGAAGAGGCTGGGGACATGCAGCCTTTGGATTCGAGGTCGAATCCACTCGAAGGGGGAGGAGATGATACGATCGCACCGATCGCATCGCGTACGCGAAGCCAACACCAAAGTCTCGTGGCGCTTATGCTCCGACATTTACGCTACGAAGAAGCGCACCTAAAGTTCAAGGACCAAGGGAGATTATGTTTGCAAATCCAAGGACCAAAGGGAAACTTAGGCCAGCCCAAGCCCAGCCGGCCCAAGCCCAGCCAAGCCCTCCTCGCGACGACGTCGTTTGGGGTCATCTCCCCAAACCTGCCACGCCGCCTCTCCCTCACCCGCGAGACTCGGTCAGCGACAGCTCAGCCGCCTGACCCGGGCCACGCCCGCTCGTCCTCGCCCACAAGACTCGACCCACGCAGCGCCTGCAACAACCGTCCCCCAAGCTCGCACCAGCTCACCGTCGATCTCGCTTGGCCGCCCGCGGGACTCGGTCCACGCAGCACCTGCCTCCCACGTCCGACGCGCACAGCCGCGTCCCAAGCCCGCAACGTCCGCTGCGCGACCGAGTCATAGCCAGCTGGCACTCTCCCAAGCGTCCACGGCAACACGACTTCAACGGCAGGACCAAATTAAATCCAATTAATTGGGTGGCAATAAATTGGTAAATTACACTTCTCACCCTTAAGCTTTTTCTATAAATAGGAACCTTTTGTTTCCTCTAGATGACACTTTTTGATTACCAATTGATTATTCAATCTTAAAGTCAATTTTATTTCCTTGTAATTTCTAGCTTTATTTCCCTAAAATTCTTGTAATCATTTCGGGTTCAAACTAGCATTTTCATTGCAAGTTTGAGTTCGATCTTTCAAGTTATTCAATATAGAAAGGTTGCTCGTTCTTCGTTAACGAGAGGGTTTTCTCGAATATACTTGTCCATTTAAAATTCCATCTTTCACTTCTAAAATTCCCTATTCAAGAACCATTCATCTTGAATTAAATCATCACCAAAATTCCATAAAAACCATCTCTAAAAATCCTATGTATCTCCATTACAACTTTATCCGCTGCGCATCTTTCCGAACATCATCAAATCCGTCAAAAAAACACCTTCATCCTTCATCAATCGGACCATCCACAATCGAGACTAGTTCCTTACTCCAATCAGCACCGAAGGATCCTAACACAAGTCCACCCAAGTCACGATTCCTTTATCCTCAGGAATTCAACCTCCGGGTGGCATTCTGACACAACTGCTAGTCTCCGTTGGGTATCCGCCAGCTGCTAGTTCTGGCACCATTAAAGCAGAAGGGCTGAGTTTTGTCAAATTAAGCATGTTAGAAGAAAGACTGCGGGCTGTTGAAAGGACTGATCCCTTCGACCCTACAGGACTTGCGGACATGTTCATGGTACCAGGGATAACCATGCCACCAAAGTTCAAAACCCCAAAATTTGAGAAGTATACTGGGATTGAGTGTCCTAAAACTTACCTCAAGGTATACTGTAACAAAATGACCGAGGTAATACAAAATAAGCCCTTATTGATTCATCTGTTCAGGGAAAGCCTAACCAAGCATGCCCTGATCTGGTATATGAGTCTCGACAAAGTGAAGATCAAGACTTGGAGAGACCTGTCTGACTCTTTTTTCAAACAATACAAGTTCAACATCGAGGTAGCGCCAGACCGTTCTGATCTGCAGAACCTCAAAAAGAAGGCCGACGAATCGGTGAAGGTTTACACTCAGAGATGGAGAGAACTCGCCGCTAAAATTTCTCCTCCTCTAAGCGACAAGGAACTCATATCCATTTTTGTGAACACTTTCAAGGTTCCTTACTACACCTATCTCATCTCCAATTCGTCGAATAGTTTCTCCGGCACAGTTCAGGTAGCAGAAAGAGTCGAGCAGGGGATAAAATCAGGAAGGATTACTGCTCCCGTGAGGAAAGAGGTCGACTTTATCTCTCACCAGCCGATCTTTTGGCTGCCTTATTTTTCACCACCACCACCATACCAACCTACCTTTTTTCCTCCCACCATCAGTACCCGTTGCCAATGTGGCGCCTCAATAGCCTGCATCATTTCCACCACAGATTCCACAACCAAGAAACAACCAAAATAACCCGGGTAACCGTTAGAACCGGGAGTGATATAATCCTAGTTGCGTAGGATGCGTAGCACGTAATTCTGATCGTTGCTCAAAGATGGATTTCGATGCGGAAATAATGAACTCGACGAGTGCGAACTTAGACCACTTAGCCAACCTGTGCTAAGAGCCCTAATCGATTTCAAGCCAAGGATCTTGTATCAAATTCTTAGGTCTAGACTCGAAAACTGTGAGAATCAAACTAAGACAAATGAGACAATAGTTGCAATTCTAGAATTTACTTGTGACGACTCAAGTATTGCGGACTCGAGAAGGAACAAGGTTCAACACGTGAACAATGGGAAGAGATTTGCAAAGAAACAATGTTCTCGATTTATTAAAATAACAACCAACTGAATAAGGAAGCCAAGCGGCTACTTATATAGAGTTTTACAAGCAAACCCTAATAGAATAGAAGTAGGAGTTCTAATTCCTAAAGTAACTTAATTAACTAATTAACCAATTAACTAATTACCTAATTAAAGTAAATGTAAATATAGTTAAATACATTCCAGAAGCTCCAAGAAGTCTCTCCATCATCGGGCCAAGGTTTGGGCCGAAACCTCAAGTCGTATGTTGTCTCGCTCGACTTAGATAACTTTCAAAGCACTAGGCCAAATGGGCTGAAACCTCTTCCAAATGAAAGCTAACATCCTGAAGTTTCCGAAACGTGGTTAATAGCACGATTCGGACTTGTAAAGAGCCGACTGGGTTTGGACGAAGTTTCCTGACGCTTCTTAGAGTCCTTGTCTGCATATGACTCCTATCAACGAAAATGCTGGCTTGATCTTTTGGGTGATCCACTCGTCCAAAAGTCCTAAAATTTGGACACAATAAACATAACACATAAAGGTTTCCATCAAGCCTTTGTGATCCCTGATCGGACTCCATCTGCTCCATCATGTCTTGACACTTTTGTCCATGTAGTCGCGTGATACATATTGGGATCATATTAGGGAGCCACTGCCACCTCTCCCTGTTCCTTTGGGAGAGATATACAAACATCTCTTAGCAGCTGGGAAAATTTCACCCACCCCAATGGCGCCTCTACGACCTCCTTACCCGAATTGGTATGATCATAATGCTAGATGCGAGTACCATGCTAGAGCTCAGGGTCACACGATAGAAAACTGTTTCGCCCTAAGAGGAAAGGTTCATCACTTGATTAAGAACGGATGGATCTCTATTGAAGGGTTAACCAAAGGACCTAACACGACCACCAACCCTCTTCCAAACCATGCCCTAGGCAATAGAGGATTGACATAGAGCTCAGAAAGAAGCCTGGAGAGTCTATGCGCAATGGGACCTCCATACTTCTTGATGTCTTTCTATAATTTTTATGCATGTTCTTGTCGTGCTTTTTGGTAAAAAAAAAAAACAACTTTTTGTAGGGACTCACGTTCCTTTTGTAAAAAATAAAAATATATGATTTTTTTATTCCAAAACATCTTTTACTGTTCGCGTTTTACTTTCAGGAAAAATAAAGATTCAGGTTGTCTTGACATACCCTATGTCTTTGACGGTGAAGAAATTATCGCGACAACTGAGGATAAGGTCGGGATTCCACCCGAGTTGGCCTGTTTAGTAGAAAAAAGAGTTCGGTGGAGAAGATAGTCCCTCGTCAGGAGGAGTTTGAAGAGATAAACTTGGGGGGCAAGCGATGAACACCAAAAGGATATCAATCAAAATACATAGATTTTTTTCTGATCATTCACTATGGTGAACTCTTTGCATTCAGATCATCGTTGTAGCGGGGATCCCGATCAACCTGTGTAATGCGGTTTTGTTGTGATATGATGACATTTACACCTTACACAACTCTCGACTGCAAAATCAAAACTCAAACGTGATCAAATCTTTCATGTTTTGAATTTGATCATCACAAGCAATATCTCTCCATGTGCGCATACAACGATTATACGGTGAAGATCAACCCTCTGATTGGTGAGCTAGTAAGCACGGATGTTGATGGGATTGCATTCACTTGTTTTGTCTGCAAATCCCTTGCTGCAAAAGCTGGAGTGTTGGAGCTCCTCTGCAAAGAAGTAACTTGCTAGATTTCCCAGTGACGGTTTGAATCTCCAACTGAACCAAAATTCTCTTCCATCACTCAGAATGATGTTCAAGTCATGCTGCTTGAACAATTTGTCAAGTCAACCATTGACTATCCCCAACATAGAAGATATCCCCCGCCAAGAGCAGTCAAGGAGCGAACCAGGAAAGATTTTAAGATGGTTCTTCATCTGCTACAATGAGCTGGCCTCGTTGCAGAAGATACTGCATTTGCAAAGAACAAGTCTCAGGCTATGATGGAACAATTAGAAATGTTTGCAGCAATACTGTCATCAAGTTTGCGTACGGATGATGCTGGAGCAGAATCATAAAGCTAGCTCCCCGCTGGTGGACTTGTCAAATGATATAGTTGTCGCTTGCTGCATGTCTCTAGAGAAGTCCACTTTCCTCTCTGCCTTTTTAATTTTTTGTACAATCATTCTGCATTCACTCCCACATTGGGGGCAACTTTTTAAATTATTCATAAATTTTCGTGAAGGGTCATGCCCTCACGATCTATTTATCAAATTGATAAAACTATAAATATTTTTTGAAATTGTGAATAAGATTTTTAATAAAATCCACACTACCCTCCAATTTTTCAAACCTTCCATAGATTGAGCATGTTCATTATGTTATTGCATCAGGGATGACTTGTACATCCATTCAAAATTGTATGACATGCATGATCTCGCCTGCTTGCTCGTATATCTGCAACATGCTTTAGGCATAAGTAGTCATAAACACATCCTTGTGAGCATTTTGGGCCTTCACGCCTTATTTCTTTCATGAGTGCAAATGTTAAACTAAGTGCTAGTTAGATTTGCATAATATATAGGGTACATGCACCATTAGACATGGGATAGCCGTAAGATGACATTGGACTTTGCTCTTTGCTTCCATATTTCTTTAGTTTTCTCATTCTTTTATCTTCAAACACTTATCTTTGCTCTTTATTCAATTCATTTCTTTTCTAAGCCACTTTTAGAATCTCTTGCTTCCACTTGAACTCCCTAAATAATGAGCAGTGCCCAACTGAGGTTCTTAACCGAAGGTAAGGTGCACATCGAACTTGGTTTGCGCAAAAGGGATTGCGAAATCTCCAAGGATTGCTGATGGTCAACGCCGAAAGGAGGCCAAAAAATCAAGACTTGAGGGCCTCTACCAAAGACGGAAATGACGACAGACCAGACGAAAAAAACTGTACTTGCTTTGCTAGCTAAAAATAAAAAAGTAAAAAAAAGGTGTTCGAAGAACACAATCAGCAAAATCAGAAGCAAGTACAAAATGGTCAAAAGTTAACAAAATGATCTCAAAAAAAAAAAGATATCATTTCTAATGAAGATTCAAAAAAAACCAGTGCGCTTCGTCAACGACAAATGATGATCTCAAAAGTAAAAGAGATCATTCCCTGCGAAGATTCAAAACCTGGTATGCTTCGTCAACGACAAATGATAATCTCAAAAGCAAAAAGAGATCATTACCTATGAATATTCAAAGACTGGTGCGCTTCGCCAACAACAAATGATCTCGAAGTATGAGCGTTCCCCCAGCAAAGACTAAGGAACTTGTGCACTTTGCCCTCAATGCAACCTTAGTTGAACATTGCTCATTAAAAATCCTCTCTTCTTCTGCCAAAAAGCATTCTCCTTTTAAACAAATTCCTTCTTCCCATCTTCTTTCTCTCTTATCCACTTCCTTTCCTTTCTCTTGCAAAGACCTCTCGATTATTAAAAGGCCCATGCATGTGCATCTTTCACTCGGATAGACATTGCAAATCTGATTTTTGTGATATGTTTGTTGCATTTTTATGAGTGTAAACACATAGCCTTGTTTCTGAGTGTGAGTGCAAACACCGATGTCCGGTGAGGGTAATGCATCAAGCTCGCTTATATGAAATAAAATTGGATGACATGTTCTCCAAAAATGCATAAACTTTTTGAACTTTCTCTTGATAGGGAAGTTGTTTTTATCTCAATGAATTATTGGGGGCAAATCTTAGGGTAGTATGGGAATACTTTCATACATAACATATATGATTTGATCTCTTTTTTGCCCATATATCAATTACTCTCTTTTTCCATCCATCGATGCTTCGTGTTTGTTTCCTCCCTATTTGCAGGATACAGATATGCTTCGGTGGAATCTCACACTGTCATGAATCTCCGCATGGCGATCAACATCCGAATGGAGTACGTTACCACTCCCCAATCAATTTCGTGTGGCGGTCTATTTCCCCCACCATGCATCAACGTTCGACAATTGCGGTGTCCCCTCTCGGATCTCATCTCTCTAATCAACGTTCGAAGTTTGCGGTGTCCCCGCTCGAATCTCATCTCTCTAATAAACGTCCAAAGTTTGCGGTGTCCCCGCTCAGATCTCATCCATCCATCAACGTCTGAAAATTTTGGTGTCCCCGCTCGGATCTCATCTCTCCAATCAACGTCCGAAGTTTGCGGTATCCCCGCTCGGATCCTACTATCTCCATCAATGTTCGAAGTTTGTGGTGTCCCCGCTCGGATCCTACTATCTGCATCGATGCCCGAAGATTGCCATGTCCCCGCTCTGATATCAAACCATTCCTCAATGTCAATGTAAACGTCCCAGGGGTCAGCAGCATGCGGAGAGCGATAGCTTTGCACGGTCGTCATTACATTTTCTGCACCAGTGTTCGGAGAGCGATAGCCTCGAACGGTCGTCATTACATTTTCTGCACCAGCCCCCAGAGAGCGATAGCTTCGCACGGTCGTATTTACATTTTCTACATCAGCGCTCGGAGAGGGATAGCCTCGTACAATCGTATTTACGTTTTCTACATCAGCGCTCGGAGAGCGATAGCCTCGCATGGTCGTCATTACATTTTCTGCACCAGCGCCCAGAGAGTGATAGCCTCGCACGGGCGTATTTACATTTTCTGCATCAGCGTCCGGAGAGCTATAGCCTCGCATGATCGTATTTACGTTTTCGGCAGCAGCGTCCGGAGAGCAATAGCCTGGCATGGTCATCATTACATTTTCTACACCAACGTCCAGAGAGCAATAACCTGGCATGGTCATCATTACATTTTCTACACCAACGTCCAGAGAGCAATAGCCTTGCATGGTCGTCATTACATTTTCTGCACCAGCGCCCGGAGAACGATAGCCTCGCACGGTTGTATTTACGTTTTCTGCATCAGCGTCCGGAGAGCGATAGCCTCACACGATCATATTTACATTTTCTACATCAGTGTCCGGAGAGCGATACCCTCGCACAGACACACTGTCACATTTTCTGCATCAGCGTCTAGCAATGCGATAGCCTCGCCCAGATCAGCATCTACAGCTCACCCCACTCCCACTCCCAGGAAACTTCCGCATTTTCAAAAGCATCAATGGCGCAGGAGCAACCATCTTTACTGCTCATCAAAATTCTCGGTTACACCTCATTTTTTGATAAGACAGTAAAGAGGGGGCAACTATTGCTAACCGATTTTTGATTTTAAATTTTTCGTTAGAGCGTTTTCCACATTTAAACGTCAATTTTCTAAAATCACACATCTGTTTATTTTTGTCCAACTAATGCTTATTTTTACGCTTCATGTCATTTAAATTTTATTTTGTACTTATTTGCATTTTTATCGCTTTTCCCGTTCGAACTTATATTGGTTCAGAGTAAGATTCTCGAAACCAATGGTCTAACAATTTCGCCCATATGCTACTTATTTTTTATTATTTTTCTAACTCGCGCTATCTTGTTGCCTTTTGTTCAATTTTTATTTTAGCATTTTTTGTGTTTGAACTTTTTTTGCTTATAAGCGAATATTTATGGAGCGATACATCAAAATTTTCATCACTCATGGTATGCTGTTTATCTTAGTTTATTTTATTCTACATTCTAGTAATTTTGGTTCGAGTTTTTTGTTCATCTTCAGGCAAAATTGCTCATACCGCTAGCTCGAACCAGAAAATTAGAGGGAGAGTCAAGACTTGATCTTAACCGTTGATCTGGTTGACTTTGAAAGTCGACCAAGATCAAACGGCTCCATAATTTCCACATCATCATGCAAACTTCGCCACCTTTCTACGCAAGAACCAGAGCCTCGTTCATCCTCCTTCTTGGTCCTCACGTTTAACCTCGATCGTCGTCCCAATGAGATCAACACCATGTCCTATGGTCGCACTGCTCAGGCCCACGCTCCAAGCTCACGCCGACCATGCGCAGCTCGTCGTCGAAATTCACTCGAGAAGTTTGCCTATAAATAGCAAGCTCGCACGCTCATTTCTCTTCGCTAACTCACGGACACTTTCTCCCTCTCTATCGTTGATTCTCTATCACGAAAAGCTACCTACTTCAACCAAAGGTTGAAGTTACTTCCAGTTGAAATTTTTTGGCTTGTTTTGCGCTTCTCTGCTATTGTTTTCTAAAATTTTGTTTGTTCGTATTTTATGAAAAAATGGTCATTTTGATTTTAAATAAATTATACGTGATATATAGAATAATTGAAACACTTTAGTTTACTCAATTGCTGGTCAATTTGGGCCAATTTTGAGCTTTTTATTTATTTAGTTTAAATTCATTTTTGAATTAATGGGGACTGTTTTGAGTTGAATTTTCTTGCTGTGATAGTATATATGAGTTGCTGTGGGTACAAGGTTTTTTTCCGGCTTATTTCGGGCCATGATCGAGGTCGTTCCTTCCTTGGTGGCCGGCAATGGCGCCGGCGACGCAAGGAAGGTGATGATGAATAATGTTGTTATTGAATTTGGTTTTGGGCCAAGCATTTCCCTGGCCCAGGAAAGGAAAAAACGCGGACGTGGTGCCCGCGTGAGAAAGAGATGCTGGGCCAGCTCAGGCCCAACGCAAAGGAAGAAAAGCTGGGCTTCTTGAGCCCAGCTGAAGATGGGAAGCGTGGCCTGTCTTGGGTCCAATCCTGGGCCCAGCTGGCGAGGCCCATTTTCGGCCCACTAGGCCGAGCCCAATTTCGGCCCATCACATGATTTTTCGTGCCAACTTATTGTATGCTTATACTATATAGTTAGTCATTTTTGCATGTTTCTGAATGCTTAAATAATTATTTTAGCTTGCTTTTAATTGTTAAAATTGTCTAGTATGCGATAAATTGTTAAACATTTATCTATTTTTTGGTTATTTATTACTCATACTAACAATCTCATTTTGTAGCATAAATCAGCACGTGTCCCTCCAACAAGTATAAGTTCTCTCCCTTGTATCTATTTTAACATTTTTTTAATCATATGCATGACTATTTAGAAATGTTAGATTTGATTCATCCATTGGGCATGATCACTAAATTAGGAATTTTTATCTTTCAAGCATGATTTAAACACCTCTTTTGTCCGGTAAACTTTTTAGGATGTGACTCAGGTGCCTAACACCTTCTCGAGTCCATAATACTACCCCGAACCGCTGTTCCTGGGTTTAGACCCTTTTTGCCATAGTTTTTATTTTTTTATGCCATGACAATAGGTTCCCTAAACCTAGAAATAAAATATGGCGGCGACTTCATTGCATTATGTGAGATGAGTCTGATTTCGTCTCACATCCATCCCAAACCCGCGTCGCGCAATAAAATCCAAAAAGGGGGTGCGACACAACCTTTTCGCTGATGCAGGAAAGTAAATTGCAGAAATGTAAATTCTGATAAATGTAAATTTCACACAGATGTTGTTGCCCGTTGGATGTTGATGTTGAGAAATCCACTCGGACGTTGCTGCCCGCTGCGATGTTGATGCTGAGAAATCCACTACGACGCTGCTGCCTGTTGGGATGTTGATGCTGAGAAATCCACTCCGACGATACTGCCCTCTGGGATGTTGATGCTGAGAAATCCACTCGGACGTTGCTGCCCGCTGGGATGTTGATGTTGAGAAATCCACTCGAACGTTGCTGCCCGCTGGGATGTTAATGTGAGAAATCTACTCGGACCCTGTTGCCCGTTGGGATGTTGATGCTGAGAATTTCACTTGGACATTGCTGCCCGCTAGGATGTTGATGTGCTGATGTAGCTTTGCTCGGATATCGATGAATCTCGTCAAAAATCTTGCGAAAATATAAATCAGTGCTCCGAGCTTGGTGTGACTGCTCGAATACCTTATAGAAATGTGATTGTTGTTCCAGATTTGGTGCCATCAGAATTTCCCATATCTTGATTGGATTTGTTGATGATGAGGGCAATATGATGATTTTCTCATCGAAACTCCTTTTGCGAGATTTTGTGGATATCAACCTAGGGCAGACGAACAAGTAGGATGCAATTTCGGTTTTACTTGTTTGACGACTCGAGTATTGCAGACTTGAGAAGGAACAAGGTTCAATCATATGAACAATGGGCAGATATTTGAAGAGAGAAGTCTCAATTTTATCAAAATAACAGCCAACTCAATAATGGAGCTAAATGACTCCTTATAAAGAGTTTACAAGCAAACCCTAATAGGAATAGAAGTAGGAGTTCTAATTAAGGAAATTAACTTAATTAACTAATTAATCAATTAACCAATTAACTAATTAAAGTAAATATAAATATATTTAAATACATTCCAGCAATCCATGTCGAGTTCTCCATCATCGGGCCAAGGTTTGGGCCGAAACCTCAAGTCGTCACGTACACACTGCACACCATAATGTCGACTTCTATAACTTTCAAACCACTGGGCCAAATGGGCTGAAACTTATCCCAAACGAAAGCTAACATCCAGAAAGTTCCAAAACGTGGTTGATAGCATGATTCAGACTTGTAAAGTGCCGGTTAGGTTCGGACAAAGTTGCCTGATGCATCTTGGAATCTTTGTCTGCGTAGGACTACTGTCAACGAGAATGTTGGCTTGATCTTTTGGATGCTCCGCTCGTCCAAATGTCCTAAAATTTGGACACAGTAAGCACAACACATAGAGGTTTCCATCAAGCCTTTCTGATCCCTGATCGGACTCTATCTACTCTATCATGTCTTGACACTTTTGTCCATGTAGTCGCGTGATACATCTTGGGATCGTATCATTCCCTCCCTCTTCGAAAAGATTCGTCCTCAAATCTTGCTCGGCATAATCTACCCATGAAAGCTTCACAATTATATGCTCAAAGCATACTCGCCATCTCTTATGCTTCCTTAGTTGCCATCTCTTGCGCTTCAAGGGTAAGACACTTGATGTGCTAAGGTATGTGTGAGGATTCGCATCATTCCCTCTCCCTTTGAAAAGATTCGACCTCGAATCTGTACCTAGACCTACACCACAATACCTTAAGTTAGTAATATCAAAGTAAGCACGAATC
Source organism: Viola odorata (assembly GCA_963691705.1). NCBI lineage: Eukaryota > Viridiplantae > Streptophyta > Magnoliopsida > Malpighiales > Violaceae > Viola > Viola odorata. The sequence goes on from OY829543.1 coordinate 20,488,078, forward strand.
GAACCATACCAACCTTGTAAATTCAACTTGGCAGCAACGTCTCTAAACATGTTAATGCTTCGAGTAAGATTATTTCTCCAAGCGGCTACTCTTGCTTGAACTTGGTTTAGGGACCGTCTCCGACGTAAGCGCTGCCAAATCCAAGCTCCTATCTTGAAGGATCCACTCATCATTCCATAGTTTTTTAAAGTTGCCATCTTGACACTCAAGTGTGCACCATAGCGCTTGGCTTGTCCATGGGTTGTCCGCATTACTTCGATCTCTTTGCTACCACTTATACTAAACAATATACTCAAAGGCAACAACATTAAACAGAATAATGTTATATGAATTAAACCATATATGAGTTTAAGCAATAATCCCAAAACAATAGCATGCGCTGAAAGGAAGTAAGTAAATAAAATAAATTGAAAGCATTGCTTCCATGTAAACTCATACTTACAAACCGAAAAATTCCATGGGGACTCAAGTGCCCATGGATCCACATTGCTTGAAACTCCGAATTGTGGTTGACAAGATGTCTCAATTAGCATCTTCGTGCTCGGCCTCCTCCACAATTCCATCCATGAGTCGCTAAGTGACTCCTCCCTATGATTACTAACAATACTCTAAGGAACAACATGTGAAAGCATAACATCCTTAAAGAATATGTTAGTAATAGTTGCGCTATATTGATGTATCAAACCAGCATCATAAGACCAATACAGAATCAAATCGTATAACATACTACACAACCAAATTAAGCGCTCATGCTTGCTATGATATCCTTTATGCATACAAAACATAGATTTTGTGTTAAATAAATAATCTTTATAGACTTCAGAAAAATCAGAATCATTAGCATAAAGATTAACCCTACGTGTAACCTCAAGCGACTTTTCACAAGGTGACTTTTTATCAATACTACTAATAAGAATCAAAGGAACATCATGTGAAGACATATCATTCCTATAAATTAAACCAGTAATATTAATTAAATCACAGCAGCTCATGAAACAATCATCAAACACATCATGCTCATCAAAATTTCGCAAAAGATCATGCGACCGATATAAGCGATTACGTCTGAAAAGAGCTCCTCCAAGTCCTGTCGACTTAAACATAAATTTTTCATAAAATTCACACTTGGAAGAATAGTTATCTAATGTAAAAACATGTGAGAATCCAATTAAATTTGTGTTAGAGACAACACAATCCATGTCTCTCGGTCTAGCCAACATACCAAACTGTTTTCACTTTCGCGAGTAATTTTCAAAGGCATATGACTTGACCTTCGGTGCTTGCATATAATCATCATCATTTGAATTAATTTTAGAACCAGAAGCATAAAAATTAATGATGTTTATTGATAAGATCTGATTTGTTTGCTGTAGGATAGTAGAGGATTATGAACCCCGAGGTCGACGGTCCGCGACGTCCGGTGTACCTGCAAAGGAAGGGGTCTCCGGCGTAAACACTCTGATGCTTAAGTCACTAGTGATTGTGTGAAATAGCAGAGCTTTGGCTAGAAATCTTAGGCTTACCTTCCTCCTTTGTGGCAGAGGTATTTATAGGCAGAAATGGAGCATTTCCATGTGATTTTGGTCACAAGATGCTAACGCTCCCGTCAGGGGCTTAGAGTGCCTCGCTGATGGAATGTGCTATCGCTGTGTTAGATACAGATATGGGGGTAGGCGTTACCTAGGCAAGGCAACGTCCACGCTCCTCTCGAGATGCCTAGCTTGGCCTGGGATAGGATAACGCCCTGTGTCCTGACAGTGTGATATGTGGGACCCCCTCACTGATGTCGACCTTCCCAGAGGCGATAGCCCCGATGCTGCCGGGGCGGTAGCAGCAGCCTTTTTTCCCCTTCCGTGGCGTACAAGATGAAAATGCCCTTGTTGTTAGGGGTATTATTATCATAAGCCCAACCGAAAATGAGCCCGAGTGTTTACCAAGGGCTGCCGCTTCATCCTTATTCTTGTCAAATCAACTAGTTTTCACACGTGGAGACGAAAATTGTCTTTTTGTCGTGCTGCTTTTTTTTTATGACTGCTTTTGCACTTGCTCTAGCTTTCAACTATGGATGATCTCACGAAGAACTTTCTGATCTCGAAGGCACACAACCTGAAGAACCTTGTTGAGTCTGACATCAGTTTCCTGGAGACCATGCTAACCAAAACCTCTGAAGATGTCCTGGAGCTTCAGGGGATGATGACCCCTTTGCTGTCCAGACAAGGGGCTGCTTCTATGGAAGATTTTAATCCTATACAGAATGTGTCGAAGCTGGCTATGGCAATCTCCCGCATCGAGGTGACTATTACCATGCTGCAGCATAGGAAAGGCCTGTTGGTGTGCTGCTTAAAGGGCATGAGGGTTTCTTCCGCCGAACTGTCTTTGGTGGCGGATGCTCTAAGGGAGATCCCCAGTGCCCTTGAGGACGATGATGCTGGGTCTCGCGCTTGACCCTTTGTTGTTGTTCTCTTGCTTTAACGCTTTCTATGTAGACGCTTTGAGCACTTAGGCCGTTCGGGCCGTAATTAAATAAAATGTTGCTTTAACTGCTACTCTGTCTTCTTCCTTTGATCTCTTACTGTTTGCTGTTATAGTCAGGTATGGCTGCTATAAGCCCAACCGAAAATGAGTCTTTTCTTGCCATGAGGTGTTTTGGTGCTTTGAATTTTGGCAATAAATGTTTACTCGATCCTCTCTTACGCCGCCCTCCCATAATTGGGCAATTTTTTGGTGCCTTTTGATTGGTGCTGTTCTCGAACAGTTGCGTGCGCCTCACCAGATTTTGTAATCATGATTGTTCTTCTCCAGGTGCACTTATTGCATTCAAGGGACACGCAAAGAGATCGGGATATCCTTTTCCTTGGCTATTTAAAGGGGGTTTTTCTCTCCTTTTTCCCGCTCGCCTTCTTCTTCTTATTTCTTTTCTTGGATTACTTGTGATTTAATGGCAGATTCCTACTTTCTTGACACTGCGGCGCTTGACTCTCCGCCGACTCCTCCAACTTCACCAGATTCAGACATTCCTCCTTCCTCACCTCCATGGAGGCCTACCAAGCGCCTTGCCTAATGTCGGGGTCGCAAGAACCCAAAGAAAACAATGAAGACCTTTGAATCTTTCTTCGCTGGTTATGAGCCTCACTACTTCGCACTACAGAAAGGTGATGAAACGCCACCGTCTGCCCCTTGTCCTCCTCTAGAGGAGAGAGTCTCTGTTTAGAACGCCAACTCAGGGCCAGCCGCATTTACTATACGGAAGCGCTCCCGCGCCGCTTCAATAGAGGAGGCTGCTCCCGCGACAAGCCCGGTGCCTAAGCTTGACCAAAGACCCTGCAGGATTGACGAGCCTTTTCCTCCCTACAACGGAGGTCTGCCGCTCTCGGATGATGACGACGTTTTTTACTATGGCATGTACTGGCCTGACGAGGATTAGTGGCTTAGCGTTAGGTTCATTGTAGATGCCGTAGGGCTTTTAATCAATAAACTTATATTTTTCTTTCCCTTGCCACCGTGTGAATTTGTCGATAGCTGACACAAAAACGTTAGCTTTGCTGCGTCAGGTGCTCTATAACTACTTTGACTTGACCAATCATTAACTGCCACTTGGTAGGTCGTGGCGAGTAACTGCTTGCTTCTTTCTTCTGAGCATTATTCCACGTGGCCCATTTCTTTTACAAGCATCCTCGTGCGACTGGTGGTTCAGTTAATGCTGTGACATTTTGGGTCTTTAAAAGAGATTATCTTCTCTTTCTAATACTTTTTGCCCTTATTTCAAATTTTCTCCCTTTCCTATATTTTCTCTGAAAAGGTTCTCGTCCGACCTTCGCCCTTCGCCAAATTTGTCCGCGGATCTTTCCCTTCGAGGTATCACTTCATCCCTTCAAATTTTCTGTTCATTAGTTTATTATGGTTGTGACTAGAACCAGACGATTTCTCTGGAGACCCGTGGATCCAGAAATCATACAATCACCCAATATTTTCTCTTGCGATACGGTTTTAAACGCTGAGTTGGAGGAGAATGGTATCACTTTCCCTCCCGGGTGCGTCCCCACCATTCCCGAGGGTGACATGCGCCTTCACGATCCGCTGTGGGGAAACTATAGATTGGTTTATTTTAAAATATTTCTCTATGGTTTTCGTCTCCCAGTTCATGACTCAATAGCAGCACTGCTGTGGGAATACAAGCTTAATCCTGCCCAGATAACTCCTTCTTCCTGGTGTGGGGTTTATGCCTTTCTTCGCGCTTGCGAGTTGGAGGGCATTCTCGCCCCATCTCTCAATTTATTTCGCAAATTCTTTAGCATGACTTGTCACAATTGTTTAATCAGTATTACTCCAAGGTGGGACGATGCGTTTGTTCAGTCGTTCTGGCAGCGATTTTGTGGTTTTGAGAGGACTGTGGCTGACTGAAAAAATAGTTTTTTTATTCTTGAGTTACCGTCCCGTTGGTGGCGCTGCGACTTTAATCAAGAGCTTAGAGGTCCCCTTTGGGCAAACCCAGTGGTGCTGACTAGGAGCGAGCTTGATCAAGCTAACGCTTTGCTGGATAAGAGTACTCGTTATCGTATTCGAGAGTTCGATTATACAAGCTTCTGGACGAGTGTGTTATGGGTGAGTTTTATCTTTCTTCGCATTTTCCTTCTTTCATCCTTTTATGTTCTCACATACTTCATTATCAGGAGATACTGACGGGCAGCCCTCAAGGGGAGCTAACGCCCCCTTGAATGTGATGCCGCTCAGAATTATACCGGCCTCCCCTCCTGGCTCACGCTCCAGTCCTTGGGGCGTTCCGCCCAAAAGGGGAAAATCAAAGATAGTCGCTGGGAGGGGGCGAGGGCGCGCTATTTCCACGCGGGCCTCTCATTTTATCGACACTTGGCTACCGTCTCGTCAGGGAGGGATAAATATAAGTCAGCCTGTGACTTGGCTGGTTGATAGTGACGATAGCGGCCAAAGCGAAGACGTGGATGCCAAGCCAGACCTTTGTCATGCCTCCTCGCTTCAGCGAAAGAAACTGAGGGTAAGCGCGGTTGGGCAGGCTACCGGGACCTCTTCTGATCATGTTGTCGCAAGGGTTGCCGCAGTGCCTGCCGTTTCTTCTACGGTAAGAGTTTCTCAGCCCGCGGTAGTTGCTGACGCACCGACGGTCTGCCCTCCTACCGCTGCTACAGTCTCATTGGTGACAGATTCTCCTCCGCCACCTAACGCTCCTGATTCTCCCATTTCTCAATTTATTCCTGATGTGGCGACGATGACTTCTCCAGCTTCTAAGCTACCGCTCATGGATCTTCCTCGATTATTTTTCACTTCTATCTCCGAGGTGAGTAATAAAGGTTCTCCGACTCCGATGATCAATCTCTCTCCTGACGGCCCCAAAGGGATTTCGCGCTATCGTATGGACTTGGCGGGCTTTGGCTTCAACAGCCTCTGTGCTGCAGAGGTAGAAAATCCCTTCTCAAGGGACGAGTTCACCGCGCCCTTGATAGGAGAAATGATGGGCTCTTCTTCAGAGAAAGAGAAATTCCTTCAGCTTTCGCCAAGAGCTCGCTGCAGGCATGTTGTGAATGATTCTCTTGATATCTTTCGTTATTTTTATTATGCGGTAGAGGCTTTTGACAGCGAAATGCGAGAATCTGCCCGTACCATGTGTGCTCAGAAGGTGCAGATTGACCGGTCGTTAGAACAGACGGGATTGCTGACGCGTCTTTATGACGATTCTCAGAAGGAACTGAGTAGAGAAAAATCCAAAGGGAAAGCGATAGCTGATGTTCTGAAGGCGGAGTTAGCTTTGGAAAAAGAGAAAAATCTTCTTCTTCGCGAAGAAATGCTGGCTCGAGATGAGGAATTTTCTAGGCTTTCGCTAAAGATGGAGCTTTGGAAGAAGAAAGTACTGGAGGCCCTCACTTCTAGGCTCGCTGCCCATTTCGGGAGCGGCTCCTTCAGCCTGACCGATGTTGCCGATTGTGTTTCTGCCATAATAGACAAAGTTAATGAAGATGGAAAATGATGCGTCTTCCTTCGGGGGAGAAAAATTTGGTGACAGTTGCGATGGCACGTAACGACTTCTCTCTTGATTGTTGTCCTCTCTGTCTGTATTTGTTCTTCGATTCATCACTCGCTTTTCCCGAAAACATTTGTCATTTTCTATTCTTGTAATAAGGCTAACGCTTTTAAGGTTATTGATGTTTTTTCCTCAAACGCTGGATCTTGTCACGTCATATTGTCGATGTTACTTACGCTACCGCGCTATTTCTTGAGATTGCGTGTCAGAGTTGATGCTGCTTTTCAGAGCATTAAATGCTTATGAATCCCCTTACTGATGCGATCGAAAAATGATGATGAGAAATGACACGTGTCTTTCTTATGATGAAGCGTTTGAGACAGGCGCCTTCTAGGGAATAGCGGGAATTGAAGTGTTCCTCTTTTGAAGTTGTGTCCTTCGCGAGTGTCACGCCCTTTCACTGCGCCATCTCGCCATGTGTCAGTTGCTAACTGGTCACATCCTTTCAACCCCTTTTAGGGTTATATAATGTTTTTTTTCCGCCTTCTTTTTTCTTTTTTATCTCTTTCTTCGCTCATTGCTTCCTTCTGAAAATAACTCACGCCGCTTCTTCTTCTTCACTCTGGGATTCTTGGGATTTCTTTTACGAAGGTACACACATTACTTCTTTCTTTTATTTTCTTTTCCCTTTTTTCTGGTTATGGCTAAGACCCGTTCTTTAAAATCTACCGAGGGAGAAAGTTCCCAAAAATCTGCTGGGGAGCAGAAGATCAGTGACACCCCCACTTGTCTTTACACCTTGCCCTTGGTTCATCATTGTCTGTCCGATTTCGATGTTCGGTTTCCTCAGGGCTACTCTACTAGTGTCGCCACTGACCCTCTTCGCCTTAATAGTGCATTGCCCTATAATAGTAGGATATTGTATGCTAAATTGTTTGACCATGGGTTTCGGCTTCCTCTTGACCCATTTGTAGAACTGTTGCTGGCCGATTCTGACTTGAATCCAGCCCAACTGAGCCCTAATGCAATTTGCGTTGTTAGCACTTTTGCGGCGCTGTGCCGGTTCAAAGGGATTGAGTCCCCTTCACTAGCGTTACTTCATGATATTTTCTAGTTGTATTCTCGCAAGGGGGTAATATCAATATCACCCCGCTATGATGATGACTCACTGAAGCCCTTTACTTGGAAACTTATGGGTATCGAGTCTTCCGTTCCTCGTTGGAAAGAGGAATTTTTTATTGTTAACCTGCCTGACCCTTTGTGGAGGACTGGCTTTAACAAGGAAATCAAAAATGAGGCCTGGGGTAGTAGAAAACCACTCTCCGATCCGGAAGATGGTTGGTTAAAGACGCTGCTTTAGATAGACTTCAGTGTTGACACTCGTAAAGTGGCAAACAGAGTGGCAGTTCCAGATTGTAGAATGGGTGAGCGTTTGCCCTTATTATTTCATGCTGCTGGGAAATGCTAATGCTAACATTTTTTCATGACTGTGCAGTGGTTCCACCCGGTTGGGAGCCTGAATACATTCGGAGGAAAAAGAGGAGGGAGCAAGCGCGAAGGGCCCAAGCTGTCGCCGCTGCTGCTGCTGCTGCTGAAAGTAGGGCTATCGGTGTTACTTTGGTCGGGCAACCTTCTCAGGGAGTTGCCACTACTGCCAGTGTTGCTCAAGCGTCGTCTTCGCGGGTGCGCGTTACGAGAAGGAAAAGAAGTAAAAAGGCAACCGCCGTATCCCCTGCTCTTTCCGAGGCTACCGCTTCTCCAGGAGTGTCCGTTGGTCAGATTCCTACCAGGATTCCTTTGGTTTCTCCTTCTGACCAGGTATACCTGTTCGCTACCGTTCCTGATTTCTTTGTTCTTTTGCTGCATCCTCATTGCATTTCCTTTTCTTAGGGTGTTGGCCACGTTTCCCCTCATTCTCCTTCTCACGAAGACATGTCCTTTGCAAGCAGCTTGCCGAGCGGCGGAAGAAGATTCGTCATGACCTTCATAGTAGTCCGTCGTCATCTGGTGTTAACCCACCCCTGACAACTGTCACAAGGACTGACGCGCCTCCCGGACAACCTCAAGGTGCTGGCTCTGCTATCGATATTCGTGCTTTTGTTGACTCGCCCATCCATTCTACCTCTGGTGCTGTAGGTTTTAACTCGGAGATGCTAGGTTATGAGGCAGCCGGTGGTGGTGAGTCTTTTGTTTCTACCTTAGAGGGCACTGCTGACCGCCCTTCTTCTCCTCCTGCAATGTTTTTTGTTCCTTCGTCCCCGCTTGCTGCCGCAAAGGACAATTCTAGTTCTGACTTTACAATTAGCGTGACTCTGTACGCTCCTCCTACCTTTCCTACTCATCGTGTTAACCCGGGTGGCCTTAGGGAGAAAGCTTTTCAAGTTTCCGAGACCGATGGCCCTGAGGTTGTTCTTGCGTCTACGTCTCTATTGGCGGCTCGAATATTGTCGCACCAAAGGGAGAGGAATGCATTTTTAGCCAAAGGTCATCAGGGACGCATGGATTTTCTTCGCTCCCAAATGTTTTCCTCCTTCTACCATGCTCATTATATAGGTGAAGCCAACGCTAAGGAGGCGGCGGAGAAACAAAGAGAAATAGATACCCTATCTTCTGAGCGTCACAGATTTTTGGATGCTATGACAGCTTCCAAGCAGGAGGCGGAGGCTGCTAAACAAGAGGCGAGCGCTGCCAAGCGAGAGGCAGAGGTTGCCAAACTCGCGCTGGAGGAGGAGAAGCAGAAAGGCATCGCTCTAAGCACGCGCCTTTCTGGAGAAGAGGTTGCACTAGCACAAGAGAGGCAACGGAATGCTGACTTGGCAGCCAATCTTAGCCTTTCTGTCGAGAAATGCCATTGGTATCTGAGAGAGGGGGCAATGCTTATGACGGAGACCTTCATGCGTCATCATGGGGTGAACGATGATCAGATTGAAACTCTTTCTGCCTTTTTTGAGGAGAGATCTTCACAGGTGTCTGACGAAGATTTCTACAGTGCGAGGGCCGCCACACAAGGAAGGAACGACGCGTCAGCTGCTTCTTAGACTTTGCCCTTTGCCTCTTGATTTTTTGTTGCCAGGATGGGTTAATCCATCCTTTGGGAATATTCTGTTATTTTGACGATATCACCTTTCTTTTAAGCCGCTACTTTTTCTTTGTTGGTCTTGTTTCATGATGTTACTGTCACAATGAAGTTAGTAAGCCTTGCTATCAGAATCATTATAAAGTGGCTATCATACCTTATGCGGTTAATTAACCATTTGCGCACCATCCGCGGTTGCTGAAACATTTCTGTCTTTTACAGACATAATGTTTCTTAGTGGCTCATTTCCCGAGGGAGGCTTTCCTGTGGCGCCTTTGCATTCTTTATTCTCCGTTGGGAATCAGGAAATTATTTCTTCACATCTCATGTTCAATACTCTGCATTTATTACTGCATTAACACTGCTTTTCTTTTTCCAAAGAACAAAGTGGTTATTATTTCCATCTGTGTCGTGCATGGTTTCATGCATAGTTTCATGTTGCGATAGAGACATCTCTCCAGCTCAACTTCACCGGGTATCAACCGTTCGGTTACTAGCTGGGATATCTCTCCTTGTTTAAAATGCCAACGATCGGCTTGGGGCGTGCCTCGTCTTAGTGAGCCGTCTGATCAGGATCGGCCATCACAAGGATAGGATTTTCACTCCCAAGCATTGAAACCTCACGTTCTTGGAACGTGCCTCGTCTTAATGGGTCGTCTATGTGAGCACGGTTACCACAAGGATAGGATTTTCACTTCCAGGATGGAGTTACTACCTCCTTGGGGGCGTGCCTCGTCTTAATGGCCCGTCTATATGAGTACGACTGCCACAAGGATAGGATTTTCACTCTGAAGGATGTCGGGGTGTGCCTCGTCTTAATGGGCCGTCTATGTGAGCACGGTTGCCACAAGGATAGGATTTTCACTCCCAGGGGCGTTGGGACGTGCCTCGTCTTAATAGGCCGTCTATGTGAGCACGGTTACCACAAGGATAGGATTTTCACTCCCAACGCTATTTATGCCAGGGCGTGCCTCGTCTTAGTGAGCTGTCTGATCAGGACCAGCCATCACAAGGATAGGATATTCACTCCTGGCATTCTTTATTATCTGCGTATTGTTGGCCACAATGTGCACAAAGATACCTTTCATTTATGCGTTAGAGCAATATTAACAATGCCAGATAGGGGAGATTAGCTTCTAGCATGATATAGTTTTAAACGGGCTATATTCCAAGAGTTTGGTAAGGGAGTACCGTCAAGTGTCTCTAAATGATATGCTCCCTTTCCGATGACGTGATTGACGCGATATGGCCCGTCCTAATTTGGGATGAGTTTTCCCATGCGTTGCCCCGCTGCTCATTTGTCTCTGAGCACTAAGTCTCCTGCTTTGAGCAATCGCTCCTTGACTTGTCTGTTATGGTACTGCGCCATTTTCCTTTTGTAATGCAAAGTTTTTAGGAGAGCCTCTTCTTGTACTTCTGGTAGCGCATCAAGGTTAGCGCGTAACCTTTCTTCATTAACTTCTTCTCTGAAATATGCCACTCGCAGGCTCAAGGTGCCAATTTCTACTAGCGTGACAGCCTCTGTACCAAAGGTTAACGCAAAGGGGGTTTCTCCAGTAGTAGTTTTGACGGTCATGCGATAGGCCCACATTACGTATAGCAGTTCGTCTGCCTATTTCTTTTTAGAACCTTCTAGGTTCCTTTTGATGCCACTGAGGATGCTGCGGTTGGTCACTTCTGCCTGACCATTGGTTTGCGGGTGTGCTACAGAAGAGAATCTCTGTCAATTTGGAATTCTGCACATTGATCTCTAAAGAATTAGCTTGTAAATTGTGTTCCGTTGTCGCTGACCAATATCCGAGGTACCCCGAATCGCATTATGACTTGATATTTGAAGAAATACCAAATCTTCTTCGTGGTAATGTTAGCTACCGCCACTGCTTCTGCCCACTTCGTGAAATAATCTACCGCCACGACCACAAATTTCAATTGGGATTTGGCTTTTGGAAACGAGCCCAAAATATCAATTCCCCACTTGGCAAACGGGCAAGGGGCGACAATTTCTGAAATTTGCACGGCTGGTCTTCGTGGGATCTTAGCGTATTCTTGACATTTCTGACAAGATTTTACAAAATTGTGACAATCTCTACGAATGGTGGGCCAGTAGAATCCCGAACAAAAGACCTGTGCCGCTAGGGTGTCACCGGCCACATGCATGCCCCATATTCCTTCATGGATTTCTTGCAAAGTGTAGAGGCCTTCCTGCTCCGTTATGCACTTCGCAACTGGATGAGAAACATTTTTGAATTAATTCCCCATTGTAGTATGTGCACCGTGCTGCTTGTTTCAAAATTTTCCTTTTTTCAGTGCTATCTACTGGCAGCTCATCATGTTTCAAATATTTCACAACGGGGATTCTCCAATCACTCTCTACTTCTTCTACGCACAAAGACGCTTGTTCTTCCATGAAAGAGGGCACTGGTATCTCACTATAATGCACATCTTTGGGTATGGAGACTGTCGGGTTAGCTGCCATTTTAGCAAGATTGTCAGCTTCACTATTATCTTCTCGAGGAATATGCTCGAAGCGGACCTGAATGCCTTTTCTCTGTGTCTCTGTTAGCTCATGTTTTACCTTTGTAAGGTATTGAATCATGACGGGTTCCCGAGCTTGGGAATTTCCCAAGACTTGATCTATTACCAATTTAGAGTCCCCCCGTATCTTTAGCTGCGGATCACGCATTGACCCTGCATCGCGCGTAGCTTCCACAAAGAAGTTGTTGCCTATTCTAAGTCCGGCCAGTAACTTCATATTTGGCCACGTTGTTGGATAGCGATTGCAGAATTCTGATGGCGTAGCACAACTGTATGCCATCGGGTCCAATCATGAAAATTCCCACGCCAGCTAACTCTTGGTTTTTGGCTCCATCTACGTGGATGATCCATGCATCGCTGTAAGTGTCTGGGGATGGGAGATCTGTCTCTTCCCCTTCCCCTTCTGGTGGGTTCACCGGCAGCTCTTGTGTAAATGTGCATTCTGCTATGAAGTCTGCTAACGCTTGGGCTTTGATGGACGGTCTGGCCTTGTATTGCAATCCATACTGCTCGAGTTCGATTGCCCAAATCAGTATTCTTCCTGAGGACTCAGGCTTTCTAAAGATTTTTCACAATGGTTGATTAGTAAGTACTACGACAGGATGAGCTTGAAAGTATCAATCCATCTTTCGCATTGCTTGTACAAGGGCAAACGCTACTTTTTCTATGCGAGTGTACCGCGACTCGGCATCCTTCAGTATGTGACTGACAAAGAATACGGGGCGATGAATGTGTCTGTCGCTCCGTACCAGGACGACACTGACCACCTCGTCGGCGACACCTAGATACAAGTATAAAGCGTCGCCCGGTTACGGTCTTGTCAGTACCAGGTCAGACGAGAGGTAGGCCTTTATGCCAGCAAACGCTTCTTCGCATTCTTCTGTCCACCCAAAAGGAGCTCTCTTATGAATAATTTTAAAAAAGGGTAGCCATCTTTCGCCTTGCTTGGAGATAAACTGCCCTAACGCAATGATGCGCCCTGTGAGATTTTGCACTTCTTTGACAGTTCACGGAGATATCATGTCTTGGATTGCTTTTATTTTGGAAGGGTTAGGCTGGATGCCTTTCTGGCTGACCACGTAGCCTAGAAATTTGCCTGTTTGAAACGCGAACATGCATTTTCTAGGGTTTAACTTCATCTTGTATTCTCGCATCACGCTGAAAACTTCTTCTAGATCAGCCACATGGTCCTCGAAGCTTCGACTTTTGACAAGTATATCATCCAGGTAAGCCTCTACCTTTTCCCCAATTTGCTTCTCGAAGACTTTATTTGCCATGCGCTGGAATGTTGCCCCAGCGTTCTTTAATCCAAACGGCATTGTTGTATAGCAATAGGTGGCTTTGGGAGTGATAAAGGCGGTCTTTTCTTCATCTTCCGCAGCTATGGGGATTTGGTGATATCCTGAGATAGCATCCAACGAGCTTAGGTAGGCGTATCCCGTGGTTTGGTCGACCAGTTGATCGATTCGAGGAAGAGGATAACAGTCTTTTGGACAGACATCATTCAAATCAGTGAAGTCAATACACATGCGCCATTCTCCGTTAGGTTTTAGGACTAGGACAGGATTAGCCAACCATGTCGGGTACTGGACTTCTTTGATGAAGCTAGTATCCGTGAGTTTTGATATCTCTTTCTCGATAGCTATCATCTTTTCTGGTGAGAAAGCTCGCCTCTTTTGCTGGACGGGTGTGACGTCAGGGTTAATGTTAAGTCGGTGCTCCGCTATTTCTCGTGAAATTCCTGGCATATCTGCTGGCTTCCACGCGAGTTCTCCTTTACATCTGTTCAATAATCGAGCTAGTTGTGCGCTTTCTTCTACGTTCAATTTTTCGCTAACCAAGAAATTTACTTCTTCGACACCTCTGACGGGAATTGGCTTCATGTTGTCTACTGGCTGAGTACGCTTTTCCTCTCTATCTTCTAAAGGGTCGTCTGCCACGCACACATAACGGTCACAACTCTTTTGGGTCATAAGTAAATAGCACTCGGCAGCTAACTTCTGGTCCCCTTTGATCGAGACCACTCCATTCCACGAAGGGTATTTCATCTTCAGATGTTTTTGTGATATCCCAGCTCCAAAGCGATTGAGGTATGGCCGCCCGAGTATGGCGTTGTAAGGCAATGACAGATCTACAACCACGAACAACAATTCTTCCGACCGTTTGGAAGTATCCTCTCTGAAGTATACTGGTAGCGTTGTAACTCCTACCACCGGTATTGGGACCCCGTCTACCCCAACTATTGGCTTCTTACAAGGCGTTAGCTCGCTGTCGGAACGTTTCATCAAGTTATAGGCTTCGAACGAGAACAGGTTGGCTGCGCTCCAATTGTCGACAAGGTTCTCCTAACTCCATGATTCCCGATGACGGGTGTGACTACCAGCGCATCGTTGTGTGGATAAACAACGCCTCTTTCGTCCTCTTCGAAGAACGACAGCACCATTCGGTCTAACGTACTTATCGCTTCTCTTTTTACTAAGGCATTTTCTCTTTTTCATTTGTCGCCAGCTGCGGGTGCTGACGTTGTGGGTTCTTCGAAATACGGAGTGCCTCCCGCTATAATATTTATTATAGGAACGTCCTCCTCGCTGACCACAAACGATTCCTTATTCCTGCCGATGGGGATGGCGTTGGCTCCCGTGGCGTAAGAGGGCGCTTGCCTATCACCAGTCACCTTGTCTACTGGATTGCTTCTGACCCCCTCCCTTACTTTGGTGGCAAATTCCCCAAGGTAGCCTTCTTTGACTAAGCGTTCTATTGCTAATTTCAATTCTCTACACACGTCCGTGGAGTGCCCTTTAACTTTATGGAACTTGCAGAACGCATTTTCCCTTCCTCCCATAATCACTCCTGGCTTCACAGGAGCGGGGTAACGGATAAGCAGATTTCCCTGCTGAACTATAGCTAAAATTTCTGCCCTTGGGAGTATGAGGGACGGGAGATCAGGATCGTATATTCGCCCTTTAGGTGGATCTGTTTGCCTCCCAGTAGGGGGATTCCCGAATCTTCCTCTCGAAAAGCTACCTCTCTGCCGATTTGACGTTCTGGGGATGTGATCTTTTCGCTGGCCATAGTAATCGGTTGGCTGTGTGTCAGCGGTTGCGCTAACGTGGACGTTAGGGGCCGGATGCACGTCTTGAGGTATACTCTGAATTCGCTCCCTGTTTTCTTCTTCCTCCATTCTCGCATAATTGTGGGCCTTTAGCCTTAAGGCATCTAGCGTCGACGGTGGGCCCACCATCAAGGTGTCTCGTAACTTTCCATAGCGACAGTTGCGCTTCAAAGCTTCGACAGCAAAATCAATGGTGACCGCTGGCGTCAGTGACATCTCCAGGTCAAAATGACTCAAAAAATCCTTCAAAGATTCTTGTGGCTTTCGGTGCACATCGAATAGTGCTACCGC
Organism: Viola odorata; assembly: GCA_963691705.1. Lineage (NCBI taxonomy): Eukaryota > Viridiplantae > Streptophyta > Magnoliopsida > Malpighiales > Violaceae > Viola > Viola odorata. The sequence goes on from OY829543.1 coordinate 20,503,084, forward strand.
AGACTTCCTAATAGGAACAGCCGTGCTGAATCGGCTCTGAAATTTAGTTTCTAGTTGGGAAAAGTTGTCAATGGGACCTGCCGGAAGTCCCTCTAACCAAAGACGCGCTATGCCAGATAGCGTCATTACGAAGATTTGACATAACGCCGCGTCACTGTGAGTTTGGAATTGTACAAAATCTTTCACCTTATTAAGATGAGAGATAGGGTCATTTGTGCCATCATATGATTCCGTAGGGAGTTTTACATGCCTATTGACTCGATGATGCCTGACACGGTGGTTGAATGGGTAACCATTATTATCATCAGGAATCCCCTGTGGTTGACGAGGGGGAGCGGGCTCGTCTAACTGCCTTTGAGCTCGAAAATCATACTCAAGATGCTGCCTGGGAGATCGGCTGCGACTCCTTGGTGTTCGAGTCCGGGTGCCTTCTGCTACTCGATCTCTCACTGTGCCTGGGAGATGGATCCCTGAACATCTCCTCTCGCCTGTTGCCCCAATGATCTCTATACTCGTCGTACCATCGTTCTCCTTCAAGAACAGGAGCTCTCCTCCTATGTTATTCAGACGGTTTGACGTGTCTAGGCACGAGTTGCATGACTCCAACAGGGGTTGATGTCAAAGGTAAGGATAACGTGAAATATCTAGACTACCGGGGTGACAGCGGTCGGTTAGCAACGATGGATGGAGTAAAGATTACATGAGAAGACACGCTGGGTCCTGAAACATGAGGTGTAAATCCTGTAGCCAGCTCTGTCAACTGATCTATCTGGGCTTGAAGAGCCGATATTGAATTCGTAAGAGGGTTTCCTGCACCGCCTTCTGCGGGTTCCCTCGAATGGAGAAGGGAGTGACTGGGTCCTAGCATCTGAGATAGAGGAGTATATGCCTGAGATGCCAAGGTTCTCATCATTTATTCAGAAGAGGGATCGGACATGTCTGGTGGGATTTCTTGCACTGTGGTGCCGATATCAGAGGTGGCGAAAGCGAAAAGTTGGCTGCGGGTCTCATATGGGAGGCTAGAAGGCTGGGACGGGAGATCCGAGTCGGACTCCATAATCCTCCGAATTTTTAAGGGAGCAGAGCTTGGCTATTAAGGATGCTCACTTAATAGAACCAAGACTCTCAATGAAAGCACCAATTTGATAAGACCTGATTTGTTTGCTGTAGGATAGTAGAGGATTATGAACCCCGAGGTCGACGGTCCGCGACGTCCGATGTACCTGCAAAGCGCCGGATGGGGTCTCCGGCGTAAACACTCCGATGCTTAAGTCAGTAGTGATTGTGTGAAATAACAGAGCTTTGGCTAGAAATCTTAGACTTACCTTCCTCCTTTGTGGCGGAGGTATTTATAGGTAGAAATGGAGCATTTCCATGTGATTTTGGTCACAAGATGCTAACGCTCCCGTCAGGGGGGTCAGAGTGCCTCGCTGATGGAATGCGCTATCGCTGTGTTAGATACAGATATGGGGGTAGGAGTTACCTAGGCAAGGCAACGTCCACGCTCCTCTTGAGATGCCTAGCTTGGCCTGGGATGGGATAACGCCCTGTGTCCTGACAGTGTGATGTGTGCGACCCCCTCGCTGATGTCGACCATCCCAGAGGCGATAACCCCGATGCTGCCGAGGCGGTAGCAGCAACCTTTTTTTCCCTTCCGCGGGGTACAAGACGAAAATGCCCTTGTTCTTTGGGGTATTGTTATCATTTATATACTCACACAAATCGCTCCTTAGGGAAGAGAGCCATACCATACCCTTTCGGTTAGGGTTGGCCAAAATTGGCACCATGGATGCACAAGGTTCTTTCCCTCTTCTTGGTGGTAAGGTAAGAGGCTTCTCTTCTGCCAACAATCTTTTCTTGTTCTGCAAATTAGGAGAAATAATAATAGAAGGGAAAACAATCGGATTAGGGTTAGGAAAATCTAAGTGCAATGGCCAAAATTTCAGTTTTTTTGTGGGTTGCACCAAAATAAATTTTTTGCACATGTAATGCATCCCTCACTTGTTCTCTCTTGGAATAAACACACATCTCTCCTTTTCTAATGATGACACTCTTTGCATGCTCTTTATTTTCATGCAAGTGTTTTAAACTCTCATCTCTTTTCCGATGCTCTTTCTTTTCACTCAACTCTCCCCTTTTTCTTTCAATATCCCTTATGATTTCAGACTCGGCATAAGCTTTTGCAACTCGCTTTTGCTCCTCATCTTTCACCTTTGACTTAGTAGGCCTGATACTAGGATAAAGAGACCTCTTCTTCCTTTGCTTCTCTATACTGATCGCCTTTTGTAACATATCCTCTAAGTAGAAGAACTCAGTGTAATACAATGGACCTATTATCTCTTGGTTGAGGCCTTCAAAGAATCTTGCCATCGTCTCCTTTTCAGCCTCCTTGACTTGCGCTCTCTCCAAAGCAATCTCCATCCCATTAAAGTACTCTTCAACACTCTTATTTCCTTGTGTCAAGGTCTCTAAATTTCGGAGAAGCTCACGGCTGAAGTGAGTAGGGACAAAACGGTGTCTCATAATCTGCTTCATCTCCTCCCAATTCCGAACTGGAAAACCCATGAGAGAGGTGCGCTTGTGATTGGTCTGTTCCCACCAACATGTAACGTCTCCACTAAACGCAGCTACTGCTAGCTCTACTTTCTTCCTTTTCGAATAATCATGGCAGCGAAAAATAGATTGTACATCTCGCTCCCAATCCAAGTAAGCATTCGGACTGTACACTACTTCAAAAGGCGGAAGTCTTACCCTTGACTCACTTTTGTTATATGTCTCGGCCTTAGCCCTCAAACCAACCGAGATCTTCCTCCTTTCACACCTATCATACTGCCCTTGCCTCAGATAGGCATCATCCTCATAATCTTACCTCTCAGACCATTGCGTGTAAGACATTCTGTAATTCCTGTAAATTCACAACACTAGCAAACAAACGTAAAATTTGTACTAAACCTAGCACTCCCTCACGTGTTTACTCTCGTATTTAAACTCTCAATTGAACTCACAAAAATCACTCAAAATCCTTGCAATTGTTCAAGTGTTAGTAAGACTCAAGAGTTCAAGAAAAAGGCTTCCAAGAAGACTCTCAAAGACAACTTGCACTGAAAAGAATGGTGACACTTGATATTTGAGTAATTGCAAGAACAACCAATTAAACAAATAGCAAGTAGAGTAGAAGGCAATTTCAAGGAATCTAAGAAAGCTCAAACTGACTCGAAAGGACTCAACAAATCCAATTTTTCAATTCTAATTTTAAAATCCAATTGCACTTCAACTCGTGTCCTTACTAAATCTGACTTTTGTAGCGCAAATACTTCTATATATTTTTGTATTTGCAGAATCGAATTCCTTTCTTTTCTTTTTCTTTTTTTTTTTGACTATGAACACAGTTTAGTGTTTTGATCACAGCTTTTTACTCCGGACTCTGAATTGACCGATTCTTTTTTATTCGAACGCCCAACAAATACAGCTTTCCAACGGATCCTTTTTCACTCAAAATGGACTTCAGTAGCTATATATTAAAATTCAATTTTGACAACTAAATCTGTACAGAATTTCTTTTCTATTTTGTGACCTCTTTGTTGGTTGAAAACGCAAGTAATTTAGCTAATTTCAACACAACAAACTGGACTAAAAACACAACTAATTGTATTCAAGTAATGAACCAAGCACTCAAGGAAATCAGTTTTAGAATGGAGTAGAAGAAGAAACCGATTCCATTAATGAAAACTTGAAAACAATTAAAGATACTTACCAATCTTTGAACGCCTTAAGCTCCGCTACCAACTGATACGATCCTAGTTGCTTAGGATGCGTAACACGTAATTTTGATCGTTGCTCAAAGATGGATTTCGATGCTGAAGAAGATAACTCACTTAGACAACATAAACCTGCTGATCACTAAGCACCAGCCAACCTAAGTCTGAACAAGGGAGGATCCTTGTCGAATCACCACACCTAGGGCAGACGAACAAGTAGGATGCAATTTCGGTTTTACTTGTTTGACGACTCGAGTATTGCGGACTTGAGAAGGAACAAGGTTCAATCACATGAACAATGGGTAGAGATTTGAAGAGAGAAGTCTCAATTTTATCAAAATAACAGCTAACTCAATAATGGAGCTAACCCTAATAGGAATAGAAGTAGGAGTTCTAATTAAGAAAATTAACTTAATTAACTAATGAAAGTAAATATAAATATATTTAAATACATTCCAGCAGTCCATGTCGAGTTCTCCATCATCAGGCCAAGGTTTGGGCCGAAACCTCAAGTCGTATGTTGTCTCGCGTACACACTGCGCACCATAATGTCGACTTCTATAACTTTCAAACCACTAGGCCAAATGGGCTTCTAATTATCCCAAACGAAAGCTAACATCCAGACGTTTCCAAAACATGGTCGATCGCACAAGTTGGACTTGTACAACACCGATTAGGTTCAGACGAAGTTGCCTAATGAGTCTTGGAATCCTTGTCTGCGTAGGACTACTGTCAATGAGAATGTTGGCTTGATCTTTTGGACGCTCCACTCGTCTAAACGTCCTTAAATTTGGACACAGTAAGAAAAACATATAGAGGTTTCCATCAAGCCTTTCTGATCCCTGATCGGACTCCATTTTCTCCATCATATCTTGACGCTTTTGTCCATGTAATCGCGTAATACATCTTGGGATCGTATCACTTACCTCCGATTAACAACCTCAGTTGGGCACTGCTCACTATTTAGGGAGTTCAAGTGAAAATAAAAGATTTTACAAGTGACTTATGAAAGAGGTGAATAGAGATACAGAATGGTGTACAAAGAAAGACGTTAGAAGGAAAAAGGTTAAGAAAACAAAAGAATGTGGAAGTGAAGAGCAAAGTCCAATGTCATTTTACAGCTATCCCATGTCTGATGGTGCATGTACCATGGATATTATACAAATCTAACTAGCACTTAGTTTGGCATTTGCACTCATGAAAGAAATAAAGCGCGAAGGCCCAAAGTACTCATAGGGATATGATTGTGACTGCTTACGTCTAAGACATGCTGCAGATATAAGATCAAGCAGGCGAGATCATGCATATCATATAATTTCGAATGGATGCACAAGTTATCCGTGATACAATAAAACGATGAACATGCTCAATCTATGGAAGGTTTAAAAATTGGAGGGTAGTGTGGATTTTTATCAAAAATCTTATTCACAAAAAAAAAATCTTAATAGTTTAAAACAATTTAAAAAGTTGCCCCCAATGTAGAAATGAGTGCAGAATGACTATACAATGGCTAAAATTAAAAAAAAATAGAAAGGAAAGTGGACTTCTCTGATACAAGCGGCAGGGAAGCAAAGGCAGAAGGGACAGTCATTTAAGAGCTGGTAGGAGGATGACTCCTCTGTCTCGTTGAGTAGCGATGGACTGAAGCCAAGGTGGGATGGATGCAAAGGGCTCTTTGTTGCGAATTAACGCCCTCTATGCTTTGCCCCCGATAAAAATGTGCTCCACAATTGATGTTCCCTACCGCCTTCTTCTGGTCATCATTTTACTTGTTTGCCCCTAAGTTTACAAGTCTTACGACATCTAAAATAAAAGGGGAATTAAATAGTAAATTCAGAGGAAAAGATATCCCAAGATTCTGAATTAAAATAGAAATATTGAAAAGAACACGTGGGTTGCCTCCCATGAAGTGCCCTTGTTTATAGTCATATGCTCGACTAATGTACAAAAGTATTGTGGGTATCGCCACTAAATGAATAAGCAAAATGGGTCCATCGTGGGCCTGAAGAGCGATCACTGAAGAGCTGGTGGTCGTGTGGGGTGATACGATCCTTGCTAGGCTTAGATGCGCATAAGTGCAGATCTTGTTCTTCTTTCAATTTGGTGCGCGGAATTAAACAAATCCCCTAAACGTTACTCCTTTGAACCGACTAGTATCCCATACTACTAGTGGCTAGATCTTTTGAAATTCAGGTTAATAGGTAAGAGTCACACTTGCCTATAGAACGCTCGATAAATACCAAGTACTTGACTAGGCACCTGAGGTCCAATTTGTAAGCGTCGCACCAACGAATCCTCCCCACTGAGATTGAGTCCGTCCAATCCCGAAAATAAATTGAGTCACATGATTTCTAAGCTTGAGTCACACAAGCTCCAAGGTCCGAGTCACACGAACCCTAACGATTGAGTCACACAATCGCTAAGCGGCCTTGTGCACCTCACACGCCGAATCACTCGAACGCCGCACTAAGGAATCTCGCCACATACCTCTATAGATCTACGCTTGAGTCACACAAATGCACACATAAATGACGCACACTAGCTCACACCCCTCTCACGCCTTGCATTGCACAAGTCGCCACGCTTCGCTAGCGTTAGCCGAATCACACGACTAAGTTACACAAGGACGGCTTGCTCCGAAATCAAGAGAATAAGAAGGTAGGATGGTGAACGGGAATTTGGTAAGGTGTTTTTGCTGGAAACTCTGATTAGTTCATTAATAAAAATAGCAAGCCTTTAAATAGGCGCTCAAACAATTACAAGCTAAATATAACTACTAGTTCGAGTAGAACTTCTATCTATAATTAAACTCTAACAAAATAATAAATAATAATAGTAATAATAATCTATACAGCTCATCCAAGTCCTTTCATAGGCGTTCGCCCACTCTTCTTGCTCAAATCGAACTTCGTCTCCTAGTCGCATTAGAACTTGGTCTTTCCTTGCCACACTGAAATTCCTTCCTTGCTCAAATCGAACTCCTTCTCTTGATTTGCTCATGCGTTTCCACTCAAAGTTGGTCCAGAATTAGTTCCTTGACTTAGGTCCTCATTGCAATTGGAATTACTAAAAATGATCGAACCGTTTTTATTTTGGCTCGTGGTCAATATTGCCTTGACAAATTACATTCCCACTATGCACGCTGATTTCTTGACTCGAGTCTGACTTTGATTCCCTTGTCCGATTGACCAAATTTTTGGACACGACATTTATAACATCTTGAGGTGTCTTGTATTTTTTGCAGAAGTTAATTTGGAGTTCATCTTGACCTCCAAATCATCTCTGGACTCTAACGCATCCATAGGCGCCTCTTGCGCATTAGACTTGCGCCTTTCATGCTCAAACACACGCCTCCTTCATGCGTTGCTCTTTGTAATCACTCTGTGGGCTTTAGCTACACTCACTAAGCTCTTGGTAGCTTGTCTAGCTCGCTCCCTTGCATGTCGTAGCTCAACCCATGCTCGTCTCTCGCCATTAGCGCACTCTAGGGTTTGGTGCGATCCTAGAATCGTATCATTCCCTCCCCTTGAAAACAATTCATCCTCGAATCTAATTTTATGATATTCTCTGAGGACACTTTGTATCTCCTCAATTCTTTCCAAACTGAACAGCTTGACTCATCTTCCCTTCTGCGCTTTCCAAGAGAACTCGTCGCCTTCTCGTTGGAACTAAACTCGTCACTAACCTGAAAATAGGGAGGATTATTAAAAATAGGGTCAGTCTCCTCAATGCTCTCAATTTTCTTCTCCTCAAACTTGCGCTTCTCTTCTTTAAATTCCTTGTACGAATTCACAAGTTTCCTTCAGTCTTTTAACACTTCCATTTGTGTTAATGGCGCAAGATCAAATCTTCGCCCATCTTTGAAGACCTCATAGTGATTGGTCTCTCCATGGTGTATCGTCTTCATATCATATTGCCAGGGCCTCCCTAAAAGGATATGGCATTCCGTCATCAGAACCACATCACAATACACCTCACATCTGAATCCTTCAATGGAAAACGAGAGTAGAACTGATGCGTTACTTCCACCTCAATGTCACTCGTCATCCATTGCACCTTGTAAGTATTCTCCTTTTCGATTAGTGGTAATCCTCGCTTCGCCACTAGAAGATCACTAGCGCAATTAACCACGCTTCCGTTGTCTACCACTACTGAATATTCTTCTTCTCTAATCAAGCACCGAGTGTGAAAAATATTAGTCCTTTGACTCTTTCCTCTCAACACTTGCTTTCGATGCACCACCAAACTTCTCCTAATCATTAGAGTCAAACCATGGATAACATCTTCAGTCTCAATCTCCTCATCCACTTCTGAATCATTGTTTTCTACTTCCTTGGCTTTGTTCCTTTCTCTACAATCTTCTTCGCTTATCAAACTTCCCTCTTGAATCACCATCACTCGCTTATTCGGACAAGCGTTCGCATAATGCCCACGGCTGTGCACTTAAAGCACACTGTATTTTGCCGCCACCTTTGTAGAATTAGGGTTAGAGGAACCCTCCTTTGTTCGCCCTTGCGGAATACTTGGCAACTCATTGCCCCTTTGATTCGGCACACTTGACTTCTCATCTTGAGTCCAACTTGACTTCTTCCAAGGTGTACCCTTAGAGCTAGAACTCGCAACTCTTGATTTGCGTTGCTTCTCAATTTTAGACGCTAGGTGTAGCATCTGTTCTAGTGAATTGTAACTCGTCAATTCTAATTTGTTGGCTATTTCTCAATTAAGTCCGCTTAAGAACCTAGCCATAGTCGCTTCTTGATCCTCCACAATTTGTGCTCTTGTCAAAGCAATTTCCATCTCATTAAAATATTCTCCAACGCTCCTTCTTCCTTGTGTTAGGGTTTGTAGTTTTTGATGAAGGTCAGTTGTAAGTGACTTGGCACAAACTGCTACCTCATGAGTGCCTTCATGTCATCCCAAGTTGCTACGGGACCATCTCGCACTCGCGCTCTTGTTTGAATTACTGAGTCCCACCAATGAGCGGCATAACCACTAAACTCCACCGAAACAATCTTCACCTTCTTCTCCTCTGAGTAATTGTGACAAAGGAAAATACTTTGAACTTTCCTCTCCCATTCTAAATAGACGTCGGGATCGTCCTTGCCATGGAAAGGTGGAATTTCATCTTTATGCTCCCAAGGTTCCCATCAACTCGCTCTCTAAAAGGTCTCCTTCCGTTGTACCTTTCCTCATCTTCTTCTTCTTCAACCATCTCATACCAACACATACGCCTAGGTCGACTCCCTTCATTGTTGGCATTAAGGTTTTCTTGTTCAGCCCTAGGAACTTCTTCCTCTCGGCCCTCTTCTTCCTCAGCCCTCTCTTCTCTCCTAGCCCCTCTAGGGTTTGGACCGATTGGTCCTTGCGGTATACCTCCAACAAGCCTCTCGTCAAGCAACCTCAAGCGCTCGTTTGTCTCTTGCCTCCATTGCGCTATCTCGTCAAACCTCACATTGAGATTACACATAAGGGCTAGTGTCTCCTGCAGTAGTTCTTGGCTCCCTTGATCCGTCATGTCTCATAACTCAATCCTAAATAAAACAAAACAAACGAACAACACTTCGATTCTTTTTGTGTCTTCTTCTTTCTTTTTCTGTTTTCATTTCTTTGTTTTGATCTCTTTTCTTTCTCTATCTTTTTTTTTTCACTCAAAGACTCAAAATAAAAATTACAAGACTCAAACAAATCGACTTAATTTGTTTTTATAAGACACGGACTAAACAAAACCCGACTTGGTTTAGAACTCCTAAACTGACTTGGATTTGAAACAAGGATGCAAACAATCCCAAACGAATTATTTTCCACAAACAACTCAAAAAAATAAAATAAATAATAAAAATATAGATAGGGATTTTGTTACCAAAGCGTGAACTCTCTTGAGCTCCGCTACCAACTGATTCGATCCTTACTAGGCTTGGATGCGCATAAGTGAAATATGGATGATAATATGAACAAGTAAATTCAAGAAAACCCCCTCGTTAACGAAGAACGAGCAACCTTTCTATATTGAATATACTTGAAATATCGAACTGAAACTTGCAATGAATTTGCTAGCTTAAGATCGAAAGTTTACAAGAAATTTAGGGAAAGAAAGCAAGAAATTACAAGAATTAATTAAACTAAAATTGGCTTAAAGCATGATAATTATCAATGATCAAAAAGCACCTTTTAAAGGAAAATAAGGACATCTATTTATAGCTGAAAATCCTTGAATTAATTCAAGGTTGGAATCCTTGAATTAATGGCCAAGGAAATGGCGTTGGTCATGCGGCAGCGTGGGCTGGGACGTGTGGGAGCAATGCTAGTGGGCCGAGTCATGCGGAGCGTGGAGTGCTTCGTGCGGGCTTGGAACGACGCCGTGTGCTGCTGCTGCGTGGACTGGCGTTGATGGGCTGGGCTGGCCTTTCCAAGCTGCTGCTTGGTGCGATGGGCTGGGCTGCAAAGGAGTTGGCTTGGAGTTCCAACATACTCCTTTGGTCCTTGGGTTTGTATACATAGACTCCAATGGTCCTTGGACTTTGCGCAAGCCTCTTCGCGACGTAAATTTTGGACCATAAGCGCCACGATATTTTGGCGTCGGCTTCGAGTACGCGATGCGATCGTATCACGCACTAAGGAATCTCACCACACGCCTCCGTAGATCCATGCTTGAGTCACACAAACGCACACACGAATGACGCACACTAGCTCACGCCCCTCTCACGCCTTGCATCGCACAAGTCACCACGCTTCGCTAGCCCTAGCCGAATCACACGACTAAGTTACACAAGGACGGCTTGCTCCGAAATCAAGAGAACAAGAAGGTAGGATGGTGAACGGGAATTTGCTAAGGTGTTTTTGCTGGAAACTCTAATTAGTTCATTAATAAAAATAGCAAGCCTTTAAATAGGCGCTCAAACAATTACAAGCTAAATATAACTACTAGTTCAGGTAGAACTTCTATCTATAATTAAACTCTAACAAAATAATAAATAATAATAGTAATAATAATCTATACAGCTCATCCAAGTCCTTTCATAGACGTTCGTCCACTCTTCTTGCTAAAATCGAACTCCTTCTCCTAGTCGCATTAGAACTTGGTCTTTCCTTGCCGCACTGAAATTCCTTCCTTGCTCAAATCGAATGCCTTCTCTTGATTGGCTCGTGGGTTTCCACTCAAAATTGGTCCAGAATTAGCTCCTTGACTTAGGTCCTCATTTCAATTGGAATTACTAAAAATGCTTGAACCGTTTTTATTTTGGCTCGTGGTCAATATTGCCTTGACATATTGCGTTCCCACTATGCACGCTAATTTCTTGACTTGAGCCCGACTTTGATTCCCTTGTCCGATTGACCTGATTATTGGACATGACATTTCTAACATCTTAAGGTGTCTTGTATTTTTCACAGAAATCAATTCAGAGTTCATCTTGACTACCAAATGATTGCTGGACTCTAATGCAGCCATAGGCGCCTCTTGCGCATTAGACTCGCGCCTTCCTTGCTCAAACACATACCTCCTATGTGCGTTGCTCTTTGTAATCACTTTGTAGGCTTTAGCTACACTCACTAAGCTCTTGGTAGCTTGTCTAGCTCGCTCTCTTGTATGTCGTAGCTCAACCCATGCTCGTCTCTCGCCATTAGCGCACTCTAGGGTTTGGTTAGCCCTTCGAAGGAGATCCTTTTGTGCTTGATCAGGTGAAGAACCTTTTTCTTACAGGCGAAGAATTTTTCTAAAGTATAACCCGGAGCTTCCATATGGTACGCACACGTAACACCAGGATCGAACCCCTTTGGGTAAGGAGTTTGGAGAGGTCGGACTTGGGTTAGTACGATCTACCTAGTTGCTACAAGATGTTCGCAAATTTTCCCTAATGGGGCTGGAAGAGCTGGCAGTGGCTCCTTGTTCCGTGGATAGCTTTAGTTATTCTGGTTGTTTGGGTTATTTGGTGGGTTGTATGGTTTAGATTGTGTGGGTTGTGATATTTGTAGTGGAAGCGATGGAAAAGGTTGCCTGTAACTAGTTCGGTGGGAGACAAAGTTGACATCTTCCTCCATAATAGGCGCTCTCTTGGGTGTTTCCTCTGGCGCGGAAACAATGATCCTTCCGGATTTAATTCCTTGTTCTAGTCTCTCAACTACTAGGACCATGTCAGAAAAGCTATTTGACGGATTGGAGATAAGATGAGTGTAGTAGGGAGCTTGGAAAGTGTTCGTAAAAGTCGATATGAGTTCTTTGTCACTCAAAGGAGGGGAGATCCTAGCAACTAGTTCTCTCCATCTCTGAGCATAAGCCTTCTTTGATTCGTCGGTTCTCTTCTCCAGGTTCTGCAGAACGGAACAGTTCGGGGCCACCTCCAAGTTGAACTTGTATTGCTTTAAAGAAAGCATCAGATAAATCCCTCCATGTCTTGATTTTGACTCTATCCAGACCCATGTACCAAGTCAAAGTGTTTTTGGCCAGGCTTTCTATGAACAAATGGATCAACAAAGGTTCATCATGTATCACCTCTGACATCTTGTTGCAGTAGATTTTGAGGTGAGTTTTGGGGCACTCAATCGCAGTATACTTCTCAAATTCTGGAATTTTAAACTTCCAAGGTATGGTAATCCTTGGTACCATGCACATGTCTACAGGACCTGTAGGGTCAAAGGCACAATTTATTCAACAACCCTTAGTCTCTCTTCCAACAGGCTCAACCTGTCGATACTCAACCCTTCTGCTTTAACGGCACCAGAACTAGCAGCTGGCGGGTATCCAACGGGGACTAGTGGCTATGTCTAGATGCCCAGGAGGTTGAGTTCCTGAAGGTCCAGGAGTCATGAGTTGAGTGGAATGGCCATGAGGTGGTTGGAAGTACTGGGACTCTAAGTGGACCTCATTCTTGCCAAGATCAAGAGTAAGCCTAGTCAGAGGAGGACCAAAAGGTGTATCACCCTGTTCGATGGTGCCAGTGGTAGAGTTTGGACAACCGACATAACGAACTGAAGGGGTTGGGATTAAGGAAAGAGGGCTGCCATTTCCAATGGACTCCTTCACCGGAAAACGATGGTGGCATAGAAGGACCGCGAAAATAGATGAAGTGGTTGGCCCCATAATTTGAGCAGGAAAGGGATAAAAACCGGGCGGAAAGTCATTCATCGTCTCGTCCCTTTCCTTTTCGGCTTGTACAACCCTTTCTGTAATGGCCCGAACTTGTTCTTCTAGCTCGGCTATCTTTGCTTTCCATGCCTCCTCTGTTTTATCGTTCTCTATCATATTTCGCGTTTGTAGTTTGCCTGGATTTTTGCGAGGAATAGTTTGCCTGAAACTATATTTTTTAATCTTAAAAATAAACAATTGAAAGGAAATATTTATAAGCGATAATTAATATATGTGAAATGTCATCCTGAGGTCTCCATGCTGCGAGAGAAGGAGAGGGGTGAGCATAATAAAATCAATAATGTAGGCATAATATAAAAATCATAAACATGGAAAATTATAAAAATAACGAAGCAAAATTGTACTATACATATTTTATTATGATGCATATGCTGGGGTGATACCAACTATTTCTAACTGGCTGAAAGTTCCCCAGACGATACCATAAAAGTGGTCCCTCAGTAAATGGATACGAGAGCGTTTACCGAGTCATATAAGGAATCTGGGCGCTCAATCCATTTAGGGGTTCGAGTTTGAGTTAGGGTTCGTGAAAGCTTACCAGGGCGTGGGCCCTAGGACTTCACTACTACCAATCTAATCTTATTTGGAAAAGGCCCGGCGACAAGGCATTATGCGTGGAAATGCGCATGATAATAACAGTTTATAAAAGCGAGTAACAATACAATAGTCATGCATAAAAAAACATACGAGAAGATAACAATTTATCAAAGCGAGTAAATACATGAAAACAATAATCATGTACAAAAAAACATACGAGAATACAATGATTTATCAACGAGAAATCATACGAGAAATCGACAATTTGTCAAAGCAAGTGAATAAATGAAAGAATAACAATCATGTATAAACAACATACGAAAATTCGACAATTTGTCAAAGCAAATAAATAAACAACAATCATGTATAAACATCATACGAAAATTCGACAATTTGTCAAAGCAAATAAATAAAATAAAAACAAACACCTCAACAAAAAAAATTCAGCTCTAGCCCTAACATCCCTAGTGAAGTCCACAAACTGTCGCACCCCCTTTTAAAAATTTTACGCGACGCGGTTCAGACGGATGTGAGACAAAATCAAACTCATCTCACATAATGCAATGAAGTCGCCACCCTATTTATTTCTAAGGTTTAGGTAACCTATTGTCATGGCATAAAAATAAAAAAAGCTAAGGGAAAAGGGTCAAAACCCGAGAACAGTAGTTCGGGGTCGATTTATGGACTCGGGAAGGTGTTAGGCACCCGAGTCTCATCCAAAAATGGTTACCGGATAAAAGAGGTGTTTAAAATCGTGCTTCAATATACACAAAAGTTCTAAATTAGTTATCATGCAAATTAGGCGAATTAAATTCTAACATTTCTAAATAATCATGCATATATGCGAAAAAGCATTGAAATAAATAAAAGGATGAGAAAGGTGTACTTGTGAAGGGTTGTCGATGATTTACCCTACAAAGCTGAGATTATTATTACGAGTAAATGATAAACAATAAACAAGTGAATAAATATTTGACGATTATCGTAATTTTAACAATTAAAGGCAAGTAGCATAATTATTTAAACATTTGAAAGCATGCAAAAATAAATAATTCAACAACACGAGCATACAATTAATTGGTGCGAAAAATAGTGCGATGGGCCGAAAAATTAACTCGGCCCACTAGGCTGAGAAACTGGACCCACCAGCTGGGCCCAACAGTGGGGGCCCATGACAGACCAGCCCAGCCCAGCCCAGCAGATGGGCTGGTTGTTTCTCTTACTCCGCTTGGGCCAAGGCACAACCCATTAACCAAGATCAAAGAAGACAAGGGCCAAGCCTGTCATCACCTTCCCTCCAATTTCTCAAACGGTATCATCTTCTTCCTTGGCTCGCCGGTGCCACTACCGACGACCAAGGGAGAAGCCGACCAAACCAACTCCGATGCTACTCCAGCCAAAATAATCAGCACAACCACAAAAATTTAATCAGTAAACACATCAATTTAATTCATGCAAAACAGTGCTCAATTTAATTAAAAATAAATTAAATTTAATTAAGCAAAAACTTGAAATTTGCCCGAAATGGTAAGCAATTCGGCAAAGAAAAGCAATGTTATTAATTTAGAGCAATAATATAAATTATTTAAAAGGAAAACAACCATTAATTTCCTCAAAACACGAACGATTAATTCTTTGAAAAGAATTGCAGAAAATGTTTAAAAACCAAAATTAAATAGCTTAAAAAAGAGCCTCAACCTTTCGTTGAGCAACTTAGCGAGAGAGAGTAACTTTAGAGAGAGTGTTTTGTTCGTGAATTGGTGAAGAAAATTGGTAACGAGGAAGGGAGTATTTATAGAGGGTGATGATGAGGATGACGAGGGCAGTGACGGATGGTGATGATGAGGATGACGAGGGCAGTGACGGATGGTGATGACGAGGGCAATGAGGGATGGGTTGCATTAAATGCGGTGGGGGAGAAGGTGATTGGAGTGCAAGGATGGAGATTGAAGGTGAGGGAGAAGGTGAGGCATTAAATGCCGGCAGTGAGGGTGAGTAAAGGATGGTGATTACTTGGAGGGATAAATAGAGAGGGAATTGGACGAGCATATATTATTCGGTTCGATCTATGGTCCGAGAAACCTCGTTTAAAATCGATAAAAGTTTGAACGAAAATACGAACAAAAATACAATAAAATAGAATCATAGAAATAAATAGCAAATAGACGAAAATGTTCGATCTACGGTCCGAGAAATCTCGTTCAGAGCCGATAGAAGTTCAAAATAAAATAGTAAAATATATTAAAATGTAGAATAAAATAAAATGACACGAAATAAAATAAATAAATAGTAAATAAACGACAATAAAATATGATTGACATAAAAAGGGTTAATAATAGGATGAAAAAAATGCGAAAATGCTATGACAAAATGTCAAAATTTGGGTAGCAACACTCCTCTTCTTCGCCTCCTATCAGATTTTATCTTTCTCTACTTCCGCCTCCAGCGCCCTTTTCTAGCTTTGTAGTAATCTCGAAGCTTCAGCTCCGACTGACATTAAGCTGCTGTTGTGCAACGTTTTCTTCCTTTCATCTCTTTTATGAAATTTACTTTTTATTATTTGGTTTATTTAATTTCTAGCATGAGCAACCAAATCCCTTTTTCTTAGTAAAGGTCATCGAAGGTTGCATAGGTTAGTTGTGAGATCAAATTGAGTTTAATAAATTTCTGTGTTTGTACTTGCTTATTTATTGCATGCTTGTCAATTTATCTAAGAACAATTAGAGGTCTGGCCAACTAATAATTGAACCTAGGTAATTACCGCCATCTTTGTAACGATAGCTCTTATGCGAGGTTACTTAGTAGAGTAGGCAACTAGATCAGAGTCACTAGGTCGCTAGTCCAATCTAACTAGAGTAAGTAACCAATTAGGGTAGTACCTCAAACGTACTAAGTGTCTCGCCCTAGGTGTGGTGTGTCTTTCCTCCCCTTCATTGATTGGACTAGCGATCAGAGATAGATCTTTACTAGGAAACCATCTCTCATTGATTTTATCTCTTTTATTTACTTTGATTTACTTCATTTTATTAGTAGATAATCTACCACACACTTAAAAACCCCCATTGGTTACTTGTTTCGGTTTGCTAATCAGAGTCATACACAGAAGTAAGTGTCTTGCCGTAGTCCCTAAGTTCGACCCTGTTACCACTATACACAATTTATTTTGTGCGTTAGGCGATGGGTTTTATTATTATTTTTTACGGCTTCAACAACCTATTAGAGGCCTTTTGGAGGAGTTGGCAAAATGTGGTTGTTCAAGTGGATAATGTTGGTGTGGGTCATGTGAACAACCGCGACCGCTCGTTCCCAACTACTAATATGGATTTGGTTCGTCACATCAAATCCTTGTTGTGCGTTGATGGTAGATTCTTTTCAATTACTTATGTTTATTTGGAGTTAATGTAGCCACGAATGGGTTAGCCAATCTTAACTACACCAAATACGTGATGAACCAACGGTTTTTAAAAAGAATTTCTAAACCGCCAATTCAAACTTTCCTACAAAAGTTATCACCCTAAGGATTGGTTTTAATCAGGTTGGGAAATTATTTTCTGGGTACGTATGTTATCTATGCCACAAGTTACCATACCTTGGGGAGAGAGGAAGAAAGGAAGACACGAGATAGTTGAGTTGTCAACATTTTTGAAATTGGCGAAGTGAGTTTTATGGAAGATTGAGGGATATAGTGGAGTTGAATTACTCAAACCACTTCAAAGTGGTGATGTTCAAATGTGATTGGGTGGATATCATTTGGACTAGTAATGTAATATTCAAACGTGATGAATTTGGGTACTGATGAATGTCGAATCTGTCAAATAATAATTAAAATTATAACTCAACACTAATAAGGAGCAAAATAAATTGTAGATAGTGATAAAAGGTTCGATCCTCTGGGAAAAGTGTAATTTGAAAACTTTGTTTTGACCAATAAACAATTAAAATAAACAGGGGTGTTGTTTTTGAGTTTGCAATGGAATTAAAACTAAATCATTGAAAACAATGTAGATTGAAATGGAACAAGTCCAGGATTGATTTTGAAAAATAACAGAGAAAAATACTCCTAGCAAAGACAATGGCAAGGTTATGATTCAAATACTATTGATGATTGATTCATGGATGTTCGTTTCTGATTCATGGAGCAGCTATAACAACCAGGTATACATAGGTTTCCTCCTTTCCTCCTGGAACAAGTTACTTAAAGGTACACTTATTAAGCAATCCTAATCATCTAGCAACCTTAACTTAGCTTTTCTGCAGTGGCATTCTCTTGGAGCAAGGTTCAGATATTTTTCCAGTAACTTCTTGTTCTTTCAGGTCCTTTCTTCTTCATCACGTCTATATCATCCATATTTGCAAAAACGGAAGAAAATAGCCTATAATCAGTAGTATGTCTATCTAAAAATACACAATTAGATAGAGATATTCATCAAAATAAAAGCACAACTAGGTACACTCTTGTAAAATTCTCACGGTTGATACACATTGTTGAGAAGGAGGAATATGATCCATTCGTGTTTTCATCTCAAGTTTAACTAGTCTTTCGTGTGCAAGACCCGAAATACCCTCAATGGTCTATAGTTGTTAGAACCAAACCTAGGGATTTATATGACGTGGGAAAGGAAGAATTGTTAAATGATGGCCTTAGTTTGTTCCCTGTCATTGTTAACAATGTGGATAATGATAGGGAGGACTCAAATTAGGTGAGGGATGATGTTGATAATGACATTGTTATATCTCTTTGACTATTTTTTCTACTGCAATTTTGTGTCTGAAATTTATGTTTGTGACTTTTATGAGTTGTAATTACATACATGTGTTATGTGTTATATCTTTCTTGTCAAAGTTTGGTATTTGCAACTAATTTATAATTTGTTTATGTTTGATTAACTACTCTGGTGGTTGAATAGCTAACAAATGAGAATTATTAAACTTAATATGTATACTAACACTTCCATCTCTTGAATGTATGGAAGCAAGATGCTAAGAAGGTCCAGAATTGCAACTCAAGTGACTTTTGTCAGAGCTGAACAAGTTGTTAATCAAGTTCCAAATGCAGCTGCACCTCAACTTCTGCCCTAACAAAACCAAGTTGCTCCACAAACAGAATTAGATTACTCAACAAAACCAGATTAACCAATTCCCTTAATAGAATCAGTTTTCCAAATAATCAAGGTCCTCAACAATGGAGTACCTGAAGCTAAGAAGCATGAACACTGACACAAACACATACATCAAACATGACACCGACACCGCAACATGACAAAACTAAAAATCATAGGACACCGACACGACTTTTATATATGGAGATTAATTTTTCCTTTTGAAGAATTAAGTTCTGAATACCAACTACATAATTCAAACCCTAATTTAACAGAAAATACTAAATTCAAACTCTAGTTTCTTAAGAAATAGACTAAAGAGTAGTGTTTTCACAAAAAATATAAGAAAAGGAAAAATATAAGAAAATAATTAGGCCCTCAACTGAGTTTTAAAGTAGTTATTTTTTATTTTATTTCCCCCCTGAATTCTAATTCCATTGAAGTAAACACTCAGTCGTGTCCTTCCCATTCTGCACCGTGTCAGAGATGTCAAAGGAGATGAAATTGTCGCAACACTAGAATTTCAGTGTCGAATGCGCATCGTCCAAGTGTCTTGCGCGCTTAAGTGTCACGGACGACTCGGACAGTGGGCACACCGATCTGAATCCACGTCCCTGCTTCTTAGACCTGAAGTCAGCTATTTCTCAAATGCATTCAGGGAATGCTCCAAATGCTAAGTAAATCCTTATACTTTGCTTTTGAAGATTGCTTGTAAACAAATAGTTTGAGTTTGATGATTGAAATGTTTTCATTTGTTTCCTTTGTATGTTAGAGCTAATATGTGATACGCACAAAGTATATTAAGAACGTTTTTAGGATTTCAAGTGAGTTTTCTCATTTGAATTATGTTTTCTCATTTCCATTGACTTTTCTCATTTGTCATTCTGATTTTTCTATGTGAACATATACACTATAGTGCAAGTGCACATGACAATCAAAGATCTTTGCACTTTAGGTATGATCCTAAAGCAAAAGATGGTATAATGTTGCATTCAAAATCTAACAATGTAGTTTACTTTTTTGCTGCACACTAGTTTGTTTTTTTACCGCTTAACACTTGCCTTTGATGCATGCACCATGTATCAAAAATTATTTATTTTGCCTTTGATGTAGTTGTGATTGCATTAAGATAAATGACTTTGTAGTGGAAGTTTATTGTATTTGTATTGATGTGAGTCGTGTCAATTAAAAGTTTCCAGTTTAATGTCTTTATCCTTTAATCTTTTAGCTTATAGTTGTTTGTTATGTTACTGGTCTAAATAAGTTTCAATTTATCTTATTGTGTTTGATATTTTCACAATAAAATATAAAATAAAATACAGCAAGTAATTTATTCCTAGAAAATAAACCATCCGTAAATACAATTTAGCCACACACAAAAAATAGTAAGAAGGCAGTTCAAATCGCCCTAAAATATCAAATAAAGCTACAAATGACCATATGGTTGGCCCAATTGAAGGCAGTTTGGATCTGCTTATAATGATATTGAGAGGCAGTTAAAATCGCCTTGTCCAAACCACCTCTACAGATGGCATCTATTTCAACGGTTGACGAAACCATTGGTATAACCTTTATGGTGAGACATTAGTGAATAATAGCCTAAAAGGAGGGGTGGGTGAATAGGCCACCAAGTGAACTAATTTCTTTTCACAAATAATTACACAAACACTTGATGTGCAATAGGTGATCAAGGAAATAAAGAAAAAGATAACAATTAGAAAAGATTGACAAGGGATTTATAGTGATTTTCTTACAACCAGTAAGGTACATTCACTGCCTAGAGATCACTTATATCTATGATTTCTAACCTTGTTTATGGTTTACCCAAAAATCTAACTTTTTTCAAAGGCTTAAGCTAATGATCCTCCATTGCCATCACCTTGGTTTCCCATGAGTTAGGAAGAATCCTAAAGATCCAAGATCATCTCTTCTTCTGAAGTATCCTTGCGAAGATTAGTAATAACATTCACTAGCTTTTGAAGCCTATATAGTCTCATCACTTCCTATGGAAAAGCGTTCATACTCACTTTTCATTACATTAAGTCTCAATCCTTAATTTGGGAAGTTCCCTCATTAGCAATAACAAGTGAGTCCCAAATATCCTTAGAGGTTTGACACCCACTTATCCTATTGAACTCACAAGAGGATAGACTACAAAATAACATATTCTTGACCTTCTCTTTTGCCATCCTCATTCTCTCATCTCCATCGCTCCACTAGGAATATGGTAGAGACTTGGACGGAATTGATGAAGTGACTTCCTCCATGGGCACTACATATCCACTTTCTATGCAATCCCAAACCTCAAAATCAACAGACCCAATGAAAGCCTTCATCTTAGTCTTCCAATGTAGATAATATCCACCATTGAAGAAATGTAATATGTTGAGTGCATATCCTTTACTAGCCATTCTTAAATCCTTCATTTGAGACGATTAAGTCTTCTCTAAGTGACCTTACTTACTTACTAATTGAAGAATAACCTAGAAAATTAGAGGGGGGGGGGGGGGGGGGGGGGGGTGTTAATAGGTCACAAAGTGAACTAATTTCTTTTCATAGACAATTACACAAACACTTTAAGTGCAATAGGTGATTAAGGCAATAAACTAAACATAAGAGTAATAAAAGTTTGACAAGAGATTTATAGTGGTTCCTTTAGAACCGGTAAGGTATATCCACTACCTAGAGATCACTTATCTATAGGATTTCTAACCTCCACTATGTGGGTTTATGGATCAACCAAAAATCTAGTTTTTTCAAAAGGTTCAATCTAACCCAACCAAGCTTTGTACACTAGACATAAATTTAGCCTATCGCAAATCTAATTCAAAGCTAGATTCAATCTTATGTCTACTTACAAGGAGGACACTACCCTTAACCCAAGAAGAATTATGACTTTTCTTAAACCTTCATTAGTATTGTAAGGAATCTAAATAAGATTTATAGCAATCTATAATCCAACAAATGCAATATAAAGCCTTAAGAAATCACTTACTCAATCAAGTGAAGCAAAGACTCTTGAATAAGATAAAGACCTTTAAAAACTTTAACTTTGCTTGAGATAGTTTTAAAAAGAAGAATACAACATTAGGTTTAGCTTTCTTAAGTTTCCAAAGTGCTGGAAACTTGGTATTTTTAGTCTAGAGTGATTTATGACATTTGAGATATTTTGTGGCTCAAAGGAAATTCAAAATGAGGTAAAAAATAACAAAAGGAGCGTCTGACCGGTCTACTACTCTAGCTAGACCGGTGTACTACTCTAGACCTAGAATCAACCCCAAAGGCTATTTTGAGTCCGTGAGCGGTGCACTGCTCGACACAGGACGGTGGACAGATTAAGCATCAGGGGTAACAATTTACCAAACTGGTGAACCACTGCCTAAACTGCTTGGCCCATACAAATTGGTTTTCTCCCATTTTTTAATATCTAAAAATACACTCTTAAAAATACCATTTTTATGCTATCTTTTTTAGGCTAAAATTAAACTAAAGTTGGACTTTAGATTGAGATATACTTATATAAATAATTCATAGAAATTAACCACTTAAATGATATCTTGAACAATTTCTTCTTTAAGCTTCATAAAATGGACTTCTAGACCTAAAAATAAGCTTATAAAAATTGCGTTAATAATAACTTAATTTGATAATTGTAATCATCAAAACTAGAACTATTTGATAACCCCATAGTTAAACAATTAGAAGGCGGTTTTTGGGCACCTGACCAGACCGCTTGGAAAGGTTATACCGGTAGAAAAAGACACTATTTGGTGTAATGCTTGCTTTTTCTAGCCCTGGTTTTCTATTATATTGTCTAATATTGCGGCTATTATGGACAATTGAGAGTATTTCTCTATTCGTAATATAAGGCACTGAGCCATCTTTCTTAAAAAAAAATATTGATTGATAAGAGTCCGAGATTCGGCGAGTAGGATCGGCCAGAGCGGGGCTGGTCGGGAACACTATTCTGGTTGTCTTGGTCACCTGCAAAGCGCCGGAGGGGGTCTCCAGCGTAAATACTCCGATGCTTAAGTTAGTACGAGTGGTGAAAATAGTAGGGGTTCAGCACATTGTCTTAGGCTTACCCCTTTGTTTTGAATGGTGCGGGTATTTATAGGCGAAGGAAGGGCCTTGCCGACAGGGGGTAGGTGCTACCTCTAGTGACGTTATACAAGGTGACATCACACGAAGTGACGTCATGTGTGACCTGGAATGGGATGACGCCGTGCCAATGTCGTGTGAGATCCCCCCGTTGATGTCGACCATCCCAGAGCTTGTTGCCAGGCTAAGGGCGGCAGGAATAGCACCAGGTCCCTGCGGATATCTATAGTGCTCCGGCCATGTCGCCGGGTGAGAAGGTGGGAATGCCCCTAGAGTCGTGTCAATAGTTATCATAAGCCCAACTGAAAATGAGCCCGAGTGTTTACCAAGGGCTACTGCCTCGTCTTCAGTCTTGTCTCTTTGGTGGTTCCTGCATTAATGAGGGCTCGAAAATTGAAAAATATGCCTTTTTCAGAACATCTCCTTTATGAGTCTATAAATAGGCATTTTCTTTGAGTTGGTCTCCTACACTTGTTTTCACGATTCTTTCCACCTCTCCTTATTCGATGGACGAAGTTACCAAGAACTTTCTGCTCTCTAAGGCCCATACTCTGAAGAATCTGACTCAATTAGACATTGATTTTCTGGGGTCGATAAACACCAAGACTTCTGAAGATATTTTGGAGCTCCAGGGGATGCTGACCCCGCTGCAGGCTAGGCAGAACGCTGTCTTCATGGAGGAATTTAGCCCTGTGGAGAAGGCAGTGAAGCTGTCTGTGGCTGTCTCTCAAATTCAGTTGCTTATCGTTATGCTGCAGCACAGGAAGGACTTGCTAGGATGCTGCTTGAAGGGCATGAGGGCCTGTTCTTCTGAACTGACCTCTCTTGCAGATGCCCTGAGGGAGATTCCTTTCATGGAGTGGGAGGATGATCACGCTGGGTCAAATGCTTGACCAACGGTGGGGACCCTCCTGTTGTGTCTCTTTATGTTTCCTTTGGTGTGATCTTTGTGTATTCCCGGGCCGTTAGACCCTTAATAAAAAATGGTTTCCTTGTTATACTGCCACGCTGTTGACGTTTTTCCTCCTTGTATGGTATCTTGTTCAAAAAATAACCTCTGTATACGCTAAAAGTGGGTTTTGTGTCCCCTGCGATCCCGCACCCTTTCTTTTACTTGACCGGTACATAATAATGAATTTCTCTCCCACCCGCTCCCGAATTTATTTCGCGCCATTTCTTCAGTGTTAACTGATTGAGCAGTGATCTCGGCGCCTTTTGGTTGGCGCAGACTTTCAACAGTTGTAGTTGTGAAATCGGATCTTTTCCCCCTATGGACATTGCTCCTGAATGTATTAATTATTCTTGGAAACACGCGAAAAGGTAGGGGCGCCTCCCTGCTCTGGATATATAATGGGGTTCTTCTCTCTTTTTCCTATTCATCCTTCTTCTTTGTTACTGTTGATATCTTTATGGTTGATTCTCATTTCTTGTATGCTGCTGCTCGTGACTCTCCACCGACTCCTCCGACTTCACCAGACTCAGACCATCCTCCTTCGTCGCCCCCATGGAGGCTTACCAAATGCAGGGGTCACAAGAATCCGAAGAAAATGAAGAAGAAGATCTTTGAATCTTTCTTTGCCGGTTATGAGCCTCACTACTTCGCGCTACAGAAGGGTGATGAAGTGCCACCGTCTGTCTCTCATTCTCCTTTTACTCAGAATGCCGGTTCGAGGTCAACAACATCTACTATCGGGGGGGGGGGGGGGGGGGGGTTCTCATGTCCCCCCAGTAGAGGGGGTTGCTCCCGTGACAAACCCTTTGCCTAAGCTTGCCGAGCCTTTCTCTTCCTATAATAGTGGGTTACCGTCGTCCCCGGAGAACTACGATTACTGCTATGACATGGACTGGGCTAATGAGGATTGACGTAGGCATGTTGTGTTTATTGCAGATGTCGCTGGCTCTTTGAATAAATAAAAATAATATTTTGCTTTTCTCTTCTTTACTTCTGTGTTGTGTCATCCCAAGGAGTAACTGACGCTGACCAGCCAGTTATCGCTTCACACAACCATCTTTTTTAACTTCTTGCAGTTCACAATCCTTCCTTTACAAGGTTCGAGGCGGGTGCCTGATTTTAAGTTTCCTGTCAGAATCTTTCCACGTGTCGCTTTTATTTTACACGTGTCTTGCTGTGATGGGTTGCCTGGTCGTCTGGTCTCTAGTCATCTCTCTTAAAAGGAAATCCGTTCCTTCTTTCTACTCTTTTGCTTTTCTTTTAAATTTCACATCTCTCTTCGCTTTCTCACTCGCTCCGAGGAAATTCTCTCGTTCGTACCCAGACGATCCGCCTATTAGTTTCGCTCCTCTCCTTCTTTTTCAAGGTATTCTGCTCGATCTTGCTTTGATTTTCCTTTTGCTACTTACCTGTCATACCTCGCACAAGATCTCAATCCGGCTCTCTGGTTATCCCCGGGGCAGCCCCTCGAGATCCTGAAATCGATAACACCCCTAGCATCTTTACTTGCCCCACTGTTCTGCATCTCGAATTAGAAAGCAATTGTATTACTTTCCCCAAGGATTACAGTACTTTGATTCCAACTAGCATTATGAGGCTCCATGATAGGCTTTGGGGGACTCGTAGGATGCTTTATTTTAAGATGTTTTAATATGGGTTCCGCCTCCCTGTTCATACCACACTAGAGAACGTACTGCGTGAGTATGGGCTTAACCCTGCGCAGATCACCCCTTCCTCGTGGAGTGGTATCTACGCTTTCCTTCGCGCTTGCGAGTTGAAAGATATTCTCATTCCCTCTGTCACTTTATTCCACAAGTTTTTGACCCTAGTCTGTCGCAACGGATTAGTTGACATTACCCCAAGGTGGGGTGATGCCTTAGTCGGGTCTTTTTGGTAAAGATTTCAAGGTTTTGAGGAGAGCGTCGAAGACTGGAAGAGCGGTTTCTTCATTGTCGAATTACCCTCTCGTCTGTGGCACTCTAGTTTCAATCTGGGTGTTGTTGATTGGGTGAAGCCAGTAGTTCTGTCTAGGGAAGAGTTAGGCCAGGCCAACACCTTGTTGGAGATGGAGCCGTCCTTCCAGATCCAGAATTTTGCCTTGTATAGACCTTTGTCTAAGTGTACCATAGGTGAGTTTTTGGGCTTTGTCATTATTTTACTTGTCCCTTGTTTACTAACGTAGCTTCTCACAGGGAATATTGTCACTCGTCCGCTTTCAGAGGGTGTCGTTCCTCCAAAGATTATACCGTCTCCAGCGGTAACTCCTTCTACTTCTACTGGGACTCAAGTTGACCGTTGTGTGCCCATAAAGAAAAGGGCTCCGAGCGCCGCTCTTTCAGGGGAGCGTGGTACTTCTACCCGTACTTCTCGCTTCGTGGAGAATTGGTTGCCGACTCGGAAGAGTAGGTCCAGCTCTGGCTCACCAATAATTGAGACGAAGATTTTTTCCTACGGGGCCGAAGATATGGAGGACATGGATACAGAACTGAGTCTCCGCCCAGCCTCCCTAGCTCAGCGGAAGAGGCTGAGGGAGGAGAGCGAGACCCGGGTGGCGAAGATTGTTGCCCGGCCTGCAACAGCTCCAGCGACAATCCCTGTCATTCCTCGCGTTGCCACTTCACCTGGTGTCACTGGAGAGGTTGCCGCGCCACAGGCGACACTTCCTCGATTCCGAGGTCGTCTCCTCCTAACGGGGTTTCCGCAGCTGTAATGGTAGCACCACCGGTGGTAGACTCCACTCCTGTCGTGGAGCCTCCTAACTCACCCATTGGTTCTTGTATCCCTGACGTGGTGGCACCAGTTCAGGGTATGACTGGTTCTTCTTGTTTTCCAACAAAGTCTCCTCGTCCGTTATTCCTTACTTCTATTCGAGATGCCAGCGGTTCGATCGGTAGTTCTGACCCTTCCTTTATTGCTGATCTCTCCCTTGACGGGCCCCGAGGGGCTCCTTCCCACCAACTGGATTTGTCAAAGTTTGGGACTGACAGATTTCGAGCCTTAGGTGTATCAGACCCCTTGTCGCGAGACCAGCCCACAGCTATCTTGGCATGCGAGATGTTCCGCGTTCCTGAGGATGAGAACAGGTTGTTGCAGCTTCCTCCTCATGTTCAGCGTACACGCGTTATGAATAATTATCTTGCCATCTTCCGGGAACTTCATTACTTTATCAAGGCCCACGGTGACCAATTTTGAGATCCGGCTGGGTCAAGAGTGGAGCCCGACAGTGCCTTGGCTAAGGTAGAAGAGCTGACGCGGCTCCAGAAACGTACCCAGGCCGAACTGCGCGAGTGCCGTGCTGACCTTGCCCGAGAGAGGTCTAGAGGAAAAGCCAAGGTTGAAGCTTTGGAGGCTGAGTTGGTAGCTGCCGTGAAAAAGAATTCTCTTCTTCACGAAGAGATATCGTCTCGCGATGCTGATTTGACAAGGGCTTCGTCGAAGGTAACTTGGTGAAAGAAGAAGGTCGTACGGGCCTTTACCGCTGGGTTCGCGGATCAGTGCCATGGTAGGGCTTTTGATCCTGCTCAGATTGCCGAGTATGCCTCCGCGAAAATGAAAGAGATTGATGAGAGCCAAGAAGGCTTCTTTTCCTCCGAAGAGGAGTGATGAGGTGACACCATTGAAGGCCCGTTCGATGTCGATTGACTAAGATGTCGCTTCACTATCTATTGTTACTATTTTTTTCAATTTGAACTTTGATATCGCCTCTTTGCTTTGTAATAACTAATAGATCTTGTATACTTGGCCGAATAACACACGTACCTTTTGTGGCGTCTCCTCTTACGTTGGACCTGGTTCCACTTTTCAGAGCATTTAATGCTCTGGACTCTTTTGTTGATGCAAAAGAGACAGTCATGATGTTCTAGGTACACGTGTCCGCAGGTGGGAACACTAGGGGAATGGTGAGGCCGAAAATGTCTTCTCACCCGCCTGGGACTGTACTCATTTCCCTCGTCTATTATTTTTGACACGTCACACGCGATGATCGTTTGAACTGTCATTTCGCTTGGGCCTTAGGGTTATTATTTTTCATCTTTTGCTGCTTCTTTCCTTCTCTAGAAAAAAGAACACAATTTTTCTTCCTGTTTTTTGATCTGCCACCGCATGAGCGCCCCGACCTTCTTTCTCAAAAAGGTATCTTCTGCTCTACTTCTTATTTTAGCTTTATTCATGGCTCGCACTCGCTGCCATTCTCAACCCCAACCCGCTGGGGAGAGAGACATTGAGAACATAGCCTCTACCATTACTTCTTCCGCCGTTCTTCAACGACGGTTGCATAGTTACAATGCCAACCTTGATCACTTAGATGGATATTCTACTGAAGTTGCCCCTAGGTCGCTTCGTCTCAATAGCGAGCTACCTGGCAACCGTAGGATTCTTTATGCCAAAATGTTCAACTATGATTTTCGACTTCCTCTAGATCCCCTAGTTGCAGAACTATTCTCTGAGTTTGATTTGAATGCTGCCCAGCTAAGCCCAAATGCTTACTATGGCATTTATGCCTTTATAGCTCTTTGCAGATACGTAGGGATTGAATCTCCCTCTCTACTGCTGCTTCGATCTCTATTTCAATTGTATAATCATAGTAATGGCGTCATAGCAATATCACCTCGCTATAACAATGACTCATTGAAACCCTTTACTTGGAAGTTACTACATCTTGAGTCCTCTGTTGACGCATGGAAAAAGGGGTTTTTCATCGTCACCTTGCCTAAGCCTTTGTGGCGGAGTGGGTTCAATCTGAGCATTAGGGATGGCGCCTGGGGTGGGAGGCCGCTCTTAGGACCACTTGAGCAAGCCTGGTTGGACAAACTGCTCAATCTGACAGGGGTTCCTGGTGTTCATTCTCGCGAGCTCGCGTGCAAGGACGACATCCGGGGCTGCTTCAAAAGTGAGCACCCTCTATTTCGTTCGCTATTCCCTGTCGGTACTAACTCTGAGATTTTTCTCTTATGCATGCAGATCCTCCAGCCGGTTGGAAACCTGAGTGTGTCAAGAAACGAGAGAAAAGAGCTCAGCGGAGGAGGGAAAAAGAGGCTCTTGCCGCTGGTGCCACTGCTAACGTTGCGCACCCGTCTACTTCTGCGCCTGAGTCTTCTTCTCGTCCTCATGCGGAGGTTACTGCTACTTCGGCCACTGAGCCAATTTCCTCCCCAAGTGTGGATCCTACTCAAGCGTCCTCTTCTAGACCTCCAATTGCCAAGAGGAGGAGAAGGACTATCCGTATTCGCGTTATCGCTCCTGCTCGTCCTTCTACTCCGGTCCCCGAGGTTGTTCTTGTGAGTTCTTCTCAATTTATTTATTCCACTTACTTATCTCCTTATCCTCTCCATTTTTCTTCGCAGGATACCGCTGCTATTTCTTCTACTGCTCCTTCCCGTGACGGTATGGACTTGACACATATTCTTGGTCCTAAGAGGTCGTGCCTTGGTGGGGATGCCCCTTCATCAGATGGTCCTGTCGTCGATCAGGAAGGGCAAGGAGGTGTAGTTGGTATTGGCTCCCCTAGGCGATCAAGCCTTTGAGCTATCGGGGAACAGGGTTGCTTCCGCGCCATTTCCTCAATTTTCTTCTTCTTTCGGTGCGTCACTTCCTCCTACTAGCCATCCACTGAGCTTCATAGGCAACCTGTCGGAGAGTGACTTTCCATCTTTCCAGGCCGATGGCTTTGGTCTCAACATAGGAACGTCCTCTCGTTCCCCTCCGTCTCCTCCTAATGTCTTCTTTGTCCCTGCGGCTGCTCCGACAATCTCTCCTTCCCTTGCGGCCGTCGAGACTCCCTGTTTGGTGGCTGATTTAAGCATAGTGACTTCTGCCGAGCCCGTCACACACCAGGTTGACTTGAGTAATATTCGCCGAAGCGGGTTCCCAGCGCTGGGGGGTGACAGTTCTTTAGTGACATCTACTTACCTAGCCTCGCATATGTTTTCGGTTGAGGAGGAGGAGCGAGCTTTCCTTTCTCATGCCAACGGGGACCGATTGCAGCGGATACGTACTCAACTATTCTCTGCTCTTCAAGACTTCCACTATTGGTCGAAAGATGTGACGAAGCAAGTGGGCTCCCTTAGCTCTTCCTCCGAGGAGTGGCACAACACTAATCGCCATCTTCTGGAGGAAATTAACAGGAACTAGGAGGAGCTTGGTAGGAACCGAGAAGAAATGAGGGAGTCTGTAGAAGAGCAGCGGAATCTGGAGGCCAGCTTAGTGGCTATGAAAAAAGAGTTAGAGGAGGCTAGAAGGCGTGAAGCCGCCAAGGATGCCGACCTGCAAGCAGAGCGGGATTGGAGTGCCGCGCTTGAGAAGGAGACGGCAGACAAATGTAAGTGGTTCTTGGAGCAGACCGCGAGCATCATGGCTGACTGTTTTATTGAGCGCTATAGCCGAGACAAGTTTGATGCCGGTGCTATCATTCACCTCTTCAAGGACAAGTCAGGAGGCCTTACAGAGGATGGCTACTATCAGGCGAAGAGGCCACAGGGGAGTGAGAAGGATAGCAGCTTGCCAGGGTTATAGGTTTTCTTATTTTTCTTTTCGTATGCTGGGTGTCCTCCCCTTTTTGCTCTTTTTTGTGCTTCAAGGCTTCTGCTTGTGCCAGTCTCCATTCTTGTACGAACAGCACATATATTCCAGTTGTAGTTTTCCTTTATCAATGGTCTTTTTTACTTGTGACGCCGATATTGACAGAGTGATGTCGAACGTGCATTCGAACCTTCTTCGCAGGTCATGACATGTAGTGTTCAAAGTGATGTCGCACTTTTCTCCTTTTTGTGAGGGCTGGTCTGGTCAAACATAGATGACGTTCCAAGGCATTCCCTTCTCAAACTTAGGGTGTTGCCGCGTACTCTCGAAGCTCGCTTGGCGCAATCCCACCAAGATGTCGCTCGTGTCACGTACTCATCCAGCCATCTTCACCGGGTTTGTTCCTTCCGGTTACTCGCTGGGGTATCATGACTCCTTATATTTCCTCAATTGGCCGGGAAGTGCCTCATCTCAGTGAACCGCCTAATCAAGGCCGGCCATCACGAGGGTAGGATTTTCACTTCTCAGCGTTGTCACCTCACACCTCGAAGCGTGCCTCATCTTAACGATGTGCCTGTGTTAGCGCCACCATCGTAAGGGTAGGATTTTCACTTTCGGGGTGGAGTTATTATCTTCCCTGGGGTCGTGCCTCATCTTAGTGATCAACCGCCTATGTGAGCACGAGTTGTCACAAGGGTAGGATTTTCACTCCCAAGGGAGTTGGGGTGTGCCTCGTCCCGGTATACCGTCTATGTGAGCACGGATATCCCAGGGTAGGACTTTTCAATCCCGACAGTGCTGGAGTGTATCTCATCTTAGTGAGCCGCCTGATCAAGGCCGGCCTCACAAGGATAGAATTTTCACTTCCAGCACCATATATTTCCAGGTTCGCCGGGGCGTGCCTCGTCTTAGTAGCCCGTCTGTGTTAGCCCGGTCTGCCACAAGGTTAGGACTTTTCACTCCCGACACCCTTTCTTCCGTTATCTGCACACCACAGACAACCAAAAAAGAACACAAGAGATATCTCCAAAATAGTTGTTAGAGCATGTGCCACGGCATGTCAAATTCTAGAATGATATAACTTCAGGCGAGCAATATTCCAAGAGTTAGGTAAGGGGGTTCCGTCAAGTGTTTATAGGTGATATGCCCCCTTCCCGATAACGCGGGTGATGCGGTATGGGCCCTCCCAATTTGAGCTGAGTTTCCACATCCGTTGGCCAGCAGCTCGCTTGTCCCTGAGCACCAAGTCTCCCGTTTTGAGCAGCCGCTCCTTAACATATCTGTTGTGATACCGCGCCATTTTCATTTTATAGTGCATTGTTTTCAGGAGGGCTTCCTCATGTAGCTCAGGCAACGCGTAGAGATTAGCTCGTAACCTTTCTTCGTTTAGCTCTTCCTTGAAGTATTCGACCCTTAGACTTAGGGTGCCGATTTCCACAGGCGTGATAGCCTCGGTGCCAAAGCCATCGCAAAGGGCGTTTCCCCTGTGCTAGTTTTAACAGTCATGCGGTAGGCCCACATCACATAGGGTAGTTCGTCTGCCCATTTCTTTTTTGAGACCTCTAAATTTTTCTTGATGCCGCTCAAGATGCTTCGGTTGGTTACCTCTGCCTGGCCGTTAGTCTGGGGATGCGCTACGGAGGAAAACCTTTGTTCAATCTGGAATTCCTCGCATTGTTCCTTGAAGAAGTTGCTGGTAAATTGCGTCCCGTTGTCGCTGACCAGCACACGAGGTACCCCGAACTGCATGATAACTTGGCACTTAAAGAAGCGCCATACTTTGTCAGTCGTAATGTTGGCTACCGCCTCTGCTTCTGCCCATTTCGTGAAGTAGTCCACGGCCACAATTACGAATTTCAGTTGGGATCTTGCCTTAGGAAAATGGCCTAAAATGTCGATTCCCCATTTAGCGAAAGGGCAAGGGGCCACGATTTGAGAGATTTCTGTGGTAGGTCGCCGGGGGATTTTAGTAAACTCTTGGCATTTGTGACATGTTTGCACGAAGTTGTTACAATCCCTATGGATGGTAGGCCAGTAAAATCCTGACTGAAATACTTATGCGGCCATAGTGCTGCCCGATACGTGCATACCACAGATCCCTTCATGAATTTCTCTCAGGGTGTGGAGGCCTTCCTGTTCGGTTATGCATTTTGCCACTGGGTGGGAGAAACATCTCCAAATTAGCTCCCCATCATAATAAGTGCGTCTTGCCGCTTGTTTCAACACTTTTTTCCTTTCTGCGTTATCGCTCGGCAACTCGTCGTGCTTTAGGAATTTGACCACAGGGATTCTCCAGTCCTTTTCAATTTCTTCTACACACAGCGACAACTGCTCCTCCATGAAGGACGACACTGATATTTCCTCATAATACACGTCCTCTGGTATAGTCACCTCCTGATTGGCTGCCGTTTTGGCAAGGTTGTCTGCCTCGGCATTGTCCTCTCGGGGGATGTGTTCAAAAGTGACGTGAATGTCGCTTTGTTCTATTTCCATCAATTCTTATTTTACTTTCGAGAGGTACTGCACCATGATGGGCTCTCTGGCTTGGGAGTGTCCCAAGACTTGGTCTATCACTAGTTTGGAGTCGCCACGTATTTTCAGTCATGGGACTCCTGCCGTCGCGTCACGCTCGGCTTTGGTGGAAAGATTTCTTCCTCTCCTGAGCCCGGCTAATAACGCTTCATACTCTGCTGCATTATTAGATAGTGGTTGCAGGATTCTGATGGCAGGTTTCTACGTTTTTTTCGATTTGCCTCTCGAACACTTTGTTTGCCATGCGCTGAAAAGTTGCCCCAGCATTCTTCAATCTGAACGGCATAGCCATGTAACAATAGGTAGCCTTTGGGGTTATGAATGCCGTTTTTTCTTCGTCCTCTTTGGCCATGGGGATCTTATGGTATCCGGAGTTGGCATCCAAAGAACTCAAGTATGCGTATCCAGCAGTTTGATTGACTAACTGATCAATTCTAGGGAGCAGATAACAGTCCTTGGGGCAGGCGTCATTTAGGTCAGTGAAATCGATGCACATGCGCCAGTCTCCGTTGGGCTTCGGAACTAGGACGGGGTTGGCCAGCTAAGTGGGGTATTGAACCTCTCGAATGAATCCCGCATCAAGGAGTTTTGTTACCTCCTTGTCAATAGCCATTGTCTTCTCAGCGGAAAATGCTCGCCGCTTCTGTTGAACTGGCGTGGAACGCGGATTGACATTAAGTCCATGTTCTGCTACCTCCCTGGAGATGCCAGGCATGTCCGCTAGTTTCCAGACGAACTCTCCCCTACACTTGTTCAACAGTCGGGCTAGTTGTGCACTCTCCTCCGGGGTTAACTTTTCACTGACCAAGAAACTTGCCTCATTATTACCGTTGACGGGGACGGGCACCATCGTATCTACCGGTTGGGTGCGCCTTTCATCCCTTTGCTCGTAGGGATCTGCCGCCACACATACGTACTAGTCACAACTTTTCTGAGTCATGAGCAAATAGCACTTGGCGGCTAGCTTTTGGTCACCCTTGATTGACACCACTCCTTCCCAAGAGGGATATTTTATCCTGAGGTATTTTTGAGATATTGTTGCCCCGAAGCGATTGAGAAATGGCCGCCCTAGAATGGCGTTATAAGGTAGAATGAGGTCTATGACCAAGAACAACAACTCTTCTGATCGCTTGGACGTGTCTTCTTTAAAGTACACAGGCAGCACTGTGACTCCAGCTACAGGTATAGGAACACCGTCCACTCCAATGATTGGTTTCTTGCAGGGTGCCAATTCATCGGCAGGGCGCTTCATGAGGTTATACGCTTCCAGTGAAAATAGATTTACTGCGCTGCCGTTATCAATGAGGGTTCTTCGAACCCCATGGTTACCGATG
This sequence comes from Viola odorata, assembly GCA_963691705.1. Classification (NCBI taxonomy): domain Eukaryota; kingdom Viridiplantae; phylum Streptophyta; class Magnoliopsida; order Malpighiales; family Violaceae; genus Viola; species Viola odorata. Next base: position 20,537,055 of record OY829543.1, read on the forward strand.
ACGGGCGTGACTACCAACACGTCGTTGTGGGGAAATACGACACCCCTTTTATCTTCTTCTGAGAAGGATAGCACCATCCTATCTAGCATATCTATCGCTTCCTTTTTCGCGGGCTGGCTTTCTCATTTCCGCTTCTCTCCAGCATCGGGTGTCGCTTGGGTGGACTCGCCGATGTATGATGTGCCACCGGCAATGATGTTGATGATGGGAATATCTCCGTCATGAATCGTTAACACTTCTTTCCCCCTTCCACCAGAGGTCCCGCTGCTTCCAGGGGGGGAGGAGGCACTTGTTGGTTGCCTGACGCCCTACGCGTGGGGTTGCCTCTTGCTTCTTCTCTTGCTCTGGTGGCGAATTCTCCGAGGTAACCTTCTTTTAACAAACGCTCTATCTCTAACTTCAATTCTCTACATACGTCGGTGGAGTGTCCTCTAGCCTTGTGGAATTTGCAGAAAGCATTTGCCCTTCCTCCCATGACCACTCCCGGTTTCATTGGGGCTGGATAACGGATTGGCAGGTTCCGCTGCTGAATAATTGCTAAGATCTCCACCCGCAAAAGTATAAGGGAGGGAAGATCAGGGTCGTAGATTCGACCCTTAAGTGGGTCCGCTTGTCGCTGAGCATTCGAGCTACCAGTTCTTCCTCTAGAAAAGTTACCTTTCTATCGATTCGATGCCTTGGGGATGTGATCTTTCCGCTGGGCGTATTCATCACTAGGATGAGTGTCGTGGGTCGTACTGGCCTGAGTAGCGGGGACGGGGGGCGCGCTCCGCGGTATGTTTCGCATTCTATCTCTGTATTCCTCCTCTTCCATTCTCGCATAGTTGTGAGCCTTCAGCCTTAACGCATCTAAGGTTACCGGGGGGTCCACCATTAACGTGTCCCTCAACTTTTCGTAGCCACAGTTCCGCTTCAAGGCTTCTATGTCAAAATCAATAGTAATACCTGCTGTCAACAAAATTTCCATGTCAAAACGACCGAGATAGCCTTTTAAAGATTCTTCTGGCTTCCTGTGTATGTCGAACAAGGTTGCGGCAGACTTCTGGATGGGCATAGCTGTGCTGAAGCGACTCTTAAATTTAGCCTCTAGCTGTAAGAAATTATCGATCGATCGGGCAGGGAGTCCTTCAAACTAGAGGCGGGCTACCCCTGACAATGTCATGACGAATATTTGACACAATGCCGCGTCGCTGTGCGTCTAGAATTGCATAAAATCTTTCACCTTGTTGAGGTGGGAGATGGGATCTTTAGTGCCGTCGTACGACTCTATAGGGAGCTTAACGTGTCGGCTGACCCTATGGCATCTTATACGATGGCTGAACGGATGACCTGAGGTGTCGTCTAGGATTTCGCGGTCATGATGAGGCGGAGAAACTTCAAAGCGGCGTCTGTGCCCTTGCGGCTCGGGGGTACGTTGTTGCCTAGGGGATCGACTGCGACTCCTAGGTGAACGGGTTCGATGTCTTCTACTGCTCGATCTTTCACTTCGCTCAAGAGACATTTCTCTATCGGCCTCCTCTCTCCTACCGCCCCAACATTCTCTATAGTCATCCTGCTGTTGTTCTACTTGGGAGATGGGAACTCGCGGCGCTTGCGGTATGTAAGGCTCTACCCGTCCGTCGGCTAGTTGTACAAAGTTGAATGGCGTACTCGACGCAGGTAAAGTTGGAGGAATGCTCACATGCCGCCGAGGCGACATCGGTCGATCGGTAACGATAGACGGGATGAAAACAAACTGAGAAGGCATGCCCGATCTAGGAACACTGGAAGTAAATCCTGCTGCTAGCTCAGTTAAGTAATCTAGCTGAGCACAAAGGGCCGAGATTGAACTTGCCAAAGGATTGTTTGCACCATCCATTCCGGAACCTGCAGGAGGGGGAGTGGAATGACTAGATCCGGCCACCTGAGAAAATGGGGCACCCATTTGGGAAGGTGACATGTTTCCTGTCAGTCCAAAAAGGAGGTCTGTCTGCGCCGAGAGAGCTCCATGCGATGTGGTGAAGATACTAAACGAAGACGTAGGAAAAAGTTCCCTGCGAATGTGGGTACTGCGAGAGTGAGGGGGTGTAGATTCTGAATCTGAGGCCATGATCCTTCAATTCCCAGAAAGAACAGAGCTTGGTTATCAAGGAAGCTCACTTAATTAACCAAGACTCTCAACGTGATAAGAGTCCGAGATTCGTCGAGTAGGATCGACCAAAGCGAGGCTGGTCGAGAACACTATTCCGGTTGTCTTGGTCACCTGCAAAGCGCCGGAGGGGGTCTCCGGCGTAAACACTCCAATGCTTAAGTTAGTACGAGTGGTGAAAATAGTAGGGGTTCAGCACACTGTCTTAGGCTTACCCCTTTGTTTTGAATGGTGGGGGTATTTATAGGCGAAGGAAGGGCCTTGCCGACAGGGGGTAGGTGCTACCTCTAGTAGATGTCGCTCGGGTGCTAGGGAGTGACGTTATACAAGGTGACGTCACACGGAGTGACGTCATGTGTGACCTGGGATGGGATGACGCCGTACCGATGTCGTGTGAGATCCCCCCTGTTGCTGTCGACCATCCCAGAACTTGCTGCCAGGCTAGGGGCGGCAGGAACAGCACCAGGTCCCTGCGGATATCTACAGTTCTCCGGTCATGTAGCCGGGTGAGAAGGCGGGAATGCACCTAGAGTCGTATCAATAGTTATCATTGATTGGTGTGCTACTTAGAAAAATAGTTTAAACTCAATTTTAAGATATGCGGAATCGTGTAGAAAATTTAACCAATGTGTTTATCTTAAAAAGATTATGAACTAATGGATGATGAGTACTTAGGATTAGAATCCAACTTTTATGATTTCAAATTTTCTAATTTATAATTTTGAAAGTTGTAATAATAAATGACTATGCTTCTCATATATTTAGAATATTTTTTTGAACAATGTACATGTAAAAATCTAAACACCAAATCTTTGATTTAACATTTCCTAATTAGTAATTTTGTAAGTTGTAACAACGAATAACTATGCTTTTGATGTATTTTAGAAACTTTTCTTTTTTGGTGAACAATACATGTAAAAATAATGTCCTAGTTAAATATTACTTTAAATTTTTTATTAGTAAGGACAACGCTTCTAAGGACAAGGATTCTTAATTCACCATCAACTACCTTTGAGTTACGTAGGCTTTCTATCTCCTTTCGTTCAATTCTACTAGATATGTCAGTCGAAGTCGATTCAGCTGAGCCCACGAATCTAATGCACACTAGCTCGAGTTTAGGCAAAGAAAAAGAAACTGTGGAGATTCACTCCTCTACTTATTGTTCATTTTCAACAGCATCCTCATACAATGGAATCACAACACTAACAATAAAATTTATTTGTTTTACAAAAACAAGAGATTTCACCAAAAAAACAAAAAAATAAAACCAAGAGTTACTCACTCTCTCCTTTCCACATACGATATCAAATGTTGATGTTGCAAATGCTACTTGTCAAGAATACTATCGAAAAAGTTTATTGTTTTATGTTAGGAGGAAAGTTGTATGTTTTTATAAACCAAGATTTGAGAAATTACATAGGGAGATTAATTCCATCAATAGCTGATAAACATTAACTAATACTGATTTATAATATATATGAAAGCTAAAGTTTAGAGAATATATTATTGTGGTAATGTTATGTAATCAGTTAAGCAACTTTACTTGATGCCACTCTATATTGTTTTTTTTCTTAATAATTGTTAAAAGACAATTAATGTTACTATCATTGACAGAATATAAACATATTTAGAATATAAATAACTAGAATTTAAAGATTTATAGCATTAAAATATGGAATATAATAAATTAGAATGTAAAAAGGTAATTAAAAATTTTATAATACAATAAAAAATAGCAATCAAGGAAATAAAAAAAAGGAAAGAAGAGAACATACGATAAAATAATAAAATAATTAAAAATATGGGACAAAACTATATATTACTACTAAAGTCATGCTACAAGAATTTGTATTTTTTTTGTTTAAAAAATAAATTGGCATATATATGCTTAGAGATATTTAAAGGGTTAGATGATTATTTTTTAATAGCTTAACAATGTGTAGAAATAATAGGTAAAAGATAAAGCTAAAGTGAAAAATGAAAGAACTAGAAAAAAAATAAGAAATGAGAAAATGTTAGACAAAATATAATAATAAATGAACAGTGAAAATGAGAAAACTAAACGGAGAGAAGTGACCCATACTATATTGTTGGAAAAAAATATATTTACAACTAAAGTCATGTTGCAAGAAAAAATTGTAATAAAATTGTTATATAAATGGATAGTGATGTTGAAAGAGTTAAACAGTTAAATTTTTTAAATGAGGTAATTAAATAATTTTAATTTAACTCAACTATATGTTAAATAATAGTTAAAAGAAAAAGAAAAAAGTGATAAGTAAAGAGATAAAATAAGAAGAAAAATGAGAAAATGACTACTCCATCTGTACATATTACTTGTCTTTTTTTATCATTCACTAATACCAAGAAAGTAATTAAGATGTTAATCTTTGACATATATATCCTCATAATCCTCCCAATTAATCTGCATATTCCATATTAGAATTGCTGATTAGAATTATATTAATAAGTGATTGAGTAAAATTATACTAAGACTTACCTAAGAAATAGAAAAACGACTAGTAACTTAAACAAGGAGAAAATGCCTAAAGCAACCGGTAATATGAAAAGAAGGGAGTAAATAAATTAAAAATAAATAAAAAATAAACCTAGAAGGGGATCACACCAGGCAATAGAAACAATATACTTTAATTAGTAAAAAATATATAATTATTGAAAGAAAAGAAGTAAAGATTTATATTACTACTAAAGTTTTATTGCAAAAAAAAATTGAAAAAAGATTGTTAAATAAATTATGAAATGATATTTAAAAGAGCTAGATAACTAATTTATTTAAAATGAACTGATTGATGTTTTGTTAATATAATTCAACTACATACATACATAACATGTAAAAGAGAAATATAAAGTAAAACATCTACTAAAGTTATGTGCTAATATGAATTTAAGTATGAATGTCATTAGAGTACGAAGGATTATAATTTAAAGAGTTATAACATTAAAACATATGATGAGTTGGAATGTAAAAAAATAATAATTTAAAATTAAAATGCAGAAAAAAAAATATATATAGTCATGATGGAAAAACAATTTGTATTTAAAAATAAATAAAAATTAAGAGTTATATAAATGATTAAAAATATTTAAAGCTTTATATAACTATTTTTTTATAATTAAGGTAGTGAAATATTTTTTATTATAGATAACTATTTGTATAAATAATAGATAAAAGTGAAAGAAAGAAAGTAAAAAATGGAAGAAACGTTAAAAAGATATTCCCTCTGGTGCAAAACAAATGACGTTTACTATTCATGCGTGCATCTCAAGGAGGCCGGATGACTCACTATTTGACCCCAAAAATTTGCGTAATTTTTTTCGAACGTACGTAAAGGATTAACGTACGTTCGAAAAAAAGTACGAAATTTTTTGGGGTCAAATAGTGAGTTATCCGGCCTCCTTGAGATGCATGTCCAAATAGTAAATGTCATTTGTTTTGCACCGGAGGGAGTAGAAGACGTGAGACAAATATAATACGACTGAATAATACTTTCTGAGGAATGCAGCAACTTATTGTATCGCCGAGTTCCACAGTAGACAACCTGAAGACACAAAAGGATCCATAGCCAATGCAGACGGAGCTTCCTTTGGTGCGCATGAAGGTTGATTGATAGAATTAAATTCGCGTTCTGGTTCGATCATAGCTTTCAGCTCTGCTACTTGCTCTGTCAGTTGTTCAGGGCTCATCTGCAGAGAACAAATCAATCAAGCAATCAATCAAAGAAGGTATTTTGTCAATAAATGTTAATCACTTTCTTTACCTTTGACCACCAGTCGTCCACTGAATCATCCGCCAACAGAGAATTCCAGTAACTGGAACTATTTTTGACAGCGATTGATATATCATTTTCCTTGTTAGAAGGTATTTTTACCGTTGCAGGAGAAATCTGATTACCTTCTATGCAGTGAGATATATCATAGTAATTGTCTTGATTTTAATCTCCAAAATCAAATGTCTTGGGGCTACATGGTTCACCTTTATCATAGGGTGATCCAATAATAAAATAAGGATTGACAGTAGGGGTGTCAAAATGGGTTTGCGGGCAGGACCCGACCTGGACCCGGCTAGACCCGAAGACACCGAGTCGGGACTAGACCCGGTTCTGACTAAAAACGGGACCAATTTCTAATCCCAGTCCCGACCCGGTGGGTCTGGTCCGGGTCCAGGACCAGACCTGGACTCGGCTTCCTTTCCTCTCTTTTTCTTCTTGCCCAACCCTCTCTTTCTTACCTTCTCTCTCATTTGCGGAGAACAAATCAATCAACCAATCAATCAAAGAAGGTATTTTGTCAATAAATATTAATCACTTTCTTTACCTTTGACTACCAATCGTCCACTGAATCATCCGCCAGCAGAGAATTCCAGTAACTTGAACTATTTTCAACAGCGATTGATATATCATTTTCCTTGTTAGGAGAAATCTAATCACCTTCTATGCGGTGAGATATATCATAGTAATCGTCTTGATTTTAATCTCCAAAATCAAATGTCTTAGGGCTACATGGTTCACCTTTATCATAGGGTGATCCAATAATAAAATAAGGATTGATAGTAGGGGTGTCAAAACGGGTCTGCGGGAAGGACCCGATCCGAACCCAAATTTCTTACCTTCTCTCTCATTTTTCTTCTTTCGAGAACATTTCTTTCCTCAATTGAATCTTTCTTTTTTCTCTTTTTTTCTTTCTATGCCCTCTTTTCTTTCCTTTCTTTGCTCTCTTTTCTTTTTCTTTTTTTGTTCCAATAAAACGAATCAAATTCTTCCACTAAAGAAGCCCAAATGTGGTACAAGATTAAATTAAGTACAAGATTTTGTTAGAGAGAGGTCTCTACATTTGAGAAGAATGGAGGAAGAAGAAGAAGAAAGGGTAGGGATTTGAGTTGTTGCTTTTGTTCTTGTTGTTGTAGAGAGTAGGGTTGTAGAAGTTTTGTGTACGTTGTGGAAACGAGGAAGAATAAGAAGAAAGCGAGATGCGGAATAACAACAGCAGCATGAGGACGAGGATTTGTTGTGGCTGCTGGAGGAGGAAGAACATTTAGGGTTTTTTTTTTTAATTTGGCCGGCTCAGACCCGAGACCCGTCGGGTCCGACCCGGCCAGACCCGAAATTTTTTGGGTTGACAACCCTAATTGATAGTTTTACCTTTATCACAAGCTGAATTAGTTGTAGACAGACTTGAATTATGATTTTCGTTATAAAAAGTAAGATGATTTGGCTTACTCGCATTGCAAGTTGAATTAGGTGTCATCCCGGTGGTATTTTGATAATCATAAGTAATACAATCGCTTGGCTTGCCTGACGATCATCTGGAGCACCTTTGTAGGTCTTCTCCTCGATTATTTTCATCAATTTCCATAGAGTGTAATCCCCTACATAAAATTTTGCGAATTAGCAAAACCTAACATAACCTATTTGCAGCAACCCAAACTAACTAATTACCTTTCTCTAAATCAAATAAAGATATTACTTTGAGATAACATAAACATCAATAAAGGATATTGTGTTGTTCTAATGGAAAGGAAAATTGGTTCTCTGTCACAACGTAAGAACCAACGCCATAACATTCAATTAGCAAAAAGGCTACCAGCTCACCAAACACAGCATATATGATCGTAAGGTCTAAGAGATGTAGCATTTTACCTTGATTTCAGGTTTGAGTGGCCAAAGCACTTGTATTCATGCCTGATCCATCCGATGCCAACCCTTTTAGTACCTCCTTTACGTCCTTTATAGAAAACCTTAGGGCGCGTTTACTTCGGAGAAATTTCAAGTAGAAAAATTGCTATTTTTCTGAATTTTGGACTTTTTTATTTCATTCCGAAAACTGGAAAACGTGTTTACTTCGCACTAACTGTAAATTTTTCAAATTTGAAAAACTGGAAAATGTGTTTACTTCGCAGTAATTTTCAATTTTTTGAAAAATGAAAATGTGTTTGGGCGTTAGGAGGCTTGATCCTGGACATCATAATGCTTGACCCATGATTCTTGATCTTGGGCGTCATGACACTAACTTAATTTTGATATAACCCATCACTTCTGTTTAGGGCATCATGACGCATGAGCCTAGGCATCATGCGTCATGACACTGGGATGTTTTCGCAAAACCATCACTTCTCTTTGGGGCGTCATGACACTTGAGACTGGGTGTCATGACGCTGGGATGTTTTCGCAAGAACCCATCACTTCTGTTTGTGGCGTCATGATGCAAGATCCTGGGCGTCATGACTCTGGGATGTTTTCGCAAGAATCCATCACTTCTGTTTGGGACGTCATGACGCTTGAGCCTGAGCGTCATGACGCTCGGATGTTTTCGCAAGAACCCATCTCTTCTGTTTGGGGCGTCATGATGCTTGAGCCTGGGCGTCATGACGTTTGTATGATTTTTGCAAAAAATCATAAATTCTATTTGGGGCATCATGACACTAATATATATCATCAATCTACTAATATTCATTACATATAAATATACTAATTCATATTTTTACATGAAAATAAAATACATATAAAATAGTTTTATTGTTCATTGCGCAAATATTGAGAAAATGTAAATGCACACCTTTATCAAGGGACATGTAATTCAAATTGTAGAAACTATGTTGTAAAGGAAACAAGACTGTCATGTGTTTAATTTCATCAACAACACCATGTGAATCAAACACAAAAAATCTCAGGTAAAGGAACGATTTAATTATAGTGGTAACAGGATTTGATTTCAATCGATACAAGGCTTTAAAAAGTTAATTTTCTTTGCATAACATGGCAAGATAACTATCTAATTTCTTAAGAACAAAAAGTGAGAGGAGAAGCCAATCATCTTCCCCACGAAAATTAGATTTGAGCTTGAAAAGTTATAGAGTGTCTATCTGGCCATGATTCTATCCTTTTGAAGTACTTGACAGGAACAACACCATCAAAACCTTCCGTCAATATCACCCTATTGTCTGAAATGTAAAGCTTCATTCCATCTACAAACACCATAAACACCGAAGCAGAAAAAGCACATCAAGGAAAACAGCATGTACAGCTTACACAACTCACAATTTACTTAGCTAAGTTCAGAAGTTCAAATCATACCTTCAAGAGTTTTTCTCACATCCAGGAATATCAAAACATTAACATTTCGTCTCATACCTAAGAGTAACAAAAAAATGATTTTCATAGATTGTATGTATTGATCATGGGTGAATTGGAAGTACAAGCTTGACAAGATATTCACGCCATGCCTTCATTACAACAACTCAACAAGCCAATACAAATTCAAGCATGCTATAAGGAAAATCTCCTCACAAAGCTTACCGCTAATTACTTCACCATCTGTTGGCAAGCCACAAGAAAAGTGAACGTGCAACCTTTGCATGCGCTTTAAACCAGACTCCAATATTGATTCTAGATTCTTCTTATATGTACCATGTACACACACTACGATTGCAGAGATAGCAGAAATTAAACCAAAGGATAAGCCACTATACGAAGAAAAAAAAAAAAAAAACAAGCTAGATTACACAGGAATAAGCATTTGTACCTAGGACCTCCTCAACTGAAAGGATTGGTCTCAATAAACTTTCAGTTTCAACTGTCTGCAGACACATAAGAAACAGAGTCAAATGGATTAAAATATTTGATTATATTTTATTCCAACAAGAAACGTGATTTTTTATTTTCCTTTCTCCAAGGTAATACAATAGAAACCTCGTGATTAAAAGGCAAAAACTCCTCAATTTGGATGAGTAAAACACATGAATCTTTTTTTAAAAGAGTCCGATGTATTACAATTTTAATTAGAGTCTATAAAAGAACAAACTTCCATCTATAGAACACACAGATTAAGAACCACAAGTACTAAAATTGGCCAATTTTAGCAGATCACTCCTAACATCTCATGCTTGCACAAGTACAAACATGGAAAATTAGAGCTCCATCAGTAAACATTTTCTTTTTTCATGTTTTCATGCATTCCAAACAACATGAAATACATCATAAATATAAACCAGGTTTGTTACAACATAGAATCCTAATCAAAGAATTATCACCTTTAATGTGTTCCTTGGTTTGCACGTATCAATAGCTCCCCATTTTCTTCCAGAAGACTAAATCTCTACTTATTATCCCTTCTGACAGCCTGGAATTTCAAAACAGCTAAAAATATTTCTCTCAGGCATTTTAAGTCAGAAGTAAAAAAACAGCAAAACAAAGCTAATGACTTTGAGAAAGGGTAACAGAATCCGTAGCTTGACATCACATTTAGAGCCAAGTTAAATAGACAGTAGCAATCAAATAATGAGAAAACAGAAACAAGTTAAACACAAATATGGGCAATAGATCAATGCCTACAAGAAACAAAACCCATCTATTAAAACTACACAACTTATGCTTCTACAAAAATCAAAAAGGAAGACTCAATATCCGATCAAAAATAAACAGCAAAAGCATTGCCCCATTGCCCTTCTACCAAAGCAGACATTCAAAGAGTAAAATTTCTCACAATACCACAATGTCTATTTCCATTAAAGGTGTATACATCCTAGGAATTAGATGGACACACTCCATCAACTAGGTAATAATAATAATAGGCATAACCACATCACATATGAAAATGGAAGCTTTTAACTTTAGCATAATAATTCAGGAAAGCCAAATTAATTAGCATAGTTGTCATTGTCAAAACTATAGGACAACAATTTCCTTTACCACACCGCATATGAATAAACTCACTCTCAATTAGCCTAATTCAGCACCACAAACACATAAAGTCAGGTATCACAATAAGCCCCAGCCTTCAGACTCCATCATAACCATTTATTTGGAGATTTTTCATTACCAACAAGAAACAAAAAAAATCCTAATTGGTTTTTCATTTTTTTTTCTTTGGAGATTTTTATCAAACAGTTGGTGTGTGGTAAGAAAAATGTAAAATAAAAATTGAAGCTATTGGAAAAAGAGCTTGGTGATAGAAGCGCACAAAGAAGAGGGCCAGGAGTACATGACATAGCCATCAACTTCTAATAATTGAAAAAAATGGAAAACAAAATAAAAAAGAGGAAAAGTGATGAACAAGCTCAGTTCTTTCATGGAGGAATCGAATGGGGATTGCGTTCCAGCACGCACAAGCCCTTGAAGGCTTGAATACTTAAACATACAATGAGTAACTAAATAGAGCAAACAATAAGAGACTAATATCAACACAAATTAAATTAAAACATACACAAAAATTACTGTAAGTCAAAAATGATTATGAAGAAATTGTACCTGGTGGAGAAAATAAAATTGGCGGTTACAAGTGAGTCACCGTCGGAGTGAGAAATGGCCAGGTTAATGAGCAGAAGAGAAGAATAAGAAGGGTGGCGTGAGAAAAGGCTAGGGAAGAAAAACGCCAGCGTGAGAAAAAGGTAGGAGAAGAAGAAGAACGGTTGCGGTCTAGGGTTAGCAGAGGTTAGCAGAGGCAGATGAGAAGAAATGAGAGAGGCATCGTGAGAAGAAGAAAAGGAAAAGGGCAAAAGTGGGTTTATGAAAAAATCATTAAACGATACTGTTGAGCTTGGCTGAAACGCGTATTTTCAATTTGGGCTGAAAAATGGAGAACCCAAATTCTGCCCTCTCCAAATTCCTTCATTAATAAACAGTAAAGAAGTTTTTCATTTTCATTCGAGAATGAAAAATTACGCAAAGTAAACACATTCTCTAAAAAAAACGTCCATTTTTCTAAAAACTGAAGATTTTTCTGGAAAAACCTCTAAAGTAAACATGTCCTTAATCTCCCTAACAACAATCTGTTTCTCGGTAGATTTAGACATCGTTGGAATGGGCTTACCGGTGGGCTTCCAGGATACACCAGGCGTGGTCCAATTGGACCGGCGGCTATTCTTATATTTGAGATCACGAGGTCAGATGAAATACACACCTCAACATTTGACTTCATCTTGGTAAGTCTCACAGGTCGAACTTGGAGAATTAACCTTGCTAATCACAGAGTTTTCGTCATCACCACCTTGGGTTTGAGATGATCGGTGACCATTTCTTCATCGCTCGGCTGGAATCGAAATCCAACCACAGGGGTTGATCGTTTGGAACGCATCGGAGCTTCCATAACTAATCACAAAAGATGAAAGTCACAAAATTAGTATGACATGAAAAGAAAAAGAAAAAGAAAACTAGTTAAAAGAAATAAGCTTTGAAACGTTGCTCACTCACCTGATGACAAATCAGATTTCATTCCTCTTCCTAAAATGGGAAGTAGAGGTGTACTTGGATGATTGCAAAATGAGAGGAATGATGAGAAGGGAAGAGGAACGAGAACAGGGGACTGTGTTTTGGATATGGGTTATGCAGTAAGAAGAGTGAGCAATGAGCATCTGTATTTTTTATTTTGAATTCTGGGTTAGAGAAGGGACGGATATATAATCGGATAAACCAGAGAGGTAAACTTGGTTTCCAAGTAGTTATATAAAATAAGTTTTAACAATATTCCTTGTTCTATCTGAAACACTTCTATAACGTTACAGAGTAATAAATGATGTTTTGAAACTCAACACGAGTATTAAAATAATAATTCGTTAAAATATTTTTAATATTAAATATATTTTTTTTATTAAATAAATTAATCGATAAATATTAAACTTTCTCCGAACAAATTAATCATAAAATATCTAAAGAGTACAAAATGTCATTTATTTGAGACCAAAATTTTCAACCTAAAACCGAAAGAATTGGGGGTAGTATTAGGTAATGAAGACTAGGCCTATCTGAATCTGGCGGGCCAAGAATTAGGGTTGGGCTTAAATCATTATCACGAGCACAAAGTTAAAATACTTAAAATAACATGTTGATTAATTTTAAGAGGAAATTACGTAAATAAAAAAGAAATTATTTTTGTAAAATATTTCAATTTACTCCTATAGTTTAAAAGTATGTAATACAAAATTATACTTTTCTAAAAGTGCAATTTTAATATTTATAAAAATTTAAAAGTCAAATAAAATAGTAAAAAGTAGTAAAAATTAAGAAAATTAATTATTTGGACAAAAAATATAACAAAAACATTTAAGTCCTACTATTGTTTTACTAGACTACTATATTTTTAACATTTCTTTAAAAAAAAATTTGAAGACTAATTTTTTTTAAAAAAAAAAATATTTAAACACATTTTCCATTTAATTATTCAAAATTTTCAGCAAAATAGAGTCTATTTTATGAACAAGTGAAAAAAAATTCCCTAAACATGAGCCAATACTTTATATCTTGTGAACAAGTGAAAATATTTGCGCTAAACACGTGGCTGCTTTGCTTGTGGAAATGACAAGTTCGAGTGGTAAACTTTTGTTGGTCATAACACAGACCTACACAGGTTAAAAAGTACCTAAACAACCTAAAGAACCCAATTCAAAAGGCCTAGAAAAAAAGTGACCGATCCTGAAAATAATGGAGCAACTAACCCTAGCTTCCTCCTAAAAAAGCCCCTTCAACGTCGCCGCTGCCACTCCAACTTCAGACCACCATTTAAATCGTTAGCATCTTCCGTCACAAGTCATTTCAAACCCAACAGTCTCCAACCATGCATTCTTTGTCCACCGTATAGAGGAGTTTTGAAACCCTCCAAAATCAAACTAGAGATCTAAATGAGGTTGGTATTATTCATCATGATCGGCAACCTCTACGACTCCACCCAACTCCGGCTGCTAGATAACCACCGAAAGAAAGCAAAGGCAAACACAAAAGCCATGATAATTTAAAGCTGCTCAAATTTCTACAGTTTACAAGTGCCTAAGGGAACTCATGCATTCTACACTTGAAAATCTACATCACGATATCATATCATTATTCCATACAAAACTGGTAACATAATATACAACCAAAATGACTGTACATGTCGCCTTTAAAAAAAGACGTAAATCTGATCCGCTAATGCTGTGGGACACCAAACATATGCACGATAGAAGGAAGACTGAAAAAAAAGGGGGGTTCGTCCTAGCTATGTCAGCAGTGATATAGAAATCAAAACGGAGGTAAGGGTGTTAGTGCCTAATGACAGTTGACGATGAACAATTACAATTACGGTTCCTCTGCTCCAGTTGAGTTGGCAACCTTCAAGCAAAACAAACAACTAGTTCTGACTAATCAACAACCTTCCTAACAATTTAAAAACCTACCGTCAACCAAAATCACCTTGATCGTGTCTGCCATTTTTAGTGCTCTCCATGGTCAAACTTGTATTAGTTCGAGATGCCCGCTTCCTGGGTTTCCTAAATGTTGAAATAGCGAGAGGACCCAGGCTGAGCTGCTGTGCCATATCCATAACATCCTTCTCAGCTGCAAGTCTTTTTGTACTTGGAATCGTCTTCTTGCACGATCTAACTGGACGAGTTGAAGCTAACTTTTTCACAGGAGAGCTTTCACTGATATCCTGAAGCTTATCCTTCACGCTTGAATGATCAACAGGTGCACATGAATCCAAGCTTAGCCAAGATCTACCAGCAGAATCCTTCCGTATGCTAGTCAGACTCAACTTTAAGGAAGGATGACCGCTCTTGCTGATGATAGAAGTATTGCCTTGAGGGTGAACTGGGATGTTCAATTCACAGTGTTGATCACCAAAATCTGAATTGTTTGAAACCTTTTCCATTGCATGATTTGGGATCTCCTATTAACAATTAATTAAGTTAAATAACAGAAAGAGAATAGGTACACTATTAGCATCAGAAAACAATCTTAGCTTATATAGAAATAATAGCATCAGCGACACTAAAGGTGGGAAACAGCAATTATAGAACTAGACTCGTACCTCTTCTCGCACTTCAGCAGCTACATCAGAGTCTGAATGTCCCTCCCCATCAGAATCAGCCATCTCCTCGCACTCAAACTCTAAATTTTCTTCAACATCTTCATCAGAATCACTTAACTCTTCTTGTTCCATCACAATCCCAGGTTGTGACAGGTCACCTACTGCATCCATATTGCATCTGCTGACATTATTGTTAGGGACAACTGAGGTGTCAATACCTGAAAGAACTACAGCACAATTCTCACTGGCCTGATCACGTGAAATTTCACGGGCTTCAGTCATGTTTCCCACATGTGATGCATTAATTGTAGATACCAGTTGATTATTAGCACCAACAGCTCTACTCCCCTTGGTTGCTACTGTCATGGATGTTGAACTTAAATGGATCTCCAAATCTAATTCATTAAGTTTCTCATTGGTAATAGAATGTTTAGGGCTCGCATCAAATGAGCTGCTACTGACCAATGATTTAATCTGGGCAGAATCAAATTGATTTTGAAATTGACCAGTTTTTGCTCCCAAACTAGCTTTTTGTTGTGTGCCTGAGCATGCTGTCACCAACTCATTGTCTCCCTCATCAGTTCTTTGCAAAAGTGGATGGAAGTCAATGTTGCATGCTGCTGAAGCGGTTTCTCTTGACTTTGATGACTTACTTGAATTATCAACACTGTGGTTTGTTTGGTGTGGATTGTGAAAGAGGCTTAGATTCAGCTGAGACTGATTCCCAGAGAAAAAGGTAAAAGCACTAGGCGTACCAGCGCTGCAAGCTAAAGGAAAATATGGTAGACGTCCATCTCCAGGGGGCTGGAACAGTAGTGGATGCATCTGAAGATCCGCACCAGTGCTTCTTTCTTCAACAAGACATATATCACGGACAGCTGTGGGTTCCTCTGGGTGCGATTGTGAGTCACCATCAGTCCCTTGACTACTTTTCATTTGAATTTTTACTGAATTGGTAGCTCTTGAACATGCAGCATGAGAGAGTTGAGGAACTATATTTTGCTTCCCAGCATCACTGGTACCACCTTTGGCAGATACCTTGAGAGAAACACCACAATGGCTGCTTTTGAGTTCTGACTGAGAAATGATACGGGCGGATGATGGAAGATTAACAGGGGGCAACCCCGGTGCTAGTTTCACCATACGCGGGCCACTAGTTCGGTATGGCAACAGATGAATTTGGGGATTGGATTTATTTGATGCTGAGCCATGATAGTTTGGTTGCATGGGATTTGAAAAGGATGGATGAGTGAGAAAAGATGTAGAATGAAAATAAGGGGTATGGGTCAATGCATTATTTGGCTGTTCCCTAATTTGAATAACCTTTGCTGGCACTGTGCTGCTGGGAAGCTCCTTTTGTCTAAAATTTGAGCAGGGAAGTAGCGGAGAAACGATGCTTGATGCCCCTGGTCTCCAGTCAGATAAAAATGCCTGATGAACGTACGTTTCATTTGCATTATCCAAATGGTCATCCCTGCTATTTTTTCCACCAGAGGTACCCTCAGCGTGATTGTCCTGCAGTCAAGAAACTTGGGAAGTTAAATAACCATGAGACAAAAATAACAATATGATTGTCTTGCAGCTGGATTGTCAGCCACCTAGGTCAGGTAGTGCTGAGGGAATAGGGAGAGAGAGTATTAGGTCATGGATTAAAATCATTGTAAACCCCAAAAAAAACCAGAGAAATGAAACCTACAAACACCCATAAAATGGCAAAATCAAAGTTAATGCAAGCCCAAGCAAACTTCTGACACAAATAGATCACACAGGACACAACTACAGATAACACGAGGACACAGCAGTCCCAATACACCAAGTACTCTTATACAAACCAACCAAATAACACAGCCTCTAACTTAATATCTTGTGCTACTATTTATTTGATTTTTTCTGTGAATTAAGTTATTTCAAGATGGATTATGGCTTACTCTACGCAATGAATGGTGCAAGTTGCAATCAGATTAAACCTAAGCAAAGGAAGCCACAGATCTTTTTTTTATAACTTCAACACAACTTTCATGCAAGTATTTGGAGGATGCGCAATATTCAATTATACAGTCAAAACAAGATCTAGCCTCAATGACAGTAGAAGAAGTAAGGAAATAAGGAAATAAGGAAACGAGAGGAAAAGGATAGATAGGAAACAATAGTTTTGGTTTTCAATTCATTCTTCTGTTCTCCCCTTCTGCAGTATTCTGATTTCTGAGAACACCAGCAGCGAATCTAAGATACCCTAACTAGTTGAAACGCAATGTTTGGTAGCTAATAACAACTAAAATAGTCTATGACCCAATAGACAATGGCATATGGCCCTAATACAATATTTGTGACAGTACCCTCCCCTTTTGACAACCTTGTCCCCAATGTTGAAAGCTGGTTGTCAAGGAACCACACCATGACTCTTGTGGCATCTTGCAATGAAACAAGAAATCGAACTATAAGCTTTAGGCACTAGCAACAAAAGAAAGGTCAGGTAGCGAATCTTCACTTTTTTTCTTCTCAAAGTTCGCAAGACTTCCATCATAATTATAAGCCTCTTCCTTAAGATCAGATCACCGATACAAGCTGGGGATCCAAGCCAATTGACCTCAAAATTGTTTCAGTATCAGAATTGACCAAGAAAGTATAACTTTCAGCTTGAACAAAACAAAATCCCTTAACATCTTCAATGATTCTATTTCTCCTATTAAAGTTAGCATCGCAGACCTAAAAAATCTGTCTTTTACTCTTTCATTATCTATCAAAACTGTCAGCCCATTTCTCATTCTTTTCGCGAGACTAAATTGCATATTCATTATTCAATTCAATCTAACCCACATCTTGTAACTTCCCTCCTTAATCATCTTGGTTTCTTGAATTGTACTCATCACGGGAATGAGCTCAATATCCTATTTGCCTTCTCGTTCTGAAGTGTCCTTCCTAACTTTCAGTTACATGACCTGCAGCCTCATCATCAATGCTAGCAATACTTGTGTCATCATTCTTATACTCTTCTCTCTTTTTTTATCTCAACCATACAAATTTGTGTTTGCTTAAACCTATGCCCTTCTTCAACATCTTCCAAAACTTCCCCCACTTCTTTAAAAACCCTCCTCCGTTTCTAGTACGTAAGGTTGTATCCCCTGTCACCTATGGCCCGACACAATTTTCTTCCCACAATTTGAGCATACTCCAGCAGCTCTTCTCCGTTGTCTAAGCTGGACAACATCAGACCTAAGCTGGTTGGAGTTGGTGGAGAAAGAAATCTTTTATATTTTTACATCTAGGATCCGACTTGTATCCACGATACTAATAGGAAGTAAAACATTATGGCAAGGAAAAGTTTGATTCAGCGCGAGAAACAAAGGCAAAAATTGGAACAAAAATATCATTTGATTCGTCAATCCTCAAAAATAGAAATAAGCAAAGTCCCGTCGAAGAATGATAAATGGGAACTTCATGGAAAGTTACAATCCTCACCGCAAAATGGTGCAGTATGTAGATGGTAGTGTAGAGTTTCAGGGTTTGATAGAATTTGGAGTTAAGGATAGTATTGCTGGCTGGGTTGGTTGGACAAGTTTGAATGCATAAGCAGGGGGTTGCTGGAGTTATGGTGGTGTCTCAGGAGGGCATACCATTGGCCAAGCAGAGCTAGAGACGGGTGGTTTACGTGGTGAAATTTAGGAAGTTACAAGTGAATTTCTGAGGGTAGTTGTGAAATTTCCATGCTGAAACTTCAATGATCTCTCACTTTTAACAGCCACAGATTTAACATCCAACTAGTGTCCTAGGTTCAGACAACCTCACAAGTGACAAAGCTTCTTAAATCCTTTCTTAACACACTAACAAAAGCTTTTGTAGCGTCCACATTAGTCGTATTTACTTTGCTCAAAAGAGTGTCGAATTCTTGTATATAACCAAACTTACTAAACTAGGATCAACTCTTCCAGAATGGCCATTTTGCACCCTTGACTTGTTTTGTCGCATTTGGGAAGGGAGTGCATTAGAGACATTTTGCTCATTTTTTGGCCAGTGTTTTTAAATTTGAACTTATTTACCCTCCTTTCTCCTTTATTTCTCTCTTCTTCCCACCAAAATGTATTTCCCTTCTCCCTCCTCCCTTCCTCAGAAGTGAGGCCCGCCCACTCACTCTGCTCACCAAAATGTACCAACCTCCCATCACACACACACACACAACCCCCTAAGAACTCCCTACATCAGTAATTTCTGCCTAAGAAATACTTTGCCACTGAACAACAAAAAAACCCATGCACTTCAAATACCATAAAGGCTTGTGACTACTTCCAAAATTTATTACTTGTCTTCCCACTTTGACCTTTGATTTATTGCTGGAAAAACAGTAGTATATACTACTTTCCACATTCCTCTCAACCCAGTTTTGTGTCTGCAATAGAATGCCACACTAGACTACACAGCTTCAGAACTCGCGAATTTCACTAATACCTCGACCTGTTAAACTTCACAACTAATTTTCTTCAATATTTTTATCATGCAAGTTTATACTATTTCCCACATTCCTCTCAACTCAGTTTTGTCAGCATAGAATGTCCATATCTACCAATAATGCAAAATTAGCTAACTCACAGCATAGCATAGGCCATCTAAATTACTAACTTGCCCAAAACAATATTTGTGACAAAAAGTTGTGTAGTCAGGAAAAAAGATAACAGTATGGAGAACTAGCCAAGAAGAAGAAGTTTTGCAGATAAGGAATAGGAGATAATGAGGGGGAAGGATAAATGGGAAAAAATGGTTTTGATTTTCAGTTCACTCTTCTGTTCTCCCCTTCTACAATATTTTTATAAAGCAAATTTCACATAACCAACCTAATTGATAGCTCATAGACTAGTAACAACTAAAAAAACCCATGACCCAATAAACTATGACCCATGGCCCTGATAAAATATTTGTGATACAATGTCATGTAGTAGAAACAAGGTAATTAATATTAAGCATTCAGATCAAGAGAATACCTCTTTGTCGGATGCCAGCGTACAATTCGTCAACTCTGCAGCTTTTTGTTTTCTTCTAACTGATTGAAGTAACCGCCGTTTCTCTTTAATGGCATCATCCTGCTTATATGACCTCTGAGTTCCGAGAGCAATTCGAAACTGTCGGGGTAATAAGGATGGATCTCTATGGGGCACGATAAATTTCCATATGGACATCCAATCACTTTTGAAAATCCTCATTCCCTGAGTGTGAGCGAGCTTTGGTTAGAGATCAGACACTTCAATACAAATAGTAGTCAGCTGAAAAAGCACAAAAAAATTGAGGATGACCGATGACACTACCTCCTTAATGCGCTCAACCTCATCTGCATTCAAAGGAGAGGTTTTCACCTTCCGAACTGCCTGCAAAAAGCAACAAGGAAAACATTCTAAATTTTATTTATTTTTTCAAAAAAAGGAACTGCTGATTCACCATTTACTTAAATAGTCTAAAACAAGAAGCTGTTTATTTCAAGGTCCGGTATCATCATGTTATTACGTTTCAGCTTGAATCAATTTCATCATGTGCATGGTTCCGGGTTGTTTCAAAAAGGCATCAATTTTGATCCAACCATCAGTCAAGTCACCCAAAATTTTCACACTTCTAATATAATAAAAAAATGCTTTTTTTGAAACTACTGGCTTGGGGTTAGAGCTGTTCATAAGTAAGATTGGCTAAGCAAGCAGACAAAAAATCTGGGTATGGCAAATAAATACATAATAAGTGTCTATTCAAAATGTGCACATGTACGGAGGGGAGGCGGGGGGGGGAGGAGGAGAGAGAGAGAGAGACTACCAGAGATTAAGAGTGTATTATTTGAGGAAGAAAAAAAATGTTAACAAGAGCACACTTCCAATAAGCAGGAAACAATCAAGAATTATTGTGTTCGCAACTAAGTAGGAGTATACCTTTATGGGATTTTCAGGTGCCTTTGATGAACAATGGTTTTTCTGCCTAACAAATATCTGGAACAGAAGAAGCACATATTTTGTTGTTTAAGTGCCACGATGACGCTGATATTAGAGGAAAAATAGCTCAATATTTTTATCAATGAGATGCATGTAAGATTTAACAACAAAATGCATATAGATAAGGAAGCAACAGCGTAATATCTATAAAACCTCAATTGTTTAAAGATGAGAAGGCAAGAAAGATAATACACAAGCAACATTTTTTACAATTAGGAGAATGCATACATGCAAAAATATTGTCAATGATGAAAAGAAATGAACACATTTCACTTATTTTGTTTTAAGGTTAGGTAGCATTCAGTAAAAGTGGAACTACTTTTTGCATTATAGAACAATGAAAACCTACAACTCATGCACTCTAACAAGTGATAGTGGTTTTGTTAGATGACGAACTATGATTCACATTTCCCCCCAACCCCTACGTTACTCATGCGACCAAATATGGTTGTTAAAATAATATCGCATGAGTCATGCTTATGACTGCAAATGAAAAAATAAAATTGATCTTAGCTGGGTTATAATAATCCATGCATTTACAACATAGAATGTATGGCATGAACTACCTGATGCTTAGATTTGCATGGAAGGAAACGCTGTTGAATAGTCTTCCAATCTGTATTATATTCCATCATCCCCAGTGCTAACAATCTGCATTCAAATCCCTTAGTCTCACGGAAGCATGTCGCATGAGTTATAATCAAGGATAAGTTTCCAAAGTATTCTATACAAATCCAACAACTTGAAGAGATTAAAGAACATTTACATACAGCAAAGAATAATAAACAAATTATTGCAAACTATAATGAAAGTTGCTCAATATCACTGATAGAATTATTTAAAATATGTGGTAGCCTTTTCAACAGATCAAATTAAAAAAAAAAACGTTAACTTATCCGTCCTTTTTACTTTAGGATAGCATAATAGATCAGATAACATGCTCTTGATGGAAAAATTAAGACATAAATCAGGCATCAAAGCACAGGGACCATCTCTAATTTGTTCATAGTAAGTTTTCAGCAGAATACAAAGAAGTGGAATGCAATGCATCATGGTGCATGAAAATTATCAAACTGCCAATAGAGGTGATATAACAAAGAAATAGTTATTTTAAAGATGGCTTCATAAGATCCCGAGAAAATGATAAGTGAAGAAACTGAGCCACTCACTCATCCTCTGATTCAGTAAAAAGGATCCTGTTTGTGACAGCTGTACAGGGTGGCTTATGGGGAAATAATGCTGGATTGAAGACGGGAAAAAATCTCTGGGCCAACTTGCTAATATCCTTTGGCACTAAAGCAACAGAGTCCTTTTTGGCACTTTCAACCATGGTAGCAGCTAAGGTCTTCCTGGGTGGGGTTTTCCCAGATGTGGGTGATCTGATCTTGGCAACACGGGGGTTGCAGCTGCCGGAACTTTCACCATTGGCCTCAACTATGGAGGGAGAGCAAGGAATGTGAAAAAGGGGTTCCCTTTCAAACCGTGAATCACAATTGAAACTCATAAAACGACGCCGATACTCTAGTGAAGCTGCGGAAGAGTACCCAAAATCATTATAAGATAATTTAAACTGCAAAAAAACATAGTACATAACAAACGCAGCAAAGCACTTAAATTCTGCCAAAAGACCTTACCATTTTGAACATCCTCCACGTATCTACCAACTAAACTCAGGGGAGCCACATCAAGAATAGAAACTATTGGACCAGTTACAGTAGGAGTCCATAAAGAACCAGTCTTGGGATGGTGAGAATCGGTCACATCATTTTGCACTGATGAGCACATGTACGATGAGCTAAAGCAACCACCAGGGTAGGGAACACTTCTGCTAGCTACTACTTCATTGCGCTTACGAAGCATCTCAAAAATCAATCCATGAAGCTGGGAAGCAATATCTTGCCGATTAGGGTCAAGAATGGAGAGTGAAAACACTTGAATGAGAAGCTGGACATGCTCATGTATCAAACAATATAACTGCCCTATTTGCTGTGAACTAAACACTCCATTTATTAGACCGTCTTTCTCACCACAGCTTTCATTATTACTCAAATGTCTCCCACTCACATTAGCAAAACAAGCAACAACACCACTAGGAAAAATGGGCAAAATTGGTCTTAACGGCCTGTTTACCTGTTCCACACCCTTCTTTTTCGACCCCTTCGGACGTCTATTCTGGCGAGTCTCCGGCCGCTTCCTCTCCTTACCATTACCAACATCATCATCAATATCGCTCTCCAACAACTCTTCCAGCTCAATTTCAAAATCTGCATCATTATCTTCATCATCCTCGTCAGCAGCATTACTCTCACCATTCTCTTGACCGGACTGATCGCCATCCCCATCTCCTCCAAGCAAAACAGCTGCGAGAAACTTCCTGTACTCCTCCTCATCATCCACATTATGAAAATCATCCTCGTCATCTGTCTCTTGCAAGAACGTCTCCAACTCATCCAGCGTAAAACTGGCCAGCGAATACTTGGCTCTGGTCCGCTTACAAATCGCATCATCACTGTCATCGTCGTCATCATTACATTTCCTCTTCCTAAATTTCTTAGAAGACAACGACCTCTTCGCTTCTCTTTGATGCCCTTCCGCTTGCATAACCACCTCCTCTTCGCCATCGTTAGAATCTACAACACTGTGGTCCTTTAGCGACGGTATGGTATAGTTACCATCTTGCCCTTCGATGTCAGAACTAATACTGGATGAAGCAGGTTCCGGCGAAAGCGCGTCTTTCAGAAACGGATTGAAATCGACGTCTTCGTCATCTTCGTCCTCATCATCAGGTTTTGACGGAAATTCTTCGTCGATTTTGTCAGTATCACTCGTGCATAGAGACATCTTGAGACGGAATCGGAGAATCCACGGTGACGGCAAGCAGTTGACGGGTGTGGGTTTCAGGATTGATTTGCTACACAATAACCATAATTACGGAAGGATTGAAACCAAAAGTGAATAGAAATTATAGGGGTGTCAAACGGGTCGACCCGCCCCGACCCGACCCGTTTAGTTGTGACCCGTTGGATTGAGGGTCAAAAATGACCCGACCCATTTCTGACCCGTAGGGTGGTGGGTCGACCCGACCCATCTGACCCGTTAAGCAAAACGCCGTCGTTTTGGCGAATCAAAACGACGTCGTTTTGACATGTTTTCTCTTTATGAAGTCAAAATTTTAGAGGGTCAAACGGGTCGTAAACGGGTCAGCATGACCCGCGCGCGACCCGCGCACCAGCTGGCGACCCTTGACCAGTTGGTGACCCCATAAACAGTACAATACGGGTCAACCCGCCCAAATTTGGGCGGGTCAACCCGTCCAAATTCGGGTGGGTCAGCCCGACCCGAATTTTTAACCCGGATTTTAATTTTTTTTTAATTTTTTTTTGATATGGGTTTTTGTTTTTAAAAGTAATGGTGCATTTAAAATATCAATTTTCTTTATGAAAAATTTTAAAATAAAAATTTTATAAAAACAAGTTATTATTGACGTGATTTTTCGGTTAACAAGTTTCATACTATATATTTTATGCATTTAAATTTCTAAACAAATACTACAATGAAATAAACGGATTTAAAAATGAAATTCTAGCATAAACATTAAACAAATTACTTTGGTTAACAACTTTTATACTATATATTTTACGCATTTAAATTTCTACCCAGATACTACATTGAAAAAACGAATTTAAAATGAAATTCTTACCTAAACATTAAACAATGAGACTTGCATGTAGTTCTACTCACTACATGCAAATCTTAACGCAAAAAAAACAACAATTCTTTAATTCTCACCCATTCAACGAACCGAAAAGAGAGATCATGTATAATCACAGTTGTTGCAGGAAAACCTCAAGTGTAAGAGTTTGACATGGTCCGTAGCTGAAAGAAGTGTTCACTAGACCAACCTAAGTGGATTGATCGATCCTCAATTCCAATTATATTACTAGATATTAAACAAGCATAAAGATTTCAAATCAGGAACCTAGAAAGGACATACTGTACAAAGTTAGTAAAATTAAGCAGCAACACATTCTTATCTACACAAACATAAATTGGTTGGCTTACAATGACTGATTGATATCATATATGGAAATATCAAACATGAAAGAATAATAGCAAGTAGCGAACCATATTAAGTACTTGTTAACCATAGATGATCAAAATCAAAATCAATTTATGCCCCATACATTGAATAATACATATCTAGTACACGCATGAATTCAGTACAAGGTACTCTTTAGCAACCTAATACAAACCAAAGAATTTAGGCTAGAGTAAAATTACCGAATGATTTAATCATTGCAGCCTCCACATACTAGAAAGCGAGGTGGTTGAGTGAGCTATTTACCTGTAATGTGAAGGCTGTGGTAATTATTGCTTAAAATTACCGAATGATTTAATCATTGCAACCTCCACATACTAGAAAGTGAGGCGTTTCAAAATTACCTCTCCTCACTGGCATTAGCAAATGCAGCTTTTAACTGGCGAGAAGACAAATGGTGGAACCTGAATGGTGCATCAGTTTTGTTAAGAGGTGTTGCTAAACTCAACACTTACAAATTAAGAAACACTCTGGAGCTAGACAGAAACTGAAAAATGAATCAAGGAGTGAAGATGCTTGCTGATGGGTACTATGGAACCACCTATCATCGCTGCAACTTAGCAAGAAAAATGAAAACACATTAGTAACACAGACCAGTCAACACACGAAACAATAGTGAATTCTAAGAACATTCTATAACCAATGAAACGGAAACTCACATCTCTCCGTAATTGGACTTAGCTTCTACAGTCAAATCCACCCACATTGGTGCTTCAATTTCTTCCTATAAACCAGTAAACAGAGCGAACATTAGTAATTAGTGAAATGTGAAATGTGAAAAGAGAGAAACCCACAGACACATGATTGGAAAAAACAATCGAAGATGAAAATAATTGCGAAATCGCGCAACAAATTCCCTCGTTTTAGAAACACAATTATGAACCAAATAAGACAGTCAAGTAGAATCAAAACAGCCTAATCAAATAAATGACAGTAACCAGGTAAAAAATGCCCACTATCACTACCAATAAGATGCTAAAAGTTCAACATCAATGTACTATACCACACCCAAAAAATAGAGAATCAAATGGTTATTAAGGAAAACTTATCGAGCACAAGAAAGCAAAAACAATTAAAATCCATGTCATAGATAAAACACAAACAAATCAAATTCGAAAAGAAAAGAACAAATATCAATCACAACCTTCAAACATAGAATCACTGAAAGAAACATATATCCAATAAACTTCACAAACCCATTTCAAGATAGTAAAAAACAGCAAAACAAACGATTTCCAATCCGCAACGAACCCGTAAACAGAAGAAAGAGAGAATACCAGAAATGCCCAGTGATTTTTGGCGTTCTTAGGAGCCATTTCTGACATTCCCTTGAAGTAATGAAGATGATTGAAGACTGAAGAAGAGGAGAAATCGGGAGAAGACTGAAGAAGATGATTGAAGAAGATGACAGACGACAGAGGGAAAAAAGAAGAGAAGAGAATGAGAATGAGATCGAGCTCGCAAGTCGCAGCTTCCTCCTGCTGGAGAGGAATGCGGGGAATGAAAATGGAGTGTATTCCTTTTGCTGGGCTAGACCAAATGGAATGTATTCTCCTCGCAAGCAGTAGCAGAACGAGGAAGAGGAACGCAACAGCAGGTGGAGGAAGCGAGGAGAGGATGAAAATTAGGTTTTTTTCCTTATAAATTGAGACGGGTCAGACGGGTCGACCCGTGACCCGTAGGGTCTACCCGTTTCTGACCCGCTATTTAACGGGTCGAAAAAGAATGACCCGACGGGTCAAATTACAGGTCGGGTACGGGTCGACCCGTCGGGTCAGACCCATTTTGACAGGCCTAAGAAATTAACAGTCTTGACCTGGAGGCGGCGAGAATAACAGAATACGAGGTTTTGTACTAAACTAGAAAGGAAAGAAAGAAGAGATGATAAAATTGGGGGAAGAAGGCGAGGGAGGAAGAAGGAAGGGGGCCTGGTTGTTGAAAGAGGGCAAAACGCGGTGTCGTTTAGGTGACTGACTAAAACGACCACGTGCTGTCGGAAGTTTTAGGCTGCGTTTCACAACGCAAAAATTTCTGTTTTGCAAAATTTTCAGTTTTTGTTTCACAGCTACAATACGTTTTCTGTTTTGCAAAATACATTTTCAGCCTTAGAAAACTCGAAATCGTATTCACCTAACAACCATTTCTTATTTTTTTTTAAACAAGAGCTACTATTTTTATTAAATCAATTTTATCTTAATTAAAAAACAATGTTAATGTTTTTTTGAAAAAAAAAATAATAAACTAAATAGTAGTCTATTTTAAATTTGTTAAAGATCAAATATAAATATGCTAAATATATTCATGTCTAAATTCAAAAGCATAAGTCATTTAGGAGAAAACAAAATTTTGGAAAATTTTCAGAAAATTTTCTAAATTCTATTTCACAGCAACATTTTGCAATTGGAAAATTTTCAGTAAAATTTTCAGTTTTGCAATTGCAAAACATATTTTCAGAATTAACACTATAAGTTTAGAAAATATGTAAAAAATGTAAAAATTTCCAACAAATATAAAAAATACAAAAAATGTAAAAAATCCAAAAAAATTTAAAAATTCCATAAAAAGTTAAAAAATCTAAAAAAAAATTAATCTGAAAATCCAGAAAAAATTCTAAAAATTCTAAAAAAAAAAATTAATCTAAAAATCATGAAACAAATAAAAAAATTCTAAAAAAAATAATTAATATAAAAATCCAAAAAAAATAAACAATACGAAAAAAATGTAAAACTAACCAAAAATAAGTTACTTAATCTAAAAATTCAGAAAAATTGTAGAAATCCAAAAGAAAATTAATTAATCAAAAAAATCCCAAAAAATTGTAAAATACAAAAATTAATCTAAAAATTCAGAAAATTAATTAATCCAAAAAGCCTAGAAATTGTAAAAAATTAATTAATGATAGATTTTTACATTTTTCTTGATTTTTAGATTAATTATTTTTTTTTTGGAATTTTTACATTATTTTGTGAATTTTTACAATTTTTCGGAAAAATATTTTTAGATTAATTATTTTTTTTAGGATTTTACATTTTTGTTTGTGAATTTTTACATTTTTTTGGATGTTTTACAATTATTTTTGGAATTTTTATATTCTTTTGAATTTTTAGATTAATTAATTTTTTTTTGAAGTTTTAAACTTGTTTTGTGAATTTTTACATTTTTTTGGAGAAGTTTCTGTTTTTCGCATTAGTACAGGGGGCTTTTTACTGTATGGTATATCGAATTATCGACCGAACTAATGTTAATGTTTGTAATTCCAATGTTCCAAGATTATATTTTTACTTATTTGGTATTTATTAAACTAATGCTTTTATGTAAATATTGATCTAATTTTATTCGTATGAATTTAATTAGGAGTATTGATTAATTAAAACAATTGGAATATTGGAATCAATTTACCAGGATTAATTTTAGATAAATATCAAAAAAGGTGTATCTTTAGCCATATTTATTCTTATTTGTTTAGGATGTATGAAGTTATTTATTTTAAATCGAGTTTGTATTTATTTCATAATGTAACTTTCGATAATAACATGATCAAAAATGTTATTCATTACAATGTTAAACATTGAATTTTACTCATATGATTTTAATTAGGAGCATTAGTTAGTTAAATATCAATTATGAAGTATTTTTAGCACAATTTGTATCAATTTACATAAATTACATGGGTAGATATGTCTAAAATAATATATATTTTTTTAAATTAACAATATGAATTTATTGAACTAGAGTAAAAAAAAATATTGGAAAATTTTGCAAAACAGAAACTTTTGTAAAATTTTGGCTGTGAAACAACTTTTGTAAAATTTTCAAAAAATTTTGCGTTATGAAACAGCCCCTTAGTCTGCTAATTGCTAACTGGTTCATATTTTCAAACTTGAAATGAAAGATGGTCCAGTTCGTTTAGTGTAGTTCCGGTTGGTGGAATTTTTTCTCAAAACAACAATTTTTTTTCCGTACTGGTAAAACTTTTCATATTTATTACCTAACTTTCTTAATTATTAAAAGTTAAAAAGTGAAAATTAGTCAGCTTATTTATCCTTGCCACGTTATTTTTACACTCAAAAATAAAATAAAAAACAAGAAAAACCATTACCTCACCTAATATTCTAGATCTAAAGGCTTTACTAAAAAAAAGTTGGACTCATATGCTCTTCCCTTATCATCATTGTCTTCACTAGTACCTCAACCATCCAAAATTCATCTCTTTAATAATTAATTATTATCTAAAATAACCTAATAATTGAAATTACAGTTAATATATTTCTATAAACATTTAGCATTAAACATATGGTTCATTTCACGTATTTATCTTTGTTAAAAAAAATGGCTTCTCTTTTGTGTTTGTATTCTTTGTTTGTTTTGTTAGTGGTAAAAGTACTTGTAAAGTTTCTATATGCTCATTGGCTTCTTTTCTTTGTATAGAAGCTGATAAAATTTGATAGTTTTCTATCTAAAATTTCATTTTCTTATTTATGTCATTTTTTTAATTATTATGTATTTTATTAAAAAATACTGAGTGTTCCCTTAATGAAAGAGGCTTTTTTTATTCATGGTACTAACCCATCAACTACCCTTTAAGAATTATTATTTTTTTAATTATTTCTAAAAAAACTTAAATGGGCAAGAACCCGATCGAACCTGTCTCCCTTAGGTGGGTGGGGTATTGATACGATCACGAATGCCCCAACCTTAGACTCCCCACCCCGAGGACCAATCAACCAACGCGAACCTATTGGGAGAGGTCTATCGGGAACCCTGGACCTTCTATCGAGAGACATGACCGAGGTCAGCACCAACCTTAAGTCCTCGGTGCCAGCTAACGGGAATCTAACGATAAACTTACAAGTTACCGGGAGCCTATCAAGTATACAAGCTAATGGGAGGAGCCTATAGAGAGAGTAGGTTACCGGGAACCACTGGAGTATACAAGTTACCTGAAGAAGCCTAGGCCATGTATACCATGAAGTTCTTCCGCACTAAGGAGTTACCGGGAGGAGCCTATCGAGAGACATGAGCGAGCACCGCGCTAACCTGATAACCTTTGGTCAAACTATCGGGAGAAGTCTAGGCATATGCGAAGCCAGCGCCAACCCTCCAGCCCTTGTGCAAGCTCTCGGGAGAAGACCAGGGCACCTGTCGCATAGCACAAGGTTACCGGGAGCCACAAGCCATCTATCGGGAACTGCGAGAGTCATAGGTCATCCATCGCATGCCATCGGGAAAACCCTAGGCCAGCCTCGCATGACTCATACCTTGGTCGGGCAACTCATGGAGGCTTTCCGCGAGCCTCATGCTTACCGCGGCCATCACATGGGAAACTATCAGGAATCACTCGCGCAATTCATGAAGCCCCTTCAGAAGCATCGCAGTCAGCCTTGGCCTCATACCCTCCTCGGCCACACTATGATGTTCCTCGTACCGACCCTACTAAGACAAGAACGCCTCCGGAACCGCGACTATCGGGAAACCATCTAAACACAACAAGCTCAGTCGTTTCCTTCCATTTTTGAGCAACAACCATGGGCATAAACAACCCACCTTAAGGCCTCGAACTCTCATAAGAACGCGTCCCTCACCAAGGGCACATTCATCACAAGACCATTTTTATAACCCTTAGTATAAATATCGAACTTAGCTATTACCTTCCTTAGTTTAGATATTTAAGAGATTTTGTTGAGTATTGATAACTCCTTCTTTATCCTCCTAAACTCATCTTGTGGACTTCTAAGCCCTGATGGTGCTTTGATACTCCGCAAGTAAAACGTAAACCATCAATCTTTGTGATAAGAGTCTGGGGGTGCAGAGCAGGATTGGCTTGATCCGGGGCGGTCAGGAACACTGTACTGGGGGCCTTCGTCACCTGCAAAGTGCCGAAGGGGGTCTCCGGCGTAAACACTCCGATGCCAAAGTCAGTGTGAGTAATAAAAGTGGCAGGGGTTCAGTACGCTATCTTAAGCTTACCCTCTTGTCTGAAAAGGTGAGGGTATTTATAGACAAAGGGAAGAGTGTACCGACAGGGGTAGGAATAGTCCCTGGTAGATGTCGTGGGTGTGGTATATGCCGCTAGAGTGGCCTTGAGTGATGTCACATGGGTGACGTCACGCGGAGTGACGTCACGGATGACCTGGGATGGGATGCCGTCGTGCGAACGTCGCATGAGAGCCCCCCGCTGAAGTCGACCATCCTAGGGCCGGTCGCCAGGCTAAGGGTGGCATGAACAGGGCCTCGTCTCCCGCGACAGGTACAGTATGATGGCCGGGTCACCCGGCGGGGTAAGGAAGATGCCGCTTCAATGGTATCAATAGTTATCATATGCCCAAACGAAAACTAGCCCGAGTGTTTACCAAGGGCTATTGCTGCATCTCCGGTCCTGCCCCTTCAGAGGTTTCTTCCCCAATGTGGGCTCGACGGTCGATAAAGGTATATCTTCGTAATGCCTTTTTCCGAAGTCTATAAATAGGCCTTTCATTTTGCACTTGCTTCATAATTCTCACAGCTTTTTCACCTCTCTCTTCGAATTTCCTCATCTCTCTTCCTTTCATGGACGAAGTCACCAAAAACTTCCTACTCTCCAAAACCCATGCCCTGAGGAACATGACTCAGGCAGACACCGATTTCTTGGGGTCGCTGAGCGTGAAGACCTCGGAGGACATACTGGAGCTTCAAGGGATGCTGACTCCCTTGCAGGCTAGGCAGGCTGCCGTTACCATGGAGGACTTTAGTCCCGTGGAGAAAGCGGTGAAGCTGTTGGTGGCTGTTTCTCAGATTCAGCTACTGATGACAACACTGCAGCATAGGAAGGACTTGCTGGGATGCTGCCTGAAGAGCATGAGGGCCTACTCTTCTGAACTGACGGCCCTGGCGGACGCCCTTAGGGAAATTCCTTTCCTGGAATGGGACGATGATGATGCTGGGTCAAACGCCTGACCAGTGATAGGGGTCCTCTTGGCGCGTCTCTCTGTGCTCCTCTGGGGCCATCTTTTGTAACTCTGGGCCATCAGGCCTTTTTGTACTCTTGGGCTGTTAAGCCCTTTTAAATAAATGAATATGCTTTCCCTTATTCGATTGTCGTGCCATTGATGTTTTCTTCTTTCTTATGCGACTTCATTTCTCATTAATTTCGAACTTGACATCCTTTGGGATCTCGCCACGTTATTTGCCTATCTGGCTCATAATGATGACTCTTTCAAGCCACGTCTGTTCAGAATATATCTTTGCGCCGTCTTTTCCGTGTTAACGGATTGGGCAACGGTTTCGACGCCTCCTGGTTGGTGCAGATTTTTAACAGTTGCGGAGTCAGATCTTTCCTCCCAACAGACGCTACCCTTGATAGCATTAAATTTCCTCGATAATACGCGGAGAGGCAGGCACGCTTCCTCCCCTCGGCTATATAAAGGGTTCTTCCCTTCCTTTTCTGTTCATCTTTTTTCTCCTTTCTTCTTATTGTTACTGATATTTCCATGGCTGACTCCCGCTTTTTGTACACTGCTGCTTGTGACTCTCCTCTGACCCCTCCAACTTCTCCCGATTCGGACAATCCTCCGCTCACGCCTCCCTGGAGGCCTGCCAAACGTCTTGTGAAGCGCCGGGGTCGCAAGAGATAGAAGAAAACAAAGAAGCGATCCTTCGAATCCTTCTTTGCCAACTTTGAGCCTCACTATCTCTCACTGCAGTAAAAAGATGAAGCATCTCCGTCCGTTCCTTGTCCTTTTCCAAAGGATAAAATTTCTGTGCCAGATGCCGCTCCGGAACTGGTTGCCCCGACCTTGGAAGAAGGCTCCCATGCCGCTTCGAAGGAGGACACTGCTCCCACGACATGTCCTGTGACTAGGCTTGGTAAAAGGCCTTTCAGGATGGATGAGCCCTTCCCTTTCTATACTAACGAGTCGCCATCGCCTCCGGAGGACTATGATTATATTTTTGAGGTTGACTGGATGGACGAAGATTGACAACGCCGCACATGTTGTAGATGCCGCTGGCTTTCTTTTTTAATAAATGAAAATGTTGTGAAGTAAAATGCCACTTGCCTTTTTTCTTTTTTGCTTTTAGTATATCGTCGCTCTTAAGGGTTAATCGCCACTGGGCAAGCCGATGACCGCTTCATATGATCCTTTTCTGGGGTTTCTTGTAATTAGAGGGCCTTTCTTTTGCGAAATTCGAGGCGAGCGCTTGACTTTAAGTTTCTGTCAGGATCTTCCCACGTGTCCCGCTTGCCTCATACGTGTCTTACTATAATAGGTTGCCCTTCTGTCTGACTCTTCCACCGTCTCTTTTAAAAGGAAACACGTTTCTTCCTTGTACCTTTTTGCTTCTTTTCATACTTCATAATTTTCTTCGTTTTTCGCTCGCTCCGAGGAAATTCTCTCGTTTGCATCCAGGCGATTCACTTATCAATTTCAACCTTCTCTCTCTCAAGGTATTCTGCTCGATCTTGCTTTTGATTTTCCTTTGCTGCTTTATCTATGATGCCTCGCACGAGATCTCAATCTAGTTCTTTAGCTACCCCTAGGCCAATTTCTCGATACCCCGAGCTTGAAAATACTCCTAGCATCTTTACTTGCCCTACTGTCTTACGTCTTGAACTGGAAAGCAATAATATTACCTTCCCCTGCGGCTATCGCCCCACTATTCCTTCTGACACTATGAGGCTTCATAGCCGGCTCTGGAAAACTCATAGGATTCTTTATTTTAAGATGTTTCAATACGGGTTCCGTCTCCCAGTTCATGAAATGCTAGAGCGTGTGCTGCGCGAGCACGGGCTTAACCCTGCGCAGATTACCCCTCCCTCATGGAGCTGCATCTACGCCTTCCTTCGTGCCTGCGAATTAAAAGATATTCTTGATCCCTCTGTCACTTTATTCCGCAAGTTCTTGACTCTGGTTTTTCGCGACGGCTTCATTAATATTATTCCAAGATGGGATGACACTCTAGTGAGGCCTTTTTGGCAGAAATTTCAAGGATTTGAGGGGAGCGTCGATAACTGGAAGAGCGGCTTCTTTGTCGTCGAATTACCCTCTCGCTTGTGGCGTCCTGATTTCAACCTGGAGGTGGTTGATTGGGCGAAGCCAGCGCCTCTATCTAAGGAAGAGTTGGATCAGGCCAACGCCTTACTGGAGATGGAATCCTCCTTCCAGCTCCGAAACTTTGCCTTGTACGGGCCTTTAACTGAGTGTGCCATAGGTGAGCTTTTGAGCATCGCCGCTGCCTTGCTTCCCCCTTGCTTACTAACATTACTTTTTCGCAGGGGAAACTATCGCTCGTCCGCTCTCTGAGGGTAACGCTCCTCACAAGGTTGTCGCCCCTTCAACAACTGCTCCCTCTACTTCCGCTGGGGCTCGAACTGATCACCGTATGCCCATAAAGAAAAGAGCTTTAGATGAAATTCTTTCAAGGGAAAATGGTTCCTCTCTCCGCACTTCCCGCTTCGTAGAGAACTGGTTGCCCAGTCGGAAGAAGAGGTCCGGGTCTGGTTTGCCAGTGACTGAGACAAAGATTTTCTCCTACGGGGTTGAGGACATGAAGGACATGGACACAGAGTTGAGCCTCCGCACGGCTTCCTCAGCTCAACGGAAGAAGCTAAGGGAAGCAAGCGAAGCTCAGGTGACAAGGGTGGTGACTCAATCTCCCCCTGCCAATACCGCAAATGCCGTCGCTTCTGAGACTACCATTTCTCCTGGCGCGACAAAGGAGAGCGCGGCTTCTCTGGGTGGCGCTTCCTCACCTTTGGGATTGGTCGCTCCCAATAAAACCTCTACTACCGCGACGATGCCCTCGTCCACTGCAGACTCCACTCCTGTCATGGAGCCTCCACACTCGCCCATTGGCCGCTGCATTCCTGATGTGCCTCCCTCTGTCCCCAGTGGACCTGGCTCTTCTCATTCTCCTCCCAAGTCCCCTTGTCCGTTGTTCATTACTTCCATTCGAGACGTTGGGGGCTCTAGCGATATCTCCGCCCCTTCCTTTGTTACTGATCTTTCCTCTGACGGGCCTCAAGGGGCCCCTTCTCACCGATTAAATCTGTCAAAGTTTGGGATTGAGGGGTTCCACGCCCTGGGCATATCAGACCCCTTATCGCAAGATCAGCCCACGGCTATCTTGGCTTGTGAAATGTTTCGCGCCTCCGAGGAGGAGAGTAGACTGTTGCAACTTCCTCCCGAAGTTCAGTACATGCGCGTCATGAACAACTGCCTTGCTGCCTTTCGACAACTTCATTACTTCATCAAGGCTCGTGGTACACACTCTCAAAACATTGGTGCGCTAGCCAAGGTAGAGGAGCTGTCGCGACTCCACAAGCGCGCTCAGGCCGAACTGCGCGAGTGCCGTGCTGAACTTACTCGGGAAAGATCTAAAGGAAAAGCCCAGGTCGAAGCTTTGGAGGCTGAGCTGGTGGCTAAGAGAAAGAACTCATTCCTTCTTGAGGAGGTATCATCCCGCGATGCCGACCTGTCGCAAGCTTTCAAGAAAGTGGCATGGTGGAAGAAGAAGACTGAACAGGCCTTTGTCGCCGGGGTGACAGATCAACACCGCAGTAGGGCCGCTGATCCTGCTGAGGTCGCCAGGTACGCCTCCGCGAGGATGAAAGAGATTGATGAGAGCCAAGAAGGTTTCCTCTCCTCCGAAGAGGAGTGACAAGTCCGCGCCTGGAGGAAGCCTATTTGATGCCGCTTGATTGGTGTCGCGCCCCCACGAAAATTAAAAACTCGCGAGTGTGCAACGAAATTTGGGACCTTACAATGCTCAGCGTAGACAGACACCTCGCAACATGCAATGAAGTCGCCACCCTAATTTGGTTGCTAGGCTTTAGGGAACCTTAATCGTCATGGCATAGGAAATATAATAAGTAAAAACACTAAAGGCACAAAAAAGGGGTCTGGACCCCAGACAAAAGGTTCGGGGTCGTATTATGGTCTCGGGAAGGTGTTAGGCACCCGAGTCACATCCGAAAACGGTTACCGGTTGGAAAAGAGAACTTTATCACAAAAATCATATAACTTCAATTACGTAATAAAGCCTGAATCTTTCAAATCCCAAAATAGTGATTGTTCGATAACTCCTCAATTGCAACTAATACTGACAGACCCATAATGAGTTGAAGCAAAACCAATCAAGACGAACCAAAAACACAGCAAATAAGAAAACAAAAACTCGAATGAAGGCATCAAAATAAAATTCCTCCAATTTCCAAAAAGAGCAGACACCCACCTCAGCTTGGTACTCAAACTTCTGACCGGAAGACTCAGCAGCTTCCTTCTCAGCTACAGCAGCCTCACACCGGACCGAAAACTGGCCATTTCTCTTATCTACTTTCCATCTTAGGGCTTCGCAAGAGAAACCCTTGTACATGCAGTCAATATATGCGAGAATTTAAAATCACATGAATATGGCATTTGAAGCGACTCTTTAAACACGTTGTTCATGTGGGTTGATTTTAATTCTAACAGTTCTATATATCATGCGTACGACTGCTATTTTACGAAAAAGTGCTGAATAAATAAAAGGGAATCGAAAGGCGTACTTTCGAGCGAAGCTTGAATTTAAAACCTACAAAGTGAGAGTATTAGTGATAGCTTGAGAAAGAAGTAAACAATTTTATGAGTGCGAAAATTTAAATGACAGTTGATTGCATACGAGAAATGATGAATTTTGCGTATACGAAAGTGAGATGCTGGGTTTGACAAAAATGATGACAGTTGTTTGTATGCGAAAAATGATGGATTTTACGCATACGAGAATTTAAATGCTGACCTGATTTGCATGCGATAAATGATTGATTTTACGCATACGAAATTTAAATGTTGGGTTGATCGTATGTGAAAAATGATTGATTTTACACATACGAGAATTTAAATGCTATGGTGATTGCATGCGAAAAATGATTGATTTTACGCATGTGAGAATTTTAACAGTGCTACGTGATTGCATGCGAAAAATGATTGATTTTAAGCATGTGAGAATCTAACATCTACGTGATTGCATGCGAAAAATGATTGATTTTAAGCATGTGAGAATTAAAATGCTACGAGATTGCATGCGAAAAATGATTGATTTTAAGCATGCGAGAATTAAAATGCTACGTGATTGCATGCGAAAAATGATTGATTTTAAGCATGTGAGAATTAAAATGCTACGTTGATTGCATGCGAAAAATGATTGATTTTAAGCATGTGAGAATCTAACATCTACGTGATTGCATACGAAGAATGATTGATTTTACGCATGGGAGAATTTAATATCTACGTTGATTGCATGCGAAAAATGATTGATTTTAAGCATACGAGAATTTAACAGTTGGATAATTTGCAGAAAGTAGAGAGTTGATATTTGCGAAAAATAAAACAATTGATATTTGCAGAAAATAAAGCAGTTGATATTTGCGGAAGGATTTCCAGAAGTTGTGCGAAAAATTAAAGCAGTTGATATTGCGGAAAATAAAACAATTGGTATTTGCAGAAAATAAAACAGTTGATTTTGCGGAAGGATTTCCAGCAGTTTTGCGAAAAAATAAAGCAGTTGATATTGCGGAAATTAAAGTGCGACCGTCCATGTAGGCGGTAAAAATAAATAACTGAATTTTTAAATTGCAGAAAATAAAGTGCGGAAATTTAAAGTGCTAAGAATTAAAACAGTTGATAAGTGCAGAAAATTAAACAGTTGATACGTGCAGAAAATTAAACAGTTGATAAGTGCAGAAAATTAAACAGTTGATAAGTGCAGAAAATTAAACAGTTGATAAGTGCAGAAAATTAAACAGTTGATAATACGAGAAATTAACGTACGATGCGTACGAATTATTTTTACGAAAAACTTGCGATTTGAAATTTCGGAAAGAATTAAAAATCGGAGGGACCTAATTGAAAACTTTGAAAACTTGGGAGGGGGGCCAAAACGGCGCCGTGTGATGAATAGGCATGGCACTATTCATCACCCCCTCCCTTGGTCGCCGGAGCTACTGCCGGCGACCCAACTCCGGCCACACTTGGCCGTTTTGAAAAATGGACGTACCGAAATGTTCGTCTCTTCGACGACTTTCCGACCGTATAAACCTCGATTTTTAGTTTGACTCGTACAAAATTTAATTTCGAAAAAACGACCGAACCGTTAATTATCGAAAACTAATTAATTCGAACAATCTAGCCAACGATTTTCAAAATTGAAAGCATGTATTTAATCTACATTACGTATGTGAATTAATAGCACAAAAACAATCAATTTATTTGCTCAAAATCAAGCCAAACGAAATTAAAGAAAACTTGCGCAGAAAAACCGAAGATGAGCTAGAGAGAGAAAGCTCACGTTTCAAACTTTGAACTGGACGATTGTCGCTCAATATGAGCAAGCTGATCAAGAGGGAGAAGGAGCAAGGGTTTCTTGCGATTTTGGTGCCCGTTTGAATGAAGACAGTGACTTGTATTTATAGGCTTCAAACGCGTGAGGAGAGGGACGCGGCTGTGCGCGTGGAGGCCGCTTGGTCGCGGTGGCGGGGCTACGGCCGTGAGGTGGAGGGTCTAGGCTGCTGTGTGATGATTGACGAGGGGACGGGAAAC
The DNA here is from genome assembly GCA_963691705.1 of Viola odorata. Taxonomy (NCBI): domain Eukaryota; kingdom Viridiplantae; phylum Streptophyta; class Magnoliopsida; order Malpighiales; family Violaceae; genus Viola; species Viola odorata. Next base: position 20,575,584 of record OY829543.1, read on the forward strand.
GGTTTGGACGGGACAGGAGGTCGGAGCAGGCAGCTCGGTGGCTCGCTCTCCTGTTCATCCGTTCCCATGCTGTTCCCGTGTGCATGGCACACTTAAATGCTCAACCATTGATTTGGTTGACTATTTCTAGTTGACCAAGATCAATGGTTGAGATTAAATGGTCATTTATGCTATTTAAATGGCCTCGAGCCAAGTCCGACGAGCAAACGTTCGGACTTTTCGAACCGAGGGTACCAGCGCGTAGAGAAAATTATGACGGTTTTAACCGTATACAGCGAAGCATGAAAATTTCGCGTTTGACGCGTTTATTTTCGCGTTCAAAAGCGCGAAACGTGGGAACGGAAAAATAAAAATGTTACGCCGAAAATTACACGAAACGTTGTATACCGTTGCGAGCAGAAAAAAAGCTAGCAACTAGTTGATGGAAAACATTTAAAAGTCAAGCTGTGGTTCGAGCAGACTTACTCGGGTCCAATAAAAGCTCGAATAAAAATATTAATAAAATAATAAAAATACTAAAAAATGCGCTAAAACCCTAAAAATCCTAAAATTCGTGAGATGACCGAAAATGCAGAAAAAACTAGCATACGACTGCCGGATAGTAAAAAAATAGGATTTTTATGGTTGAAAATAATATTAATGATAATAATGAAAATGCATGCCGAAAAATTAAAAACGCGATTTCGAAAGCTGACGATGCTAACGATGATGCAAAAATGCAATGAAACACCTAAAAATGCTAGCGATAGTAAACTAACTACAGATGACTGTAAATCAAGTAAAAATGCCAGTAAATTAAATAAATGACAGAAATGATAAAATTGATTAAAAATGGCGTCAAAATTCGGGTATCAACAGTTGCCCCCTCTTTACTGTCTTATCGAAGGATTTGATAAGCAGTAAAGACAGTTGCCCCTATATATCCGAATTTTGGTGACACAACAGGTCTTACCTCAAGCTTACAGTGATGATGTTCTCTGGGGGGAGGTAGTTGATTGATGTCGCTCTGGGAGGAGGAGATTGATTGATGTCACTCTGGGAGGAGGAGATTGATCGTTGTCACTCTGGGAGGAGGAATTTGCTGCCGTCATCACTGGGGATTAACAGGTGATTGCTTGATGTCGCTCTGGGAGGAGGAGATAGGTTGTTGATCCTGCAAAGATATAAGCTTAGATCTACTCGGGTATTGAGAGAAACATAAGTTGCAGGAAGTGTAAATGATGACTACTCTGCTGGGGATGAAAAGTGATTTTACGACAACGTAAATGACGGCTCCACTGGGGGGTCTGACACGCAACAGACGTTGCCTAGGGAGGATGACGCGCTATTCGTAGATGTACGAACGTTTCGCCCTAATGATGTCAACTCTAAGAGGAAGAAAATAATTATGCAGAAATGTAGAATTATGTGAAGGATATCACTCTGAGAGGGGAAGAAATGCTAAAGCTGAAAAAGGTAGATCTACGCTATGTTGTCACTCTGGGAGGAGAAGAAACGCTACGCTGGAAGCTACACTATGCTGTCACTCTGGGAGGAGGAGAATGCTATGCTGAAATCAAAAGAACGTCGATTCCCGTAGGAGATGACGCGAAATGCGGAAACTTAAACTAAGGTCACTCTGGGAGGAGGAGATGCTGTGCTGGAAGCTAAACTATGCTGTCACTCTGGGAGGAGAAGATGCTGTGCTGAAATCAAAAGAACGTCGATTCCCGTAGGAGACGACGCGAAATGCGGAAACTTAAACTAAGGTCACTTTGGGAGGAGAAGATGCTATGCTGGAAATTAAACTATGCTGTCACTCTGGGAGGAGAAGATGCTATGCTAGAAATTAAACTATGCTGTCACTCTAGGAGGAGAAGATGCTATGCTGGAAATTAAACTATGCTGTCACTCTGGGAGGAGAAGATGCTATGCTGAAATCTTAAAGAACGTCGATTCCCGTAGGAGACGACGCGAAATGCGGAAACTTGAACTAAGGTCACTCTGGGAGGAGAAGATGCTATGCTGGAAATTATACTATGCTGTCACTCTGGGAGGAGAAGATGCTATGCTGAAATTTAAAGAACGTCGATTCCCGTAGGAGACGACGCGAAATGCGGAAATTTAAACTAAGGTCACTCTGGGAGGAGAAGATGCTATGCTGGAAATTATACTATGCTGTCACTCTGGGAGAAGAAGATGCTATGCTGAAATCTAAACTATGCTGTCACTCTGGGAGGAGAAGAATGCTAATGCTAGCGGCCTTGATACGAACCTAGAATGCGTCTGCGTCCTGCTCAGGAGGTAACGACCCCCAAGACAAGACTTTCCCATGACTTGCAGCCGTAAGCAGTCCTCACCTGATATTAGTGTTTGCACTCACACTCTGAAACAAGGCTAAGTGTTTTACACTCATAAAGATGCTACTAACATGATACATAATTTACAGTTCGCAATGTCAATCCGAGTGAATAGACTTCGAATGAAGATGCACATGCATGGGCGTTCTAATAATCGATGGGACTTTTACGGAAAAGAATGAAAGGACATGAAAAGTCCGGAAAGGAGTTTGTTTTGGGAAAAGATTGCTTTGTCGAGGAGTTGGAAGGCTTTTTGATGAGTGATGCTTTGCTGATTGGCCCCGATGTGGGCGATGTTTTGCTGATCGACCCTGATGTGGGCGATGTTTTGCTGATTGCCCTGATGTGGGCGATGTTTTGCTTGATTGACCCTGATGTGGGCGATGTTTTGCTGATTGGCCCTGATGTGGGCGATGTTTTGCTGGGGATGTCATTTTCCCGTCGGCTAGGGGCCCTTTTCTCGAGTCTTCATTGGGGGAGCGTCGTCGCTGCTTGCGGTGTGTCGAGTGGGGCCTTGGGCCTTTCCTGGGGAAGGATGCTTCGAGATTTCTCGAGTTGGCCTTGGGCCTTTTTTGCTCGAGTTCACTGGGGAAGGTTGCTTTGAGATTTCTCGAGTTGGCCTTGGGCCTTTTTACTCGAGTTCACTGGGGAAAGTTTTCTTCGAGATTTCTCGAACTGAGTCGTCCCCGGGCTGTGCTTGCTTTGTCTCTTCGATTGTTTGTTATTCTTCGAAGGTCTCTGAGCATTTCTTTTTTCTTTTCTTTTCCCTTTTTCCTCTCTCTTTTTTTTTCTCTCTTGTCTCTCCCTTTTTTTTTTCTTTTCTCTCTTTTTTTTTCTTCTTCCCTTTTTTTTGATTTGATCTTGAAAATGCAACAGAGCAGAGCAAGTACGGCCTTCGTCTTGATCTCTTCCCCTTCTGTCTCGAGGCCTCGGCCTTCGTAGTTACTGCTTCTTCGGTGATAGTCCTTAGCGATCTCCTGGCGCCCTTTTCAGTCTCCTTTGTCGTGAACTTGAACTTGGCGTGCTTTTACTTCCGGCTGGCAATTTTAGCTGAAACTGCTCTTTGGCTCCCGGGGTATGAGTGATATTGTTGGTTTGGGGAGTGATGACATACATGGTGGAAAGAGTAAAGAAACGAAAAAAGTGGAGAAAATCGTAAAAGTCCCACGTCATTTCATAGCTATCCCATGTCTGATTGCGCATGTACCCTGGATATTATGCGAACTCAACTAGTATCTAGTCAGGCCCTTACACTCATGAAGGATACGCCGCGATGGCTCGAAAATGCTTACCGGGATTTGTTTGTGACTGCTTACGTCGGAACAAACCGTGGATATAAGAGCAAACAGGTAATATCATGCATGGCACGTAATTTGGATAGATGCTTGATTTAACAGAGGGATTGAATATTTCTGACCTATGCGATGCATGAAAATGCCTATAAGAGCAGTATGCTTTTGTTTTAGCCGGGCTAAAGAGGGACTTTGATCGATTTTTTTGATTTTTGATTGATTGAGGGTTTGATTGCTCAATGGTTTGATTGCTAGAAGACTTGATTGCTAGATGTGGGGGATGACCTACTTGCAACGTTCTAATGAGAACCTAAGGTTGCCCCCAGTGGGCCAGACGACCGTACTCGGCTTAAAGCTATCAAATCGAGTAAGAATGAAAACAATTTTAAATAAAAGGGGAAAGAAAGATGGACTCCCCTAAGGTGTGCAGCGGGGCTGCAAGGGCGTCTTCCACGAGCTTCACGCGGATGACAACGAGATGCTTCCGGTCCCTGTGAGATGCAGAGGGGACAACAAACAGAGAAATTAATTTAAAACGAAAAAAAGAGATAAGTTCAGGGATTCTCCCTTCTTTTAACTCGGCTTTTCGAGGGTGTCTATGACGTGGTCCCCGGTTCCGGGATGCTTCGCTTCGGTGTGCTGATTGGTTTCTTTTTCAGCTGCTTTATGGGAACCGCTGATCCCGGTCGAAGGGAAAATGGGATCCGCACTGGGTATACTTGCTTACCGGCCCTTGCTAGACCTTTGTTGATGGGCTTCGTGATTGCTTGGGGATAAAGGGGAAAACCCTCTGTTCCCGTAATGTGCAGCGGGGCTGCAAGGGCACATGCTTACCGTCCTTATGCGGGCATCGAATGGGGGTGACCCAGTTCCTGAAAAAAACGATGCGGCAAGAACTAATGAGGAGTAAATGCGAGATGATTTTTGGCAAAAGGAATGTGATTGATAAGTTTTTAAGCTCTCCCTTTTAGACGGGCCACTCGTGGGTCATTGAGCGTGACTTAGGTCGGATGTCGATTGATGATAGCTTTGTTTTTAGATGTGTTGCTGCAGCTCTCGCCTTGGCGTGGGTGATACTTATAGCCTGGCTGTCTCTCGATTAAAGGATACACCGTATTGATCATGGTGCGGATGCCGGAACCTTCTTGAACAAGACCGCATTAAGTATGTTGATGGTGACCCCAGGAGGACGGCTTTTTGTCGTGCTTTTCCCAGGAGTTGTTGCCTGTAATGTTGCACTGTGCGACCACGGTGTTTTGGCGATGAGCTCCTCCGAATAGGTGAACGGAGATGGGAGCCGACTTTGCTAGCGTTTCGACGACTTGGCCGGCTTAGGATGAGCTTTGTGACTTTGGTTCAGCATTTAGTCCTTCGAGAACGGTTGTTCGCGATGCTGGTTGTGCTGGTCGCACTGCAGGAAAAAGAATTTCGCTTTAGATGGTGACAGTTTGCCTTAAAATCTTTCCTGATTTGCTCTTGAAGGTGGCCCGTTGCGGCCCTCCAAGAGTCGCTACGAGCGGAAGCTCCGTGGTCTTCTCGTGATGCCAAGATGAGACTATACGCCGCTGCAAAACTTAAAATTGATTAGTGGCGTTAGTCTAAGGGACGCGTCTTACGTCTCGAGCTACTCCTGGGGAGCCATCTATGCCATGCCTCCTTTTGTCATCTCACACGTTTAACGAAAGAGGATAACAAAGTTTTAAAATCATACGCATCTCCTGAAAAAAACTTGTTTTATTAATTTCAGAACAAACGTTTGTATTAGATTGTCATGATAAAACCCTATGTCGCTGATCTGGCCGAATGTGTAACCCGTGACACTTCAGGCGTAGTATATCTTGACTGCATCGGCATTCACCGGTCTTAGGAGATCGTCTCCGTCCATGTTGGTTAGCATTATGGCACCCCCTGAGAATGCACTTTTAACTAGATACGGGCCCTCATATTTGGGGCCCCACTTTCCTTGACTGGCCTCCTGATGAGGGAGAATCTTCTTCAGTACTAAATCCCCAGCCTCGAACTTGCGAGGTCGCACTTTCCTGTCATAAGCGTTGGCCATTCTTTGCTGATATAATTGTGCATGGCAGATAGCGGCCAAGCGCTTTTCGGGAAGGAGGTTCAGCTGCTCGTACCTCACTCTTGCCCAATCTGATTCTTCTACTTCAGACTCTGCCAGGATTCTGAGAGAAGGGATTTCTATTTCAAGGGGAATTACGGCTTCCATGCCGTAAACTAATGAGTAGGGAGTTGCCCCTGTAGATGTACGGGTTGCTATCCGGTAGGCATGCAATGCGAAGGGAAGCATGTCATGCCAGTCCTTGTGAGTGATTACCATCTTTTGGATGATCTTTTTTAGGTTTTTGTTTGCTGCTTCAACTGCGCCATTCATTTTTGGTCGATATGGAGATGAGTTTCGGTGCTTCACCTTCCAATGTTGGCAAAAAACCATCGATCATTTTCCCATTGAGATTGGAGCCGTTGTCCGTGATGATGGTTTCTGGGACTCCGTGACGGCAGATGATGTTTCTTTCGATGAAACGCATGGTCGTCTTCTGTGTGACGTTGGAGTAGGAGGCGACCTCTACCTATTTGGTGAAGTAGTCGATCGCTACGAGGATGAAGCGATGGCCATTAGAGGCCGTGGGATGAATTTGGCCGATGATGTCGATTCCCCACATTGCGAAAGGCCAAGGCGATGTCATGTTGAAGAGAGGGGCTGGAGGGACGTGGATATGGTCCGCGTAAACTTGACACTTGTGGCACTTCCGGAAATAGTTGATGCAATCCCGTTCGATGGTGAGCCAAAAGTAGCCCTGCCTCATTATCTGTCTGGCCATCATGTGCCCATTAGCATGTGTGGAACACACCCCTTCGTGGATTTCCGTTATGATTCTTTTCGCCTCGGTCATGGTGACGCAGCGAAGCAAAGCTCCATCAGCTCTTCTTTTGTATAAAACTTCGCCGTCGAGATAGAAGTCTAGGGCTAAACGCTGGAGGGTCCTTTTGCTAACCCGGCTTGCCCCCGGTGGATGTTCCCGGTTTCTGATGAATTGTACTAAGTCGTGGAACCAAGGCTTCCCATCGGCTTCCTCTTCCAAGGTGACACAGCATGCCGGCGTTTCCTTTACCTCTACCCTCAAAGGCTGAAGCATTACTCCACACTCTAGTTTGAACATGGAGGCCAAGGTGGCTAATGCGTCTGCGAAGCGGTTCTTTTCTCGGTCAACTCGGTCGAACTTGGTTTCCTCGAATTCCCGCGCGAGCTGAGTGAGTAACCTTTGATAAGGGATGAGCTTGGAATCCCGTGTCTGCCAGAGGTCCTGGGCTTGGTAGATGACGAGTGCTGAATCGCCGAAGATCCGGAGCTTCTTTACTTTTAGGTCGATGGCTGCCGCGAGACCACTGATACATGCCTCATACTCAGCGATGTTATTAGTGCAGGGGAAGTTCAACTTGCATGCTACAGGGAATTGACGGCCGTCTGGGGCTATGACTACGGCTCCCACTCCCTTGCCTGAGAGGTTCACCGCGCCGTCGAAGAACGTGGTCCACCAGTCGTCTTCTTGAAGATCCTCTGCGATTTCATCCTCAACTGCTATGATGTCCTCATCGGGGAAGTCAAAGCTCAACGACTCATACTCATCCGAGGCATGATCAGCCAAGTGATCAGCGAGGGCGCTTGCCTTAATCGCTTTCTGAGTTACATAGATGATCTCGTGCTCAGCTAATAAGACTTGCCATCTGCAAATGCGACTCGATAGGTACGGTTTTTCGAAGATGTACTTCAGCGGATCCATGCGAGAGATTAGCCATGTCGTGTAATACAACATGTACTGTCGAAGTCTTCGGGCGCACCATGCTAGGGCGCAACATGTTCGTTCTAACATGGAGTAGCGCATCTCGCACTCGTTGAATTTCTTGCTGAGGTAGTAGATGGCTTGTTCACGTCTTCCCGACTCATCGTGCTGTCCCAAAACGCAGCCCATGGTGCTAGCCGTGACTGTTAGGTACATGAGCAAGGGTCGTCCTGGCGTCGGGGGAACCAGTACCGGCGGGTTTTGCAGGTACGTCTTGATTTTCTCGAAGGCTCTCTGACAGTCTCCGTCCCATTCCGCTTCTCCGTGTTTCTTTAGCATTTTGAACATCGGCTCACAAGTAAGTGTTAACTGGCTGATAAAGCGCGCGATGTAGTTGATGCGTCCTAAGAAGCTTCGTACTTCCGTTTCAGTGCTGGGAGCGGGTAGCTCTTGAATTGCTTTTTCTTATCAGGATCCACTTCTATGCCTTTGTTACTGACGATGAATCCCAATAACTTTCTGGAGGTTACTCCAAAGGTGCATTTAGCTGGGTTTAGCCTTAGCCGAAATTGCCTCAACCTTTCGAATACCTTCTTCAGGATGTCTACATGGTCTTGCGCGCCGCGAGATTTGGCTATCATGTCGTCGACATAGATTTCCAACTCTTTATGCATCATGTCATGGAAAAGGGTGACGGCAGCACGTTGGTACGTGGCTCCTGCGTTCTTTAATCCGAAGGGCATCACTTTGTAGCAGAAGGTTCCCCAAGGGGTGATAAAGGTCGTCTTTTCACTGTCCTCGGGTGCCATCTTGATCTGATTGTACCCGGAAAATCCGTCCATGAAGGAGAACATGTCATTTCCGGCGGCACTATCCACCAAGATGTCGATATGGGGAAGTGGGAAGTCATCCTTAGGGCTGGCTCGATTGAGATCCCGAAAGTCCACGCACATGCAAACCTTCCCATCTTTCTTAGGCACTGGCACTATGTTGGCGATCCATTCTGGGTACTCGGCAACTCTCAGAAAACCCGCGTCCAGTTGCTTGGTAACTTCTTCTTTGATTCTCAGAAGGATGTCTGGATGCATTCTCCGAAGTTTTTGCTTGACAGGTCTAAACTCGGGCTTTAATGGGATACGATGCTCAACTATCCCGGGATCAAGACCTGGCATGTCGGCGTATGACCATGCAAATACGTCGGAGTAGTCTTTGAGGAGAGAAATCAACCTTTCTCTCTGAGTCGTATCCAAGGTAGTCCCGATCTTGACCAACTTTTGATTCTCATTGCTTGCCCCCAAGCTTACTTCGTCCAATTCCTCCTGATGAGGGGTTACTTCCTTTTCTAAACTTTCCAGTAAACGGGCCAGTTCGTCGGAGATTTCTGCTTTGTCTTCAGTCGTAGCGATGATTTCTTCGCCAATAAAGACATAAGTTTTATCATGACAATCTGAACTAACATTCATCCTGAAATAAAAAAATGCGAAAAAAGAGATGCGTAAAATGAAAATTGCATATATATTTGATTTTTAACAGAAGGGGAACGTGAGTTCCTACAAAAAGGTTTTCGTAAGAAAACGTGCAAACATGTGTTTTTCTAAAAGAAGTAATTACGAAGAGACATCCGGAAGCATGGTGATGGTCCAGTTGCACACAGACTCCCCTGACTTCTTAACGAAAATGACTGAACCAGACGACGATCCCTCTTCTCCTAGAGTGCAGATACGGAGGTCCGATACCTTTACAGGATTTCCATTGATGGTTTCGGCGGCGAAGGGGAATGTAGTTCTGATATGGGGGATTGACATCTTGCCCCCTGGCGCAGAACGTCCGAATAGCTTAGCCAGCTGCTTTTCTTTCTTTTCTTGGGCAATTCTAACGAAATCGGCTTTGCCCGGTTGGTACCCTAACCCAAAACGGTCTCCGAAGCTCTTCGGAGGCGACCATCCTTTGGATCCTTGTAGCTTGGCGCCGAGCCATTTTCCCAATTGGAAACTTCCTTCCAGCATTGGTTTAGGGGTGGTTCCGGCTGTCTCAGATTTTGAGGCTTTGCCCACAAGGGACCCCTCCTTGATCCAGTCTGTGTTGACGATTTCAAAGGCTTGGAACGAGCTCTCCAAGGTTTTGGCAGTTTCGATGTAAGGCACGGAGGCGTGCTTAGCCAAGATCAGGGCCTCTTCTGCCTTTATCGTGACTAAGGCATTATCCTTGACGTACTTGAGGCACTGATGCAGAGAAGAGGGGACTGCCCCTGCTGAGTGGATCCAAGGTCGTCCCAGTAGCATGCTGTAAGCAGGTTGGATTTCCATGATATGGAATGTCAGGGCGAAGGTGTGGGGCCCAATGACCATGTCCAATTCGAAGTTTCCGATGATCTCTCGAGTGGTGCCATCGAAAGCCCTAGCCATCATTCCGCTAGGTTTCATGTGAGAGAAATCGACCGGTAGTTGCTCGAGGACGTGCCTGGGCATGACATTCAGCGCGGACCCATTGTCGATGAGGGCCTTGGCTATGACGTGTCCCTTACATTCTACCGTGATGTATAGGGCCTTGTTGTGATCTTTTCCTGAGGGGTCGATCTCTTCTTCAGAGAAGGAAATGCTGCCGAGGGCCTGAATCCTTCCGACAAGGTTTTCCACCCCTTCTGTAGTGATATCCTTAGTTACGAAGGCTTGCTTCAAGACTTTCAGGAGAGCTTGGCGATGAGCCTCTGAAGTAAGTATCAGCTCCATGATGGAAATGCGAGCTGGGGTTTTCTTCAGTTGTTCGATGATGCTGAACTCGCTCTGTTTCATGATTTTGAGGAACTCAGCCGTCTCGTCCGCGGTTACAGGTTGGCTCAAACCTTGTGTTTCCTCTATCGTTTCCTCGCGAATGACAGGGTTTTTCCCTTTAGCTTGTCGTTGCTTCTCTACTTCCTCCGAGATGTAACATCTCCCGGTGCGGGTCATGCCCCCGATATGAGAGGTTTCACCGATAGTGGATCCTATTGGCGTGACTGTAGGAGGGGTGGTGACTATCGTGTACCCGTAGTCGAATGGGACCGCGTGCAGGTCTCGGCTAGGAGTATTCACAGCTAATGTGAACACTACCTTGCGTGGGGCTGTGGAGGTGTCCCCTGTCTGAGCCACATATTCGAAGGAATATGGTGCTGGAGAGTGGTCCCCGATGGCATTGATGGTTCCTCGGGCTTCTCCTTTAGTTTGGATGACTCCGAATGCGGTGAGTTGCTTGACTTTTTGCCGAAAGAGTCCACAATCCTGGATGTCATGCTTGCTTTCCCCTTGGCAGAAGAGGCATTGGGCCTGATTATTCCCCGGGAATGGTAGATAAGCGTTGTTAGCTAGAGCGAAGAACAACTCTTCGTTGGGTGTTTCTTCCATCGAAGGGCGAGGAAAGTTGATTCCTACGGAAGCAATGTCGCCCATCCCCGAATTATGGTTCGGTAGGGGACCCATTGTCACAGCAGGATCCTTTGCTAATCCATGGGGCGAGATTCGCCCTTGTTTAGTTAGGTGCTCGACCTTTTCTCTAAAGGCATAACAATCCTCCAAGGAGTGTCCTCTGGTTCCGGCGTGATATTCGCAGCTAACCTTTGGATCATACCAGCTAGGGTAAGGAGTGGATTGAGACGGGAGTGGGGATGGCATAATCTGTCCCTCTGCCAAGAGGCTTGTGTAGATTTCCTTCAAAGGAAACAGAGGGAGCGACCACATCGGTAAAGGGTATGATTCGGAGTCTGAGGGTTCCCAAGAAGGTAGTGATGGTGCTGGGCCACCATAGGAGGGTGGCGCCGAATACCTGACGAGGTAATCGAATCTCCCAGAAGGTTGGCCCAAAGTATCAATCTCGCGATCGCCCTCGTCGCGGCGTTTGGAGAATCGTTTGCCCGACGAAGTCGATCCCTTCTTTCGGAGGATTGGGAGTGGAGTTCCCTTGGCGTTATGCGAGATAGGAAATCCATCTCCGATGGCCTCAATGGATCTTCCCTCGTGGGTTGCTTTCTGGGTTTGGATCACCCCGAGATGCGAGAGTTGTACCACCCTTTCTGCGAACACCTTGCAGTTTTGGATTTTGTGATCGTCGCTTTCCTCGCAGTACATGCAGCCACTTGGATTGCTCTCCGAGTATGGCAAGTGTCCTCCTCGAGTTAGGGCCAGGAAAAGTTATTCCTGTGGCCAGCTTGATGCGGAAAAGAGAAGGTCGTTTCTTTCTCCTGCCGAGATGGCGTTCACTCCTCCCTTTCCCTGGGCATGATTGGGAAGAGGGTTGGTGGATGTGTTGGGTCCTTTTGCTAACCCTTCGAAAGATACCCACCCACTCTTGATCAAGTGCTGGACTTTGGCTTTAAATGCGAAGCAGTTTTCCAGAGTGTGACCTGGGGCTCCAGCGTGGTATTCACACCTCGCGTTGAGATCATACCACTTCGGGTAAGGAGGCAATTGAGGCTGAGCCGGCACCGGTATGATCTGTCCGGCTGCCAAGAGATGTTTGTAGATTTCTCCTGCAGGAAGAGGAAGAGGAGGTGGAGGCTCTCGGCTCCACCGATTGTTTATCGTGTTTTGGTTATTTGGGTTTTTTGGTGGGTTATATGGCTTGGGTTGCATGGGTTGTGATGCTTGTACTGATGGGAAATGCGTAGGGCTTTGAGGCGCGATATTGGCAACAGGCGGCGAGGTGAAAGGAAAGTAGGTAGGTTGATATAATGACGGCAGAGGGTAGGGCGATGGCGATAAATAAGGTGGAGGTGGTGGAAATGGCTGCCCCTGATGAGCTTGGGGAGCCACAAATCCAACGTCTCTTTTTATGATAGGTGCTTTCCTGGGCGCAGATTCCGATGCTGAAGGCAAGATTCGTCCTGACTTAATTCCTTGCTCGACTCTTTCGGCAATTAGGACCATATCGGAGAAGCTATTTGAGGGGTTTGAGATCAGGTAGGTGTAGTAGGGAGCCTTGAAGGTGTGCAAGAAGATCGACAGGAGTTCCTTGTCGCTTAAGGGTGGAGAGATCCGTGAGGCCACCTCCCTCCATCTCTGAGCATAGGTTTTTACGGACTCGCCGACTTTCTTTTCCATGTTTTGCAGATCAGCGCGGTCGGGTGCTACCTCCATATTGAACTTATATTGCCGGTAGAATGCGTCGGATAAGTCTCTCCATGTCCTGATCCTGGCTCGATCTAGCCCCATATACCATGTCAGGGCGTGCTTGGTCAAGCTTTCCCGGAAGAGATGAATCAACAACGGCTCATTGTGGATTACCTCTGCCATCTTGTTGCAGTATGCTCTGAGATGGGTCTTTGGGCACTCTACCCCAGTATATTTTTCGAAGTCAGGGATTTTGTACTTCGGGGGTACGACAATCCCGGGGACCATACACATATCGGCAGGGCCGGTAGGGTCAAATGGATCAGCCCCTTCAATTGCTCGGAGCCTTTCCTCAAGTAGGTTTAGCCGATCATTTTTCGGTTGCTCGGCCCCGATGGGGTTGGAACCGAAGGGTAGTGCCAGTCCTGATGAGAACTGCGGTTGTGCTGAGTTGAAAGTGAGGAGCTGAGTTCCCACAGGTCCGGGAACTGTGCTCGGAGGAATAGGAGGGAGATACGGATTCTCTGGGTGGGCCTGGCTCTTGCTGGGGTCCACAGCAAGGTTGATTGAAAGGTGCTGAAGCGACGGGGAGATCTCTTCACCCGCCTTAACCGGAGGACTTGCAGCGTTGGGTACAGTGAAGGGACTAACCCATCTCCAACGGCCCGGGGGGCCGGACAGGGGTGGGAGTACCGAAGGTCCTGCGACGGTGAGTAAAGGGGAAGGTCTGTTTGTTTGAGGGGGATCGAAACCCGGTGGAAACTCGGTGACAGCTTTATCTCTTTCCTTTTCGGCCCTGGCGGCCCTTTCCGTAGTGATCCTAACTTGCTCCTCTAACTCAGCAATTCTAGCGGTCAGTGCTTCATCGGTCTTGGCCGGTTCAGTCATTTTTCGCTTTTGAAGTCTAGTCAAAGGGAGCCTATGCGGAGTAGCTTGCTTCCGAGGAGCTATGGTGAACCTGAAAAAAGGGAAAAAACACAAAAACAGTGAGTATAAATGAAGATACACAGGTGATGTGCAATCCCGAGGTCTCCACATTTGCTCATTCGCTTTTCTGGCTTGTATTTTCATTTGATATTTTCAGGGTGGTCGTGGAGGCGAGATATCCTGGTCGTTGGCGAGATACGAAGGAAGCCTCTATACATTCCAACGATATGACGCAAATCTGAGATGCTAACGGCGAAACCCAAATCAGCAGGGGCAACCAACGCCGTCATGCTAGGGGGATCTCTTTTCACATTATGCTTTCAACGCTGTAGGGCCTGATGCCTAGTGAACCCAACCAAGGGGAGGGACGTCGATCTATGCTATGAACTCGGAAGTTCTTGTGATAAACTAAAAGGATAGGGTCATGAGCGAGGGCTACTTGGCTATATATTGCTTGGTCTGATTTTTCTGGTTTTTTAGTGAAAAGATTGTGTTTATCTCGGAGGGATTTTCTTTTTCTTTTTGCGATGGTCTTTTGAGTTGTATTTGGGATGGATAATTGATATGAAAAAGATAGGCAATTTTAATAAATATCCGGAAGAGTACGACTTTATTAAAGTGTTTACAAAAGTATGGTAAACTTGCCAACTACCTAAGTTCATCAAAAATGGCTAAGATAGATGAAATTAGGGGTCCTAGCTAAAAGAAAAGGTTTGCCGATATCCGAGCCTTTCCCTAAAGGCGTCAATCCTGGGCGTCAGAGTTCTCCTGCCAAAGGTACTCCATCGAAGCCATCTCCCCTTTCTGCATTTCTATCTCAGCTTCTAAGGCGGTAATTCGGTTTTGCAATGCCTGGCTCTTCCTATCTCCTAGATCTGCTCGTGTAGTCAAGACCCTTATCGTTGAATCCTTGTCTTGGATTATGGCACTCGAAGCTTCTTTCTTGCGGGTTTCGCTGCTCAAGCGTTCGTTGAAGGCCCTGAGGGCCACCTTCTGTTTTACTGCTTGTATCCGGACAAAATCCCTATGACGCCGGTGTACCTCATTCTTCTGGACTTCTGCGTAGCATTGACGTGCTTCGGCAGTATCTCTTTCCTCTGTCATTAGATCTCGCTCTTCCTGCGCTGCTCGCATTTGTTCTACCACTTGCGCGTAAGCCATGGCATCCATTCCTCCACTTACTTGCGATTCTCCTTCCTCTTCTATCGGTTTCTGATTTTCTGGGTGAGGCAAGACATTGTCGTTGACTCGCTGCAACCTCCAGTGTGGATATTGCGTTATTGTTGCGGCAGGGGCGACACGTCCTTTGAGACAAAAGGGGTTGGCCCAGTCTAGGGCGTACAACTGGATGTTCTGATTCTCTCCTGTGTGTGGCAGATCTGATTTCGTCATGCCGAACGTTACTGGAATGATTTGGGTGATGCAAAACTGCCTGAGTACGAGGGCAGGGCAGTAGTGAGCACATCCCCATGCTCCGATTAGAGGAACCCAAGGTAGGGGTCCACAGCAGACGATAGGATCGGAGGTTCGTAGCCACTTGGCATGCCAACTGAAGCCCTCCTCTGAGAGGTTGATGAATCGGTTGATCTAGGCATCCTTATTTTCCATCTCCCATTTATCCGTGGTCATTGCATTGATAACTCTGAGCAGAGGGCATGACCTGATGTAGCTCTCGAAGAAGATGGACTGATCAGGAACTTGTTTGAAGTGGCTGATCAACCATACCGTCAGTAACTGGGTGCAGCAGGTGAGCCTTCCTTTCCCTTTCCTTCGGCAGGAGTCTAAGGAACGAAAGGTCTCGGCCAAGATGGTTGTTGTAGGATTGATGGCATTTACCTCCATCTCGTAAAAGATGTTGGCTGCTGAAGAGTCGATGGCGTTTCTCATCCTCGGAAAAAGGACAAATCCTACAATGGCGAAGGCCAGAATCCTTAAGCGCCTGGTCCCATTTGATAGCTGAAATCGTGCCTCGATATCCGACCAACACCAAACGTAGTCACCCTCCTTGACACGAGTATCGATTCCTAGTAGCTTATCGAGTCTTATTTTTACACTCGCTGAGTCAAGTCGGACATTCTGGTAGATGATTGATATGGGAGATGTGAAGCACATCAGAGCTGAGTACTCCTCGAGTGTGGGAGTCAAGTCTACTCCTCTGTCAAAAGAGAAGCAATGATAATAGGAATCCCAGAACTTTAGGGCTGCCCTGATGCAACCCCAATCAGTTTTGACGTCCACTAGGGTCAGTAGCTTTCCATAGCTACCCTCAAACTGAGTCTCCTCGTCTTCAGTCAGTTCATTCCTTAACATCCGAATCCTAGTCAAATCAAAGTCTACAACCTCTACTTTGATTTTAGTGGTGATATCAGGACCGAATCCCCGTTCTAACAGATCTCCTCGGGCAGCTTGATCGTCGAAGCTTCGTCCCCCGAAAATATCAAATGAAAGTAACGTAGGTGCTGTCATGGCGAATGAGCAAAATGGGCCCTGTAGGACAAACATCAAAATTTCTAAGTGCTAAGTAAATGGTGTGTGTGAGAAATCCACAGTTTGTATAACAGGAAAAATCACGTCATCATACCAACAAGATAAATAGCCACGATAAACAGGTATAATCATGATGCACGTGCTGGGGCTCTGATTCCGACACCTCTAACTAGCTTGAATGGTTCCCGGATGATACCATGAAAAGGTCCCTAAAGTGTCGTCTGGCGTCCCTGATTCCTTACGAAATCGAGTAATCCTTTCAACTGGCTTTAGGGGTTCATCCGAGTTGGGATTGGTGAACACTACCTAGGACATGTGTCCTAGGGCGTCACTACTACCCTCCTATTTTGGTATTGGTCCCCTGGGTGTAGGGCGCTATGATATGCATATGACAATTGATAAAGCAAATAAATGAACAGATCAGCAATTGATCAAAGCAAATAAATAAACACATAAACACCTCTCTAAAAAAGACAAAACCGGCTCCGACCCAAAAAGTCCCCAGTGAAGTCGCCAAACTGTCGCGCCCCCACGAAAATTAAAAACTCGCGAGTGTGCAACGAAATTTGGGACCTTACAATGCTCAGCGTAGACAGACGCCTCGCAACATGCAATGAAGTCGCCACCCTAATTTGGTTGCTAGGCTTTAGGGAACCTTAATCGTCATGGCATAGGAAATATAATAAGTAAAAAAACTAAAGGCACAAAAAAGGGGTCTGGACCCCAGACAAAAGGTTCGGGGTCGTATTATGGTCTCGGGAAGGTGTTAGGCACCCGAGTCACATCCGAAAACGATTACCGGTTGATGAGAGAGGTGTTTAAAAGGTGTTTTGATGAAAATGCGTTTTATTTTGAAAAAGGGGGCCCTTAGAGGAATCGTCACTTTAGCCTTTTCCACAATCGGGACCGTTCAAAAATAATAAAAAAAGATCTTTCGGACGGGGTTACCGTTTATCAAGATCAGTCTATTATTCTTGACCGTAACGTGATGGGACTGAATTTTCTGTAAGACTGAATGAGCGCCCTCTTATTTCATCATCGGGCCATGCATGATTAGATTGATTGCTATGTGAACCTATCATGGATTGCTAACAGAGTACCAATTTTAAATGATTGGTTTTTGAAGTGGAAAACTGATGTGGGATCGAAAGTCCCCCTGTACATGCAGTCAATATATGCGAGAATTTAAAATCACATGAATATGGCATTTGAAGCGACTCTTTAAACACGTTGTTCATGTGGGTTGATTTTAATTCTAACAGTTCTATATATCATGCGTACGACTGCTATTTTACAAAAAAGCGCTAAATAAATAAAAGGGAATCGAAAGGCGTACTTTCGAGCGAAGCTTGAATTTAAAACCTACAAAGTGAGAGTATTAGTGATAGCTTGAGAAAGAAGTAAACAATTTTATGAGTGCGAAAATTTAAATGACAGTTGATTGCATACGAGAAATGATGAATTTTGCGTATACGAAAGTGAGATGCTGGGTTTGACAAAAATGATGACAGTTGTTTGTATGCGAAAAATGATGGATTTTACGCATACGAGAATTTAAATGCTGAGCTGATTTGCATGCGATAAATGATTGATTTTACGCATACGAAATTTAAATGTTGGGTTGATCGTATGTGAAAAATGATTGATTTTACACATACGAGAATTTAAATGCTATGGTGATTGCATGCGAAAAATGATTGATTTTACGCATGTGAGAATTTTAATAGTGCTACGTGATTGCATGCGAAAAATGATTGATTTTAAGCATGTGAGAATCTAACATCTACGTGATTGCATGCGAAAAATGATTGATTTTAAGCATGTGAGAATTAAAATGCTACGTGATTGCATGCGAAAAATGATTGATTTTAAGCATGCGAGAATTAAAATGCTACGTGATTGCATGCGAAAAATATTGATTTTAAGCATGTGAGAATTAAAATGCTACGTTGATTGCATGCGAAAAATGATTGATTTTAAGCATGTGAGAATCTAACATCTACGTGATTGCATGCGAAGAATGATTGATTTTACGCATGGGAGAATTTAATATCTACGTTGATTGCATGCGAAAAATGATTGATTTTAAGCATACGAGAATTTAACAGTTGGATAATTTGCAGAAAGTAGAGAGTTGATATTTGCGAAAAATAAAACAATTGATATTTGCAGAAAATAAAGCAGTTGATATTTGCGGAAGGATTTCCAGCAGTTGTGCGAAAAATTAAAGCAGTTGATATTGCGGAAAATAAAACAATTGGTATTTGCAGAAAATAAAACAGTTGATATTGCGGAAGGATTTCCAGCAGTTTTGCGAAAAATTAAAGCAGTTGATATTGCGGAAATTAAAGTGCGACCGTCCATGTAGGCGGTAAAAATAAATAACTGAATTTTTAAATTGCAGAAAATAAAGTGCGGAAATTTAAAGTGCTAAGAATTAAAACAGTTGATAAGTGCAGAAAATTAAACAGTTGATACGTGCAGAAAATTAAACAGTTGATAAGTGCAGAAAATTAAACAGTTGATAATACGAGAAATTAACGTACGATGCGTACGAATTATTTTTACGAAAAACTTGCGATTTGAAATTTCGGAAAGAATTAAAAATCGGAGGGACCTAATTGAAAACTTTGAAAACTTGGGAGGGGGGCCAAAACGGCGCCGTGTGATGAATAGGCATGGCACTATTCATCACCCCCTCCCTTGGTCGCCGGAGCTACTGCCGGCGACCCAACTCCGGCCACACTTGGCCGTTTTGAAAAATGGACGTACCGAAATGTTCGTCTCTTCGACGACTTTCCGACCGTATAAACCTCGATTTTTAGTTTGACTCGTACAAAATTTAATTTCGAAAAAACGACCGAACCGTTAATTATCGAAAACTAATTAATTCGAACAATCTAGCCAACGATTTTCAAAATTGAAAGCATGTATTTAATCTACATTACGTATGTGAATTAATAGCACAAAAACAATCAATTTATTTGCTCAAAATCAAGCCAAACGAAATTAAAGAAAACTTGCGCAGAAAAACCGAAGATGAGCTAGAGAGAGAAAGCTCACGTTTCAAACTTTGAACTGGACGATTGTCGCTCAATATGAGCAAGCTGATCAAGAGGGAGAAGGAGCAAGGGTTTCTTGCGATTTTGGTGCCCGTTTGAATGAAGACAGTGACTTGTATTTATAGGCTTCAAACGCGTGAGGAGAGGGACGCGGCTGTGCGCGTGGAGGCCGCTTGGTCGCGGTGGCGGGGCTACGGCCGTGAGGTGGAGGGTCTAGGCTGCTGTGTGATGATTG
The DNA here is from genome assembly GCA_963691705.1 of Viola odorata. Lineage (NCBI taxonomy): Eukaryota > Viridiplantae > Streptophyta > Magnoliopsida > Malpighiales > Violaceae > Viola > Viola odorata. The sequence continues at coordinate 20,594,804 of OY829543.1, forward strand.
ACGAGGGGACGGGAAACGGTTTGGACGGGACAGGAGGTCGGAGCAGGCAGCTCGGTGGCTCGCTCTCCTGTTCATCCGTTCCCATGCTGTTCCCGTGTGCATGGCACACTTAAATGCTCAACCATTGATTTGGTTGACTATTTCTAGTTGACCAAGATCAATGGTTGAGATTAAATGGTCATTTATGCTATTTAAATGGCCTCGAGCCAAGTCCGACGAGCAAACGTTCGGACTTTTCGAACCGAGGGTACCAGCGCGTAGAGAAAATTATGACGGTTTTAACCGTATACAGCGAAGCATGAAAATTTCGCGTTTGACGCGTTTATTTTCGCGTTCAAAAGCGCGAAACGCGGGAACGGAAAAATAAAAATGTTACGCCGAAAATTACACGAAACGTTGTATACCGTTGCGAGCAGAAAAAAAGCTAGCAACTAGTTGATGGAAAACATTTAAAAGTCAAGCTGTGGTTCGAGCAGACTTACTCGGGTCCAATAAAAGCTCGAATAAAAATATTAATAAAATAATAAAAATACTAAAAAATGCGCTAAAACCCTAAAAATCCTAAAATTCGTGAGATGACCGAAAATGCAGAAAAAACTAGCATACGACTGCCGGATAGTAAAAAAATAGGATTTTTATGGTTGAAAATAATATTAATGATAATAATGAAAATGCATGCCGAAAAATTAAAAACGCGATTTCGAAAGCTGACGATGCTAACGATGATGCAAAAATGCAATGAAACACCTAAAAATGCTAGCGATAGTAAACTAACTACAGATGACTGTAAATCAAGTAAAAATGCCAGTAAATTAAATAAATGACAGAAATGCTAAAATTGATTAAAAATGGCGTCAAAATTCGGGTATCAACAATTGGTGACATCGCTTCTCTACTTACACCCTTGTTGTATTATTTTTTCATTTGGACTTTGTCATCGCCTCTTTGCTTGTAATAATTTTCATACCTTACAATCTTGACCGAATAATGTGTGTTTCTTGACGATGTCGCTCTTTATCATATGCCGCTTCATTACTTTTTCTCGCGCCTTTTGCATGCCGCGCCATTACGACTTGTCGCTCCTTTCCACCGGATTTGACTGCGCCCTTTTCAGAGAATTTAATGCTCTGACTTTCTTTGTTTGATACGGAGAAGACAGTCATGATGCTCCGAGCCTACGTGTCATCAATGGGGAGCGCTAATGGGACTGGCGGACTGAACACGTCTTTTCGCTCCTCAAGAGTTGTTCCCGCTTCCCGCGCTTCACTGCCCTTGACACGTCACACGCCTCGATCGCTTGACCCGTCGTCCCCTTTAGTTCCTAGGGTTTATATATAAAAACCCCACGTGCTTTCTTCCTATCTTTTATTACCTCTCTCTTTTAAAGAAACGAAAAAGAAGGAAAACAATTCCTCTTCTTCCTCCTACAATCCGCCGCCGCCCGGGTGCTTCAATTTTCTTCTCACCACAGGTACCTTCCTTTCTATTCCTCTTTTACCTTGCTCATGGCTCCTAATCGCCGTTATTCCCACTCTGCTGGGGAGGGGGATGTTAATACCACTGTTTCCACCATTACCTCCACCGCCGTCCTTCGACGGCGCCTGCGGAGCTATAATGCCACCGTGGACCAGTTGGAGGGGTACTCCACTGAAGTTGCCCCGAAATCCCTTCGTCTTAATAGCGAATTACCCGGCAGCAGTAGGGTTCTTTATGCCAAGATATTCCATTATGGTTTTTGGCTACCTCTAGATCCTTTGATTGCTGAATTACTCTCTGAATTTGATTTAAACGCTGCCCAACTGAGTCCAAACGCCTACTGTGGCATTTATGCTTTTATAGCCCTCTGTAGACATATAGGGAATGAATCTCCTTCCTTGTTGTTGCTCCGCTCCCTCTTTCAATTGTACCATCATAATAACTGCATCATAACGATATCGCCCCGCTATGATGTTGATGCTTTAAACCCTTTTACCTGGAAGCTGTTATTCCTTGAATCTTCCATTGATGCTTGGAAAAAGGGATTCTTCATCATCAATCTGCCCCAGTCTTTGTGGCGGACCGGTTTTAATCTTGCCGTCAGAGATGCCGCCTTGGGCGGCAGGTCAGAGTTAGGGCCAGCTGACCAAGACTGACTGAACAAGCTACTTAATCTGCCTGAGATCCCTGGTATTCGCACTCGCGAACTCGCATGCGGAGGCAACATCCAGGATTGCATTCAAAGTGAGCCTTACATCTCTGATCGTTGTTCCACATCTCCGCTATGATGTTCCACGTCAATACTAACATTCTTTTCTTATTTCTACAGATCCTCCCGCCGAGTGGAAGCCTGATTGTATCAAGAAAAGGGAGAAGAGGGCTCAGCAGAAGAGAGAAAAAAGGGCTCTTTTCGCCACCTCGGCTGGCGCCGTTACTGATACTATGCGCGTGTCCGCTTCTGCGCCTGAGTTTTCCTCTCTTCCCCAAATGGCGGCTACTGCCACATCGACCATTGTTCCAATTTCTTCCCTCGGCATTACTCCTACACAAGCGTCGCCTTCTCATCCTCCTCTTGCTAGGAAAAAGAAAAGGACTCTCCGCCTTCGCGTTATCGCTCCTACACGTCCTTCTGCTCAGGTGGTTTTCATAAATTTTTTCCACCCATGTATTTTTATTTGTTTCTTAATTCCCCTTTGTCTTTTGTGCGTAGGATACCGCTGCTGTTGCCTCTTCTGCCACTCCTTCACGCGACGGGATGGATTTGTCGGGTATTCTTGGTCCCAAGCGACCGCGTCTAAATGAAGACGTCCCTTCAGCGGACACCATTGTCGCTGGCTAGGATAGGCAGGACGGCATTGCCAATACCGGTCCCTTGACAGGCGACCAAGGTTCTGGCCCGGCAGGGAACGAGGTTACCTCTGCGCCGCTTCATTCCTCTTTTGTCGTATCATCTCCTCCTCCAGGCAATCCCTTGGACTTTCTGGAGGTTCTTGAAGAGGAGCACTTCCCAAACTTACCGGCCAGCGGCTTCAATATTGACGTTGGGCCGTCCAATCGTTCCCCTCCGTCCCCTCCGGATCTCTTCTTCGTTCCCACTGCGGCTCAAACAATCTTTCCCTTTCTTCCCCCAATAGAAACCCCGCGCATGGTGGCTGAGTTAAGCACTATACTCTCCAGCGGAGCCGCCACCCATCAAGTTGATTTGAGCAACATTCGCCAGCGCGGGTTCCCAGCGTTAGGAGGCGACAACTCCCTAGCGACATCCGCCTTACTAGCAGGACATCTGTTGTCAGTTGAGGAGGAAGAGCGAGGCTTCCTCTCCGTTGCCGAGGGTGAACAATTGCAGCAGATAAGGACTCATCTGTTCTCTAGCTTTCAAGGTTTCCATTACTGGTCTGCAAATATGATGGGACGAATGAGCTCTCTCCAATCCTCCTCCCAGGAATGGCTCTACACTAACCATCAGCTCTCGGAAGAAATCAGCAAGTACCAAAGGGAGCTTCACGAAGCTCAAGAGGAGCTGCGGAAGAGTGTTGAGGAGCGACAATGTGTAGAAAATAGTTTGGGAGTTGCGAGGAAAGAGTTGGAAGAGGCCAAAGGACTCCGGGCCGCTGGGGATGCCGCCCTTCAAGCGGAGCGGAGCAAGAATGTCGCGCTTAAGGAGGAAACGGCGGACAGGTGCAAGTGGTTTTCGGAACAAGCGGCAGGCCTCATGGCCGATTGCTTCATTGAGCATCACGACCGTCATTTCTTTGATGCTGACGCCATCATCCGCCTCTTCAAGCAAAAGTCCGGGTTCCTCACAGAAGAGGGCTACCGCCAGGCGAAAAGGCCACGGCCTGACGCGGGGAACAGCAGCGTGCCCGGGCCGTGATTGTCACTTCTCTTTTGTCCATCGGGTGCTCTGACTTCTTTGCCCCTTTTTGTGTTTTTTAGGGCCTTTTGTTTGAGCAAGCATCCCTTCGTGTGTAAACAGTTCGTAAAATTTTCTGCACATTTTTACCTATCACTTTGTTAGTAGCGACATATTCTCCAAAATTCTTAATTACCTTGGGGCATTGCCGCGCGTATTCCTTGCTTATTTAGCGCGATCCCCTAGAGATATCGCTTGCGCCAAATTTCCTGCACATTTTCACTTATCACTTCATTAGTAGCGACATATTCTCCGAAATTCTTAATTACCTTGGGGCATTGCCGCGCGTGCTCCCCTGATGTCGCTCGTGTCCCGTACTCTTCCAGCCAAACTTCACCGGGTTTGTCCCTTCCGGCTACTAGCTGTGGTACGGTGACCTTTCTTATTTCTTCAATCGGTCGGGAAGTACCCTCACTCAGTGCGCTGCCTGATCAAGGCCGGCCATCACGAGGATAGGACTTTTCACTTCCTCAGCGTTGCCCTCACACCTCGGAACGTGCCCTCGCTTAACGAGGTGCCTATGTTAGCGCTACCATCGTAAGGATAAGATTTTCACTTGCGAGGTGGAGTTTTTATCTTCCCTGGGGTCGTGCCTCACTTAATGATCATCCGCCTATATGAGCACGGGCTGTCACAACGATAGGATTTTTCACTCCCGACAGTGCTGGAGCGTGTCTCGTCTTAGCGAGCCGCCTGATCAAGGCCGGCCTCGCAAGGCCAGAATTTTTCACTTCCAGCACCATTCTTTCCTTGTTATCTGCACATCACACAGACGGCCAACAAGGAACAAGAAATATTTTCACAATAATTGTTAGATCATGCCACACGGCATGTCACATAGCATTATTTCAATTTCAAAACCATGCCACACGGCATGCTAGCATTTCAATTTCCAAGGCATGCCACACGGCATGTCAACATTTCAATTTCCACACCATGCCACACGGCATGTTAGCATTTCAATTTCCAAGGCATGCCACACGGCATGTCAACATTTCAATTTCCACACCATGCCACACGGCATGTTAGCATTTCAATTTCCAAGGCATGCCACACGGCATGTCAACATTTCAATTTCCACACCATGCCACACGGCATGTTAGCATTTCAATTTCAAAACCATGCCACACGGCATGTTAGCATTTCAATTTCAAAACCATGCCACACGGCATGTTAGCATTTCAATTTCAACTCCATGCCACACGGCATGTTAGCATTTCAATTTCAAAACCATGCCACACGGCATGTTAGCATTTCAATTTCCACACCATGCCACACGGCATGTTAGCATTTCAATTTCAAAACCATGCCACACGGCATGCTAGCATTTCAATTTCAACACCATGCCACACGACATGTTAGCATTTCAATTTCAACACCATGCCACACGACATGTTAGCATTTCAATTTCAACACCATGTCATACGGCATGTTAGCATTTCAATTTCAACGCCATGCCACACGGCATGTTAGCATTTCAATTTCAAAACCATGCCACACGGCATGTTAGCATTTCAATTTCAACACCATGCCACACGGCATGTTAGCATTTCAATTTCAAAACCATGCCACACGGCATGTTAGCATTTCAATTTCAAAACCATGCCACACGGCATGTTAGCATTTCAATTTCAACACCATGCCACACGGCATGTATATTTCATCAAAACATAATTTTCATTTCAGGATCATGCCACACGGTATGTTAGATTCTAGCATGGTATAATTTTAATCGAGCAATATTCTAAGAGTTAGGTAAGGGAGTACCGCCAAGCGTTTCGACGTGATATGCTCCTTTTTTTATAGGCTGGCGTTCCCTTTCCGCTTCTCTCCCGCCATGAGTGTTGCTGGGGTAATCTCATCCAGGAACAACACGCCCCCAGCGATAATGTTAATACTGGGGATGTCCTCGTCATACATCATTAGTGCTTCTTTCCCCTTTGCCTCAGAAATTCCGTTGTTCCCCAAGGGAGGAGGCAATTGATGGTTACCTAACGCCCCGTGCGGAGGGTCGCTCCTGGTTTCTTTTCTCATACGAGTGGCGAATTCTCCAAGATAGCCTTCTTTCGACAGGCGCTTTATTGCTAATTTCAATTCCCTGCATGCTTCTGTAGTAAAGACAATTGAAGGTTTTTGATTCATTCAAGCGTGAGATCAGATTGTGCTTAATATATTCCCGTGTTTGTATTTACTTATTTATTATTTAAAATTCAATATTGCTTGTGTTTGATTTATGGTCAGATCAATCTATGTCTTGCCCAAGTTGTCATTGTCATTCTTATAGCATAGCCACTATACGAGTCATCATATCGTTGGTCCAATCTGATTAGAGTTAATAACTAATTAGGGCTAAATACTTTGAGCTTACTGTTTGTCTTGTCCTAGGTGCATCTTTCCTCCACTTCATGGGCAATTTGATTAAATCCCTATAAACGTACCTTAGGGGTTATTGGACCGTCAAAGCCTCTCTATAAGCGTACTTTGGATTTATTTCTCTTAAGAAGGAAAGTAGGAGAAGCGTACCTGGTCTCTATAGCGCATCTATAAGTTAGGAATTCAGTATTAGTGAATCTATGATCGGTTGAATTGGAATCATAACTGGATATTCGTCTTTGCTAGGACACTTTATGTTTTTATTTTTCTTATTTATTCTGCAATTAGTTTAATTAGTTTTAACTCTCAAACTCAAAACCCCCATTTTGTTTATTTTGATTGTTTTATTTTATATGTAGACTTTGTCTAGTTTATGTCTTGCCCATTCTCTATGGATCGAACCTCTTACCATTATGTTCAATCTTTTTTGTAGCTAGTGATAAGTTGTAATTATTTTTTACGGCTTCAACAACCGATCAAGGGTCATGATATGATATAAATTAGCTTATGATGTATGGCATGTGATGTGCAAGGTTTTGGGTTAGGCTTGTGATGTAGATAGCTCCTTGAGGCAAGCTTCGAGTAGACGATCAAAGAGGCATCACCCAACTTTAGAAATCAACTTACCCACCTTTTATACTCAAACTGAAATCATCCTATTTACAGTACAAGGCCTTTAAGTAGATTGATAAAGGGTCAGGATCTAACTCAGGTGAGAAGGACGTTCAGACATTCCATAACTAGTCTCGTCATCCTCACCATCAGCTTACGCTTATTTTTGAATACCACTTTTAACCTATTAATCCCATTAATAAACTGATGGGGACTGCTTGATTCGTTCTTATAAGATCCAAACAGTTGATCGAAGAATGTCACCAAGAAGAGTCCCCAGATCATTAGTAGGATCACCATGGTTCCATAAATACCAACTTTCTCAAATTGTTTGCTAGCTTTCGAGTTAAGCACTTATGTGTTAATTTGTTTTTGATATAACTCATCTCAAAGCTTCACCATACCCTCATTTTCACCATCTTAAGTTAAACGGTTTACCAACTTAGGGGGTACACATACTATTTTACTCGTGCACCACGATGACAAACATATCACAACAAATGCAATCACATCATCACAACTTCAGCACGTATCATGTAATCCCATAGTAGAAAGGGGAGAAGTTAGAGGAGGGAATGCTCCCGTAGTTCCTCACTAAAGAACGAGATCTAGTAGACGAATGAGGGGGGGGAGAGAAAAAAGGTTAGTTAAAAAAATTGAAATAATTTTTAGGTTTACCTGTTCTTGTGCACCATATTCTCGACCACTTTTTAATCAACCGATGATTGGAGGAAGGGGTTTAATAAACAACTCGAAAGAAAAGAAGTTTATTCTTGAAAAGAAAGAGAGGTTTTGTAGAGGTTCAGCAAAACTTTAGAGCTTTCAGATGTTTCAAGGATGCGAAATAATGACCTAAAGGGTTGTATTTAGAGTGTAAAATGGGTTGAATTTTGGAATTTCTGAAAATAAAAAAACCAAGAAAAAATGAGGCTTTCTCGCAACTTGGTGGCTAAGCAATGCACTTGGACAAATTCGTGGCTTGGTTGTGCTGATGCAGCAGGCACATGGAAACTGATCGATTGCCTAGACCACCGATCAATAGCCACGCGCTGAACACACACCACAAACGGTGGCTATATGCCCTGCTCGACATTCATGTGTTGGAGCCGATCCGGCGTGCACACGCGGGCTTGAGGGCTTCTAGAATGTTTCTAGTGAACAATTCCAGTTTGGTCCTTAGATTTTGGTTTTGTAGGTACAAGCTTTAGATTTAGTCCTTGAGATGAGTTCAAAAGTACAGTTTGGTCCAAAATAGGAATTTAATTTATGGAAAAGTAAAAATAGGGTGTTCACACACATCCTTCTTAGAGGATTTATCCATAGCCTTCTAGATCTTGATTTTTTGCTCATAAGCCATTAAGGAGCTAACAAGTTGCTCATAAGTCATCTTGGCATGGACTTTCTCCATTATTGTTTACCTTTTTATCCTATGAGCTTGGAAGAATTCTAGAGATCTTTTCAACCTTTTTTTCTTTCTTTCGTAGTCACCTTGCTAAGATTGTCTATACCATTCACTAGCTTTCGTAGTCTAGTGTTAAGCTCATAGATAGTCTCATCACATCCTATAGAAAAACGTTCATATTTACTTTTCATGGCATTAAGCCTCACATCCTTAATTTGGGAAGTTTCCTTATAGGCAATAGCAAGTGCATCCCAAATCTCCTGAGAGGTTTGGCAACCACTTATCTTGTTGAACTTATAAGTAGATAGACCACAATACAACATGTTCTTGGCCTTCTCTTCCGCCATCCTCCTTCTTTTATGTCCATCAGACCACTTGTTATATGCAAGAGGCTTGCACATAATTAATGAGGTGACTTCCTCCATGAGTACCACAAACCCACTCTCTATGTAATCCCAAGCCTCAAAATCAACAGACCTAATTGTCGCACCCCATTTTTGGATTTTTCCTAATGTGACGCGGGCTTGGGACTGGATGTGAGATGAAATCAGACTCATCTCACATGATGCAATGAAGTCGCCACCCTAATTTATTTCTAGGTTTAGGGAACCTATTTGTCATGCATAAAATAATAAAAACTACGGCAAAGTGGGTCTGAACCCGAGAACAGCGGTTCGGGGTCGTATTATGGACTCGGGAAGGTGTTAGACACCCGAGTCACATCCTAAAAAGGTTACCGGATAAAAAGGTGTTTAAAATTGTGTTTGAAAAAAAAAAAGTCCTAAATTATGTGATCATGCCCAAGGAATTAATTAGATTCTAACAATTTTAAATATTCATGTATACGAGTGCACATGCGGGAAAAATGTGAAATAAATAAAAGGGTGAGAAATGTTTACTTGTGATGGGTATTGATTGATTTACTCTACAGAGACGAGATTATTAGTGTGATTACATGATAATCAATAAATAACTAAATATTTAACAATTTATCACAATCAAACAAAATAATGAATTTTAGCAATAAAATGCGAGTGGAATGATTATTTAAGCATGCAAAAATAATTAGTTAAATGGTACGAGCATACGAGTAATCAATATTAAAATTATTTTACATAAGTGACATAATTAATTCTAATGATCAAACGCAAGTGGAATAATAAGTCATGTAAAAGCGTATGAAAATAATCAATATATGCAGACAAAAAATAAATAATTAACAAATAATACAAGTGCGAAAAATAAGCAGTACAAGTATGACGGCAACACGAAAAAATGACGAGGCAAAAATTTGGGCCTGGCCCACTGGGCTGTGAGTGGGCCCCACTAGTTGGGCCTAGCCCAGCTCAGCCCAGCCCATGGGCTGGTGGGCTGGAGCAGCATGTCTGCTCCCTTTCACGTTGGGCTTGCGCGGCCTAGCTCTTCCTCACGCTTGGCGTTGTGCGCCAGGCCTTTCTCTCTTCCGCATGGGCTAATTACCAGCCCATCTCCCTCTTCTTTTAGCTGGGCCAAGCGTGGCCCAACTCTCCTTCCTTTGGACGCTGCACGCGTCCCTCTTCTCTTATTTCCATTGCCAAGCCCACCACCTTTTTAAAATAGCCAGCCCATGCATTTCCTTTTCCTGACCAGCTTCATCTTCTTCCTTGGTATCGCCGGCGCCATGGCCGGCGACCAAGGAAGAAGCCAACCTTCCGAAGCGTGCTAAAAATCACCCACATTAAACCCAACCACAACAGCAACTTAACGAACCATCCACAGTGCCATTTGAACAAGAAACAGTGAACAATTTCCGCAAATAAATACCAAACTAATTAAACTACAATTAAGCTAATAAATAAACAGTGTAATAAACAATTAAATTGAAGCAACAATCATGAAATTAACCAGAAAACAGAATGCTTACGAGTAGCTTAGGTAATTAATTAAATGTTTAAAAGTAAAAATGAAGATTTGAGGAGGAGACCGCTTCACCTTGCTTTTCTTCTTGCTTGTTACTGGTTCGGTTGGCTTGCTGGAGCTGCTTGCTTACTTGTTAGAGCTGCTTGCTTACTACTAATTTACTAAGCACGAGTGAGATAGTGAGTGTTTTCTTCTTCTTTTCTTGTTTCCTCTCTTGCTTGCTGCGTGCTGGTATTTATAGGGATGAAGGGAGGGAAGAGCTGACAAATTGCTACAATGCGTGGATGAATATCAGCAGCAAAACGTAGGAATGGAATGAGGTGGCGTTAGGAATAGTGACTAAAGCGAATATGCATTAAATGCTGCCATGCTGTGAAGGGAAGAAATGCATGAATCCTCATGCTTAATTTGATGGTCGTTGGATGAGGAGAAAAAGAGGTCAATGCTTGATCAAGGGATAAGATGAGTTAACCTTTGGGAATTTACTTAATCGGTTCGTACTATCAACACGCTTGAAATGAATAAAATCCTGAACCAACAATACTAAAACATGCAATAAAATGCAACAAAATAAATAGTAATCAGTAAATGAAGAAAAAGTTTGATTTGAGGTCCGAATTTACTTGCTCGGAATCCATAAAGGTTCGAATGAAAAATAAATGCTATAGCAAAGTAAATTGGATAAAATAAAATGAGACGACGCGAACGAAAATAATAGTAGATAATTATCAATTAAAGAAAAAATGTGTTCGATCCACGGTCCGAGAAAATTTATTCGGGACCGATAGAAGTCCGAACAAAAAGACAGTAAAAATACGAAAAAACTAAAATGACACGAAATGATACGAAATATTAAAATAAATAGCCTAAGATCGAAAATTAATAGAATTTTGATTTAAATGGGCTAATAATGTGGTAAATAAAAAAAGTGCGAAAAAAATGCGTCAAAAATCGGGTAGCAATAGTTGCCCCCTCTTTACTGTCTTATCAAAAATTGAGGTGACTAAGATTTTTGATGAGCAGTAAAGATGGTTGCTACTGTGCCCACGATGATTTTGAAAAATACAAATGCAGTCTTACCTTAGAGTGGGTGTTTGGAGAATTTTTGACCCTAGGTTGATGTCGGAAGCAAACTGCAGAAATATAACTTAAGATCCGAGCGGGGACACCGCAATTGTCGGATGACTATGCAAGAAATAAAATTGATATCTGAGCGGGGATACCGCAACTGCCGGATATTGATGCAAAAAAGTAAATTGATATCCGAGCGGGGATACCGCAACTGCCGGATATTGATGCAAAAAAGTAAATTGATATCTGAGCGGGGATACCGCAACTGTCGGATATTGATGCAAAAAAGTAAATTGATATTGGAGCGGGGATACCGCAACTACCGGATATTGATGCAAAAAAGTAAATTGATATCGGAGCGGGGATACCGCAACTACCGGATATTGATGCAAAAGAGTAAATTGATATCCGAGCGGGAATACCGCAACTACCGGATATTGATGCAAAAAAGTAAATTGATATCCGAGCGGGGATACCGCAACTGCCGAATATTGATGCAAAAAAGTAAATTGAAGAAAAGTAAATTTTAAGAAAGTAAATTGCAGGAAAGTAAATAAAGTAGATATGAACTTCACTTGGGCATTGTTGCCCCCTAAGACATTGATGCGGAAATTTCACTCGGAAGCTGTTGCCCGTCGGATGTCGGCTTAAACCCTTTGCTTGAATGCTTTATCCGGATATGGATTGGATAGTGGGGAGAATTGACCGCCACACGAAATTGATGGTGGAGTGGTAACGTGCTCCATTCAGTTGGCGATTGGATGGTGGAGGTTCACAGCAATGTGAGATTCCACTGACGCATATCTGTATCCTGCAAACATGGAGGAAACAAACACGAAATAGTAGTGGATGGAAAAAGAGAGAGCAATTGATAAATGAAAAAAACAATAAGATCAAATCATGTGTGTGGTATATGAAAGTATTCTCACACTACCCTAAGGTTTGCCTCGCAACATTTTATAAAACAACTTCCTTATCAAGAGAAGGTTCAACAAGTTTATGCATTTCTGGAGAACATGTCATCCAGTTTCTATCATATAAGCATGCTTGATACAAGCCTAGAAAAGTATCTGCATCTTGCCCAGGAGATAACGACCTCAAGGACAAGACTTTCCTCCAACATGTAGACTTAAGCAATCCTCACCGGATATTGGTGTTTGCGCTCACACTCAGAAATAAGGTTACGTGTTTACACTCATAGAAATGCAACAAACATAGCACAAAGTTAGATTTACAATGTCAATCCGAGTGAATAAACTTCAAATGAAGATGCACATGCATGGGTCTTCATATAATCGAAAGGACTTTGCTGGGGAGGAGAAGTGAATATTTTTCTCAATGAACAGGGCCTGTTGATTGGCCAAGGTGAGGGCAAAGTGCACAAGTCCTTCAGTCTTTGCTGGGGATGCTTCTTACCGCGATCACTTTGAGGGTGTAGCACCTGGATTATTGAATCCTTACTGGAGATGCTTTTCTTTTTTATCTTTTCTGAGGACAAGGCGCTCCCATTCTTCATTGGGGGCGCCCCTTCTTAATTGCTTTGAGGGCACTATGCCCAAGTTTTTGAATCTTTACGGGGTTGATTTTTCCGATGAGGTTTTTGAGAGCTGACCCTAGGGCCTCTTTTGCACTTGCCTCTGCTTTTGTTTCGTTGTGTTCTTTGAACACTTTTGATTTTTGAATTTTTTTTTCTTTTTTTTTCAAAACACATCAGCAAGCAAAGCAAATACAGTTTTCGTGCTGACTTTCTTCAGTTCTGGTTTAAGGCCGAGGCCTTCGTCTCTTGTTTTTGTTCAGCCTTCTTCCAACGCTAGTCATCAACAATCCTTAGAGCATTCGCATCCTTTCTTGCGCAAACTGAGTTCGTTGTGCACCCTTCCTCTGGTTAGCCAACTCAGTCAGGCACCGCTCATTATCTTATTGAAAAAAAAATAAAAAATGGGAGAAAGAGCAAAGTCCAATGTCATTTTACTACTATCCCATGGCTAATGGTGCATGTACCCTGGATATTATGAAAATCCAACTAGCACTTAGCTTGGCATTTTCACACATGAAAAAAATAAGGCGTGGAGTCCCAAAATGCTCACAAGGACGTGTTTGTGATTGCTTACGCCTAAACATGCTGCAGATATAAGAGCTAGCAGGCGAGATCATGCATGTCATATGATTTCCAATGGATGCATAAGTTATCCATGATGCAGTAACATGTTGAACATGCTTAATTTAAGGCAGGTTTGAAAAATTTGAGAGGGTAGTGTGGATTTTATTAAAAAATTTATTCACAAAAGTTCAATAAATTTTAACAATTTTAAGGACAGAACGTGAGGGTGTAACCACTCACGAAAATTTATGAAAAATTTAAAAGAATTGCCCCCAATGAGGGAATGAATGCATAAAAATTGTACAAAAATTTAAAGAAATAGAGAAGAATGTGGACTTCTCTAGATATGTGCAGCAAGCAGCAACTAACAATCTGACAGGTTCATCAATGGGAAATTGGCGGTATGATTCTGATCTAGCATCATCCGTACTAATAGTGTTGCGGTGAACATTTCTAACGGTTCCTCAATACTCAATCATAACCAGATAATTCCAAGGAATGATGGGCTCCAAATGAACCTTGAGACTGAATTTTTTTCCAGAATGTTTGCTAAGAAACCAGCTCATTGTAGCGATTGTTGCTGATGATTTTGATCTATTCTAAGAGTATGGCTAGGACATCATCTTGAGTGATGGAAGAAACCTTGGTTCGTTGGAAACTTAGATTGTCAATGGGACATCTGGTTGAGCTTTGTACCGGCAGTCAAAAACCCGGTATGGTGCAAATGTCGTCATGTCACAGAATAGGCCTGCATTAAGTATGTTGTTTGGGATCCTTGATACAATGACAATATGAGTAATCAGAAAGCATTCTAACCCTTAAAGATGCAATTTTTGAAAAGGATTTTATTGATTCAGAATAAATATTAAATTGTTCTGTCTTGAAGGAACCCCATGTCCTTTGATTGAATCTACTGGTATCTAAGCAAAGTACATCTTGACAGCATCAGCGTTCACTGGTCTTGGTAAGTCGTCGCCGTCTATGTTGGTAAGCATTAGAGCACCTTCTGAGAATGCCCTCTTGACTACATATGGGCCTTCGTATTGTGGAGCTCACTTCCCTTGTCCTTCCTCCTGATGTGACAGAATTTTCTTTAGCACTAGATCCCCGACTTTAAACTCGCGAGACCGTACTTTTTTGTTGTAGGCACGAGCCATCCTTTTCTAGTATAATTGAGCATGACACAAGGCCGTCAACCATTTTTCTGAAATTAGGTTTAGCTGCTCATATCTAACTCTCGCCCAGTCGGACTCTTCTATTCTGGATTCGGCCAAAATCCTGAGAGAGGGAATTTCCATCTCGAGGGGAATTACTGCTTCCATACCATAAACCAGAGAGTAAGGAGTCGCACCTGTGGAGGTGCGAATTGCAATCCGATAAGCATGCAAAGCAAAAGGAAGCATATCATGCCAATCCTTATGAGTGATCACCATTTTCTTAATAATCTTTTTCAGATTCTTGTTTGCGGCCTCGACTGCACCATTCATCTTTGGACAGTACGGTGAAGAGTTTCGATGCTTTATTTTCCATCGCTGGCAGAGCTCATTGACCGGCTTCCCGTTCAGATTAGTGCCATTATCTGTAATGATCGTTTCAGGAATCCCATATCGACAGATGATGTTCTTCTCAATGAACTTCATGGTTATCTTAGCAGTGATGCTTGAGTAAGAAGCAACTTCCACCCATTTAGTGAAATAGTCAATTGCCACAAGGATGAAGCAGTGACCATTAGAGGCTTTTGGATGGATCTGGCCAATGATATCAATTCCCCATATTGAGAAAGGCCAAGGCGATGCCATATTGAAAAGAAGAGTTGGAGAGACGTTGAGGTGGTCAGCATAAATTTGGCATTTGTGGCACTTTCTGACGTAATCGATGCAATCTCGTTCAATGGTTAGCCAAAAATAACCTCGTCTCATGATTTATTTTGCCATCATGTGCCCACTAGCGTGCGTGGAGCAAACTCCGTCATGAATTTTCGCTATAATTTTCTTAGCCTCTGAAGCGGTAACGCAGCGAAGTAAAACTCCATTTGCCCTTCTTTTATATAGGACCTCTCCATCGAGGTAAAAATCCAAAGCCAAGCATTGAAGAGTCTTTTTGTTACTTTGGCTCGCCCCTGGTGGGTATTCCCGATGTTTAATGAAGCGTACCAGATCGTGGTACTAGGGTTTCCCATCAGGCTCATCTGTTAAGGTAGCGCAGCATGCCGGTGTCTCCCTTACTTCCACCCTCAATGGTTGAAGCAATATCCCACATTCTAACTTGAACATTGAGGCTAAAGTAGCTAATGCATTAGCAAAACAATTATTTTCCCGATCAATCCGATCAAACTTGGTTTCTTCAAACTTTTCTATGAGTTCGGTGAAAAACCTTTGATAAGGTATTAGTTTTGAATCCCTAGTTTGCGACAGGTCTTGGGCTTGATAAATGACGAGGGCCGAATCTCCAAAGACTTTTAGCTTTTTCACCTTCAGGTCAATTGCAGTCATTAATCCGTCAATGCATGCCTCATATTCAGCGATGTTGTTTGTACATGAAAAGTTTAATCTACATGCCATGGGGAACTGACGACCATCTGGGGCTATGACAACAGCACCCACTCCATTTCCTGAGAGATTCACTACACCGTCAAAAAACATAGTCCACCAATCCTCAGTATCTCCCATGTACTCGGCATCGATGATCACAATATCTTCATCAGGGAAATCAAACTCTAGGGGTTCATACTCGTCCAAAGCATGGTCAGCTAGGTGTTCTGCAAGGGCACTTGCTTTAACTGCCTTCCGTGTCACGTATATGATATCATATTCAGCTAGTAAGACTTGCCATCTACAGATTCGGCTTGACAAATAAGGTTTCTCAAAGATGTATTTCAGAGGGTCCATGCGGGAAATCAACCATGTTGTGTAATACAACATGTACTGTCTGAGTCTCCGAGCACTCCAAGCTAGGGCGCAACAGGTTCATTCTAATGAGGAGTAGTGCATTTCGCACTCATTGAATTTCTTACTCATATAGTAAATGGCTTGCTCCCATTTCCCTGATTCATCATGTTGTCCCAGCACACATCCCATTGCGCTGGCTGTGACTGTCAAGTATATCAATAAGGGATGTCCTGGTGTAGGAGGGACTAGAACTGGAGGAGTCTGTAGGTATACTTTGATCTTCTCAAAAGCTTTTTGGCAATCCTCATCCCATTTAGTACTTCCATTCTTCCTCAGCATTTTGAACATTGGCTCACAGGTGAGTGTCAGCTGGCTGATGAAGCGAGCAATATAATTGATGCGTCCTAGGAAACCTCGTACCTCCTTTTCATTCTTAGGAGAAGGCAACTCCTGAATTGCCTTTACTTTGTCAGGATCTACTTCTATACCTTTGCTGCTGACAATGAATCCTAACAGCTTTCCCGATGTTACGCCGAAAGTACACTTGGCTGGGTTCAACCGCAGCTGAAATTTCCTTAGTCGTTAAAAATCTTCCTCAGGGTATCCACATGATCCTGTGCTCCTCGAGATTTAGCTATCATGTCGTCGACATATATTTTAACCTCTTTGTCTATAAGGTCATGGAAAAGAGTGACAGCCGCACGTTGATAAGTAGCACCTGTATTTTTTAGTCCAAAGGGCATCACCTTATAGCAGAAGGTTCCCCAGGGTGTGATAAAGGTCATTTTCTCACTATCTTCAGGGGCCATCTTGATCTGATTATACCCTGAGAATCCATCGATGAAAGAGAACATATCATTACAGGCAACATTATCTACCAGGACATCAATATGAGGGAGCGGAAAATCATCCTTGGGACTTGCTCGATTGAGGTCACAGAAATCTACACACATGCGAACCTTCCCATTTTTTTTGGCACAGGTACGACATTAGCGACCCATTCTGGATATTCTGCAACTCTCAGAAAACCCACATCTAGTTGTTTAGGGACCTCCTCTTTGATTTTCAAAAGGATGTCAGGATGCATCCTTCGAAGTTTCTATTTTACCGGCTTAAATTCGGGTTTTAACGGGATCCGGTGTTCAACTATATTAGGATCAAGACCAGGCATATCTTCTGTTGATACCCGAATTTTGACGCCATTTTTATTTAATTTTAGCATTTCTGTTATTTAGTTAATTTACAGTCATTTTCAGTTGATTTAATGTCGCTAGCATTCTTAGGTGTTTCGTTGCATTTTAGCATCATCGTTAGCATCGTCAGCTTTCGAAGTCGCATTTTTAATTTTTCGGCATGTATTTTCATTATTATCATCATTAATATTTTTAGCCTTAGAAATCATATTTTTGACTATCCGTCAGTCGTTTGCTAATTTTTTCTTCGTTTTAGGTCATCTCATGATTCTTAGGATTTTTTATGTTTTCGCACATTTTTTTAATATTTTATTATTTTATTATTTTATTTTTATTTTATTCGAGCTATTATTGAACCCGAGTAAGGTCACTCGGACAGCAACTTGGCTTTAAAATGTTTTCCATCAACTAGTTGCTAGATTTTTTCTGCTTGCAACGGTCTACAGCGTTTCGTGTAATTTTCGGCGTAACGTCTGTATTTTTCCGTTCAAACGTTTCACGTTTTTGAACGCAAAAATAAACGTGTTAAACGAAAAATTCTCGTCATTCGCTGTAGACGGTTGAACCCGTCGTATTTTTCTCTACGCGACGGTACCTTCGGCTCGGAAAGTCAGAACGTTTGGTCGCGGGAACCGGCTCGAGGCCATTTAAATCAGATGAAAGTCCATTTGATCATGGCCATTGATCTGGTCAACCAACGAAAGTCAACCAGATCAATGGCCCTTGATTTAATGTGCATAATGCACATGCACAGTGCCGGAGAACCCACAGCCACGTCTTCGCCCGAGCCACCTGCTCCCATCACAGCCACGTCTTAGCCCGTAGCTCCCTAGCTCCGCCATCATCACGTCCAACCCCTCCTCCATGCGCAGCCCCTCCGTCCGGCCACCACGCGACCCTTTTGGCTATAAATAGCCGCGCTCCCTTCGTTCAAAAGGGTCCGAAAATTTTGCATAAAAACCACACTGCTCTCTCCCCATTTTTCGGTCCAATTCCTGCACTCTTGCACCCCACTCAGGCACTCTCATTCCCACTCCTCGCCGTCGTCCGCCGGAGCACCACCACTGTAAGCGTTTTTCCTCTTGTTTTTTTATTTATTTCGTTTAATACTTCGTCAATTAAATGAGCATCAAAACTTGCTGCAATCACTTGTTTTTCAACTCAGTTTCACCATATTAACACTTGTTTAAATTATCGTGGCTTATTTTAATTGTTTCGTCAATTACCGTATATGTGCATTGTTTCTTTTTCTTCAAAAATCCTACTGTTTTTGTCTCTTTTTCTTGCTGTGATTGTTTACTTGCACTGAGGGAAAGGAGAGGTTTCGTTTGAACCAAGAACCAGGCGAATTGATCACCTGGTTCGCCACCTCCGTCGCCGGCAGTGGCGCCGGCGATGGGAGGTTGAAGATGAGTGATTCGGGCCGCATGGCCCTTCGTGTGAAATAAAGGAAAGGTGATGGGCTTGGGCCAGGAACTGTTCCTGGCCCATTTATCCAATTTTAAGTTGGGCCCAACCCATTCACGTTTTTCCATGCCTCCGATTCGTTATTTTTTACGTAAAATGCTCGCATGCTTCATATAATTATTTTTCATGATACGTGCTATTTTTTGTATGTTTTATACATGAATTTTTTAATTCACTTTTTCGTAAAATACTCGTAGGCTTCGTATGATTATTTGTCGTACTAACACTTTTAATTTTCTGTAATATCAACTGTTTATTTTCTGTAAATATCAACCGTTTAATTTTCCGCACTTTACTTTTCCGCACTTTAATTTTTCGCAATTTACTTTCAGCAATTTAAATTCAATACCGCCTACATGGTCGGTCGCATTTTAATTTTCGTAAATATTCAACTGCTTTAATTTTTTGCACACTGCTGGAAATCCTTCCGCAAATTATCAACTGTTTAATTTTTCGCACTTTAATTTTCCGCAATTTACTTTCGGCAATTTAAATTCAATACCGCCTACATGGTCGGTTGCACTTATCAACTGTTTAATTTTCCGCACTTTAAATTCCAGCAATTTACTTTCAGCAATTTAAATTCAATACCGCCTATATGGTCGGTCGCATTTTAATTTTCGTAAATATTCAACTGCTTTAATTTTTCGCACACTGCTGGAAATCCTTCCGCAAATTATCAACTGCTTACTTTTCCGCACTTTAAATTTCAGCAATTTACTTTCAGCAATTTAAATTTAATACCGCCTACATGGTCGGTCGCAATATCAACTGTTTATTTTCTGCAATATCAACTGCTTTAATTTTTCGCAAAACTGCTGGAAATCCTTCCGCAAATTATCAACTGTTTACTTTTCCGCACTTTACTTTCCCGCACTTTAAATTTCAGCAATTTACTTTCAGCAATTTAAATTCAATACCGCCTACATGGTCGGTCGCAATATCAACTGTTTATTTTCCGCAAATATCCAACTGTTTATTCTCTGCATTATCAACCTGTTTTATTTTCTGCAAATCATTAAACTTTTTTTCTTCCCTGTAAATCGCCAGTAGCATTTAATTTTTTCTGCACTTATCAAAACAGCATTTCATTTTCGTATGCGTAAAATCCATCATTTTTCGCATGCAATCAACCCAGCATTTAAATTCTCGTATGCGTAAAATCAATCATTTTTCGCATGCAATCAAGACAACATTTCATTTTCGTATGCGTAAAATTAATCATTTTTCGCATGCAATCAACCTCGCGTTTAAATTCTCGTATGCTTAAAATCAATCATTTTTCGCATGCAAACAACCCAATGTTTAATTTTCGTATGCATAAAATCAATCATTTTTCGCATGCAATCAACGTAGCATTTAAATTCTCGCATGCTTAAAATCCATCATTTTTCGCATGCAAATCAATTCAGCATTTAAATCTCGTATGCGTGAAATCCATCATTTTTCGCATACAATCAACTGTCATCATTTTTATCAAACTCAGCATCTCATTTTCGTATGCGTGAAATCCATTATTTCTCGTATGCAATCAACTGTCATTTAAATTTTTGCACTCTTAAAATTGCTTAGTTATTTCTCAAGCCATCACTAACACTCTCGTTTTGTAGGTTAATTTCAAGCTTCGCTCGAAAGTACGCCTCATAAGTCCCTTTTATTTATTCGATGCTTTTCGCAAATATCAACTGCATGCATGATATATAGAACTGCTAGAATTAAAATCAACCCACATGAACAACGTGTTTAAAGAGTTGCTTAAAATGCCATGTTCATATGATTTTAAATTCTCGCTTGTATTGACTGCATGTACATGGGGACTTTCGATCCCACTTCAGTTTTTCACTTTAAAATCAATCATTTAAATTGGTACTCTGTTAGCAATCCATGTTAGGATCACGTAGTAATTAAGTTAATCATGCATGGCCTGATGATGAAAAAAGAGGGCGCTTATTCAGTCTTACGGAAAATTCAGTCCCATCACGATCATAATAAAGACTAAAGTGACGATTCCTCTGAGGGCCCCCTTTTTTCAAAACGCATTTCTCAAACACCTTTTTAAACACCTCTCTCATCAACCGGTAACCGTTTTCGGATGTGTCTCGGGTGCCTAACACCTTCCCGAGACCATAACATGACCCCGAACCTTTGTCTGGGGTCCCGACCCCTTTTTTTTGTGCCTTTAGTTTTTTTACTTATTATATTTCCTATGCCATGACGATTAGGGTTCCCTAAGCCTAGCAACCAAATTAGGGTGGCGACTTCATTGCATGCGGCGAGGCGTCCTTTTACGCCGAGCATCTGAAGGTCTCAAATTTCGTTGCACACTCGTGAATTTTTTTTAAATTTTCGAGGCGCGACAGTTTGGCGACTTCACTGGGGAACTTAGGGTCGGAGCCGGTTTTATATTTTTAGAGAGGTGTTTTATTTGTTTATTTATTTGCTTTGATCAATTGCTGGTCTGTTTATTTATTTGCTTTATCAATTGTCATATGCATTTCATAGCGCCCTACACCCAGGGGACAATTACCAAAATAGGAGGGTAGTAGTGACGCCCTAGGACACATGTCCTGGGTAGTGTTCACCAATCCCAACTCGGATGAACCTCTAAAGCCAGTCGAAAGGTTATACGATTTCGCAAGGAATCGGGCGACTAGACGACACTTTAGGGACCTTTTCATGGTATCATCCGGGAACCATTCAAGCCAGTTAGAAATGTCGGAATCAGAGCCCCAGCACATGCATCATGATTATACCTGTTTGTCGTGGCTCTATTTGTCTTGTTGGCATATTGACATGATTTTTCTTTTATTCGAATTGTAAACTTCCTACACGTGCAGGTTACTTTGCATTTAAAATTTTATTTTTGTCCCATAGGACCCCTCTTGCTCATTCGCTATGTCGGCACCTACACTACTTTCATTTAATATTTTCGGGGGACGAAGTTTCGACGATCAGGCCGCACAAGGAGATCTGTTGGAACGTGGGTTCGCCCCTGACATCACCACCAAGATCAAAGTAGAAGTTGTGGACTTTGACTTAACTAGGATTCGGATGTTGAGAAATGAGCTGACTGAAGACGAAGAGACACAGTTTGAGGGTATTTATGGAAAGCTACTAACCTTAGTCGACGTAAAGACTGATTGGGGTTGCATCCGGGCAGCCCAAAAATTTTGGGATCCCTATTATCGGTGCTTCTCTTTTGACAAAGAGGTAGACTTGACCCCTACGCTAGAGGAGTACTCAGCTCTGATGTGCTTCACCTCTCCTATATCGGCCATATACCAGAATGTTCGACTCGACTCCTCAAGTGTCAAAATAAGGCTCGATAAGCTGTTAGGAATCACTACTTGTGTCAGAGAGGGGGACTACTTCTGGTGCTGGTCAGATATTGAGGCACGCTTTCGATTGTCCAACGGAAAGAAACGCTTAAGGATTCTGGCCTTCGCCATTGTAGGATTTGTCCTCTTTCCGAAAATGAGGAATGCCATCGACTTTGCAGCAGCCAACATCTTTTACGAGATGGAAATAAATGCCATCAATCCTACAACAACCATTCTGGCCGAGACCTTTCGCTCCTTGGACTCTTGTCGAAGAAAAGGGAAAGGGAGACTTACATGTTGCACCCAGTTGTTGACAGTATGGTTGGTCAGCCACTTCAAGCAGATTCCTGATCAGACCATTTTCTTCGCAAGCTACATAAGGTCATGTCCTCTTCTCAGGGTTATCAATGCAATGACCACGGATAGATGGGAGATGGAAAATAAGGATGTCTGGATCAACCGATTCATAAATCTCTCAGAAGAAGACTTCAGTTGGCACGCCAAGTGGCTGCAGACTTCCAATCCCATCGTCTGCTGCGGACACTTACCTTGGGTTCCTTTGATCGGAGCATGGGGATGCGTTCACTATTGTCCGACCCTCGTCCTCAGACAGTTTCGCATCACCCAAATCATTCCAGTAACTTTTGGCATGACGAAATCAGACCTGCCACACGCTGGAGAAGATCAGAACATTCAGCTGTACGCCCATGACTGGGCTCACCCTTTCTGCCTCAAAGGGCACGGCATCTCTGCAACCACAATACCAGAATATCCACAGTGGAGGTCGAGACGAGTTAATGGTAATGTCTTACCTCGCCCAGAAAATCAAAAACCGATGGAAGAAGAAGGGGAATCGCAAGTGAGCGAAGGAATGGATGTCATGGCTTATGCTCAAGTGGTAGAACAGATGCTAGCAGCACAAGAAGAACGAGATTTGATGGTAGAGGAAAGGGATATGGCCCAAGCTCGTCAATGTGGCTTAGAGGTCCAGATGAATGAACTGGACAGGCAGCACAAGGATTTCGTCCGCGTACAAACAGTACAAAAGAATGTGGCCCTCAGGGCCTTTAAGGAACGCTTGAGCAGTGAAACCCGCAAAAGAGAAGCATCAAGTGCCATAATTGAAGACAGGGATTCAACGATAAGGGTTTTGACTACTCGCGCAGACTTGGGAGAAAGGAACAACCAAGTACTGCAAAGCCGAATTGCCGCCTTAGAGGCTGAGTTAGAGATGAAGAAAGGGGAGTTGGCTTCGATGGAATACCTTTGGCAGCAGGACTCGGACGCCCAGGAATGACACCTTCAGGGAAAGGCTCGGAGATCGGCCCATCTGTTCTTTTTAGCTAGGACCCCTAATTTCATCTATCCTAGCCATTTTTGATGAATTTAGGAAGTTGGCAAGTTTACCATATTTTGTAAATGCTTTTTAATAAAGTCGTACTCTTTCGACTCATCTTTTCCATATCAACTATCCCTCCAATACAAACTCAAAAAAAAAATAAAAAATAAAAAATTCCCCCCGGGGTAAAACACAATCATCTCACCGAAATTCCGAAAAATCAGAACAAGTATTCAAAACATCCGAGTATCACTCACTCATGGCCATGTCTTCCTAGTTTATCACAAAAACTCCAAAGATTGTCGTCTCTCCCCTCGGTTGAGTTTACCAGGCATCAGACATTACATCGTCAAGAGTATAGCGTAAAAGAGACCTTCCTAGCATGGCGGCATTGGTTACCCCTGCTGATTTGGGCTTCGCCGTTAGCATCTCAGATTTGCTTCATATCGGGGGAATGTATAGAGGCTTCCTTTGTATCTTGTCAACCACTGGGATTCCTCGCCTCACCGACCTCCTTGAAAATATCAAATGAAAGTGTGGCCGGAAAACGAATGAGCAAATGTGGAGGCCTCGGGATTGCATATCACCTGTATATCCTCACTTGTATTTACTTTTTCTGTGTTTTTCCCTTTTTCAGGTTCACGATAGCTCCTCGAAAGCAAGCTACTCCGCACAGGCTCCCCCTAACTAGACTTCAAAAACGAAAAATGACTGAACTGGCCAAGACCGACGAAGCACTAATGGCTAGAATCGCAGAGTTAGAGGAGCAAGTTAAGATCACTACAGAAAGAGCCACTAGGGCCGAAAAGGAAAGAGATGAAGTTGTCGCCGAAGTACCACCGGGTTTTGATCTCCCTCAAACAAAAGGACCTCACTCTTCGCTCACCGTCGCAGGACCTTCCGTACTCCCGCCACTTTCTGGTCCCCCGGGCCATTGGAGATGGGATAATCCCTTCACAGTACCCATCACTGCAAATCCTACAGCTAAGGCGGGTGAAGAGATCTCCCCGTCGCTTCAGCACCTTTCAATCAACCCTGCCGTGGACCCCAGCAAGAGCCAAGCCCACCTGGAGGCTTTGTATCTCCCTCCTATTCCTCCGAGCACAGTTCCCGGACCTGTGGGAACTCAGCTCCTCACTTTCAACCCAGCACAACCTCAGTTCTCATCAGAACCAATGCTGCCCTTCGGTTCTAACCCCATCGGGGCCGAGAAACCGAAAAGTGACAGACTGAATCTTCTCGAGGAGAGACTCAGAGCAATCGAAGGGGCCGATCCATTCGATCCCACAGGTCCCGCAGACATGTGCATGGTCCCCGGGATCGTCATACCTCCGAAGTACAAGATCCCGGACTTCGAAAAATATACTGGGTAGAATGCCCGAAGACCCACCTCAGAACATACTGCAACAAGATGGCAGAGATGATCCACAACGAACCGTTGTTGATCCATTTATTCCGAGAAAGCTTGACCAAACACGCCCTAACTTGGTATATGGGGCTGGACAGAGCCAGGATCAGGACGTGGAGAGACCTGTCCGATGCCTTCTACCGACAACACAAATTCAACATGGAGGTGGCTCCTGACCGCGCCGACCTGCAAAATCTGGAAAAGAAAATCGGCGAGTCCGTGAAGACCTATGCGCAAAGATGGAGAGAGTTGGCTTCGAGAATCTCTCCACCCTTAAGCGACAAGGAACTCTTGTCGATTTTCTTGCACACCTTCAAAGCTCCCTACTACACCTACCTGATCTCGAACCCCTCAAACAACTTCTCCGACATGGTCCTAATTGCCGAAAGAGTCGAGCAAGGGATTAAGTCTGGGCGAATCACGCATCCAACACCAGAGTCTGTACCAAAGAAAGCATCAGTCGTGAAAAGGGACGTCGGATTTGTCGCTCCCCAAGTTAATCAGGGGCAGCCGTTTCCGCCACCACCGCCTTATTTGGTACCACCGCCTTATTTGGTACCACCGCCGTATCAGCCGGCATCACTATATCAACCCACCTCCTTTCCTTTTAATTCACCACCAATCGCTAATATCCTACCTCAAAATCCTACTCATTTCCCACCACCTCCAGTGCAAACATCACAACTTATGCAACCCAAATCATATAACCCACCAAAAGACCCAAATAACCAAAACACGACCAACAATCGGTGGAACCGAGAGCCTCCACCTCCTCTCCCTCTCCCTGTAGGAGAAATCTACAAACATCTCCTGGCGGCCGGACAGATCGTACCGGTTCCGGCTCAGCCTCAATTACCTCCTTACCCAAAGTGGTATGATCACAACGCAAGATGCGAATATCACGCTGGTGCCCCAGGTCACACTCTGGAAAATTGCTTCGTATTCAAGGCAAAGGTCCATCACTTGATCAAAAGTGGATGGGTATCTTTCGAAGGATTAGCAAAAGGACCCAACACATCCACCAACCCTCTTCCCAATCATTCCCAAGGAAAGGGAGGGGTGAATGCCATCTCGGTAGGAGAAAGCAACGACCATTTATCTTCCGCATCGAGTTGGCCACAAGAACAGCTTTTCCAGGCCTTAGCTCGAGAGGGATATGTGCTATACTCAGGGGGCAATCCGAGTCACTGCATGTACTGCAAAGGAAGCGACGGTCATAAGATCCGAAGCTGCAAGTCGTTCGCAGAAAAGGTGTGACAACTCTCGAGTCTCGGGATAATACAAACCCAGAAAGTGACCCCTGGGGAAGGATCCATCAACACGATCGGAGATGGATTTCCTATCCCGCATAACGCCAATGGAACCCCACTCCAAATGGTCAAGAAGAAAAGATCGACTTCATCGTGCAAGCGGTTCTCCGCGCGCCGCGACGAAGGCGACCGCGAGATTGACACCTTGGGCCAACCTTCCGGGAAGTTCGATTACCTCGTCAGGTATTCGGCACCACCTTCCTATTCTAGCACAGTGCCCTTACTACCTTCTTGGGAATCCTCAGACTCCGAGTCATACCCTTCACCGACATGGTCGCTTCCTCCGTTTCCTTTGAAAGAGATCTACGCAAGCCTTTTGGCAGACGGGCAGATTACACCATCCCCACTCTCGCCTCAATCCCTTCCTTACCCTAGCTGGTATGATCCAAAGGATAGCTGCGAATATCACGCCGGAACCCGAGGACACTCATTGGAAAACTGTTATGACTTTAGAGAGAAGGTCGAGCACCTAACCAAAGAAGGACGAATCTCGTCCAAAGGTTTGACAAGGGGTCCTGATATGACAACCAGTCCTCTACCGCACCATAATCCTGGGATGAGCGACATTTCTTCCATTGGAATTGACCTTTCTCACCTGTCGATGGGGGAAGTACCCAATGAAGAATTGTTCTTTGCATTAGCCAACAACGCTTATTTGCCATTCCCAGGGAATAGTCAGGCCCAATGCCTATTCTGCCAAGGGGAAAGCAAGCATGACATCCAGGATTGCAGACTTTTTCGGCAAAAAGTCAAGAAACTCGCAACATTCGGGATCATTCAAACCAAAGGGGAAACCCAAGGAGCCATCAACGCCATCGAGGACAATCCACCAGCACCTTACTCCTTCGAATACGTGGCCCAGGCAGGGGAGGCAGCCACGATCCCACGCAAAGTAGTATTCACATTAGCTGTGAATACTCCCAGCCGGGACTTACACGCGGTCCCATTCAACTACGGATACACGGTGGTCACCACCCCTCCTGCAGTCGCACCAACAACACTCGCTATCAGTGAAGCCTCTCATATCGGGGGCATGACTCGCACCGGAAGATGTTATATCTCGGAGGAAGTAGAAAAGCAACGACAAGCCAAAGGGAAAGACCCTGTGATCCGCGAAGAGATAGTAGAAGAGACGCAAGGTTTGAGCAAACCTGTAACTGAGGACGAGACAGCCGAATTCCTCAAGATCATGAAACAGAGCGAGTTCAGCATCATCGAACAGCTAAAGAAAACCCCAGCTCGTATCTCCATCATAGAGCTGATCCTCACTTCAGAGCCGCATCGCCAAGCTCTCTTAAAAGTCTTGAAACAAGCTTTCGTGACTAAGGATATCACCACAGAAGGGGTGGAAAACCTTGTCGGAAGGATCCAAGCCTTAAGCAGCATTTCCTTCTCGGAAGAAGAGATCGACCCCTCGGGAAGAGATCACAACAAGGCCCTATACATCACGGTGGAATGTAAGGGACACGTCATAGCAAAGGCCCTAATCGACAATGGGTCCGCACTTAATGTCATGCCCAGGCATGTCCTTGAACAGCTGCCGGTCGATTCCTCCCTCATAAAACCTAGCGGAATGATGGCTAGGGCTTTCGATGGCACCACTCGAGAGATCATCGGGAACATTGAGTTGGATATGGTCATCGGGCCCCACCCTTTTATCTTGACATTCCAGATCATGGAAATCCAACCCGCTTATAGCATGCTTCTAGGACGGCCTTGGATCCATTCAGCAGGAGCCGTCCCCTCTTCCTTGCATCAGTGCCTCAAATACGTCAAAGACAATGCCCTCATCACGATAAAGGCCGAAGAAGCCTTGATCTTGGCCAAGCATGCATCCGTGCCTTACATCGAAACTACCGAAACCCTGGAGAGTTCCTTCCAAGCCTTTGAAATCGTCAACGCGGGTTGGATCGAGGAGGGATCCCCCATTTACGAAGCCTCAAAATCGGGGGTAGCCGAAACAACCACTAAGTCAACACTAGAGGGAAGCTTCCAATTAGGAAAATGGCTCGGGGCCGAGTTACAAGGAACGAAAGGCTGGGCGCCTCCGAAGAGCTTCGGAGATCGATTTGGGTTAGGGTACCAACCCAGCAAGGCCGATTTCACCAGGATCGCCCAAGAAAAGAAAGAAAAGCAGCTGGCTAAGCTATTTGGACGTTCTGCGCCAGAGGGCAAAATGCCGATTCCCCATATCAGAACCACGTTCCCCTTCGCCGCTGAAACCATCAATGAAAATCCAATCAGGGTATCAGACCTCCGTATCTGCACTCTAGGAGAAGAAGGATCGTCGCCTGGTTCAGTCATTTTCGTTAAGAAGTCAGGGGAGTCTGTGGGCAACTGGACCATCACCATGCTTCCGGATGTCTCTCCTGAATTTCTCATTTTGAAAAATATATATATATGTTTTTGGCACGTTTTCTTACGAAAACATTTTTGTAGGGACTCCTGTTCCCTTTTGTTAAAAATCAATATATATGCAAATTTTCATTTTACGCATCTCTTTTTTTCGCGCTTTTAATTTCAGGATGAGTGTTAGTTCGGATTGTCTTGATAAAACCTATGTCTTTACTGGCGAAGAAATCATCGCTACGACCGAAGACAAGGCCGAAGTCTCCGACGAACTGACCCGTTTACTAGAAAGTTCAGAAAAGGAAATAACCCCTCATCGGGAGGAATTGGACGAAGTAAACTTGGGGGCAAGCAATGAGAGTCAAAAACTGGTCAAGATCGGAACTACCCTGGATACGACTCAGAGAGAAAGGTTGATTTCTCTCCTCAAGGACTACTCCGATGTATTCGCATAGTCATACACTGACATGCCAGGTCTTGATCCCGGGATAGTTGAGCATCGTATTCCGTTAAAACCTGAGTTTAAGCCTGTTAAGCAAAAACTTCGGAGGATGCATCCAGACATCCTTCTGAAAATCAAAGAAGAAGTTACCAAGCAACTAGACGCGGGTTTTTTGAGAGTTGTGGAGTACCCAGAATGGATCGCCAACATAGTGCCAGTGCCTAAGAAAGATGGGAAGGTTCGCATGTGCGTGGACTTTCGGGATCTCAATCGAGCTAGCCCTAAAGACGACTTCCCTCTTCCCCATATCGACATCTTGGTAGATAGTGCCGCCAGAAATGACATGTTCTCTTTCATGGACGGATTCTCGGGGTACAATCAGATCAAGATGGCACCCGAGGACAGTGAAAAGACGACCTTCATCACGCCCTGGGGAACCTTCTGCTACAAAGTGATGCCCTTCGGATTAAAGAACGCAGGAGCCACGTACCAACGTGCTGTTGTCACCCTTTTCCACGACATGATGCGTAAAGAATTGGAAATATATGTCGACGACATGATAGCCAAGTCTCGCGGCACGCAAGATCATGTAGACATCCTGAGAAAGGTGTTCGAAAGGTTGAAGTAATTTCGGCTACGGCTAAACCCAGCTAAGTGTACCTTCGGAGTGACTTCCGGGAAGTTATTGGGATTCATCGTCAGCAACAAAGGCATAGAAGTGGATCCTGATAAGATAAAAGCCATTCAGGAGCTACCCGCTCCCAGCACCGAAACGGAAGTAAGAAGCTTTTTAGGGCGCATCAACTACATCGCTCGCTTTATCAGCCAGTTAACACTTACTTGCGAGCCGATGTTCAAAATGCTAAGGAAGCACGGAGATGCAGAATGGGACGAAGACTGCCAGAAAGCCTTCGAGAAAATCAAGACATATCTGCAAAGCCCACCGGTACTAGTTCCCCCGACGCCAGGACGACCCTTGCTCATGTACATGACAGTCACGGCTAGCGCCATGGGTTGCGTTTTAGGACAGCACGACGAGTCTGGAAGGCGTGAACAAGCCATCTACTACCTCAGCAAAAAATTCAACGAGTGCGAGATGCGCTACTCCATGTTAGAACGAACTTGTTGCGCCCTAGCATGGTGCGCCCGAAGGCTCCGGCAGTACATGTTGTATCACACGACATGGCTAATTTCTCGCATGGATCCCTTGAAATACATCTTTGAAAAGCCGTACCTGTCAAGTCGCATTTGTAGATGGCAAGTCTTATTAGCTGAGCACGAGATCATCTATGTAACCCGTAAAGCGGTTAAAGCAAGCGCGCTTGCCGATCACTTGGCTGATCATGCCTCGGACGAGTATGAGTCGATGAGCTTCGACTTCCCTGATGAGGACATCATAATGATTGAAGATGAGATCACAGAAGATCTCCGAGAAGATGATTGGTGGACCATGTTCTTCGACGGTGCGGTGAACCTCTCGGGCAAGGGAGTGAGAGCCGTGGTCATAGCCCCAGATGGCCGACAATTCCCTATAGCATGCAAATTGAACTTCCCATGCACCAATAACATCGCCGAGTATGAGGCGTGCATCAGCGGTCTGACAGCAGCCCTCGACTTAAAAGTAAAGAAGCTCCGAATCTTCGGCGATTCAGCACTCGTTATCTACCAAGCCCAGGATCTATGGCAGACACGGGATTCCAAGCTCATCCCTTATCAAAGACTACTCACCCAACTCACCCGGGAATTTGAGGAAACCGAATTCGACCGAGTCGATAGAGAAAAGAACCGCTTCGCAGACGCATTAGCCACATTGGCATCGATGTTCAAATTAGGGTGTGGAGTAATGCTGCAGCCTTTGAGGGTAGAAGTAAAGGAAAATCCGGCGTGTTGCGTAGCCTTAGAAGAAGAACCTGACGGCAAGCCGTGGTTCTATGACTTAGTACAGTTCATTAGAAACCGGGAGTACCCACCGGGGGCAAGCCGGGTTATCAAAAAGACCCTCCAGCGCTTAGCACTAGACTTCTACCTCGACGGTGAATTTCTATATAAAAGGAGAGCGGACGGAACTTTGCTTCGTTGCGTCACCATGGCCGAGGCAAAGAGAATCATAGCAGAGATCCACGAAGGGGTCTGTTCCACACACGCAAGTGGGCATATGATGGCCAGACAAATAATGAGGCAAGGGTATTTTTCGCTCACCCTCGAACGAGATTGCATCAGCTACTTCCGGAAGTGCCACAAATGTCAAATCTACGCGGACCATCTCCATGGCCCTCCCGCCCCTCTCTTCAGCATGACATCACCTTGGCCTTTTGCGATGTGGGGAATCGACATCATCAGCCAAATTCATCCAACAGCCTCTAATGGCCATCGCTTCATCCTCGTAGCAATTGACTACTTCACCAAATGGGTCGAGGCCGCCTCTTACGCCAGTATCACTCAGAAAACGACCATGCGATTCATTGAGAGAAATATCATTTGCCGTCACGGAGTCCCAGAGACCATCATCACGGATAACGGCACTAATCTCAACGGAAGAATGATCGACGATCTTTGCCAACGTTGGAAGGTGAAGCACCGGAACTCGTCACCATATCGACCAAAGATGAATGGCGCAGTCGAAGCAGCAAACAAGAACCTGAAGAGGATCATCCAAAAGATGGTGATCACGCACAAAGATTGGCATGACATGCTTCCCTTCGCACTACATGCTTACCGGATAGCAACCCGTACATCCACAGGGGCAACTCCCTACTCATTAGTTTACGGCATGGAAGCTGTAATTCCCCTTGAGGTAGAAATCCCTTCTCTCAGAATCCTGGCAGAATCTGAAGTAGAAGAATCAGATTGGGCGAAAGTGAGGTACGAGCAGCTGAACCTCCTTCCTGAAAAGCGTTTGGCCGCTATCTGCCATGCGCAATTATATCAACAAAGAATGGTTAACGCTTATAACAAGAAAGTGCGACCTCGCAAGTTCGAGGCTGGGGATTTAGTGCTAAAGAAAATTCTCCCTCATCAGGAGGCCAGTCAAGGAAAGTGGGCCCCAAGGTACGAAGGCCCGTATCTGGTCAAAAGTGCATTCTCAGGGGGTGCCCTAATGCTAACGAACATGGATGGAGACGATCTCCTGAGGCCGGTAAATGCTGATGCAGTCAGGAGATACTTCGCCTAAAGCATAGCGAACAGAGCGTTCGGTCAGACCCAAGGCATAGGGTTTTATCATGACAATCTAGTACAAACATTTGTCCTGAAATTAATAAAACAAGTCTTTTTTTTTCTTCAGAAAATGCATTATTTTAAAATTTTGTTATCCTTTTCCTTAACTTGTGAGATGACAAAGGAGGCATGGCATGGATGGCTTCCCAGGAGTAGCTCGAGACGTAAGACGTGCCACTTAGACTAACGCCACTAATAAATTTTAAGTTTTGCAGGGACGTAAGGTCTCAAACTTCATCTGGTCATCATGAGGAGACCAGGGAGCTCCCGCTCGTAGCAGCTGATTGAAGCGCCGCAGCAGGCCCCCTTCAAGAGCGAATCAGGAAAGATTTTAAACCATCACCATCTAAAGTGAAATTTCTGTTCCTCGCAGTGCTGCCAGCACAACCGGCATCGCAGACAACCGGCATCAAAGGACTGAATGCTGGACCAAAGTCACAAAGGTCATTTCACGTCAACAGAGCTGTCAGAACAGTAACATACGTCGGCTCCCATCTCCGCTCACCTATTAGGAGGGACTCACCACAAACACCGTGGTCGCCCGGTGCACCCTTGCAGGCAACAACTCCAGGAAAAAGCCCGACAAAAAGCTATCCTCCTAGGACCACCACCAACATCCTTAAGGCGGTCTTGTTCAAGAGGTTTCCCAACGTCCGCACCACAATTAACACGGTGAAGGTCAACCCTTTAGTTGAGGACGGCCAGGCTGCCCGCATCACCCAAGCCGAGGCAGGAGCTGTGACAAAGCATCTAAAAGCAAAGCCATCATCAACCGACATCCGATGCCAGTCACGCTGCAGTGACCCACGGATGGCCCGTCTAAAAGGGAGAGCTCAAAAACTTACCCATCGCATTACTTTTGCTGAAAATTGTCTTGCATTTACTCCTCATTTGTCATCACTTTGTCTGTTTCAGGAACCGGGTTACCCCCATTTGTTGCCTGCATAAGAACGATAAGCATACGCCTTTGCAGCCCCGCTGCACATTTTGGAGACAGAGGGTTTTCCCCTTTATCCCCAAGCAATCAAGAAGCCAATCAACGTAGATCCAGCCGAGACTGGTAAGCGAACGGACAAAATACGGATCTCGTCCTCACTACGGCGCAGATCGGCGGTTCCCGCAAAGCAGCTGAAAAAGAAACCAATAAGCACATCAAAGCAAAGCGTCCCAGAACCGGGACCATGTCATAGGCACCCTCGAAAAGCCGAGTTAAAAGAAGGGAGAATCCCTGAACTTAGCTCATTTTCGTTTTCAGATTAATTTCCCTTCCTGTTGTCCCCTCTACATCTTACTGGGACGGGAAGCATCTCACTGTCATCCGCATGGAGCTGGTGGAAGACGCCCGCGCAGCCCCGCTGCGCGGTTCAGGGGAGTCCCTCTTTCTTCCCCCTTTTTTTAAATTCATTTTTATTCCTGCTCGCTTTGTTAGCTTTGAGTCGAGTACGGTCGTCTGGCCCACTGGGGGGCAACCTTAGGTTCTCGTTAGAACGTTGCAAATAAGTCGTCCCCCACATTCTAGCAATCAAACATCCAGCAATCAAACATCCAGCAATCCAACATCCAACAATCAAACTTTAGCAATCAAACATCTAGCAATCAAACCCTCTAGCAATCAAATCACCAATCAATCAAAAATCAAAAATCAATCAAAAATCCCTCTTTAGCCCGGCTCAAACAAAAGCATACTACTTTTATAAGCATTTTCATGCATAGCATAGGATAGGAATATTTAATCCCTCTGATAACTCCAGCATCTATCCAAATTACGTGCCATGCATGATATTACCTATTTGCTCTTATATCCGCGGTTCGCTCCGACGTAAGCAGTCACAAACAAATCCCGGTAAGCATCTTTGAGCCATCGCGCCTTATCCTTAATGAGTGTAAGAGCCTGACTAGGTACTAGTTGAGTTCGCATAATATCCAGGGTACATGCGCCATTAGACATGGGATAGCTATGACGTGACATGGGACTTTTACGATTTTCTCCACTTTTTTCATTTTTCCCTCTTTCCACCATATATGTCATCACTCCCCAAACCGTCCATATCACTCACACCCCGGAAGCCAAAGGGCAGTTTCAGCTAAAATTGCCAGCTGGAAGTAAAAGCACGCCAAGTTCAAGTTCACGATGAAGGAGACGGAAAAAGTCACCAGGAGATCGCTAAGGACTATCACCGAAGAGGCAGCAACGACAAAGGCCGAGGCCTCCAGACAAAAGGGGAAGGGATCAAGACAAAGGTTGTGCTTGCTCTGCACTGTTGCATTTCAAATCAAATCAAAAAGAGAAGAAAGAAAAAGAAAAAAAAAGAAAAAAAAGAGAAAAAAAAAAAGAAAAAAAAGAGAGGAAAAGAAAAGAAAAAAGAAAAGAAAGAAGAAAAAGAGAGAAAAGGAAAAAAGAAGAAGAAGAGAGAAATGCTCAGAGACATTCGAAGACTACAAACAATCGAAGAGCCAAAGCAAGCATAGCCCGGGGACAACTCAATTCGAGAAAATCTCGAAGACAACTTTCCCCAGTGAACTCGAGTAGAAAAGCCCAAGGCCAACTCGAGAAATCTCAAAGTATCCTTCCCCAGTAAAGTCAAGCAAAAGAGGCCCAACGCCAACTCAAGAAACCTCAAAGCAAGCATCACTAGTAAAGACCCGAGAAGAAAGGGGCCCCACGCCAACTCAAGTAGTGAGTCGCAAAAAGAACAGCGACGACACTCCCCAATGAGGACTCAAGAAAATGGCCCCAGGCCGAACAAAAAGCACCCCCCAGCAAGGATCCCAGAGCTCACGCACTCTGTCAAGCAAGCATCCTCAGTGAAAAGCGAAAAGGCTCACGTACCTCGCCCTCATCAGCAAAGCATCAGTCATCAAAAACCTTCCAGCAAAGCAACCTTTTTCAACACAAACTCATTTCCGGACGTTTCATGTTCTTTTATTCTTTTCCGTAAAAGTCCCATCGATTATTAGAATGACCATGCATGTGCATCTTCATTTGAAGTCTATTCACTCGGATTGACATTGCGAACTGTAAATTATGTATCATGTTAGTTGCATCTTTATGAGTGTAAAACACTTAGCCTTATTTTAGAGCGTGAGTGCAAACACTAATATCAGGTGAGGACTGCTTACGGCTGCAAATCGTGGGAAAGTCTTGTCTTTGGGGTCGTTACCTCCTGAGCAGGACGCAGACGCATTCTAGGTTCGTATCAAGGCCGCTGGCGATAGCTTTCTCCTCCTCCCAGAGCGACAGCATTTAGCATTCTCCTCCTCCCAGAGCGACAACATTTAGCATTCTCCTCCTCCCAGAGCGACAGCATTTAGCATTCTTCTCCTCCCAGAGCGACAGCACTTAGCATTCTTCTCCTCCCAGAGCAACTTTAGTTTAATTTCCGCATCTCGCGCCTTCTCCTACGGGAATCGGCGTTGTTTAAATTTTCTGCCTTAGCATTCTTCTCCTCCCAGAGCGACAGCACTTAGCATTCTTCTCCTCCCAGAGCGACCTTAGTTTAATTTTCGCATCTCGCGCTTTCTCTTACGGGAATTGACAGCATTTAGTTTTCAGCGTAGCATTTCTTCTCCTCCCAGAGTGACAACATTTAGTTTCAGCATTAGCATTTCTTCTCCTCCCAGAGCGACAACACTTAGCATTCTTCTCCTCCCAGAGCGACTTTAGTTTAATTTCCGCATCTCGCGCCTTCTCCTACGGGAATCGGCGTTGTTTAAATTTTCTGCCTTAGCATTCTTCTCCTCCCAGAGCGACAGCACTTAGCATTCTTCTCCTCCCAGAGCGACCTTAGTTTAATTTCCGCATCTCGCGCTTTCTCTTACGGGAATTGACAACATTTAGTTTTCAGCGTAGCATTTCTTCTCCTCCCAGAGTGACAGCATTTAGTTTCAGCATTAGCATTTCTTCTCCTCCCAGAGTGACAGCATTTAGTTTCAGCATTAGCATTTCTGCTCCTCCCAGAGTGACAGCATTTAGTTTCCAGCGTAGCATTTCTCCTCCTCCCAGAGTGACAGCATTTAGTTTCCAGCGTAGCATTTATTCTCCTCCCAGAGTGATAGCATAGCGTAGTTCTACCTTTTTCAACCTTAGCATTTCTTCCCCTCCCAGAGCAACATCATTCATACAATTCTACATTTCTGCATAATTATTTTCCTCCTCCTAGAGTGACATCATTAGGACAAATCATTCATACTTCTGCGAATCGCGCACTATCTTCCGAAGCAACATCAGTCACATGTCAAGTGATCATCCCCCCAGTGGGGCTGTCGTTTACATTTTCGTAAAATTACTTTCCGTCCCCGGTAGAGTAGTTGTCATTTACATTCCCTGCAACTTATGTGCCTCTCAATACCCGAGCAGATCTAAGTTTACGTCTTTGCAGGATCAACAACCTATCTCCTCGAGTGACGTCAAGCAAGCACCTGGTATCCCCAGTAACAGCATCAATCAATCTCCTCCTCCCAGAGCGACATCAAGCAACTACCTCCTCCCAGAGCGACCTCATCACTGTAAGTTTGAGGTAAGACCTGCCGTGTCGCCAAAATTCGGATATCTAGGGGCAACTGTCTTTACTGCTTATCAAATACTTCGATAAGACAGTAAAGAGGGGGCAACTGTTGATACCCGAATTTTGACGCCATTTTTATTTAATTTTAGCATTTCTGTTATTTAGTTAATTTACAGTCATTTTCAGTTGATTTAATGTCGCTAGCATTCTTAGGTGTTTCGTTGCATTTTAGCATCATCATTAGCATCGTCAGCTTTCGAAGTCGCATTTTTAATTTTTCGGCATGTATTTTCATTATTATCATCATTAATATTTTTAGCCTTAGAAATCATATTTTTGACTATCCGTCAGTCGTTTGCTAATTTTTTCTTCGTTTTAGGTCATCTCATGATTTTTAGGATTTTTTATGTTTTCGCACATTTTTTTAATATTTTATTATTTTATTATTTTATTTTTATTTTTATTCGAGATATTATTGAACCCGAGTAAGGTCACTCGGACAGCAACTTGGCTTTAAAATGTTTTCCATCAACTAGTTGCTAGATTTTTTCTGCTCGCAACGGTCTACAGCGTTTCGTGTAATTTTCGGCGTAACGTCTGTATTTTTCCGTTCAAACGTTTCACGTTTTTGAACGCAAAAATAAACGTGTTAAATGAAAAATTCTCGTCATTCGCTGTAGACGGTTGAACCCGTCGTATTTTTCTCTACGCGACGGTACCTTCGGCTCAGAAAGTCAGAACGTTTGGTCGCGGGAACCGGCTCGAGGCCATTTAAATCAGATGAAAGTCCATTTGATCATGGCCATTGATCTGGTCAACCAACGAAAGTCAACCAGATCAATGGCCCTTGATTTAATGTGCATAATGCACATGCACAGTGCCGGAGAACCCACAACCACGTCTTCGCCCGAGCCACCTGCTCCCATCACAGCCACGTCTTAGCCCGTAGCTCCCTAGCTCCGCCATCATCACGTCCAACCCCTCCTCCACGCGCAGCCCCTCCGTCCGGCCACCACGCGACCCTTTTGGCTATAAATAGCCGCGCTCCCTTCGTTCAAAAGGGTCCGAAAATTTTGCATAAAAACCACACTGCTCTCTCCCCATTTTACGGTCCAATTCCTGCACTCTTGCACCCCACTCAGGCACTCTCATTCCCACTCCTCGCCGTCGTCCGCCGGAGCACCACCACTGTAAGCGTTTTTACTCTTGTTTTTTTATTTATTTCGTTTAATACTTCGTCAATTAAATGAGCATCAAAACTTGCTGCAATCACTTGTCGCAATTTACTTTCAGCAATTTAAATTCAATACCGCCTACATGGTCGGTCGCATTTTAATTTTCGTAAATATTCAACTGCTTTAATTTTTCGCACACTACTGGAAATCCTTCCGCAAATTATCAACTGTTTAATTTTTCGCACTTTAATTTTCCGCAATTTACTTTCGGCAATTTAAATTCAATACCGCCTACATGGTCGGTCGCACTTATCAACTGTTTAATTTTCCGCACTTTAAATTCCAGCAATTTACTTTCAGTAATTTAAATTCAATACCGCCTATATGGTCGGTCGCATTTTAATTTTCGTAAATATTCAACTGCTTTAATTTTTCGCACACTGCTGGAAATCCTTCCGCAAATTATCAACTGTTTACTTTTACGCACTTTACTTTTCTGCACTTTAAATTTCAGCAATTTAAATTCAATACCGCCTACATGGTCGGTCGCAATATCAACTGTTTATTTTCTGCAATATCAACTGCTTTAATTTTTCGCAAAACTGCTGGAAATCCTTCCGCAAATTATCAATTGTTTACTTTTCCGCACTTTACTTTCCCGCACTTTAAATTTCAGCAATTTACTTTCAGCAATTTAAATTCAATACCGCCTACATGGTCGGTCGCAATATCAACTGTTTATTTTCCGCAAATATCCAACTGTTTATTCTCTGCATTATCAACCTGTTTTATTTTCTGCAAATCATTAAACTTTTTTTCTTCCCTGTAAATCGCCAGTAGCATTTAATTTTTTCTGCACTTATCAAAACAGCATTTCATTTTCGTATGCGTAAAATCCATCATTTTTCGCATGCAATCAACCCAGCATTTAAATTCTCGTATGCGTAAAATCAATCATTTTTCGCATGCAATCAAGACAACATTTCATTTTCGTATGCATAAAATTAATCATTTTTCGCATGCAATCAACCTCGCGTTTAAATTCTCGTATGCTTAAAATCAATCATTTTTCGCATGCAAACAACCCAACGTTTAATTTTCGTATGCATAAAATCAATCATTTTTCGCATGCAATCAACGTAGCATTTAAATTCTCGCATGCTTAAAATCCATCATTTTTCGCATGCAAATC
Source organism: Viola odorata (assembly GCA_963691705.1). Classification (NCBI taxonomy): domain Eukaryota; kingdom Viridiplantae; phylum Streptophyta; class Magnoliopsida; order Malpighiales; family Violaceae; genus Viola; species Viola odorata. The sequence continues at coordinate 20,633,955 of OY829543.1, forward strand.
AATTCAGCATTTAAATCTCGTATGCGTGAAATCCATCATTTTTCGCATACAATCAACTGTCATCATTTTTATCAAACTCAGCATCTCATTTTCGTATGCGTGAAATCCATTATTTCTCGTATGCAATCAACTGTCATTTAAATTTTTGCACTCTTAAAATTGCTTAGTTATTTCTCAAGCCATCAATAACACTCTCGTTTTGTAGGTTAATTTCAAGCTTCGCTCGAAAGTACGCCTCATAAGTCCCTTTTATTTATTCGATGCTTTTCGCAAATATCAACTGCATGCATGATATATAGAACTGCTAGAATTAAAATCAACCCACATGAACAACGTGTTTAAAGAGTTGCTTAAAATGCCATGTTCATATGATTTTAAATTCTCGCTTGTATTGACTGCATGTAGATGGGGACTTTCGATCCCACTTCAGTTTTTCACTTTAAAATCAATCATTTAAATTGGTACTCTGTTAGCAATCCATGTTAGGATCACGTAGTAATTAAGTTAATCATGCATGGCCCGTTGATGAAAAAAGAGGGCGCTCATTCAGTCTTACGGAAAATTCAGTCCCATCACGATCATAATAAAGACTAAAGTGACGATTCCTCTGAGGGCCCCTTTTTTCAAAACGCATTTCTCAAACACCTTTTTAAACACCTCTCTCATCAACCGGTAACCGTTTTCGGATGTGTCTCGGGTGCCTAACACCTTCCCGAGACCATAACACGACCCCGAACCTTTGTCTGGGGTCCCGACCCTTTTTTTTGTGCCTTTAGTTTTTTTACTTATTATATTTCCTATGCCATGACGATTAGGGTTCCCTAAGCCTAGCAACAAAATTAGGGTGGCGACTTCATTGCATGCGGTGAGGCGTCCTTTTACGCCGAGCATCTGAAGGTCTCAAATTTCGTTGCACACTCGTGAATTTTTTTTAAATTTTCGAGGCGCGACATCTTCGTACGACCATGCGAACACATCTGTGTATCCTTTGAGAAGAGCAATTAATCTCTCTCTGACACGAGTCTAAGGTTGTCCCGATTTTGACTATTTTCTGCTTTTCACTGCTTGCCCCCAAGTTTATTTCTTCCAACTCCTCCTGATGGGGGACAATTCTTTTTTCTGAATTTTCCACTAAACGAGCTAACCCGTATGGAATTTCAACCTCGTCCTCAGTCGAAGTGATGACCTCCACCTTCGGAAAGACATAAGGCTTATCAAGATGATCCGATTTAATAGTTACCCTGAAAATAACCAATGCAAAAAAAAAAAAAGTTTGAAATGATAAAGAAAAACTGCATATATTTATAAAGTGACAAAAAGGAACCTGAGTCCCTAAAAGAGTTTTGTAAACATTATTTTTCAGAAAATAATAAGAAACATTTATTTATATTACAGAGAGACATTAGGAAGCATGACAGTTGTCCAATTGTTCACAGGTCCTTCAGATTTTTCACAAAATTGATAGAGCTTTGGGGTGATCCTTCTTCTTCTAAAGCACCTATATGGATGTTTGAAAATGCCTCAGCCAGAATAGAATCTTGGTTGATAGTTTCGACTGCAAAAGGGAAGGTGGTTCTGATATGAAGGATATGCATTCGATCATTCGTCATCGAGCGCACAAATAACTTGGCTAGTTGCTTTTCCTTTTTCTCCTTGGCGATTCTGTCAAAATCGGCTTTACTCGGCCGGTAGCCCAAACCAAAGCGGCCCCCAAGGCTTTGGGTAGCTACCAGATCTTTCATTCCTCGCAATTTAGCTCCCAGCTCTTTTCCTAACTGAAAGTTGCCCTTTGATGCCACCATGTCATGTCCTATAGCAACTTTAGAGATTTCAGGTTCCAGAACGGGGAATCCTTCATTCATCCAGTCTGCATTTACAATTTTGAAAGCTTGGAACGAGCTCTCCAAGGTTTCGGCAGTCTCAATATAAGGCACAGATGAGTGTTTTGCCAAGATCAAAGCTTCTTCTGCTTTTATCGTGACAAGGATGCCATCTTTCACGTATTTGATGCACTGGTGGAGAGAAGAAGGAACAGCTCCTGCTGAGTGAATACATGGTCACCCAAGAAGCATGCTGTAAGCAGGGTGGATTTCCATTACCTGAAATGTCACAGTGAAAGCGTGGGGTCCAATAACTAAGTCCAAATAAAAAATCCCAACAATCTCTCTGACAGTACCGTCGAAGGCCCTAGCCATCATTCTGCTTGGTCTCAGATAGGCCATATCAACCGGCAACTACTCGAGGACATGTTTAGGCATGACATTTAGTGCCGACCCATTATCAATCAAAGCTTTTGCTATGACATGGCCTTTACATTCCACAGTGATGTATAAAGCCTTATTATGACTGGTTCCAGCTGAGTCAATTTCTTCTTCAAAGAAGGTAATGTTGCTCTGAGCTTGAATCCTCCCAACGAGGTTTTCCACTCCTTCTACGGTAATATCCCTGGTCACGAAGGCTTGATTTAATACCTTCAAGAGAACTCGGCGATGAGGCTCGGAGGTAAGAATTAACTCCATAATAGAAATGCGGGCGGGATTTTTCTTCAGCTGCTCAATGATACTAAACTCACTTTACTTCATGATTTTCAGGAACTCTGTTGCATCATCCTCTACTATAGGTTTATTCATCCCTGGTATCTCTCCAGCAAACCCTTTGGGAATTAATAGACCTTTTCCTTTAGCTTGTCTCTGTTTCTCAACCTCTTCAGAAATGTAACATCTCCCACTACGGGTCAGGCCTCCAATGTTAGATGCTTCGCCCGTCAGAGGGCTTGCTGATGCTACAGTAGAAGGGGTAGTGATGACCTCATACCCGTAATTGTAAGGGACCGCATGCAGATCCTTGCTAGGAGTATTTTGGGCGAACTTGAAGATCAACTTAGGTGGTGTCATAACTGGAGCCCCTGCTTGGGCCCTATATTCAAATGAATAAGGGGTGGAAGAACTATCATCGATAACCTCAACTTTCTCCATTTCTTGGGTCCTTTTTTCAACCTGGATGATCCCAAAGTCTGTTAACTGTTTCAACTTTTGCAGAAATTGCCCACATTTTTGGATCCCATGCTTGATTTCCTCCGGGCAGAATAGACAGATACCTAAACCATTCTCCGGATATTGCAAATACCCTGCACTCGCCAATGCAAAGAAAATATTTTCTTTGGACATGCCCATTACCAAAAGGAAAGCGTTAGTAACTCCTTCAGTTGAGATGACGTTTACTCCTCCACTATTAGGAATATGGTTCGGAAGAGGGTTAGTAGTTGTATTGGGTCCTTTGGGCAGCCCTTCAAAAGAGACCCATCCACTCTTGATCAAGTGATGTACCTTTGTTTTAAAGGCAAAACAATTCTCCAACGTATGACCTTAGGTTCCAGCATGGTATTCGCACCTCGCATTTGGGTCATACCATTTCGGGTATGGTGGTTGCAAAGGTGGGGCTGGGATTGGCACAATTTTTCCAGCTGTGATGAGATGTTTGTAGATTTCCTTTGCAGGAAGGGGAAGAGGTGGCATTGGTTCCCGATTCCAACGGTTATTTTGTGGATTTGGGTTTTTTGGTGGATTATTTGGCCTTGGTTGTGCAGATTGCGACGTTGGTGGTGGAGGTGGAAAAAATGGTGGGAACTGTGGTGCTATGTTAGCAACTGGCATTGGTGGAGGAGGGAAAAAAGTAGATTGGTATGGTGATGGTGGAAGGTATGGTGGTGGTGGAAAATACGGTGGTCTGTAACTTGGCTGGCGAGATACGAACCCAACATCTTTCTTTGGAGTAAGTTTTCCTTTTTGGTGCTACTTCTGATACGACAATCCTTCCAGACTTGATTCCTTGCTCGACTCTTTCAGCTACCTGGACAATGTCAGAAAAACTATTGGATGAGTTGCTGATGAGGTAAGTGTAGTACGGGGCCTTGAAGGTATTTACAAAGATGGATATAAGCTCTTTGTCACTCAAAGGTGGGGAGATTCTGGCAGCGAGTTCTCTCCATCTTTGGGCGTAAACCTTTACTGATTCATCGATCCTCTTCTCAAGGTTTTGTAAGTCAGAACGGTCTGGGGCCATCTCCATATTAAACTTGTATTGTTTGAAAAAGGCATCAGATAGGTCTCTCCAGGTTTTGATTTTTGTCCTGTCCAAACTCATATACCAGGTCAGTGCGTGTTTGGTCAAACTTTCTCTAAACAGATGGATTAACAAGGGCTCATTCTGTATCACTTCTGCCATCTTGTTGCAATAGACCTTAAGGTGAGTCTTGGGGCACTCAATCCCTGTATACTTCTCAAATTCTGGGACTTTGAACTTTGGTGGCATTGTTATCCCGGGAACCATACACATGTCTGTTGGTCCTGCAGGATCGAAGGGATCAACTCCTTCTACGGCCCTCAATCTTTCTTCTAGTAGGCTCAATCGGTCAATACTTGGTGCTTTTACCTCAACAGTTGATGGTCCTTCAACAGAGGCTAGTGGTTGTGCCTGGGTGTTACCCGGAGGTTGAGTTCCTGGTGGTATGGGGAATGTGACTTGGGTAGACTGGTCCTGTGACAGGAATACATTCTGTGGTTCTGGTTGAACCTTATCTTTTCCGGAACTAAAAGAGGGCCCGATCAGAGTAGGGTTAAGAAGGGCATCACCTTGTCCGATAGTAACAGTAGTGCCCGGGATAGTTGATGTCACAGCTTGAAGGGGGTTGGAATTAAGGAATGGTGACTGCCAACTCCATTGGAATCCTTCACCCGTATATGATGGGGGCATGGAAGAACCACCAAAAATAGATGAAGAGGATGGCCCAGCTGTGTGAGATGAAATAGGATAAAAGTCAGGTACTACATTGCTTGTTATCTCATCCCGCTCCTTTTCGGCTTGCTCCGCTCTTTTTGTGGTCATCCGAACTTGTTCCTCTAATTCAGCTATCTTTGCTTTCAATGCTTCTTCCATTTTACTATACTCTTCAATCTTTCGTGCTCGAAGTCTGGTTGCGTGGAGCTTGTGGGGAATAGTTCGTTTCTTAGGAGCTATTTTTATCCTGAAAAATATGACAACAAAAAATAATGAGTATGCATCTAAAATGTTATTCTGAGGCCTCCACCCTGCTTATTCACTCTTTGATCACTCATCAGGCTTTCACTTGATACTTTTAGAATAAGGCGAATGATAACATCTTCGGACCAGTGAGCTTGACATGACTAGAAACCCTTATCCACCGTCTGGGCATAAAGAGGCACTTATTTGGTTATAGGAGATGACTACTTCATATTGTCGGATTGCAAAAGAAACCAATGTTTTCAAACGAATTTATACATGGCTTTATTATATTTAACATTCTTGTCAAGCCTCAGCTTTTACATTCAAGCAACCATTATTGTTACAAAACAGCAGCCTGGAACAGTCTAGGTCCTACTAGCTTTATACAATCATCCTTATTAGTCACTACAGTTATCCTTAAAGGTGACAGGCTAGAGACTTCTAGGTAGGTTCCTCATCACACGGGGTAAAACATTGTACTGGCGTGTGGCCCATCTTTAGGGACATATGTCTTCATTTCTTGGCAAGAGTTAATCCAGAACTCTAATGCCATTCTCTCATTTGCTAATTATTCCTGTAGGTCTTGGATCTCACTTCTAAATTTCATCATTTCAAGACTCGACTGTTGACGCAATTCCTTCTCTATCCGTTCCATTAGAGCGATCTCATTCTTCTATTTCTCTGTCTCAGCTTCTAGAACTGCTATGCGAATCTGCAAGGCTTGGCTTCCATCTATTTCAGTCGCTTGAGCAGTCAGATATCTGATGGTTGCGTCCCTTTCTTTAATCAAAGCACTTGATGCTTTTCTCTTACTGATTTCTCTAACCATCCTCCTTTCAAAATCATCATGGGTCATTTGCTGGTTCATCAGGTTCATTTGAACATTGTACTCGTTACGTTGTTCCAACTCATGTATTTGAAGTTCCAAGCCCATCTTTTCGGCCGTCCAATTCTCTTTCTCTAATGCTAGTTGATCTCGTTCTTCCTTCACGATTCTCAATTGCTCTGTTAACTGGGCATAGACCACGTAATTAGCTTCTTCACCGATATGGGATTCTCCCTCTTCTTCCATCGGCCTCCTATTTTCGGGATACAGTAGGACAATTCCATTCACTCTGTTTCTCCTCAATCGCACGTACTCCCCTGTTGGTTGAGCGGGGACATAATGTCCTTTGAGACAGAATGGGTTCTTCCAATCAAGTGCATACTGAGGAAGGCGTTGGATGTCCGTTGTATGTGGTGGATCTGAATCTGGCATACCGAAGGTTGCAGGGACAATTGGCACAATGCAGAATTGCCTTAAAACAAGAGCGGGGTTATAAGCACGCACCCGCTCAAATTCTCCATCTTCGTCTCCTCTCTTCCAAAACCCTAGAAATCCCAAAATCAAAATCAACCATGGTAAGCACCAGAGGATCAAGTGGCGTAAGCATGATCAGAACTAGAGGGGCTGCCAAGAGCAAAACCACCAAACTTGCACCCAGCAAAGCCCCAAAACCAAAACCAAAACCAAAACCAATCCCCAAATTAAAATCCAAAACTAAGGCAATCCTTTCTGTCACTCCACCACCTTCACCATTACAGAAAAACCTGAGGTGGAGGAGGAGGAAGAAGAATTGTATGTGAACGAACAGGGGAATCTAACCCTTACAAGGCCAGCCACTTCTCCACCTCACCTCCACCGCAATCAGCTGCAGCAGACCCGATTAATCCTCAGTCGACATCAATCCCAATAGAGACCCGTGTCGTCGGACTGGAATCACCGATTCCAGCCCCTGAAGTCATGATCTCTTCCTCGTCGGAGACTCCAGTGGCGTCTACACCACTAAATGCCGTCCAATCATTTCCCAGACCCCGAGGACGGAAAGTTTATCAGGGGCAGCGGAGGCACAAGATAAATTGACCTGGGGGAAGAAGAAGATGATGGGGTAACCCAATCGGCAGTAGTTGAGGGTGTTGAGGAACCCAGACTCGTCTCACCAGGACCTTCGCAAGGATAGTCTACAAGTTCTGGATAAGAGACTGCCTCCGACCCAACATTCAAAACAACTCCGAAGGAATTGGTAGAGGCATCAGAGGAAGACCCAGATGATGTCCCTTTGTCTCGATTGAGAAAAGGAAAGGGGAAGGTGGTGATGACAGAAAAGAGGCCTAGTGTGGGGGAAAAGAGAAAAGAGCCCATGGTTGAGCCTAGCGAGTCGGTGCCCAGAGGACCTTCTCCTAGGCCAAATTAAGAGACAGTAGAGGTTATGGCTAAGCAGGCAAAGCCAAAATGGGTCAAGATGAGGGCCAAAATGGTCACTAACAAGAAAGACCAGAAGGTGCCACATGTACCAATGGGTAAAGAGCAGACACCTGGCCTTCCACCCAAGCCAACAGCAGTGCCTATGGATCAATTGGGGCACGTCAGAACCAAGGCTAAGGCCAAGGGAGGCAGAGCACAACGTCAAGTAATCCTAACCATTGAAAATCTCAGTGGCTGGTTACGTTTTGAAGATATAGAGTCCATTGAAAAACTGTCAATTAAATATCGTTGTAATGTTACTGCTTGTGCCCAATTTGATTATAATTTGCTGCAGGATTTAGGGATTTTAGACCCCCTCACTGAATTCATTCAAAACATAAGATAGGAGCCATTATTTTTCCTTAAGCACCCATGCTTCCTAGAGCTTACATTAGAATTTTATTCCTCATTTTGGTTAGGTTCTAAGAAGAAAAATCATGAGGTGCTAAAGAAGTTAATTTTAGACTGATGAATGAATACTCCCACTTGAGTTTAGATGAGTTTAATGTGATGTTAGGTTTTGTGACTGTTGAAGAATTAAGTTCTGAATGGTACCTAAATTGTTTGTCTGATTATCCAGATTTTTCTATTTTTGACAAAGATGAAGCTTATCGACAATTGACTAGGAACCCCACTGCCACTTTTGATGACAGTCATGCAAAGGCCCATGCTATTGCAGATTTGTATCTTAGGATTTTGCATAGGTTTCTAGCAATTACATTTTCTGGAAAAACAAATATATCTGGCTTAATCTCAAAATAAGAGTTGCTCATCTTGTGGTGCATGATGAACAAACACAAGCTCAACTTAGGTTATTGGTTTTGTAACCAAATCAGAACTGCCAAATCTAACATGCCTATGGGATCCGTCATAACCACACTTGTTGTCACTCATATGGGTTTAAACATTACTAATGCTTCTTTATTTAAGTCTGCTTATTTAAAAATTATAGACTTAAAATCTTTAGATGCAATGGGTTATTTTTACTTGGAAAGCGGAGTGTTGTGCAGTAATACAAGTTTCACCCCTGTCTCGGAGCATGTATTTAGAGCTAAACATGGAGGAAAATTCAGATTTGCTCACGAGGTTGAAACTGGAGATGCTGCCACAACATCCACTGCCCAACACCAGCAAGGTGTCTCTTTCCCAGGTTAAGCAGGAGTGCCAATGAATGACCAGGTATCCAGACCTAGGGAAGAAATGGTTTTGATGAAGAAGATGCTGAGAAAACAAGAGGAAAAAACCAGTGTGTTGAGGAAGATGTATGAGGAATAAGAGGCCATGTTGAAGACCCTCCTAGAATAATAGAGGCATACGAATGCCTTGAACAAGAACTTGATTGCTATGCATCTGGAGACCCCACCACCACCACCCCGACCTTAGATTTCCTAGGTTCTTTCTTTTATTTTTAAGTCTTTTCGGTTTTTCCCTTTCTCACACTTTGAGGACAAAGTGTCCTTCTAGTGTGGGGGAGAATTTTTTTAGGACTGTTTGTGTAATTGTCTGAGTCTGCTTGATTGTTTTCAATATGAGTAAGTTTTTCAAAAATTTTAGTCTGTTTTTAGGTATGATTTTTGCATGATTTTTCTTTCTTCCTTTTTCTGCATGTTTTTAGGAAGAATATTCAGAACCAGAAATCGAGTCCAACCATTGATTTGATCACTAGAATCACCACAAAGCAATGAATTCCTTGAAACCCATGCTTTAACCTTAAGGGGTCTTGAACATAACACGATCACTATTTTAACACTCCTTATCTTTTTGACCTCATGACGTTCCATTGTACATTTGAAGCTTGATTAGAAAGTTAAACACCATGCTTTTACTTGCTCAATTGACTGTCAAAACAACCTTCTCTACTGTGATGATTTTAAAACAACTGCTGAACATGCTTTATATGCTGAAAATATTGAACAAAAGCAAAAGTGGAAGTTATGGGAATCGGTGTGCCGAAAAGGAACAAGCACTGCTCTAAGCTAGAAAGAAAGCAGAACAGAAGGGCAAAAAGTAGAAGTTCTGGGAGTTTGTATGCCCAAAAAGAACAAGCACTGCCCCAAGAACTTTGAACAAACTTTAAACAGAAAAAGAAATTTTTTCAAAGCCTAAGGTTCAATAAATGAAACAAATTTCAGCCAAAATTTTGTATGTTCATAGTGCTTAAATGATTTACTATTTTGAAGAGTTTTTTGCAGCCAGGTTGAGTTGAGTTGTGAACATGTTTTTTTTAACTTTCAAATCTTAGCCCAAAATGCACAATAGGATGTCATGATTTTTATTAAGATAAGTGTGTTTTTAACAGTGATCAACCCTTAATGTTTGAGTAGGATTTTGAGGGATAAATTGTCTTAGTGATTCCTGAAATGAAATGTTTGGGAAGATGAGAAATCTAAGTTCTGATTAACATGAATTTGTGTCTTTTTCTTTATTTTTAGGAATGCTTGAGGGCAAGCATAGGTTAGTGTGGAGGATTTGATTGGATATTAAAAGTGTTATTATTCATCATCATTTCTTGCCATTTTTTTATGATGATACTGCTAATTATGGGTACTTTTTACTCCTTTTTGCGGAAAACAAATATGAGAACCTAATTATTGAAAAGGAGCTGAAAACTCCCATTTAGAGCATAAATTTGGTGGAAGGCAAAAAGAATGAAGTAAGCTCTCTCCCAGGCCTGGGACAAGTCAGGCAGAAGTGACTTTGGCGAGCCATAAAGTCATCGAGACCAAGTCAAAGAGTTGAACTTGGGCTTGGGCATCTTGTGGAAACGCGTTTCGAGCTTTCTGTCTCAAGGAGGATTTCCCTTCGAAGAATCAGACTGCTAGTAGACCTCTCTAGCTAGAGTTGATCTCCTATTTCGTATTTTTAGGAGATAAGGACAATTTCAATTTAGATTTTTATCAAATCTACTTGGGAGATGAAAACAGTTAGGACTTCTGAGTTTAATTAGAACTCTAGGTGGAAACAAGGGGTGTCTCTCCTTCCTAGTTTTTCACTTTCCGCCATTGTTGCAAGCTACTTTGTTTTTATTCTTCTTTTAATTTTAATTCAGTTGATGCATATTTCTTCTTCTGATTTCATTATGTCTGTTATAGGCTAGAATCTTTATTCTTGGTAAAAACTATAGGGCCATGGTTCATCGGTTGTGAGATCAAAATAGCGCTTTATAAACTCCAATTTCGTATTTTTACTCTTTTTAATTTAATATCAGATCTATTCATGTTTCATTTAAGCCTGATCAACTTAGATTAGGACCTGAATAGCTACAGTATTTCCTGAAAACTTTAGAGTCTACATTGTTGATAGGAATCTGAAGGCGACTGGTTAACTTACGGGTTAATTAGAAAAAGAGTAAAATCTGGTTTTTAGGAGTAGAGTCGACTCTCTCCCAGGCTTGGGAAAGGTCTCTCCCTGTATTATATCAATCACTTAATTAAATTTTATAGAGTGTCTCTTAGAGTTGTTAAGGAGATTAGGGGTTCTTAATAGAGTGTCTCTTTAGGAATCTTAAGTAGGAGGAGAGTAGGAAATCTAAGTGTACCTGATTTTTATAGCCTTCTTATGAAAATTGGTTTTGAAAATAATTGCATCGGTGACCAATTTGCATGAATCGTGGACTAAATAGGGTCTTTACTAGGAATTTCTCATTTATTGAATTCAATCAATCAATCATTCTTCATTTTTTGTTTACGTTTTCTTTTGTTTAATAATTAATTGCAACAAACCCTCCCCACTATTGGTTTTTACCATTGTCATATAATTGGTTATTTTACGAAAATTAGAATTGTCCTGAAATCTCTATGGAACGATCCTTTTACCACTTGCTACAGTTTTAATTAGTTATTGCATGGTGAATTGTATTATTTTATTTTTGAGGGAATCGGCAACCATCAGGTTTTTTTATTACTGGTAAGGTACATCCATTATATAGAGATCACTTATCTGTAAGATTTCTAACCAAGGTTGTCAATCCCATACCAGTAAACATCTCGGTTTTGTTACTGGTACGAGATGTATCGGTACTGGTGAAAATACCGGTACCGTTTAATATCTTGGATTATATATTTTATATATAATATATATTAAATATTAAAAACAAACTTAAATTCTAAACAATTCTATGAACTTTGTAGTGTTTTAAGGTAGTTTTTCTAATATTTTCCCTCACCAGCGATAAAAATTACATTTATTAAAAAATATATATATATATAAACTTAACCAAGTGTACTAAGTATTGACTGGTTGACAACTGATGAGTCATTGAGTCAATGGTCATGCAATATGTTTTAGAATAGTTTTACTCAAAAGAACAGAGAAAAAATATTTTAGAATTTGTTTTCCTTTTATTTTCTTCATTTCCTTATTGTCCAACCAAAAATTGAGATACTCGACCATGCCATGACATCCAAAACCAGTGGATTTTCAATTTCACCACTCTCTTCCTCTCTATCTCCTCTCACCACTTGATTCACACCATCTCCCAATCTCCACCTCCTCGTTACATCCCTCTCGAAAGTATAACTCTCGATTGTGGCTCCGACGCCGACACCACCACAAGCGATGGGCATACCTGGTCCGTGGACACCAATTCAAAGCTCTTCTCACTCCTAGTCCAAAACACCCAATCAACAGCCTCCTCCGCACTCGAACCCCTCACACAATCCAACCCCATACCTTACTAGACTCTCATATTCCAAATTCACCTACACATTTCCAGTCACCGCCGACCCTAAATTCATTTGCCTTTACTTCTACCCAGCTACCTGGACACCTAATTTTAAACTCCCCATACCGTTATTCTCCATTATAGCAAATTGGTACACCCTTCTCAGCAATTTCAGCGTCGTCGTTCGTATACAATCCGGGGAAGAAGTGTAGCGATGAAGGCAATGATATGGATGATGGCAGCGGCAAGTGGCTCTGGTGGTGGTCAAGCTGATTGACGGAGGCTGTTAGGAGGGGAGCGATTGGCGGTGGTGGTTGTGGTGGAAGAAGAAGAAGGCGTGCGGTTACGATGCAGGGAAGAAGACTGAAGAGTGAAGAAAATAAAAGGGAAAAGTCAAAAAATGGCACCTGCACTTGCATTGACTGACTCATTTGGCACCTCCAGTAGTCAAACGGTTTAAAAGGCACCTCCACTTGCAAGATATGACACATTTGGCACTCTTCATTGACGTCGTCGGACCTCAACCGTTAACTGCTGATATGGTACGCCACGTGGCATGCCACGTCACCAAACCCAATCCAGGTTTTTTTTAAATGGGTCTTACCAAACGACGCGTCGTTCAGGTTCAGTATATGAATATGAATGACGCATCATTTGATAAAAGTGACGCGTCGTCCACTTCACTTCATTAGGGTGAACGACGTGTCATTCAAAAATTAATTATTCATACTTTTTCTTTGTTTTATTCCTTTTGCCTATTTGGGTTGACCCATTGCTAGCAGCATATCACCTTTTTTTCCCTGCACCTTCCTACCTTTTTTTTTAAAAAAATAGAATTTTTATTTTTATTTTTTATGTTTTTATTTATGAAGAAAATGACTAATCATAATAGGAAATATTTTCTGAGTCAATTTAAAAGAGAATAATCATAAAATAATTTTTTTTAACAATAATATAAAATATCCATTACAATTGTGGTCATTCTTAAAAAATAAAAAGAGAATAAAACCCAAAAACTTGGTACTGAAATTCTAATATGTTAATATTCCATTCACTGAAAAGTTTGGTTCAGCCAATTGACACATTACATTTGCATACAAATATTTTACAAAAACAACAGAAATTAAGAACAAATCAAGCCACCAAATTAATAATGCACAGACCTCTCCTCTTCCAGCCATTGAAAAGTCAAAACCCACCTCTTGCTCTTGTTTCACCAACAGCACAACTTCTGCTTCTTGTATACATCTCTGTCTTTACACCATCATCACCACCATCAACAACTTCTTGATCAAAATCAGACGGCCCATCTTCATCAATCCTCCCCATAAATCTCATCCCGACACTGCACATTTTGGGCAAAACCTTGTTCTTGGATTGACTTTTAATTGGTGAATGTCTGCTGTCTAATCTGTTAAAGGTACGCGTCAACCTTACTATTGTGACAGAATCTCCTAACTGAAGCAGCTTTAATTAGCTCCGAATAATCCTCATTATCACTAAGAGATCTTGATGATGCAGCACTAAAACTTCTGGGCAGGGGAGGGCAGTGCTGCCCTGTAGCAGCACCTAGCATGGCTATCAAATCAATCCCTTGGAAACTAATCAACATGACTAAACCCTAAACAAAAACATAAATTAGAGCATAAAAAACAAATTAGAAACAGAGGAGTACAATAGAGGAAGAAACCATGATGGCATAGATCAAGATCAAGAACCCAAAATGGAAAGCCCAATTCCTCTTAAACTTACCAAAATAGCTCTCCGACGGTTCTTGGTAATGAATCTCCAGCTCCGCCTCATCTCCGCCATAATCACCACCATTTTTGCCACTTCCGCCGTTTAACCTCATCTTGAGCTCCCTCAGCTTCTCGATGGCGAGGCCGAGAGTGAGCTTGTGGCAGCGGCGCTGGTACTTAAAGCCATTGATGCAGCAGAGGGTTTGGGCGATAAAGACGTAGAAGATGAGGTGGGCTAGACAGAATGGTTAGTTTCGCGTGCCAGACGAGCGGGAGGGAGGGATATGGTCGATTTTGGTTTGCGAGAGGGAAAAGATTGATTTCGAGCGAGAGGGAGGTTGATTTTGATGAGCAAAATTAGGGTTTGGTGGTATGAATCGAGCGGGAGCTAGGGAGGAGAGGGAAGAACCAGTTTCGTGGATTGATTTGAGAATGAACCAGATGAAGCACGCGATAGGGATAACACTCCCACTTAGACGATGCATAGCTCACTTTATCAACGAACAACGTGTCACTCAGACAAGTGTGAACTTGTCATACGCAATAGACGATACGTCGTTCATCAGCCAGATATTTGACCTGTTTTAGACCCGTTTCCACCGTCATTGGGGGCTAATTTGCTAATATGGCATGCCACTTCATCATGTTGATGACGTGTCATGCCACGTGGTGTGCCATATCAGCAGTTAATAGTTGAGGTCCGACGGCGTCAATGAAGAGTACCAAATGTGTCATATCTTTCAAGTGGAGGTGCCTTTTAAACCGTTTGACTACTGGAGGTGCCAAATGAGTCAGTCAATACAAGTGCAAGTGCCATTTTTTGACTTTCGAAAACCTTGATTTTTTTCCTCATCTTTTTGTTTTTTAATTGGTAAACGAGATCAGTTTAGCCAAAATATTTCATCCACTATTTTACAAACATTACTGGTATACACAATGATTTAAAATGAAAAGGTACAAAATATTTTACATCTTAAGAAGGGACGTAAAATTAGAGTCCATTGAAGAGATTGATTGTCTTTTTCTTTATCAATTCATTTTTTTCTCAATTTTTTCGGTTTGTTTTTCTCTGTAAAATTTGTTCTTTCTCGCTATTTGTGGTTGTCTTTGATCCTGGAGGGATATATGACACTAATTGATCATGTGATTCATTTGGTATGATTGATTGATAAAATTTTGAGATGGTGGCTGTGTTTTATGTTGTTGTTGATGAAAGTATCTTATGGGATTTTAAGAAAAGAAAGAAGAGAGTTGTGTTAATTGGAACCAATCCCTAAATAAGAGGGATTTCTATTTGTATTTACGTGTGAGTGAATATAACTCTGATTTTCAAACTAGTAATAAGAAAATAAAACTTTGAGCTACTTGAAGCTTGACTTGGAACCTTCTAAATTCTAACCTTGAGGAAATTCAGTTCAAATCTATCACTTATCTGTATTGCTAGAGGTTTGGTTCAATTGAATCCTATGTTCATAGTTTCTAGATTTCCACACCATTGAAAATCACACCTATTTATGTTGGATTGCCAATGTGGTCTATTTTTAGGCCATCAAGTTATGTTGTTCAACCAGTTTCACTACTTAAAACCTCAGAACCTATCAAAGTTGAGAAGGTGGATCGGAATAAGCCACCAAAGGATGAGATGATATGCAAGGAGGAGAGACAAGCTTCTAATGGAAAGAAACCATCGAAGGCAGCTCCTATTCCACCAAAGCTGACAAAATTGAATGTTGTTAGAGAAGCCATTGAGAATCAATTGTGGGCTAATTATAATAGTAATTCAAGGAATTAAAATTTAAATTAATTTTTTTCGTTTTTAGTAGTGATAAATATATATTAGTAGGAATTTATGTGATAAGTATTATTTTGAAGACAATTAAACTATTTATATAAGTAGTATCTTTAATTTTGAGAAGAGTTTAATAATATGAATAATGTGAAATGATGACATAGACAAGATATATTCATTCGGATAAAAAAATGTATTTATTAATTTATGAAGTGAAATGATAACTCTATTTTTCTATTTTTTTTTCATTTTTTCAATTTGAAAATGGATTTTTTTTAGAATGACATGAATAGGGGTGAGAACGGATCGACGGCTCCGACCGATCCGATCTTATCCGATCTGAACTCACCCATCCGAACTGATCCGAAAGATTTTCGGACACATTTCGGTGGCGACTGTCAGAAACCGAACATTTTCGGATCCCGATTGTCGGATTGTCAGAATCCGACAACCAATATGTATATGTTCTCCTTCTGTTAAATTCAATTTCACAACCCGACCAATCCCAAGTTCCCAACCCAATTAATTCCCAAACTCTAGGCGGCCGCTTGCTCCGCTGCGCTCTCCTCTCCGGCCTCTCCAGTCTCCCCCGTCGGCGACGCTTGCTCTGCTATCTGGCGTCCGCTCCCTCGCCTCTCGCGCCTCTCCCTCGTCGTCGTCACCCATCAGATCTGATGGTGTAGTTCTGATATGAGCACCAATGCTCATGGATACTTCACTCGGAGCAAGGCTGTAGCAGCCACCCTCTTGAAGAGTCTTAGAGCTGAAGAGAGTGACATAAAGCCACGGGAACAATGGACTACATGTGTTCATGCCTTGCTCGGCCAAACCGTGAAGAATCGCGCACCTAAACCCTCGGAAGCCATGAGTTTTGCCGCGCCTAGCCCTAGTAAACCATGAGTGTCCGCGGCTAACCCGTGGCCACTTGGAATGCGTCTAACTAAGCCGTTCCAGCCCTTCTACAACACTCCAAGGCCGGCGGTTCAGCCCTTTATGTCTAAGGGTAGTGGGGTATTTTCCCCTTGTAAATAGACTAGGGTATTTAAAGTGCATTTAGTTCATTATTTGCACTTGTCTTTGTTTTTGTGATAAACTTCAGCATAGACCAAACTCTTAGTTAGCTAATTAGGGTTCTTCAAACCAGCACACTATCTTCTCTAATTCGGGTTGCTCATCATTGTGGTGAGAGGGTCGGATTAGCTTAGAGATCCTTAATCTTTTTGGCAAGGTTACTCAAGATCATCTTGAGGGGGTTTGTCAAGACTAAGTTTTTGTTTTTATTATCATAAATACACCTTTCCTTTTCCTCCATGATCATCCGCTGCATACTACTCATTTAATCCTTCATATTATCCGTTCATCCATCCATCTATCAAGAACCAACCTCCGAAAGAGACTAGATCCGGCTTCTTCCAAGAAATCAGTAGCTAAACTCCTGCAAAAGGAGCTAGGGCCTTATAAAGTGGTAGCGGAGCTCCAATCCATGCTCTAGGTTGGTAAACTTCATCATTTTCACTGTATAATCGGCTGAAAATTTTTCTGTTTTCGGGCAAATCTCATAACCGTTCCCCTAAACTGAAATTTCTTGTTTTCTTCCATTTCCCATGGTTCAAACACAAATTCCTTCCATATCCACGGCGGAAACATTGTTTCTTACCGTGGGAATCACTCATTTCTCAATCCGAACAATTTCTGATTTTAGGTCAAAAATTATCATTTCTAGTGATTTGATCTTGCATAAACACTTTGGCTGAACTAATTTGTGTTTATTGTGGCATTGGTGACCGAATTTCTTCATCTTCTTGACAATATTTGCTGCTGAATTTATTGGAGCATCCTATGGTGGCCATGAGAGCCATGTGGACTGATTTTGTTTGAGCCAAGTGTTTCACATTTCGTTCACTCTTCCTATTCGGCCACATCTCCCTATTTTCAGCCTAGTATTCTCCTTTCCTCTTACACACAGCCGGCCCTAGGGCAGCTAACTTAACTCACCCTTTGCTTGTCATACACCTTGCATCAACTCCTTATCATACAATCTGATTTGCCTAAGCTCACTGTCACACATTGTGGTGCATTTTAGTGACAAATTTTGGTGCATGTTAGTGAAAAACTTTGGTGCATTTTAGCAAAAATATTGGTGCATTTTAAGTGAAAAATATTGGTTTATTTTAGTGGAAAATTTCGGTGCATGTTAGCAAACATTTCGGTATTTCGTGAATTTTTTTTTAACTTGCAAAATTATTTGCCTTCCACTTCAATTATCAAAAACTCATATCATACATTTATTGAAGCTCTCTTGCACTTACAAAAAAAAAAAAAAAAACAGCAAAGAAAAGAAGGGATCAAAAGAGTGAAATCAATCCCTCAATCAAAAGAAAAAGAATACAAGTGAGTCAAAGCAAGAGGCAAAATGTATGTGTGCATTTGAAGTGTTTTCTTTCAAGTTAAGGTGTGCATTTATCAAGTGTTTCATTTTGCCGCAAAATTTAATTTGTGAAGCTTATTCTCGTTTCCCTCCATTTCTTCTAGTGTTGGTCCTTTGAGCTTGCCTTTCTTTTGTGTCTTTGAGTTTTCTTCACTTGATTCCTACGTCAATATCCACTCTAACCTAATTAGTGTTCAAACGCAAGCAATTTTCCTTGAACACTAATTCGGTTTCCTTACCTTTCTTTTTTGCCCTAGTTTTCTTTGAGTCTCCTTGTGCGCATTGAGTCTTAGAGTCATTGCTAGCTAATTTGTTTGGTTTGGAACAAAAGTTTGAGTGGGTGAGATAGTGAGAGCATTAGAGTGTAGTGCGAAACACGAGCGATGCACGTGAGGGAGGGACTAACCCTTTATCATTTTCAATTGCATTTGTGTCTTTTTGTAGGTACATTCTCTATGTCTAACCACGAAGCACATTTGAGTGAGAGTTCGGATGAGTCCTCTCCTCTAAACCCGGGCATGGCATCTATTACGGTCCAAATGGGAGAGACTCGACAACATGTGGCTGCTTTGCAACAACATGCCACAAGGCAAGAGCAAGCCAATCTCGACATCTTGGCTGCGATTGCTGCCTTAGCGGCGAAAATTCCTACACCCTCACCACCGCCTCAACATCACCTTCCGGCACCAAATTATCCACCCCCGCCTTCACCACCAGCCCTCAATTTTACACCACCCCCAAATTATACACCAACCCCAAACTACACACCATCGGCCCATTACCACCAAACTACTCGGCCATATGACCCTACTAGTCTAGACTACTATGCCTTCCCACACGTAGAGGCTCATCCGGATAGGGCTAGACCAGCCAACCATCTTGGCCACGATGAGGAAGCCCTAGGCCACAATACTCACCATACCGTGCCTCCACATCTTGAACACAACCGTAGCCACTTTTTGGTGGACAGTCATGGCGTCGCCTTTCCCCACCCTCCTAGCCAGCCATATGTGCAAACTAATCAGCCCTACACCTCCACTTTTGACCCGAGACAGCCACCACATCAGCCCCCCCCCCCCCACCCGTCCCACTATGAGGAGAGAGTGGATCACAACCTCTCGAGTATCAAGTTGTCAATCCCTACCTTCGAGGGTAAGGATGACCCAGATACTTTTCATGAATGGGAGAACAAAGTGGATCGACAATTTGCTTGTTACAACTACTCCGAGACAAAGAAGCTGAAATTGGCCATTGTAGAGTTCACGGGCTTAGCGATACAATCGTGGGATCACCTTTGTTTGATAAAGAGAAATGAGGGAAGCCCACCTATTGAGACTTGGGATGAGTTGAGGACTGAAATGAGGCGTCAGTTTGTGCCCCCACACTACATCCGTGACTTGCACCAGCGTCTCCAACATTTGTATCAAGGTCCCCGTACCGTGAGTGATTACTACCACGAGATGTTGACTTGTTTGATGAGGGCGAGCACAAATGAGACCACGGAGGCCACAATGGCTCGTTTTATGAGTGGTCTACACAAGGAAATTTCATATCAGCTAGACTTCCACAAGTACGACACATTGGAGGAGATGTTCCATTTGGCCTTAAAAATTGAGAAACAAGTAAGTACCAAGCCGAAAACACCCTACACCTCTCCTTCACCTTTCCAAAAATCATGGCAGACCCCTTCTTTCCCTTCTAAGTCTACCAATGACAGCCCCAAACCACCCTTCACAACCAAGCCAAACACCACCCCAAACACCACAAATCAGCCACCTTACCCTCCAAAACCACCCTTAAACACCCAAAGAACGCCTTCAAGAAGCATTAAGTGCCTCAAATGTAGGGGCAACGGCCATATGAAGGCCGAGTGTCCCAATAGGTGAGTCATCTTGATTCGCGAGGGAGGAGAATTAGAAAGTGAGGATGACGAGGAGACAGCCCCACCTCACGGTCACTTATGGGATATTGATGATGATCCGAATGAAGAGGAGGTTGGATATGCCTATGTAGACGTGCCAACATGCCTAGTTGTGAGGCGCACGCTAAGTTTGGTAGCAAAGAAAGATGATAAAATCCTTGAGCAGTGAGAGAACTTGTTCCATACGCGTGGGGTTTCGAATGGAATGGTAATCTCCATCATTGTAGACAATGGGAGTTGTGCGGATGTGGCCAACACTCTCCTTGTGCACTCCTTGGGTCTCCCCACCTCCAAACACCCTCGGCCCTACTCCTTGAATTGGTTCAACGATGGGAGTTCAGTTAAGGTCAAGCGGCAAGTCTTCATTCCACTTCAAATTGGAAAATACACGGATGAGCGATTATGTGATGTGGCACCGATGCACTCTAGCCATCTCCTCCTTGGCAGACCTTGGCAATTCGATCGGAAGGCAATTCACGAT
This sequence comes from Viola odorata, assembly GCA_963691705.1. Classification (NCBI taxonomy): domain Eukaryota; kingdom Viridiplantae; phylum Streptophyta; class Magnoliopsida; order Malpighiales; family Violaceae; genus Viola; species Viola odorata. Next base: position 20,654,282 of record OY829543.1, read on the forward strand.
GGTTTTCGCAACACTTACAAGCTAGAGCACCTTGGCAGCAAGTTCATTATTCTACCCCTTCCTCCTAGCCAAGTGTACGAAGACCAGCTGAAGTTAGAAAAGGCTTCAGCCACTTTTGAGATAACATCTTCTCTTGGATCATAAAAGGTGTGGAATAGAGAGAAGAATGTAAGTTCTGAGAGTGTTAAAAACAGCGGGCATGAAAAAAGCGAGCATGCGCCAAGTGGAGAGAAAAATGTGAGCTTTGCGAGTGAGTTGAGTGGTAACACACGACTTGACAAAAGTAAGCAAGTTAGTGAGCCTTTGAGTGGAGTGAAAATAGGCAGCAAAGTGAGTTTAATTGCTAAAGGTAGAGATGTAAGGCATGCTCTTATCATGCGCAAGCCTTGCATCCTAATCAGATTTAAGGAACACTCACTTATTGCTTCTAACACTAATCCTTCATTTCCTCCTCTTATGTCTCCTCTTTTGCTAGATTTCAAGGATGTGTTTCCGGAAGAAATCCCCAATGGCCTCCCACCCGCTTTGGAATTGAGCACCGGATTGATTTCCTCCCTGGATCAACTCTTCCAAACCGCCCGGCATACCGCTGCAATCTGAAAGAAACACATGAACTTCAGCAGCAAATTGACGCTCTTCTAGACAAGGGTTTCATTCGGAAGAGCCTCTCCCCTTGTGCTGTCCCCGTGATCCTCGTGCCTAAGAAGGACGGAACTTGGCGCATGTGTATGGACTGCCGTTCAGTCAATAAAATCACGGTAAAGTACACTCACCCCATACCTCGCTTGGATGACATGTTGGATGAGTTAGGTAGTGCTAAAATCTTCTCAAAAATTGATTTAGTGAGTGTCTATCACCAAATTAGGATGCATGAGGGAGATCAATGGAAAATAGCCTTTAAAACTAAGTTTGGACTTTATGAATGGCTTTTTATGCCTTTTGGCCTTACTAATGCTCCTAGCACATTTATGCGTCTAATGAACCATGTACTTAGGCATTTTATCGGCAAATTTGTAGTTGTTTATTTTGATGACATATTGGTATATATCACATCTTTGCAAACTCATTTAGACCATTTGCACCAGATTTTTCTTACCCTTCGCAAGAATCAACTCTTCGCGAAGTTATCCAAGTGTGAATTCTGTTTGGAGGAAGTGCACTTCCTTGGCTTCATTGTAGGTACCTTCAGCCTCAAGGTAGACAATGAGAAGATTAAACCCATTGCTGAATGGCCTACACCAGCCAACTTGGGAGACGTGCGTTCCTTCCACGGGCTGGCCGGATTCTACCGCCGTTTCGTCAAAGATTTCTCCACCATCGCCGCCCCCCTCAATGCTCTCACCAAAAAGAATGTGTCTTTCCTTTGGGACAAAGAGCAAGAAGTGGCCTTCAACACACTCAAGGACATGCTCACTTCCAGCCCGGTCCTCACTCTCCCTAACTTTGATAAGACATTCGAGGTGGAGTGTGACGCAAGTGGGATAGGAATTGGTGCTGTTTTAGTGCAAGAGAAGAAACCGGTGGCTTATTTTAGCGAGAAATTGAAGGGAGCTCAACTAAACTACTGCACGTATGACCGAGAGTTATACGCACTTGTGAGAACCCTCAATGTGTGGGAGGACTACTTGCTTCCCAAGGAGTTCGTGGTGCACACAGACCACCTTAGCCTCAAATACCTCAAGGGACAAGGGAAACTTAACAAGCGCCATGCAACATGGATGGAATTTATCGAACGTTTCCCTTATCACATCAAGTATTTGAAAGGGAAGGCAATGTAGTGATGGATGCTCTATCCCGTAGGTATGCCCTTCTCACTTCCCTCCATTCATGCCTTCTAGGCTTCGCACACATCACTTCATTGTATGCGGCTGATTTGGATTTTAAGGATGCTTATCTTGAATGCTCTAATGGTGCACATGGCATATTTGTGATACATGTTGATTTTCTATTTCGTAAGGGTAGATTGTGTATACCTCATTGTAGCACACGTGAGTTACTTGTGAGAGAATCACATGTGGGAGGTCTAATGGGGCACTTTGGGGTAGATAAGACTCTTAGCACACTTAGAGAGCATTTCTTTTGGCCTCACATGAAGAAAAACGTTGCTGATATTGTGGTTGCTTGTATTACTTGTAAATGTGCCAAGTCTAAATGCATTAATCATGGTCTTTACATGCCTTTACCTGTTGCTTCTCATCCATGGTGTGATCTCTCTATGGATTTTGTGGTTGGATTACCCCGAACCAAAAGGGGGAAGAAAGGATTCTTTGTTTGTAGTTGTTGATCGTTTCTCTAAAATGGCACACTTTATTCCTTGTCACACTACAAATGATGCATCTCACATTGCCTCTCTTTTCTTTCATGAAATTGTTCGTTTACATGGCATGCCACGCACGATTGTTAGTGATAGGGATAGCAAATTCCTTAGTCATTTTTGGCGTGTGTTGTGGGCAAAGTTGGGCACTAAGTTGTTGTTTTCCACTTCGTGTCATCCTCAAACGGATGGCCAAAGTGAAGTCGTTAATAGGACAATAGGCACTATGTTGCGTGTTATGATTCAGCAATATTCTAAGTCTTGGGACGATTGTATCCCTTTTATTGAATTTGCTTACAATCGCGCAATGCATTCTTCAATTCGTTTTTCTCCTTTTGAGCTAGTCTATGGGTTTAACCCTCTCACCCCCATAGACTTGCTGCCCCTCTCTCTCACTGATTGTGCAAGCTTAGATGGCGAGGAGAAAGCAGCCACGGTCCAAAAATTGCATGAGAAAGCTAAGGAGCGAATGGAGGACTTGAACAACAAGCTAATGGAAAAACGCAACTCGGGTCGCCGCATCAAATCCTTTGAAGTGGGCGAATGGGTCTGGTTGCATTTGAGAAAGGATCGTTTCCCCACTCAACGCAAGGGAAAGCTTAGCCAACGGGGAGATGGACCTTTTCTCATTATGGAGAAATTCAGCGACAATGCTTATCGTCTAGATATCCCTATTTCTTTTGGTTCCATAAGCTCAACTTTCAATATTAATGACTTGTCACCTTATTTTGTAGGTGATAGCGAAGGAGTTGAGGAGGAGCAGCCATTAGATTCGAGGTCGAATCCACTCAAAGGGGGAGGGGATGATATGAGCACCAATGCTCATGGATACTTCACTCGGAGCAAGGCTGTAGCAGCCACCCTCTTGAAGAGTCTTAGAGCTTAAGAGAGTGACATAAAGCCACGGGAACAATGGACTACATGTGTTCATTCCTTGCTCGGCCAAACCGTGAAGAATCGCGCACCTAAACCCTCGGAAGCCATGAGTTTTGCCGCGCCTAGCCCTAGTAAACCATGAGTGTCCGCGGCTAACCCGTGGCCACTTGGAATGCGTCTAACTAAGTCGTTCCAGCCCTTCTACAACACTCCAAGGCCGGCGGTTCAGCCCTTTATGTCTAAGGGTAGTGGGGTATTTTCCCCTTGTAAATAGACTAGGGTATTTAAAGTGCATTTAGTTCATTATTTGCACTTGTCTTTGTTTTTGTGATAAACTTCAGCCTAGACCAAACTCTTAGTTAGCTAATTAGGGTTCTTCAAACCAGCACACTATCTTCTCTAATTCAGGTTGCTCATCATTGTGGTGAGAGGGTCGGATTAGCTTAGAGATCCTTAATCTTTTCGGCAAGGTTACTCAAGATCATCTTGAGGGGGTTTGTCAAGACTAAGTTTCTGTTTTTATTATCATAAATACACCTTTCCTTTTCCTCCATGATCATCCACTGCATACTACTCATTTAATCCTTCATATTATCCGTTCATCCATCCATCTATCAAGAACCAACCTCCGAAAGAGACTAGATCCGCCTTTTTCCAAGAAATCAGCGGCTAAACTCCTCCAAAAGGAGCTAGGGCCTTATCAAGTTCCACCTACAAAATCCTGCTTGGTCTTTCAACGCCTCCACTGTTCTGATGCTTGCTACAACCATCCAAGCTCTGCAAACTGAAGTCGTTTCTTAATTTAATAGTAATTATTATCTTGTTGCATTATTTTGATGTTGTGGATTTCCTTTTGGTATCTTTGATATTTGTTCTTAACAGTGAGGGGAATTACCTTCGTTGGTAATGGGCCGACCCAATCCGAAAAAAAATTAAAAATCCGACCGAAACGATCCGATTCCGAACTTGTCGGATTGATTTCGGATCCCCTAATAAAAAATCTGAAAAAATCTGAAAAAATCTGATCCGAAATTATCCGATCCGAACTCGTCGGATTCCGATCCGAAATCCGAACGCTCACCCCTAGACATGAACACATATTCTGTTTTCCAATAGAAAAAGGAAACTGGAAAATTTTAGAGAAAGGAAAATGTAAAGGAAAATTCTTCTTTGGTTGAGTAAGTTTTGAAAAGATGAATAAAACTTTAGAGTTTGTTTTCTTGAGTACCCGAAGGGTTGGAAACTTGATATTTATAGTTGGAGAGTTTTTATGACCATTTAATACACGTGTAATTTAAATTGGATTCAAAATGAGAAAGAAAATAAATTTAGAAGCGTCAGGGCAGTGCACCGAATAGGCCTGACCGACCCATCGCTCTAAACACAAAACTGACCTTCAACGGCTAGTTTTCCTGCACCGCCCTATGCAAAGCTAGTTGTGAACTCCCATTGAATAAGTAACAGTTTCGAGGCAAAAAGAAGATTAGTCATATGATCAGGTCAAAATGTTTGTTAATAATCCTCGATGAAATTTTGATTTCTTATGATGTCTCTGGTAAAAGGATTGTATAAAATCACTAATGAATGTCATCATTTCATTGGTTTTTATTCTCAGTAAGTAGGTATTTTCTATAGAAAGAAAAAAGCAAAAAACAAATGGAGATCATCTTGATTGTTTTATTTTATATTTTATTTGTTTGCCTTTGGAGTAAAGCTTTTAATTTTAAAATCTTTTACCCTTAATTCTTAATCAACGGCTTGGATGCATTCAACAGGAAATTGGAAAAGGAAAAATATCAAACACATAATTTAAATATTATTGAACACAACAACCTAAACAAATAAAATAAATTTTCCGAAAATGTTACGCTTATTTATTTTGTAAAAAGCGAAAAATGTTAAAGAAATTACACGTTATAAATAATTGTAATTTTTTATAAAAAAAAAACTTGTAATTACTCATTCATCTGGAGAGAGAGGTGCTAAACTAATTGCCATTTTTATTTAATTAAGCCCAAATAAAGGATCCAATCCAAATTCCAAAAGTGGAAGACCCCCCAACTTCTCGGTCCCACCAGTTTGTCTACGTTACGGTTATTTTGGGACGACCCAAAGCAGCCACCACCAAACCATGAAACAGAACCAAATATCACACTCTCACCAAGCCCAGGAAAATAGAAGGATTTGCAGAGATTCATTACTTTAGCTTCTTGATTAATCCCTTCTCCCTATTCCAGTGATTGATTCGTAAGTTTCTTATCCTCCGCATTACATTTGGATTGATTTTGTGTCATGCCATATTGTTGGATTTTCTTGTTACATTCTGCTTCTGCATGTTTTCTTCCTTTTTAGCTGAGATTATCCGTTTCATGGATTGAATGGTAACATTTACATTTGTTTTTGTTGTTTTGTGAGAGATTTTTATCCGTGAATCCTTTTGAAAGGCTTTTTTTCTTTTTCCATTATCTTTTTAGAGAACTTCGAATGGGGGGGGGGGGGGGGGGGGAGTGTGGGGGTTGGTTTCGGGAGAGCTTTTCATATATCAGGATTTTTGTGTTTCTTTTGTTGCTTTGTTTAGATTTAAAGATCTTGACCTGTGTCTAATCTGGGTGGCCCTTGTCGTAATCATGGTGGAGTCCACTGTGGGTCCCACACTTCCTTCCTGACTCCTGAGTAAATTGGATTTGGAGCTTTTGAATGGTAAAAATTGTTTGTTTCTTCTGTTCAAAAAAGAATTTTATGGGTATCTTGAGCTAGACAATGAACACAGTTTGTGTAAAAGAACTGATAAACCATACTGCTCTGTCCTTCATGTCTTAAGAGAGATGTTAGTTACTCACTGTAAAAACAAAAGAATTAAGAAAAAATTGTCCGGGAATTTGATTTTTCAAACCATACTGCTCATTTTCTTTTTTCAATTTTAAGCTTGATCATCATTTCAGTCCTTTTCCCACTACTTGGTTCTTGATTCAGTAACACCATTCCTACTTGGTTCTTGATTCAGTAACCCATAGAACATTCATATTCATATAGATACACACACACACACACACACACACATCTGAACATGAACTTGATTGTGATGTTTCTTGTTTATCCTTTTATTGTTTATTTAAGATTGATCACAAAAGTTTGATTGGTCTTGTTGTATGCAGAGACACTTTAGTAGATACAGTCAAACCAGTCATTTTTTCTGTAAATTGTGCAACATGAACGCACCAAATCAAGGGACCAGCTCATCTTCTCCAGCAGACACTCCTTTGAAGCGCAAGCGTGGTCGCCCACGAAAAGATGAGAATGTAGTAGCACAAGTAGAGAGTACACCTCCATTGCCTGGATCTGACAGCACAGCCAGAAACAAACCGGTTGGGAGTAGTACAACCACAACAGCTGCTGTTAGTACTGAAATGGTGGGTCAGCTTGTTACTGGTGTAATTGAGGGTACATTTGATGGTGGGTACCTTCTTAAAGCTAAGGTTGCTGATTCTGACACTCATCTCAGAGGTGTTGTTTTTCTGCCTGGCCGATTCATGCCGATCACTGCCACAAGTGATGTAGCTCCGCAAGCAAAAATGTATAAAAGAACAGATATGGCCATCCCAGTTCCGAATCCGCCTGCTCAGCTTCCTGCTTATGTTCCTACAATAGAGCAAAGTAATAAGCAGCCTTTTGAGCCTAGAAATCTTGCACCAACAATTCAAGACCATAAGCTACCATCCGCTCTCCAACCCAGTATCCCAATGGTGTGTGATGGTCAATCTCCTTCTTCTATGTTTCCATTGCGTACCGCAGCAGGACCTTCCTTGGTAGGGAAACCTATGTTTCTACAGCCTCCAGGTTTGGTGTCAGGACCGGGGAACCAATCCCAGCCTGCCACTGTCGCACCACAATTGGGGCTTGGCAAAATTGGTGAACGAGAAAAGCTGCTGCAGGAATTTGAAGCATCTATAAGAAAAGGTCCTGTGGTAATCAATGTAGAGGCTGTTGAAAAATCAAAATCAGTCCCACCACTTCCCCCTTGTCTTCAAGTGCTTCCTGTCACTGAAACTGTTAAACCTGAGGTTCAGCATCAGAACCCAGGTCACTGGCTTGAGTTAAATGAGCTGGCTCCTGATGGAGTTCCAGGCAGGAGCATTGAAACGAACAGAACACCAGTGATCAGTGAACCTGAAATTGCATCTTCAGAAAAGCAAGATTCTGCTGAAAAGGCTACCACACTAGAACTTGACATGAAGACTACTGATAGCAGTGACCAAGCACCGGACTTAAACAGGAGGCCCTCGAATCATTCTGCCACAACATCACAGTCTGCTCCATCCACAGTACTTCTGGTAGAGCAATGCCTTCTGCAAAAGATGAACGAAACACAGTCCAATATTTCTTCTGATGCCACAGACATTAGGAAGGCAGAGTCAGAATTGGTGCCTGTGGTGACTAGTTTACTAGCTACAACATTTGAGAAGGAAGCTGTAGCTCCTCCATTGGAATCCAATGTAGCTACAGATGGTCCTGTTCTTCCTAGGACTTCTGAACCATCGTTTTGCAGTCCATTGGTTGCAGCCAATAGCATAGACTGTAATATCAAGGATGCCATTCCTCCTGCAGAATCCTAGATTTTATATGGTTGAGTCTAAACGGTATAATCAGGTAGGACAGTTGTTTTGAGATTATAGAGAAGGAAAGGTAATTCGGGCATAGAATGACAAAGGAAGAGGAATAAACAGGCGATGGTTCTCCAAATTGCCATAGAATACTCAGTAGATTTTGTTAAAATATATATTCAGTGTTCTGGTTTCTCCAAATTTTTTTCTTGTACGGTTTTCCTCTCCGCCATGATTTTTGACCAAATTAGAAATGTTATATTATGTTCTATTTCTCTTGAAATATCTTCATCAAACCCATCATCCAAAACCATCTGGTCTTCTTGGCTGCTGACCATACATGTATACTTCTTGATCCGCGCATAACTTCTGCTTGCACAGATAGCACGCCTTGTCAAAGATCAATGATGATCTCTGAGCAAAACCATTGCAAATGAAGGAATACCACTTCTAGTTGGATCTTAATCAACAAGCAGGAGGAAACCACTCATAATGAGGAAGAACAAAAGTATATTTTGATTCATAATAGTTGCGTAATCTTTACATTTCTTGTTACCGATATTTATCCATTTCCCGAAACGGCCTCGCCACGTCAGCTTAATCCGTAACTGACTTTGTAAACTACTAACTCATATGACAATCACGCGCAACCAGATGACACACGTTGCTCTTAGCTAGCAGACTTACCAATTTATAGGCATCATTGCCTATCTTGTCTAGAATTCTTTATGGGCCAAAGAACTTAGCAGAGATCTTTGCATTAGGTCTGTGCACCAAGGACAATTGCGTGTATGGTTGTAACTTAAGCAGCACCCAATCTCCCACCTCAAAATCTGACCTATTTTTGTCAGCAACTTTCTGCATTCTCTCTTGTGCTTTCCTCAAATGCAACTAATCAAGCATAGCTTGCCTCTCAGATAGGAATGAATCCACAAAGGGTCATTAGATTCATGAGGGACATATGGTATATGGAGTTCAAGATCCACACCAAACAAAGCTTTAGAGAGGCAACCCTGAGGGGATGAATGAAATGAGGTATTGTACCAGTACTGAGCCAAGGGGAGAAAAGCTAACCATTGTTTTGGAGACTCATAGCTCTAGCACCTCAAATACTGCTCTAGACATTAGTTCCCTCTCTGTTTGCCCATTTGTTTGGGGGTGATAAGATCTGGAAGGTGTCAGTTGTACTCCCTGCAATGTGATTATTCCCTCCAAAATATGCTCAAGAAAATAGTGTCCCTATCAACTATGGTGCTGGGTAGGCCATGGACTCTAGCAACCTGATTTAAGAAGCGTTGAGCTACTTGAGTAGTATTATAAGGATGTTTGAGTGGCAAGAAATAGGCAAATTTTGTTAATCCGTCCACCACCGCAAAAAATTGACAGATTTGCCTCCACTCATAAGAAGTCCTTCAATAAAATCCTTACTGATGTTGAAGATGTTGCAGCAAGCTAGGAAAAGCAACATGCTCAGGTTTACATACGTGACAAGTATGGCATTCCCTGATGTAATTCTTCACCATCTTCTTCAGCTTGGGCCAGTAGAACAATGTTGCAACTCTTTTCCATGTAGCCCGAACATCTGATTGTCCACTCACCGGAGAATCATGAAATAAATTAAGTATTTTGCTTTTAAGCAGATCATTATCCCCAATGACTAGCTTGCCTTTCCTTCTCAACAGTCCACCACTTCAAGTGAAATGTTTATTATTGTGATCTGGCTGCTGCAGCTTAGAGATAATATCTTGGATGTTAGCATCAGTTTGCCATGATTGCTTGATATCATCCAAAAGAGAAGGTGACAAAGAAGAAAAACCAAGGAATGCAACTCTGCATGGTATCAGCTGCAGAATTGGAAGCTCCAGTTTTCTAAACAACTTCATTGTCATGTTGATGTAACTTCACCAGCCAAGCAACTTGAGCCTTTGTGTTTAATTTTTATCCCAAGAGGTACTTCAATGAGTGATGGTCAGTCTTGATAATGAAATGTTGGTGTCTAGGATAAGAATCCTAATGCTCAACTGCCAGAAGAGAAAAAAATAATTCCCTTTCATACACACTTTTGGTCTGATGTTGGGGAGTAAGCTTCTTGATTTAGATAAGCAATTGGATGCCTGTCCTGCATAAGTACAACTCCCAAACCAGTTACAGATGCATCAGTTTCCAAGATAAAGGTTTTAAAGAAATCAGGTAAGGCTAGGAGAGGAGCTGCACACAATGCATAACCATGAAAGCTTGATTAGCTTCCTCATTCCACAGGAAAGAATCTTTCTTCAATAAGGAAAACAGTGGTTGAGCAATAGAAGCATAATGATGTACAAAATTTCTATAATATCTTTCCAAACGCAAGAAAGATCTCAGCTGCTTTACAGAAGTAGGAATAGGCCAATCATTAACTGCCTAGAGTTTGGAAGGATCAGTAGCAACACCTTCTCTAGAAATAATGTCTCACAAATTCCACCTTTGGCACACCAAATAAGCATTTAGACTTCTTGAGAAAAAGTTCATTGGCTCTCAGCCACTGGAAAACTTTCTCCACATGCACAAAGTGACAAAGTGATCATCAAATGAATTGCTATAAATATGGCTGAGCAATAGAAGCATAATGATGCACAAAATTTCTATAATATCTTTCCAAACGCAAGAAAGATCTCAGCTGCTTTATAGAGTTTGGAAGGATCAGTAGCAACACCTTCTCTAGAAATAATGTCTCACAAATTCCACCTTTGGCACACCAAATAAGCATTTAGACTTCTTGAGAAAAAGTTCATTGGCTCTCAGCCACTGGAAAACTTTCTCCACATGCACAAAGTGACAACGTGATCATCAAAGGAATTGCTATAAATAAGAATATCGTCAAAAAAGACCAGAGAAAACTTGCTGAGAAAAGGCATCAAAAACGGCACTCATCATGGCCTGAAAAGTTGCAGGTGCATTTGTCAAGCCAAAAGGCATGACCTTGAACTGATAGTGACCCAGATGAGTTCTAAATGCAGTTTTATGAGCATCTGTTGGATCCTTTAGCACTTGATGATACCCAAATCTCAAGTCTAGTTTGGAAAAGATCAATGAGCCATGTAATTTCTCCAAAAACTCATCAATAAAAGGGATGGGAAATTTATCCTTAATTGTCTGCTGATTCAAACCCCTCAATGCAGAGGCGTCAGGATCCATCTTCCTTCTTAACCAATAGGACTGGAGCTGCATAGGGACTGTTTGACTCTTCAATAAGTCCTGATTTGAGCATGTCCTCCACCTGCTTTTCAACTTCATATCTCTGCAGCTTGGATGTTTATATGGCCTCTTTTTCACAGGTTTGACATTCTTCTTCACTGGTATAGAATGGTTGAATCTCCTTGAAGGTGGCGGTCTGGTAGGTTCCTTGAAGAGATCTTCATATTGAGTGAGTAATGCCTCCAATGCTGGATGTGACTAAGGAGTTTCTATTGCATTAATTTGCAGCAATGAGGCATGTAAAGGACAAACTTCCACTGTAGCAATCAATTAGGGATTCTGATATAATAATTGAAAAGCTTTGTACCAATTTGGCTTTCAAGATAGATCCTCCCATAAAAGTAAGAGTCTTCACTTCTTGTTCAAACTGGATTGAGGGTTCATTAAAATCCCATTGCACTTTGCCCAGAGTCTTGAGCCATTGTCTTCCAAGTATCACCTCATAACGCACTAGGTCCAGGATTAATACATTGAGAGTGAACCATACCACATTAATTGATGCACCATTTTGGTCCAAAGTAGGTTTCTGTGCGAAAGAGTACTTCACCATTGGCTACGCACACCTTAAGAGGATGGATAGGTGATAAAGAGCAGCCTAATTGTTCTACAGCTTCCTTGGTGATGAAGTTATGTGAGCTGCCAATGTCTACCAATGCATTGAGAGATTTATTGTTCACTTTCAAGGTAATTCTCATAGCATCATCACCTTGAACATCATGGATGGCATGGAGAGAAGCACTACAGTCTCCTTCTTCTATGTTTGGGACACTTTCAATGTCAAGGCTAGGTGGTGAATCCATCATTTCTTCACAACAACCACAATAAAACTCACCTTCCATTGTCTTTAACCCCTTTCCCACATATCTATGGCTCTTAGAGAAAGGCTCGACACAGTGGTAACATAGTCTAGCTAATCTCTTTCCCAGTCTAGTCATGGTTAACGGGTTATTATTTTGAGTTTGGGTTGTGTTACTGTGTAATTGGATCTTGTGCTTGATATAGTTGGTTGATTTGAGGGAAAGGTTAGTTGTTGAGTAGGCTTTTGGTGAGTATTTGGTTGGGACCTAGAGTAGGTTTGGTTTTTATCCTTAGAGGATGCAATATGGTTGGGAAGGTTGCATATATGGAGGATTAGGATCGTTGCGGGTAGTAGATGGGTGAGTTTTCTCTAAAGCCATATAGGTCAGACATGCACAACATTCTCAAAAACCTTAGCACTGTTCACTACCTCTCTTAATGTCTTGGGATGTAGAATCATTATCATGGATGCAACTTCTCATCCAAACCTCCCAAGAACTTACTCAATTTCATGCTGAGTACTCAAATCAGTTCTGTTGTAGTGCAAATGGAAGTTTTTGATGCAAATCCTTATGTATCCCTTCTGCTTCAGGTTAAATAACTCAACCACAGTATCATCATCATTTTTCTCAGAGAACCTAGCCACTATTTCACCTTTAAACTCATGTAAGGATATAGTTCCTATGTTCCCCTCAGATAAGCCCTATAAAACTGAAGTGCATCACCAAACAAGAGATGTGAAGCTATAGTGACCTTCCTATGTGAAGGAACCCTCAATTCTCTGAAGAAATTCTCAGATTAGAAGATTCAATCATGGACTAACAAGTTCTCACCATCAAAGGTAGGGAAACTCAGTTTCTGGGGTCTGTAACTACCATCACCTCCTTTATCTTCTTCATAATAATCATAATCCCTCCTATGATAGTTACCCCCAGGGTTATGAGGCCTGCGATCATCAAGACACTCCCTATCCTTATAGATCTTAGGACCTCTAGCATTATCTTTTCCCTCATGCTCAAAATTATCATCATCAACATCATTACAGAGAAGATTAAGGCTAGAGTTGCAAGTAGAAGCCTCTGCTATCGTAGTTGTACAAATTCCTGACGAGGATGATCGTGCTCGCATTCCATCCAGTTAGATGTTCCTCTCCTGCCTTCAGGTTTTTCTCCCCTTGGATTATCCTCATGACACTTTCCCTTATCCAGCTATGCTTGCCTTAGCTCTAGCATCAAGAGCCTCAGTTCTTTAATTTGAGCATCGTCTCCATTGTTGCTATTCTACCTTTCAAAGCCTCTGTTATGTCTTTTTGATTCTAAATCTTCTTATTTTGAGCCATGGTGAATCGTTTCCATAATCTCCCAGAGTCGCTCCGGTACCACTATCAAAGATCAAGGATGATCTTTGAGCAAAACCACTACAAATGAAGGAATACCACTTCTAGTTAGATCTTAATCAACAACCAGAAGGAGGAAAGCACTCATAATGAGGAAGGGCGAAAGTATATTTTGATTCATAATAGTTGTGTAATCTTTACATTTCTTGTTACTAGTATTTATCTACTTCCCTATACCTCATTCCAAAATGACCTCCGACGCCAACTTAGTCTGTAACTAACTCTGTAACAAACTACTAACTCGTATGACAATCACGTACAAGCAGACGACACACACTGCTCTTAACACTAGCAGACTTAACAATTGTTCTTGTTCACACGTCCACGAACCATTATGTCACGCCTAGCGCAAGAAGTCCTATTAGTGTGCTGAGGACGCACGTATATGGCTCGATGACAAGGGTCAAGAGATTTGCGAAAAGTAAGAGGTGTGGGCACGAATGCTGAAAGAGGTTCATGAAGCGAGCTCATATGGTCTAGGCGGCCAAGTCATGAAGAAGCAAGCTTGAAGGGACTTGAAGGATCCGGAAGCATCAGGAGGAGTCTAGCACATTGTGGAGATGTGTGTGGAGTCTTCCTGGAAGATTCCAGAAAGGTTCTAGAACGGAAAAGTTCTAGAAAGGTTTTGAAACACTTGAGGAAAACAGTTAGATCAAATAGATCATAACCGGCCATTGAGGAAGTGGACTTGTATATATAGGGATATCTATTCATTTGTTCATTCAGCCAAGCTCTTAGAAACCAAGAGCTTAGAGCCACACTTATATAGGCCAGTCTTGTGTAACGAAATCTTGTGTGCAATTGTGAATATAAGTAGTCTTCTCCATCTCGTGTGCTTTCGTTTCGTAGTGCTTTTTGTGCTTACATTATTTTAAGCTTGTAGCTTTGGTGGTTAACTTAGCAAGCTAAAGGGCGAGCTAGCTAGGTGCCGCACGGGTCAATCGCTACGCAAAATACTCATCTCATAACAATTAAGACTTATAATTGATAATGAAATTAAAGCAGGAATTATAAGAATTGCAAGGAAACAAGGAAATATCAGTTTGGTTCATGACACGCCTCAACAAATTCACCAAACCCCTCACTTGGCTGCTGGTGCTTCTTTTTAGACAATGAATCCATGTCGTTTTTATCATTCAGGTAATTCGACCTCGACCCAATAGTGAACTCAACCTTCTTGAACCCTTTCACTAGATTCGAAACAATTCTTGGACCGCAACAGCAATGCCCAGACTCGAAGAAATTACTAGTCTTGAGCTCTTGACGAAAATCCTCGTTCAAAAGATTAACCTCTTGATCCTGACTCGATGATTGCGCAATACTAGATGGATCCGAAGACATTGTAAGGCGACCAACGACCTAGAGCGGACTCTTAATCTTTATTTCTTAAGAGAGAGAAATTAAAGCTGGAAATTAAAAATGGGAAAGCTTCATATAAATTGGGTTCTTCTGTAAGAAAGAAGGTTGTCGGTTTATTGGGCTTTCTGTTCTTTAGGCATGAGTCCGCGACTAATTACCTGTTACGATTCAGAAAACTTAGATTTTGTGAGTTTGTGAAACTTGATTCCGAAATCCGAATACACTACTGAAAAATAGCAAAATACTCCCCGTAGAAAAGAAAACTAGAAATATTTCTAGCATAATAACCTGATAGTAGGTGTTTTGCCATGATTTTTTTTTAAATAATTATATTATTAATTATCATGACAAATACTAATAATCGAACCCATAACATACCGCATAAAGAAAACAAACTCTAGACTATTACATTAAAATCGCTCATGGGAAGGAAGCACGTGAAAAACGTCTCCTAAGAGACATATGAAGACAAGAAGGAGCGGAAGAGAATTATAGCGAGTCTGTTTGCAATAACGTTAGCTTCTCGAAAGATAGAATACCCTAGAATGAAGGATAGCCAACAAACTCCTAGCCTTAACATACACAACAACTTCAGACCATATGAACACACTAATTAACTATATATGCTACAGCTTCAAGTGCACCCTTTCATATTAATAAAGTAGGTAAAGTATACAAAATATTATTTATGTAATCTATATACAAATAATAACACTGTAAATCTTAAAAATCGGCCATTGCTCTGCCATGGTTCGGGCATGACTCGGCATTGCTTGGCCATTACCCAGGATTTGTCGGCCATGGCTCGGCATTGCTCGGAAGACAAGGATTCAACAAGACTTCATCTTGGCTCATTTGATCTTTATTATTTTCTTTTCAGTTTCATCTTTTTTTATACTAGTAAATTGGCGAAACCAGATAACTTGTATTCAGAGGAAGATGCAATGGAGGGAACTTAAAGGCAGTTTACCAGGACATTTTTTACTGTTTTGTCAGAATAGATTGATAAGCGCATTAAGACCATCCACACCAATGTGTTATTGGTGTGGGTTTTTGGGTGTTTTTACCCACAGCAATGGGTTTTTTTGGGTGTCATTGGCTTTTGGCACGCGAGCGGGTGTCAAAATTTGACACCCATGTTTTCCTGACAGTGGGGTTCCCACTGTCAGGCCATTTAAAAAAAAAAAAAAAAAGAGTTGGACCAATGGCAGCGCGCCACGCGCGCGCTGCAGGGCTGTCAGAATTCTTTCCTTTTTTTTCCCCTTATTTTTTAAATGGGGTTTTTCATAATAAATACTGAAAATAATTTTATAAAAAATATACCATTATTTTTAATTTTTTGAGATCTATAAATAGAGACTAAGTTTGTATTATTTGGATACTAAAAAAAAATCGAATTTTTTACATTTTTTTTCATTTTTTTCATTTTTAAATGCTTTTTTTCATAATAATTACTCAAAATAATTTTATAAAAAATATACCATTATTTTTAATTTTTTGAGATCTATAAATTGAGACTAGGTTTGTATTATTTGAACACAAAAAAAAATTCGAGTTTTTTACATTTTATTTCATTTTTTTCTTTTTAAAAAGCATTTTTTCATAATAATTACTCAAAATAATTATAAAAAATATATCATTATTTTTTTTGTTGAGATCTATAATTACTCAAAACACCACATGACATGTGAACGAAATTATTGAAATGAACATACACTTGCACAACCCACAAATTATTCAAAATAACACACAATTCGAAAATAAAACACACAATTCAAAAATAAAATACACATTTCGAAAATAAAACACACAATTAAAAAAGTAAAACATACAATAACAAACTAGTTCTCAAACAACTCCTTCAGTATCATCTCATACATATTTTCATCTATAGCATCACGATTTTCTTTGGACTTTAAGGACATGAACATCTCCATCTTCCTAACACGTGCATACTCCAACATAGCTGATGCAGTACTAGCCCTGGATTGTGAAAGGTTTTCACGAGTATGGGCTAAATTAGATAACTTCTCCTCAATAGCATCCTTTGATTTTCTAGAAGTTGATGATTTGTTCGATGAAGCTCTAGCTTTCTTTTTTGTTGCATCCCTACCTTCTGGACGTACAATGGAAGGAGCTGAGGAATCAACGTCATCACCACCACTTTTTCTCTTCGATCCGCTACTTGCAGATTCATTTGCTCATAGCATATATTTGGGTTGGTCACGAACCAACTTCCACTCTTCCAGCAAGGAAAACTTATTACCTTCGCACTCTTGATACAACTCTAGACCCTTGGGTATGTAGTCATCATCGGACCAACCACTACACCTCACTCTACATGCTCTACTGTAATAACCAATAAAACTACATATTTTTTTATTGATCATACGATAATGACTTTTGCACTGCATCACAGACCTCTGTTTTCCACCTTGGAAGTTTTCATTAACATAGTCTGCAATTTTACCCCAGAAAGTATCACCCTTTTGATTTGACCCCAATTCACTATCATTACTAACGTGGAAATAACCAGTTAATAAAGTTTTGTTCTCTTCCGTGCTCCAAATGTCGTAACCTGATCTCTTGGTTGATTGTTGGGATGGAGCAAGAAAATTGAGAGGGGTATCCCCATCAACATTTCCCATAGATATTTGTGTGGAAAATTCTAGGAAATCAGTTGATCCACTACTGAAACGGGGTGTGTTTGGCTCATTGGGTTGTTCACTATTTGGATAGCGCACAGGAGCGGGAACATAGCTATTTCCAGGAACAGGTTGATAGCCATAAGGCATATAAGGATGATTATACGGGTATTGCATGCCAAAATTTAGGGGCATCATATACTGTGATCCAAAATTAGGCTGCATCCCCGTATTCTGAGAATTTTCTGGGCATTGAATGTTTGGGTTCGGAGGTTGCATATTTGGATTATGAGCTTGGTTAGGGAAGTTGTAATTTGGAAAGAAATTAGGATTCTGAGGATTTTCTGGGCATTGAATGTTTGGGTTCGGAGGTCGTATATTTGGATTTTGAGCTTGGTTAGGGAAGTTGTAATTTGGAAAGAAATTATAATTTTGTGAAGGATCCATGAAAGAGCTTGAAGATTGTAAAAGACTCAGATTTTTTTTGGTGTCTAAATGACACAAACACAAGCTCTATTTATAGATCTCAAAAAATAAAAATAATGGTATATATTTTTTTGGTGTCCAAATGACCTCTACTACCTTCTGATTTTATCATGACAAAACACCACACGTGATGGCTAATCTTTCTATATCTTATCTTCAGAATGAATTATGACAAAACACAAGACTCCAGATTCTGAAGAGATAAGAACGTCCCCACCTCCACTACCTTCTGATTTTATCATGACAAAACACCACACGTGATGGCTCATCTTTCTATATCTTATCTTCAGAATGAATTATTGACAAAACACAAGACTCCAGATTCTGAAGAGATAAGAATGTCCCCACCCCCACTACCTTCTGATTTTATCATGACAAAACACCACACGTGATGGCTCATCTTTCTATATCTTATCTTCAGAATGAATTATTGACAAAACACAAGACTCCAGATTCTGAAGAGATAAGAACGTCCCCACCTCCACTACCTTCTGATTTTATCATGACAAAACACCACACGTGATGGCTCATCTTTCTATATCTTATCTTCAGAATGAATTATTGACAAAACACAAGACTCCAGATTCTGAAGAGATAAGAACGTCCCCACCTCCACTACCTTCTGATTTATCATGACAAAACACCACACGTGATGGCTCATCTTTCTATATCTTATCTTCAGAATGAATTATTGACAAAACACAAGACTCCAGATTCTGAAGAGATAAGAACGTCCCCACCTCCACTACCTCCATTACCTTCTGATTCATTATAAAAATGGTATTGCACATCATATGAAAACCACTTAAAACTTTTCAGTTCAAATCTTTTTCTTATCATCCAATGGATCTACCCCCAGATCCCTTCAGTCTCGAAGAGATCCAACAAGAATGGGAGTTGGAAGATGCTATACTCGATAGGGAACAAGAACTTCTTGAAGAGCTGCAGAGGCAAAACAATCGATCACATAAGAGAAAATCTATAAGCAGGGATCATGCAGCTGCCCATCAAAGGCTCATGGCTGACTATTTCGACGAGCCATGCACTTACACTGAAATGCAATTTAGAAGAAGATTTCGAATGAGAAGGTCACTATTTCTCCGAATTATAGAAGCTTTATCAAACTACGACAACTACTTCACTCAAAGGCGGAATCATGCGGGCAAGCTTGGTTTGACGCCTATCCAGAAGTGTACAGCTGCCATGCGTATTCTCGCATATGGAGTCGCCGGGGATGCTTCTGATGAGTATGTGAAGATTGGAGAAACCACTGCACTTGAGTGCACTCGTAATTTTTGCGAAGGAATAATTGCCTTGTTTCAAGATGAATACTTAAGACGGCCAAATGTGGAAGACGTGCAAAGGTTACTCCGAGTTGGTTAGGAGCGTGGTTTCCCCGGAATGATTGGAAGTATCGATTGCATGCACTGGCAGTGGAAGAATTGTCCTAAGGCTTGGCAAGGGCAATTTACTAGTGGACACAAGGGCACGACAACAGTTATCCTCGAGGCGGTGGCGTCCTATGATTTGTGGATATGGCATGCTTTTTTTGGCTTGCCCGAAACATTGAATGACATAAATGTACTAGATAGGTCACCAATTTTTGACGACATTGAGTCTGGTGAAGCTCCAATGGTGGACTACACTGTGAATGGCCGGCAGTACAATCTTGCATACTATCTTGCCGACGGAATCTACCCTAAATGGCCTGTCTTTATCCAGTCGATTCAATTGCCCCAAGGAAACAAAGCGCAATTGTTTGCCAAACAATAAGAATCATGTAGGAAGGATGTGGAACGTGCATTCGGGGTACTCCAAGCACGCTTTTCCATTATTCGCCAACCAGCCAGGATGTGGGATATCGATGTCTTAGTAAAATAATGAGGGCGTGCATTATTTTACATAACATGATTGTGGAGGATGAACGAGATACATATTCACGAAATTGGGAAAATATCGACTTTGATCAGTCGGATAGTCCCGGGTCTAGCTCTTTGTTCAATGTGCAAACGCAAGTGCTGCCTCAATATGAAGTGCATGTCCAAGGTCGATCCGAATCATATATTCATACTAGAGCTGAGCTACGTGATAGAGCACAACATATTCAGTTGAAAAAGGATCTCGTCGAGCACATCTGGAATAAATTTGGAACAACCCTCGATTAGATTTAAAAAAATTATTTCTCAAGTTTAGGTATATTTAGTGTGTATTTTCTTGTTCGTTTGTAATAATCTATGTATGTTTGATTTACTGATCTATAAATAAAATCGTATGTTATTTTTAAAAAATATTATATTATTTATTGTATTAAAAAAGTATAGATTTTGTGAAATATGAAAAAAATATATGGAATTTAATTAAATTTTATTAAAAATATATTATTTATTATTTATTATATTATAAAAAATAAATTATAGTAATTATAAATGTTAATAAGAAAAAGAAATGAAAGTTAGTGGAAAGCTGACGTGGAAGGGAGAGAAAGTGAATAACACCCTGAAAAACACATTGCTGTGAGAAGTGGGTATTATTTGAAAATTTGGTTGGGTGTTAAGCTGATGTGGCAAGAGAAAAAGTGAATAACACCCTAAATTTGACACCCACTGCTGTGGATGGTCTAAGATTAAAGATTTACCCTACTCCTCTTTCTGCTGTCTTTGACCCAAACCCCCTGATATGTTTGAAAAGATTGAAATGAAATGTTCTTAAAGTGCCTTTCTTTTCCGTCATAATGGGTCAGACCTGTACCCGACCCGTTTAAGACGGGTCAGGATCATAGTTTTTTACCCGCTGATTGAATGGGTCGGGTATGAGTTGACCCATTTTGAGGAAATCCAGGAATCAACCGGGTAATACCCAGTCAAACGGGTATGAGCATGGGTGGGTTGTTTTTTTTTTTTAAGGGTAAGGATAAGAAATCTGAGTTTGATACTTTATTGGTATTTTTGATCAATTTGTGAAGTAGGTCATAAGTTCTATCTGTAATAATAATTAATAATATAACGAATTACCGATTTTATTATTTTCGTATTTTTACTCTTTTTATTATATTTTTTCTTAATTTTTTTATAATTTTATGATTTTTTTAAGAATTTTTATTATTTTATTACATTATATTCTTAATTTTTTTATAATTTTTTCAGCATTTTTATTATTTTATTATATATATATATATATTTTATTCAAGATCAAAACAACATCATTTTGATTATTTTGATTAAACGGGTCAAACAAGCAGAGTACGAATCGACTCGCCAATTGACGGGTCATAATGGGTCGGGTCAAGTTGACTCGTTCATTAAAATGTCACTGTTAAGTAGGTCGGGTCGACCTACTTTGACAACCCTACTTTTCCTCATACTGCACCATCTGATACCATTCCAAGGGGTAAGGTCTAGCAAACAGCAAGAACCTTAATGAGGATTTGAAGTTATCATTTTATATGACTACGCATCGCACACCAGCCATTGTGAAACTTGAAATAGAGACGAACAGGCTCTCACAAAAGGAAAAAGTGCAACCTATAAAATAACCCTTCGTCAAAGAAGATGCCAATGTAACTCTCGCTTCCTTAGATGAATACAACAAATAAAAGAGTTAAATCTCCCAAAAACACTCTCATAGAGCAATCCTATGTGGATCATGAGGGAACAATGATGTCTTCCGAATGTTATTCAGACTGCAAAAGAGCATCACCACACGCTTCAGGCCTACTCTGAACCCACCATGTGGGGGAGTGATAGCATGTTTTTATGCATGATTTTCTCCCCATTTTCTCACCCATTTAAGGCATGATTCTGCTAATTTACCCTTGTTTTCACTACTATTGCAGATCTAGGCCTAAAATGGGGATTTATGCAAAAAGGTGCGTTTTTGGAGCATTTTGTGCAGTTTTGAGCTTCAAGACCAGAGTCGAGGTCCCGAGTCCAAAGCAGCGTTCAAGGTCCCGAATCGGATTCACCATTCGGGACCCCGAAGGGCGAAGAATGACATTTCCACGTGTCCTCTTGCCAGAGCTTCCATGTGCCTCCTCTGACACTGTTCCAACAGTCTGCACTGACCACCAAATACCTAACGCCCTGACCATCTCAGCCCTTGTGCCCAGTCCAGACCTGCCAAAGCTGGGAAAATCAGACAGCTTTATGCTTTTTCAGTTTTGTGCTTTAAGGAGCATAGATCCATCTTTATAGGCTTTCAATTAATGCATTTTGTCTATAGTTTAGGCTGAAGATATTTTTGTTCTTGGAGTTTTAGTATATAAGGAGCATCCAAGGAGTAGTTTAGGACACCTCTTATCATTTAGCATATTTTAGAAAATCATTTTAGTTTTAGTTTTCTTAGACTTCTCTCTAGTTTATCTCTCTAGTTCTTGTTAGCTCATCTTCAACCTTGCCGTCGGGCTTCAAACGGTTTTTAGTAACAAGTTTTCTTCCCTTAATCTATTTATTCACTTATTATGCTTTCTTCAATTGTTATTTATTTATCTCCAAGCATGAGTAGCTAAATCTTTAATTCTTAGCAAGGGTTATTCAAGGGTTGCAAGGGCAAATTCGAGGCCTTAATGTGCTTAATATATTCTTGATACCATATTCAATTACTTATCGTTTTAATTACATCTTTGCATGAAATAATTTGAGGCTTGATCAACTGAATATTATTTTGTGTGAATGCTGCCATTTGTGTGATGAATACGGAAGGAAAATTGCATGGAACAAGTAGGCATCTATTTAGTCTTGACTGCGCTGAAGTGGTCTCGAATAGATAGGGTGGGTAATTGATTAGAGAGAGGTCACGAGCATGACAAACTGAGGGACTTTTAGCTCTAGATCTGTCTTTCCTTATCTTTATGGGCAGTTTGAGTATGGCCCTCCCGCATTCGTGCCTGGAGGGATGGCAGACTGTCAAGACTACCTCATATGTGGAAACGGGGGGTAGTTTCTCTTAAGAGAAAAGTAGGGGATATCTGAGGAATCTGGTCCCTATGTCATTTCTATGATGTCTTGAATAGAATACCCTTGAGCTGATGACGATCGGGCCCCCGAATGCAACCCAAGAATGCCTTTGCTGAGAATCCTTCTTTATTTGATTATTTGTGACTATTTCATCTTTGTTTGATATTTCTGCACTCATTTACTGATTTGCTTACTTTACCATTCGGGACCTCGAACATGACATTCGAGACCCTGAATACTGCTTTCCTAGATAGAAATTGTTAGCTCCCAAATCTATCTTGGCTAACTCGATTAGCCAAGGAAACCCCCCCCCCCCCCCCCTGATTGTTACTTTTCGTGCTCTTGTCCTGCGATTTCACTCAGACCTTAAACTAGTCTCTCACAATCCCTGTGTTCGACCCCGACTACCACTGTACACATTATCCCTTATGCACACACATTTTTGGGCATTATAAATCTGTATTTGACTGACGATCAGAGAGCACCATAACTGGAAAAGGAGAAACCAAAGGTCAACATCAAGAAATCATATCCGCAAAAAGAATTAACTGCCCTAGTCACTACGACACAATATTCCTGCACATATACCCAGTATACCCAAACACCCAATGACCAAGGATGTATCTCTATCAAATAAGAAACTTTGACCATCCAAACTGTTTGGTTTACAGAAATTGGTACTCAAACATTTTAATCAAAAAGCTATTGAAGATGGTATCCATCCAATTGCATGATAAAACAACTAGTGCCCCAACTTTAAGGAGGAGAATGGTTTTCTAAACACAGTAACTTCTAAAGCTGACCACGCTAATTTCTCAAATAGCATACACAGGTTATTGATACTGCCACCTGATAAGTTGACCACAAATCAAAAAAATCAAGCAAGCAATATGAATATAAAAAAAAAATACCTGAAAGAATCAATGTATGTTGGTATTGTGTTGACATCAATACCACATGCCATTGCTCGATCTGCCAAAAAATCTGGTACATGGACACGATGTGCTCCAGATATTCTCCTCACCTGAAAGTAAATGAATAAATCAACAAAAATGGGCAAGTTAATATTAGCACTTCATACATCACACATATCGCCGCACAAAGATGCAACCACAAATAGAACTAACCAAACAAAGACAATAGAAGGTATTAAACTTAATCATGAAAATGTGTTTGTCCAACAACAGTTGCAGCTTAAGATATTTCACTTGACGAGAAACACACAGGAAGAATGATTGAATTAAGTGTATCTTTTACCTTGAATAAAGACATCAAATGAATTACTGTACTTCGGATCATTGTAGCATGACATGGTATAGAATGGCCTAACAACTAAAGGATAGCGATGAAGAATGTAGAACTCAGTACCATACCTATAATAAGAAGCAAAGAATGGCCCACTTATTCACTTACTACAAGATAGAACAATGTTTAGGTAACACAAATAATATAGTTGAATTACTTCTTCAAAACTAGCTGGCCCAGTTTTCTCTCAGCTTCAGTACTCAAGTCCCCATAAGGATCAATTTCCACTCCAGCTTCCTTTACAGACAAAAGAGAAGTTGTTAAGATTAGGACTTCTGGGAAAGCGGGGTAGAGATTATGGCCGTCCGGAGTCACTGTAGAGGCAGTCCGTCGTACCTGCAAAGCGCCGAAGGGGGAGCCCCGGCGTAGACACTCTGATGCTTAAGTTAGTATGGCTGTGTAATTTTGCAGAGATTTGGGTAGCAATTCGGGCCTTACCTTTGATTTGGAAAGGGGTGGTATTTATAGGCAAAAATATAGGGTGTTACCCGTGGGGGTAGGCGTTAACAAGGAAAGATAATGCCTAAGATGACGTCAGCAAGCGTCAGCTGGATGAGATATCGCCAATGAGATGTTGCCAAGGCTACCTGGGATGGGAGGATGCCGTGCACGTAAACAGATGCCGCATGAGTCCCCCCTCCGCTGATGTCGACCATCCCAGGGTTCCTCGGTCAGCACGGGGTGGTAGCTGGGTGGTTGTCGCCAGTCGAGGTCTACCGTGGTCCGGCCTTGACTTGGGGTGAAAAGATGAATGTACCCTCGGTGTTTCATCAATTGTTATCATAAGCCCAATTGAAAATGAGCCCGAGTGTTTACCAAGGGTTTAATTCTCGGCTTCTGGAAGAGTGTTATTTCCTTCACGTCGCGGCAGGTTCAATCCTATGAGGATCTTCGAGTTTCTCTGACTCTTTTGACATTCAAACCATGTATTTTCATTCCCGACATCTGTCAAAACTCGACATCTTTGTACCAGATACGCGATAGCGAAGCAGGTAACGTGAACCGATCGCTTACGAGTACTATTGGCCATAGAGAGGATGTCGACCAAGTTGACAGTGATGAGGTTGTAGCGATAACGCTGGTCATAAACCAGAATTGACAACGCCAGCGATATACCATAACTGATAACGCTGGTATTTCCCACGACATGCTTTATATGATCGATATCGGCAAGGTAGGACGTTACGACGTTACCTCCTCATAGCTCCGAATATTATTCTGAAGGCGATATTTTATCATTTTTCCTGCACATTCTCAAATGTGGCTTTGTCATGTTAGTAAAAATATTATGCAATGATAAACATTAGTTACCCTTAAAGGCTTTCACTCACACATATCGGGGTATCGTTGATGTCGTTTTTTCTATCCAAGCTCGTTGGATCCAGCCTTACCGTAAGCCGCCCGCAATATTGTCGCGGTTTTACGCCATAAGCTACCTACAATTTGCGCGGTTTTACGCCGTAGCCACCCGCAATATTGTTGCAGTTTTACGCTGCTCGGAGCTACCTACAATATTGACGCGGTTTTACACTATAGGCCACCTACAAATTGTGCGGTTTTACACCGTAGCCACCCGCAATATTGACACAGTTTACGTTCTTCTGGATTTTGGTATGTACTCCACTGGAGTATCTCGGGCGTTCACCAAGGGTTCCGATTTAGCCTTTCTTCCTAGCTGCTTCGGGATAACGGGACGACCCAATTTTTGAGGGGCATGCTTTGGTGAGCAGCTACTACTTTGGATCTATAAATGTGATCCTTTTTTCGGTACAGATTCTTCACATTCTCTCTGCATCTCATTTATCATTTCTTCATGGACAATCTCACTAGAAGCTTTCTGACTTCCAAAGCCATAACCCTCAAAAATCTCAATGAGGGTGATGTCAACTTCTTAGAGAACATGCTGACGAAGACTGGTGAAGACGTGTTGGAGCTTTAGGGAATGATGACCCCTATTCAGTCCAGGATTGGGGCTGCTTCCATAGAGGACTTCAATCCCATAGGGAACGTCTCCAAGTTGGCCGCTGCTATCTGCCGCATCGAGGTAGCCATCGCCATGCTGCAGCAGAGGAAGGATTTGCTGAACTGCTGCCTGAAGAGCATGAGAGACACCTCTTCCGAGCTGACCTCTGTGGTGGAGGCCTTGAGGGATATCCCCACCCTACTGGTGGATGATGACAATGACGCAGGGTCTTGGGCTTGAGTGCTTGCCGCTGTGCCTTTTGTTTTTTCTTTGTATGTATCGTGTATGCAGATGTATATTTAGGCCGTTAGGCCGTATATAAATGAAGACTTCTTTCGGTTATCGGGCTTACGATCTCTTTCCCCTTCTAGTACGTTAGCCCATGCTTCAGTTGATTGCAGTGTCAGCCCAACTGAAAGCGAGTCTGCCATTGGTCGGACTTCTATATTATTTATTCTTCTTTGTCTGCCAAGTGGCGACGGTTGCTCTGGCAAACCATTTTGCATTAATCTCACGTCGTCTCTTCAGTATTAACTGATTGGGTGGTTTTTCGGTGTTTGTTGATTATCGAGAAATCCCAACAGGCGTGATCAAAGGACTTGATTCTGCTGTTATGATTGATCTTCTCGAGATGCATTGAATTATCCTCCAATCACGTGCGGAAAATTCTGAAGAGCCTCACCGCTTTGACTATTTAGGGGGAGTTCTTCTTCTTTTTCCTATTCATCTTCTTCTTTGCACTCTTCTGTTATTACTAATTTCCATTTCTCATGGCTGATTCATATGACCAGGTCTTTGATGAGCGAGAATCTCGTCCGACCCCTCTGACTACACAGGATTCTGACAATCCTCCCTCGCCGTCGTGCCTGAAGAGGCGATTGCCTCACCGCAAGGGTCAGAAAAGGTCGAAGAAGAGAGTGAATTCAAAGACCAATGACTTGGTTTCTTCCTTTTCTGCCCCTCCTGCTTGTAAGGGCAAGGAATTGTTTCCTCCTGCTAACTGGTTCGAAGAGGAGATTCCTCCAGGCGATATCGTCGTTAAGGCGGCAGCTTCCGCCGTGAAGGGGGAATCCAACTCGTTAGTGCCGAGTCTGGAGTGAAAGGTTGACAAATCTCTTCCTTTCGTTGATGAGGAGCTTCCGTCCTCGGATGGAGGATACTTAGTAGATGTCGTATGGCGTAAACTAAATAAAATAATACTTTTGCTTTTTTAGTCTTTTATGCTTAAGCGTTAGCTCCTCCATTGATGGATAACTATCGCCGAGAGATTAACTGTCACTCGATGCAACCGCTTTCAACTGATTATCAGTAACTGTCCCTCTCAGAAGATATAAATGCTTGGATATAAATATCCTTCTAAGGTTTTTCCCACGTGTCACTTTCGCTTTGGGGCGTGTCCCATTTTTACAGGCTGTTCAATTTCCGAACTTAGCCTTTAAAAGGGAGCAACTGCTTTCTTTTAATACTCTTTGCTCGCGCTTTGGAATTTTTCTCCTTCTTCTTTCTCTGAGTTTCATTTTTGTTTCAAAGGAAGTTACAATCACCGCTCGTCGGCGCCGACGATCTGCTCACCGCCTTCTGTTTAAGGTACTTTACTTCATCTTCCTCAGATTTTCTTCTTGCTGATTCATTATGAGCACGTCTAGGATTCCCAAGGATAATCAGTGGTCTACGGCCACAACTAGGTCTTCCAAGGGTCTCCAGCGGCCCATAGATTTAGAAATCAAGAGAACACCCAGTGTTTTCGTTTATGAAACGATATTGAAGGCTGAGTTGGAGGAAAACGGTATCTTTTTTTGTCCTGGTTACTCCGTCAAGATTCCTGAAGCTGGTCAACCACTTCACGACCCTCTATCGGGGAGCGATAGGATGGTATATTTTAAGATGTTCCTTTATGGTTTTCGCTTTCCCATTCACGAAGCAGTGAAAAGATTATTGCGTCATTACGATATTAACCCGGCTCAGATTACGCCTTCCTTCTGGTGCGGTATTCATGCCTTCATTCGTGCTTATGAGTTGCGGGGTATTTTTATCCCATCTGTTAATTTATTTTGCAAGTTTTTTAGCTTCAAGTGCCGCAACTATGTGGTAGATATCACCCCGAGGTGGAATGATGTGTCAGTGCAGTCATTCTGGCAGAAGTTCCAAGGCTTTGAAGAGACTGTGGCTGATTGGAAGAGCGATTTCTTCATCGTGAAACTGCCTTTCCACCTGTGGCCTAGGGGCTTCAATCGGTGTCTTATTGATTCCATTTGGGTAAACCAGACAGTACTGTCCAGGGAAGAGCTTCGCCAAATAAACACGCTGCTAGAGCTAAGTTCGTCCTTCCGCATTCGAGAGTTTGCCTTGTGTTGATACCCGAATTTTGACGCCATTTTTAATTAATTTTAGCATTTCTGTTATTTACTTAATTTATTGTCATTTTTAGTTAATTTACTGTCGTTAGCATTTTTAAAATTTTCATCGCGTTTTAGCATCGTCATTATCATCATCAGCGTTCGAAATAGCCTTTTTTAATTTTCGTCACGTATTTTCATTATTATTATCATTATTATTTTTATCCTTAAAAATTATATTTTTAATTATCCGGCAGTCATTTGCTAGTTTTTTCTTCGTTTTAGGTCATCACATGAATTTTAGGATTTTTAGTATTTTAGCGCATATTTTAGTATTTTTAATTTTTATTATTCTTTTTGTTCGATCTTTTATTGGACCCGAGTAAGTTCGCTCGAACAATAGCTCGAACTTGGAATGTTTTCCATCAACTAGTTGCTACCCTTTTTTTCGTTCACAACGGTCTACAACGTTTCGTGTAATTTTCGTCGTAACTTCATTTATTTTCCGTCCGAACGTTTCACGTTTTTGAACGCGAAAATAAACACGTTAAACGAAAAATTCTCGTCATTCGCTGTAGACGGTTAAGCTCGGCGTATTTTTCTCTACGCGCTGGTACCTTCGGCTCGAAAAGTCAGAACGCTTGTTCGTGGGAATCGGCTCGAGGCCATTTAAATAAGTTAAAAGGTCATTTAATCATGGTCGTTGATCTGGTCAACCAAGAAAAGTCAACCAGATCAACGACCCTTCAATTAAGTGTGCATGGCACACGTGAACATGGTGGAAGTGAGCCAGCAGCGGAGCAGGCCACCGAGCAGCCTGCTCCCGACGTCCTGTCCAATCCGGGCAGTCACCTCCACGCCTAGCTCTGCCAGCACAACAACCCTAGCCCCGCCAGCACACGAGCCGGCCACCACGCGCAGCCACGCCCTCTCCAACCCACGCGATCTTGGGCCTATAAATACGAGCCTCACTCCTTCGAATTAACGGCACCAAAATCTCATGAGCAAGCTCTGCTCCTTCTACCTCTTGATTGATAGCTCATTTTGAGCTTCGATCGTCCAGTTCAAGCTTTCTCCAGTAAGCTTTTCTCAAGCTTTTTCTTGCATTTTTTAGGCTTTCTTTTTCTTTAATTCGTCTAGCCTTTGTTTGATTAAATAAATTGCTTTTCTTTACGTCATTAATTCATATGCATGTTGTAGATTAAATAAATTTGATTAATCGTTAGGTAGATCGTGCGAATTAATTAGTTTTCGATAATTAAAAGTTTTGTCATTTTTTTGAAATTAAACTCGGTACGATTAAAATTAAAATTCAGGGTTCGTACAGTCGAGACGCCGTCGAGGAGACGAGCGTCTTGGTACGAAGATCTCACAAAACGGTCACCAGTTGCTGGAGCTTGGCCGCCGGTAGTAGCGCCGGCGACCAAGGAGAGGGACGATGAATAGTGTTATACATGGCCTATTCATACGTCCAAGGTGATGGGCGAAGCCCATCACCGTCCTTTCCTTTTTTTCATGGGCCAGGCACTATTCCTAACCCATTTCTCATTTTTCTTTCATTTTTCAAATTGGGCCCAGCCCATTTTTCGTTCTTTCCGAGATTTCGGATCGCACTTTTTCGTAAAAATATTTCGTATGCTTCGTGTGATTATTTTTCGTACTATCAACTGTTTAATTTTCTGTACCTATCAACTGTTTAATTTATTCGCACTTTAATTTTTCACAGTTTACTTTCGGCAATTTAAATTCAATTTACAGCCTACATGGTCGGTCGCAAATATCACCTGTTTTATTTTCTGCAAATATCAACTGTTTTATTTTCTGCAAATATCAACTGTTTTATTTTCTGCAAATATCAATTGTTTATTTTTCTGCAAAATATCAACCTGTTTATTTTCCGTAATATCAACTTGCTTAATTTCTGCAAATCATCAATTGTTAATTTTCTGCAATATCAATTGTTTTATATTCATGCAAATCATCAACCGCTTAGTTTTTCGTCAAATCAAAATCTTTAGTTTTTCATCAAGTCAATCATTTAAATTTTCGTCAAGTCATCATTTAATTTTTTGTCAAATCATCACCAAATTTTCGTATGCGTCAAATCATCATTTCTCGCATACATCAAACCGGCATTTAAATTTCCTGCACACATCCAATCATCATTTAATTTCTCGCACTTATCAAATCATCATTTAAATGTTCGTATGCGTCAAATCATCATTTCTCGCATAACTCAAATCAGAATTTAAATTTTCGCACGCGTTAAGTTATTGTTTAAATTCTCGCATTCATAAATTGCTTATTTATTTTTCGAGCTATCACTAACACTCTCATTTTGTAGGTTTTAAATTCAAGCTTCGCTCGAAAGTACGCCTTTCGTTCCTTCTTATTTATTCAACACTTTTCGTAAATATCAATCGTATGCATGCTATATAGAACTGCTAGAATTTAAAATCAACCCATATGAACAATGTGTTTAAAGATTTGCTTAAAATGCCATGTTCATATGATTTTAAATTCTCACTTATATTGACTGCATGTACGTTGTGGCTTCAATCCCACATCAGTTTTATCATTTCAAATCTCTCATTTAAATTTGTACTCTGTTAGCAATCCATGATAGAATCACGTAGTAATTAATTTAATCATGCATGGCCCGATGATGAAATAGAGGGCGCTCATTCAGTCTTACGGAAAATTCAGTCCCATCACATTACGGTCAGGAATAATCAATCGGTCATGATAAACGGTAACCCCGTCTAAAAGATTTTAAAACGGTAACCCTGTCCAACGATTAATTATTCCTGAACGGTCACGATCATAGAAAAGACTAAAGTGACGATTCCTCTGAGGGCCCCCTTTTCAAAAATGCATTTTTATCAAACACCTTTTAAACACCTCTCTCATCAACCGGTAACCGTTTTCGGATGTGACTCGGGTGCCTAACACCTTCCCGAGACCATAATACGACCCCGAACCTTTTGTCTGGGGTGCAGACCCCTTTTTTGTGCCTTTAGTTTTCTATTTATTATATTTCTTATGCCATGACGATTAAGGTTCCCTAAACCTAGTAACCAAATTAGGGTGGCGACTTCATTGCATGCTGCTAGGCGTCCCTTTTACGCCGAGCATCGTAAGGTCTCAAGTTCGTTGCACACTCGCGAATAAACTCTTTGTTAATTTTCGGGGCGCGATAGTTTGGCGACTTCACTAGGGAGTTTAGAGTCGGAGCCGGGTTTTTTTTTTTTAGAGGTGTTTTATTTGTCTATTTACCTGCTTTGATAAATTGCTGATCTGTTCATTTATTCGCTTTATCAATTGTCATATGCATTTCATAGTGCCCTACACCCCGGGGACAATTACCAAATTAGGAGGGTAGTAGTGACACCCTAGGACACATGTCCTAGGTAGTGTTCACCAATCCCAACTCGGATGAACCCCTAAAGCTAGTCGAAAGGTTACACGATTTCGCAAGGAATCGGGACACTGGACGACACTTTAGGGACCTTTTCATGGTATCATCCGGGAACCGTTCAAGCCAGTTAGAAAAGTCAGAATCAGAGCCCCAACACGTGCATCATGATCATATCTGTCTTGTCGTGGCTCTATTTACCTTGTTACCATGATTTCCATTTTTCGTAATTTTTCTTTCGGGTTATTTGAAGAAAAAAAATCATGTGGCGGTCCACACCCCACATTTCAAAAATCGTGTGGCGGTTCACACCCCACATTTCAAAAATCGTGTGGCGGTTCACACCCCACATTTCAAAAAATCGTGTGGGGGTTTAAACCATACCTTTCAAAAATCGTGTGGCGGTTCACACCCCACATTTCAAAGAATCGTGTGGCGGTTTAAACCCCACCTTTCAAAAATCGTGTGGCGGCTCACACCTCACATTTCAAAAATTGTGTGGCAGTTCACACCCCACATTTCAAAACATCGTGTGGCGGTTTAAACCCCACCTTTCAAAAATCTTGTGGCGGTTCACACCCCACATTTCAAAAAATCGTGTGGCGGTTTAAACCCCACCTTTCAAAAATCGTGTGGCAGCTCACACCCCATATTTCAAAAAAAAATCGTGTGGCGGTTCACACCCCACATTTCAAAAATCGTGTGGCTGGTTTAAACCCCACGTTTCAATCTTGTGCGGTGGTTCAAACCCCCACTTTTTGTCAAATTTTTTGTGGTGATTCAAACCCCACTTTTCATCAAAATTTTGTGCGGCGGTTTACACCCCCATTTTTCGTCAAAAATTTAATACGGCGATTCACCCCCTCCCTGCTTTCGCCCATCTTGATCGCAAGGAAGCTTCGTCAATAGTCGAGCCTAGGACTCTAAACAAAGGCGCTTCGTGGGAGACAACCCACGTGTTCTTTTCAGTTATTCTATTTTTTGTTAATTTTATATTTAGACATCTTGGGATACCTTTTCCCTACGAATTTATCATTTAACTGTCTCTTCATTTCAGGTGCAACGAGACTTGTAATCTCAGGGGAAAGCGAATGAAGTGACGACCAAAAGAAGGCGTTGAAAAATGTCAAAGCTCATTTTTCAAGGAAGTTATCCTTTATGTTTACAATTTCCCCTTTCTCAAATTACGTTTCTGTAAATTATGGTCTCGCAATTTACATTTCCGTAGTTTTGCATTTCAGGTGTAACGAGACTTGTAAACTTGGGGGCAAGCGAATGAAGTGACAACCAAAAGAAGGTGTCGAAAAATGTCAGAGCTCATTTTTCAGGGAAGTTGTCCTTTTACATTTTTGCAATTTCCGTTTCCGCAATCTACGTTTCCGTAATTTATGTATTCGCAATTTACATTTTTGCAAAATTTTAATTTCCACTATTTACATTGTTGCAAGAGTGCGTGCGTCATATTGGCTAAAATCCTTAGTTTTCGCAAAAATTTCTCTTTATACATATGCAACTTGGGCTAAAAAAAAAAGAAGAAGAAGAAAAGGGGAAAACAAAAATCCCACGTTTTGAATGTTTTTTTATCAAGCATATTCATCACTTTATCACAACACAGATGACTTGTGCGTTCATTAGAAATTATGAAACATACATGATCTTGTCTGTTAAGCTCTTATATCCATGGCATGTTTAGACGTAAGCAATCACAAAACATATCCCTGTGAGTATTTTGGGCCTTCACGCCTTGTTTCTTTCATGAGTGTAAGTGCCTGACTAGGTACTAGTTGAATTCGCATAATATCCAGGGTACATGTGCAATTAGACATGGGATAGCAATAAAATGACGTGGGACTTTTACGATCTTCTCTATTTTTTCGTTTTCTTCCCTCTTTCCACCACATATGCCATCACTCCCACCAAAACCTTCACTATCACTCATACCCCGGGAGCCAAGGAGCAGTCTCAGCTAAGATTGCCAGCCGGAAGTAAAAGGACGCCAAGTTCAAGTACACGACGAAGGAGACGGAAAAGGTCACCAAAAGATCGCTGAGAGCCATCACCGAAGAAAGAACAAAAATCCGAAGATGAAGGCCGAGTCTTTAAGCCAAAATGAGAAGAGATCAAGACAAAGGTTGTGCTTGCTCTGCTCTATTGCATTTCAAATCAAAAAAAAAAGAGGGGAATAAAAATAAAAAATAAAAAATAATAAAGAGAGAAAAAAAATGAGAGAAAAAGAAAAGAGAGGGGAAAAAGGGAAAAAAGAAAAGAGAAATGCTCAGAGACATTCGAAGAATACAAACAATCGAAGAACCGAAGCAAGCGCAGCCAGGGGACAACTAAACTCAAGAAATCTCAAAGAAAATATTCCCTAGTGAAGACTCGAGAAAAAGGGCCCAAGGCCAACTTAAGTAGTAGATCTCAAGGAAAGCATCCCCTAGTGAGAACTCGAGAAGAAAAATGGCCCAAGGCCAACTCAAGTAGTAAGTCGCAAAAAGAACAGCGACAACACTCCCTAGTGAGAACTCGAGAAGAAAAAGGGCCCAAGGCCAACTCAAGTAGTAAGTCGCAAAAAGTACAGCGACAACACTCTCCAGTGAAGACTCGAGAAGAGAAAGGGCCCAGAGCCAACTCAAGGAATCGCGAAGGAAACATTCTCCAGTGAAGACTCAAGAAAAGGGCCCCTGGCCGACCGAAAATGACATTCCCAGCAAGGATCCAAGAGCTCACTCACTCTGTCGAGAAAGCATCCCTAGCAAAAGGCGAAAGGACTCACGTACCTTGCCCTCGTTAGGGCCAATCAACAAAGCATTACTCGTCAAAAAACCTTCAAACTCTTCAGAAAAGCACATCTCTACTAAAACAAACTTCTTTTCGGACATTTCATGTCCTTTCATTATTTTCCGTAAAAGTCCCATCGATTATTAAGAATGCCCATGCATGTGCATCTTCATTTGAAGTCTATTCACTCGGATTGACATTGCGAATTGAAAATTATGTATCATGTTAGTTGCACCTTTATGAGCGTAAAACACTTAACCTTGTTTCAGAGCGTGAGTGCAAACACTAATATCAGGTGAGGATTGCTTACGGCTGCAAATTGTGGGAAAGTCTTGTTCTTGAGGTCGTTACTTCTTGAACAAGATGTAGACGTTATCTAGACTTGAATCAATCATATTCATATAACGAAAACAAAACGAACATTTTTATCCAAAAAATGGGGGGGCTTGAATTTATTTTCTTAAACAAAGAAATCATTTTCATTCCAAACAAAAAAACTTGGGGGCAAGCTATGGGTTAAATGTAGGAATATTTGATATTTCTCACATAGGTCAATTGCTCTCTCCTTTTTCTATCTGTTGCTGCTTTGTATTTGCTTCCTTTCAATTTGCAGGACACAGATATGTTCCAGTGAAACCTCAACCATGGGTCTTCGATGACAACATCGTTGTAAAGCCCTCGCCTTGGATTTTCATCAAAATCCAATCAAACATCGAATGGAGAACGTCACCACTCCTTAATTGGGTCTTCGATGACAACATCGTTGTAAAGCCCTCGCCATTTTGGATTTTCATCAAAATCTAATGGAGTACGTTACCATTCCCAAATCAACTTCGTGCGGTGGATCACGCTCCCTCACATTCAAATCAACTTCATGTGGTGGATCACGCTCCCTCACGGTCAACCACTCTCCATTTCAGTTCATACGGTAAGTTCAAGGTAAGACTTGCTTTCCCTTTTACACCATTTGTTTAGTGTCGTGATAGGTCACACCCCCACATACAACTCATCTTTTCGCTGTGTCTGGTCACGTCCACACATGTCGTCTGTTTAGTGTCGTGAAGGGTCACGTCCCCACCTCGTGTCTGATAATGTTGTGTCTGGTCACGTCCGCACATGTTGTCTGTAAAGCGTTGTGAAGGGTCATGTCCCCACATCGTGTTTTTAATGCCGTGTCTGGTCACGTCCGCACCTGTCATCTGATAATGTTATGTCTGGTCACGTCCGCACATGTTGTCTGTTAAGCGTTGTGAAGGGTCACGTCCGCTCATGTCGTCTGTTAAGCCTTGTGAAGGGTCACGTCCCCACGTCGTGTTTTTAATGTTGTGTCTAGTCACGTCCGCACATGTCGTCTATTAAGCGTTGTAAAGGGTCACGTCCCCACTTCGTGTTGTTAATGTTGTGTCTGGTCACGTCCGCACATGTCATCTGTTAATGTTGTGCCAGGTCACGTCCCCACACTATATCTTGAAAATTGATAAACAATCATCCCAAATATCGAATCAACATTAGAGCAAAGGTATGTTACCGTCAATCAATATACGAGCGAAGGTACGTTACAACTCTCATTTACATAATTCTACATTTCTGCATAATTATTACTCCTCCTTGAGCGACTACTTTTCTGTCTATCTAAAAATACTCCTCCTTGAGCGACTACTTTTCTGCATATCTAAATAACTCCTCCTTGAGTGACTGTACTTTCAGCACCAGCATCCGGAGAGCGATAGCCTCGCACAATCATGTAGTTACATTTTCAGCACCAGCGTCCGGAGAGCGATACCCTCGCACGGTCGTGTAGTTACTTTCAGCACCAGCGTCTGGAGAGCGATAGCCTCGCACGGTCGTGTAACTGCATTTTCAGCACCAGCGTCCAAAGAGCGATAGCCTCGCACGGTCGTGTAACTAAATTTTCAGCACCACCGTCCGGAGAGCGATAGCCTTGCACGGTCGTGTAACTACATTTTCAGCACCAACATCTGGAGAGCGATAGCCTCGCATGGACCTTCATCCATATTGCCACGTCACCATCCGGAGAGCGATAGCCTCGTGCAGACCTTCATCCATATTGCCATGTCGACATGTAGAGAGCGATAGCCTCGTACATACCTTCATCCACATTGCCACGTCAACATCCAGAGAGCGATAGCCTCGCACAGACCTTCATCCACATAACCACGCCGACATCCGGAGAGCGATAGCCTCGCACGGACCTTCTTCACATTGCCATGTCAACATCTGGAGAGCGATAGCCTCGCACGGATATTTCTTCACATTGCCACGTCAATATCCGGAGAGCGATAGCCTCACACGGACCTTCTTCACATTGCCACGTCAACATCCGGAGAGCGATAGCCTCGTACGGACATTCATTCACATTGCCACGTCAATATCCGAAAAGCGATAGCGTCGCACGGACCTTCATCCATATTACCCCGTCGACATCCGGAGAGCGATAGCCTCGCACAGACCTTCATCCATATTGCCATGTCAACGTTCGGAGAGCGATAGCCTCGCACGAACCTTCATTCACATTGCCATGTCAACGTTCGGAGAGCGATAGCCTCACATGGACCTTCATTCACATTGCCACGTCAACATCCGGAGAGCGATAGCCTCGCACGGACCCTCCTTCACATTTCCACGTCAACATTTGGAGAGCGATAGCCTCGCACGGACCTTCCTTCGCATTTCCACATCAACGTCCGAAGAGCTATAGCCTCGCATGGACATGCAACCTCATTTTTCATACCAGCATCTAGCAATGCGATAGCCTCACCTAGACTAGAATTTAAAGCATACCTCCTCCCAGAGTGACATCAATGATTATCTCCTCCTAGAGCGACAACATCAAAATTATCCCATAAGACTAACATCCCCAAATATATCTCCTCCCAGAGTGACACCAACAATCTATCTCCTCCTAGAGTGACAACAACAATCTATCTCCTCCCAGAGTGACATCAACGAATAACATCATCAAAACTATCTCCTCCCAAAGTGACACTATCAAATTATATCTCCTCCCAGAGTGACATCAAATTATCCCATCAGATCGACATCAAAAATAAAATGTATATCTCCTCCCAGAGTGACATTAAATTATCTCCTCCCAGAGTGACATCTACAACAATATCTCCTCTCAGAGTGACATCTACGACATATCTCCTCCCATATCATCTGAAAGAACACCATTATGGAATGAAGATTTAATTAAAATAGAATTATTAAGGAATATGATTATAGCTACAAATAAAACAATAGACAAAGTTTTCAATACAATCAATAGAAAACAAATTCTCAGTGATAATTTAATTCATGTCGAACCACTTCAGCCACGACCACGACCTTCCAATATTTCTATTCCTGTAGTATACAGAACAAGTCAGCCTTCTTATATCATCAGACAAAGACCTACCTTCATTAGGCAAAGACCGGCCTCCATTAGACCATCCTTTGTAAAACCCTCCTCATCTTCATCATCCCCGTCATCCTCTCAATCATCAGACCCATATGCACCTAGAACTATCCAAGCCTTTGATGCCACCTATGTTAGACGTCCAATAGCATTATCATTTTCATCAATTTGCTGCATCATTAAGATTCTGGATGTATGCTTGTTGAAGGAAATTAGCATGGGATATTAATTCTGTTCTAAGTTGTTCTAAGTCTATTAATCTATCCATTCTTAGTAATGCAAGACAAGTTGCTAGTTTATCAAAAATAGACATGATGTTGTATACAAAGAAATTTAAAAGGCAAGGCTTAAAACAGTAATAAAAGCTTTTAAAAGAAAGTCTGGATGAATTACAATACCCTTACCCTTACCCCTTGCGGGACGAGAGCTACTTGGCTCCGCTACCATTTGTGAATCGGATTGTCTAAGGCGTGAATCTTTAGAAATGACAGAGGAGGATGTAGAAGTTTGAGAAGGGCTTGGACGTCTAACATAGGTGGCATCAAAGGCTTGGATAGTTCTAGGTGCATATGGGTCTTATGATTAAGAGGATGACGGAGATGATGAAAATGAGGAGGGTCTTACAAAGGATGGTCTAATAGAGGCCGGTCTTTGCCTAATGAAGGTAGGTCTTTGTCTGATGATATAAGAATGCTGACTTGTTCTGTATACTGTAGGAATAGAAATATTGGAAGGTCGTGGTCATGGCTGAAGTGGTTCGACATGAATTAAATTATCACTGGGAATTTATTTTCTATTGATTGTATTGAAAACTTTGTCTATTGTTTTAGTTGTAGCTATAATCATATTCCTTAATAATTCTATTTTAATTAAATCTTCATTCCATAATGGTGTTCTTTCAGATGATATGGGAATAACATTATCATTTTCGTCATTTGCTGCATCATTAAGATTATGGATGTATGCTTGTTGAAGGAAATTAGCATGGGATATTAATTCTGTTCTAAGTTGTTCTAAGTCTATTAATCTATCTGTTCTTAGTAATGCAAGACAAGTTGCTAGTTTATCAAAAATAGAGATGATGTTCTATGCAAAGAAATTTAAAAGGCAAGGCTTAAAACAGTAATAAAAGCTTTTAAAAGAAAGCGTTTAAAACTTACAAAGTATAGAAATTCCAGGAAATTGATGCGAGAGATTGCCAATTTTTGAGAGTGTTTTTAGGAAACTGATTTTTATTTCTTAATCGCTCTACCCTTCAACTGAGGGCTCAACTTGTTTATATAGTGGCATACAGTCTAAAGAGTCCAAACGGACTTTAAAATAGATTACATTGTGATAAAATAAAAGATATCATATCTATCTCATTTTTCTCTGTCTGCCATAGCTTATGTCGGCCATTAGCCTTTCTTAGTGGGAGGAGCCTTGGTCTTCGTCGTCTTCTGATAATTATCTTTTGTCTGAACCATTCATGCATTATTTTTCTCTTAGTGTGTCTAGTCGTCATTGCATACATCATTTTTCTTTTAGTGCATCTAGTCGTCATTGGATACGTCATTCCTTGTCTGGCCGTCATTGCATACGTTATTCTTCTAGAGATTCTCCTGGTGTATCCAGTCGCTGTTGCATACGTCATTTTTCTCGAGGTTTTTCTTGAGAGGGGAACATAGGTTCTTTTCCTTTTTAGTCCTTTGTGCTGATAGTCTATCTTCATTTTTTTGGGAAAGAAGTCATGTTTGCAGTATTTTGCATTTTTCTTTTCTTTTTTTATCTGAGCTCAGGGTAGAGCTCTGCCATCATATCTTCATCATACTCTGGATCAGAATTTGCCTGGGTGAATGCTTCTTCATCTTCTTCCTTCTCAAGCTTGGTCAGTTCTTCCATGAGCTTTTTCTTGTATTCACTTTTGGAGGATGATGAGGATGCCATACTTGCATTTCTTTTTGGAATATTCACTTTTGTAGTGGTTGAATTGTTGATTGTATTTTCTGAAAGCATTTTGAGGACCGAGAACGTTGATCCATGTTCTTGAGCATATCCTTTCCACCACTTAATTTTCCAACGTCTAGTGAGTATAGGGGGGTCTACTTCAGTGCTATCTCTGATTTCATACTCCTAGTAGATAATCCATGGGAGATGGAGCATTAAGGTGAAGGATAAAGTCTTTGGATAATGGTTGGTCTGGTAGTATTTTTGTTCAAAGGCTTCGAATCCTCCTCTGACGATATCTGGGAATGCTAATTCTGAGGCTCCAAAGTGTTGCCACCATCTAAGGAACTAGTGGGGGAATATGCCTGAAATGTATCTATCAAAATGGAAAAACCATGAGTGTCTGCCATCTTCATACAAGAAAGCAAGGTGCCAAGCTTTCAAATAGTCATGGTAAATATAGCCTTCTGGAACGAATGGCTGAGAGAAAGTCTTTTGAGTATACAAGTTCATTTTCCAGTCAGCTGGAGTTAAGACTTTGAGTATTCTGCATTTTGAGTATATGTATTTTTCAGGATGTTCAGGTCTTGTATGATGGGTGATTTCAACAGAATCAGAGTCTACTAAGATAAATTCATAGAATACTCTGGTTTTGTCTACTGATTCTGGAATGTAGGTGAAGTCTTTTGGGAATACATGGGAGAGTATAGTTCTGAGGTCGAATCCAAATTCAGGTTCTATAAAGGCTATGTTTTGAATACTTGGTTTGTTGACAGGATAATGTATTATGGGCTTATTTTGGTTCTGTGGCCTAGGTATAGTTCCAAGAATGTTTGGTCTGCTGGTTATTGAAGCGGGAGCTCTACTGGGCTGGACTTGTAAGGCTTGGACATAGTTTGAGGGTGTCTTTGGGCTTGGTGTCCTAGGAAGGAATAATGATGTTGGGTTTACAGGCCTGGGTGTCCTTGGGCTAGGTAGTGCAAAAGGATTGGGTGAGGTTGGTATGTCTGGTATACTCATGGCATAGGATGCCTTAGTCTTCTTCTTTGGGTCGTCTTTGCTTGTCATCTGATTGTCCCTGTAAGAATTCTCGAGATAAAAAGTCTAGAAGGGAAATATTTTCTCCTTTAATATGTTCAATGTTAAAATCAAAACTTGAAAGTATTGCTTGCCATCTGGCAAAAATCTGTTTTGATACAAGATTTTCAACATCCTTTTCTAAAACGTATTTTGCACTTTGACAATCAATACGAAGTAAAAATATTTTATTGAATAGATCATCTTGAAATTTTGATATGCATAAAACGATTGATAAAATTTCCTTTTTAATGGTGGAATAATTCTTTTGAGATTCAATCCAAAGTCCTGAGCAATATCTTATTAACTAGTCATGATTTGCTGTTTGTTGTTTGAGAATACCCCCGAATCCTAAATATGATGCATCTGTTTCTACAATTAACTTTGCTGTGGGATCTGGAATACCTAGACACAGTAAGTTTTTAGCCTTTTCTTTTATCATTTTAACAATAGAGGTATGCTCTTCCGTCCATTCTTTGGGTTTCTTTTTTAGTCTGTTGTATAATGGTGAACAAGTTGACCTAAGATTCTGGATAAAGTCTGAGACATAATTTAAGCATCCTAGGAATCTTTGTAATTGTTTTTTGTCTTTTATTTCATCTGGGAATTTTGTAGCAAATTCTATGGATCTACTGATGGGTCTAAATGTTCCTTGGTAAATGTCGAATCCTAAAAATTGTATTTTAGTTTGGCATAATTTAAATTTGGGTGCTGAGACAACTAATCCATTTTCTTTTAGAATTTTGAGGAATTTGTTTAAATGACTAAAGTGTTCAGTTATTATTTTGGAGAATACTAAAATGTCATCAATATATACTATGGTGAATTTGGTATATGGGTTTAGTATATCATTAATCATTTTTTGGAATTCTAAAGGTGCATTTTTTAGACCAAAAGGCATCACGTTCCATTCATAATGACCGAAAGGAACGGTGAAAGCCGTTTTATACCGGTCTTTCTCAGTGATTTGTATTTGCCAAAATCCATATTTCATATCAAATTTTAAAAATATAGTAGCTCCATGAAGTCTTTTAATTAAATCTCTTTTGTTGGGTATTGGATATCTAATCCATTGTAGGGCCTTATTAAGGGGTTTGTAGTTTATAACAAGCCTTGGTGCTCCTCTTTCTAACTCTGCATGGTTTTGTACATAAAAAGTTGCACATGACCATGGCGATCGACTAGGTCTTATGAGTCTTTTTTCTAACAGAGAGTTTATCTCCTTTTTACAATATTCTAGTAATTCCTCATTCATTTGAATTGGCCTAGCTTTCGTTGGAATTTTTTGGTCATTAAAATCCTTTTCATATGGTAACTCTACTTTGTATTTCTTCCTATTCCAAAATGCATTTGGTACCTCTGCACAAACTTCCTTTTCAAAGAGGGTTTGGAATTCTTCTACCTTATTTTTATTGAAAGTATTCTGTAAATCGTCTTCTATTTTTCTAAAATTTACTTCTCTGGTTAAAGAGTGTAAATGTTTTTTCTTTTGTATAAGCATTATATTCTTGGTTATGGAATAATTTTTTACCATATTTATATTCTTTTGCTTTGGTTTATGAAGGAACCTAAAGCATATCTCTGATCCTCGGACTTCAGTCCAAATTCCTTCGTGATCTGTTCTAAATGGGATTAGCTGAGTTATGAATGGGGTTCCTAGTATGATATTTTCACTTACATCTTTTGCTAATATGAATGAATTCCTGAAGCAAAATCCATTGTTACAAATATAAGCATTTGATATTTTGTATTATATATTTAGTCGGGTCATATTAGCTCCATAAAGATTCTCTTTGGTTTTCTCATAATACTGCGTAGGTATAAGGCCTTCTTGAATACAATTTTGATCAGCCCCTGAATCTATAAGAGCTGTTGCCACCGTATGAAAAGTTTTTCCTATTTTTAATTCTATCTTTACATACCATTTTTGGAACGTAATTCTAGAGATAACATTGAGGTATCCTTCCTCAGTTATTCCTAAAGCTTCTTTTTTTATATCTTGATTTATATCTTCTAATTCTTCATTGATATCTTCTTTATTTCCTAGCATATCTATCTTGAGGTTTAAACGTGTATTTCAAGCTGTAATGTTTTTATATCTAATTTTATTTGTTTAATTTCTTCCATCAAGTCTTGAGTGGTTACTATGGTTTCTTGTTTGGAGAATCTATTGACTATATTCTTTAGTGTATACGGTTCTATTTCTTTTTTCTTACTATCTTTATTAATTAGCGCTCTTAATTTTTCTAAGTATTCTCTTTGTGTATCAGGATTTTCTATTTCTCCTATAATTTTCATAAGGAGTTCCTTTTCTTCAGTTATAACATTTATCTTCTTAATATGATCTTCGTAAATACATGAGCATAGCGTATCTTCCTCTTCTTCTTCTGAATTACTAATTGGTTCT
This sequence comes from Viola odorata, assembly GCA_963691705.1. Taxonomy (NCBI): domain Eukaryota; kingdom Viridiplantae; phylum Streptophyta; class Magnoliopsida; order Malpighiales; family Violaceae; genus Viola; species Viola odorata. The sequence goes on from OY829543.1 coordinate 20,697,568, forward strand.
GAGGAAGTTTCTTGTATTCTATAGATTTCTTCATTTTCACTACTGTATTCTGACTCATATTCAGGTTCGGTATTATTGAGGAGTTGTAGTATTTGGTCTTTGAGCTTATCATCGCAATTAAGAGTTTTAATATTTTCTTTCATTTTGCATTCATTTTGATAGTGTCCTACCTGTCTACATTTATAACAAACGAGTCTTCCTTTTTTAGGACTATCTCTAAATTTCTTTTTGTAATAAGGTTTTTTATAGGGCTTATTAAATTTATTAGAGGGTTTATTATATGTTGATTTGTCTTGATATCTATTTGAGTGTCTTGGCTTATAATTTTCTTTTGGGACTTTCCTTTGCTTTTTGTATTTTCTTGAGGGTGCCATAATTGTTTCATACCCATATTGAGCACAGAAAGATCCTAATTCTTTTCTGTGTTCTAATTTATCATTTTTAAGTTTAGCTTTTAATTTTAGATCCGTGCATAATGATAGTCCGACATTATTGATGAATGCTATTATCTCTCCATATGTTAATTCTTGATATGGGATTATACCTTTATACGTATCTTTTATCTTAGACCTAACCTTTTCTGCAAATAATTTGGGTAGTCCTGAAATAAATTTTTCTTTCCAAAACGGAATATTACAATCTTCTTTTAAGAATACTTTAGATAAATACATATCTTTATACCATCTAAAATCTTGTAGTTTTGGACATGTTAAATTCATTAGTATTTCCGTGGTCTTTTCTTGTAATTGTTCTAGTTCTCCTATGAAATGTTTGAGTATTGAAAAGATTAACACATTTGTTGCATCTTCTACTAGTACTTCATTTTCTACTCTCATTGAGTCAATTATAGCCATTTTATCTGTTAGGGTGAGATAATTATCCCACCATCCTTTTAGCTGTCCTGAGAATCCTGACATAAGTATGTAAGCTACTTGTTTGTCTGTGCATCCTTTGGTTCTATGTGTTGTTGCTGCCATAAGCATGGATACTAGCATGTCTATTATATTATGTTCACTTTGACCGTCTAAATTCCATTCATCTATACTTGAACCGTCATACTTGGCTTGTGCCCTGGTATTTCTTTCTTTTGATTGTATATTGGGAAAATAAGGTCTTGGGTAGTAATTTTTAACTCTAGGTTGTTGGTACTTATTTCTTAGTTTGTTAATCTGTGGGTCAAGGTCTTTGAATTGGTCTATTAATTCTTCTATGGACTCTTTGTTTTTTTCTTTGGTTAGAACCGTGATCTTATTTCTTGACGTAGCCTTTAGTAGGTCTATTTGCTTTTCGATTTTGCTTAGGAATTGTTCTTGCGATAATCCTCCTAATTTTACTTCAAATCCTGGCATAGTATTTGGTTTGAATACAGGTTGAGTGATTTTTATTGGTATGTCGTCATTTGGCTTTTTGCTTCCTTCTCCTATAGTGGTACTTCTGTATTATACTACCGGAGGAATATTATCTTCTATTATACTCATTTGTTGTGCCATAGTATTTAATAGAATATTTGTGTAGTTATTTTGTGACTGGATGTTCTTTATATCCTTTATACTTATTTCTCTAACTTCTTCTTTAATTTCCTTTATGGGTGAACCCGTAATATTATGATCCATATGTTTTATCATAATTTCTTATAACGGGGGATATATTGATTTCACCTCTTCGTTTCTAGAAGTTTTCCATGTATTTTCTAGAGTTTTTAAGACATTTATTTTTTGAAAATTATCATTAAGCCATCTAAAGAATGGAACATGAGTTCTAATTTCCTCTAGGTATTCATAATATTGTGCCTGTATTTTATCTCTTTCTTCTTTTGTGAATCGTTTAAAGAATGTTTCTCTTAATCGTGTTTTATTTGGATGATAGAAATCTTTTCTTAGCAATTCTTTGTCTATTTTGAATTCTTGTTTTAGCATATTTATCTGATTATTAGTATATCGCATATCACTTTCGGTTGGTGATGGTGATCTAAGGGTTTCTTGTTCACCAGTTTGAAAGCTTTCCTAATCGGTATAAAAAGGTTGAGGGATATTCCTATTGAAATCTACTCGAGATAATATTGAATTTGACTGACTTCTTAATAGTCTAGATCTTGGTATTTCCATGGTACTCGTAGATCTCCTAGAGTTTATTATACTAGGTGTCTTTGATGGGGTTATCCTGGTAATATTTATACTCCTCCTAGGTGGTTCAAATACAAGTCTAATATTTCCCTAGTCATCTTCTTCTATGACCGTTGGTTGTACTTTAGGGATTATAGTTGGGGTTTCATTTAGATTCGGTAAAATCCATTGTTCTGGAAAAGTTACTTCATTCCACCTTATAACCTTTGGTATTTGTACTGAGGCATGTTCAGTATTAACTTCTATTAGAAGTGTTTCTTGTTTTGGTGACTTTCGTAATGCTCTTGGATTTATATTTGTGGACATGACTTTATAATGTATTCTTTATATTAAAGCGATATTTTTTGATCCTTTGATCATATTATCAGGTGTCTTAATATTCAATGTTAATACTCTAAGTATGTTGGGATCTGTTAACGATACCGTGAAGTTTGGAAAGCAATTGAGGTATACTAGATCTTTTACCAAATTGGAGCTAAACAAGGCTAATAAGGAATCATTGAATAATTTGAACCTAACATCTCTTAAACACATAAGTATTGGTGAATCTAGTTCAGTTCTGTGAAGAGGTTTAACTGCTACTTGTATTAATCCTATATGCATAAATTTATATCTTTTCCTGAATTTTCTAACCTGACTTTCTTCAATGAGATGTCTGGTATCTTCTCTTGGATTTATAGGAAGGGTCCTTTCTATGGTTTTTATCACATAATCTTGGAATAGATCAAATTTTCCAATTTCATATATGTCTTCCTTTTTGACTGTGGGTATGGTCCAATTTTGTAGCCTTTGTTCTATTTCTACAATTCTAGTTTCTTGCCTGTTGTAATCTTCTAATTCCAATTGTTCTTCTAAAAGGGATTCATTTTCATTATCATGACTGACTTGGCTAGAACTTCCAAAGAACTTTGCGATTCTTTTCATGTTAACAAAGTCTAGTATTACTCGTTCGTTTCAAGGATAAAGTTAAAGATTTTGTTTTTCTTCCTTTCTTCTTTTCCAGTTATCTATAATAGCTTAATCGGGACCACCACCGGGACCACCTCTTACGCTTCCTTAGCTGGGCTGACCAAACGGATTTGACGGCTGACCAACGCTTAGGCTACCTAAGATCGTTTGGGATAGAAGTCTGGATGAATTACAATACCCTTACCCTTACCCCCTGCGGGACGAGAGCTACTTGGCTCCGCTACCATTTGTGAATCGGATCGTCTAAGGCGTGAATCTTTAGAAATGACAGAGGAGACCTCCGTTATGTACAATACTCCGAAGCTGATAGGGCTGAAATCCATCTTTAGGGTTCTTGTAACTGGGGCTAATAGAGCTGAAATGCAATTATCATCAATACAATTTCCTTTTCATCCATAAGTCCATTGCGCGTTTGGGGTTGAGGTTTGGGTTGGGAGTAGAGCTTTTCCCAACCAAAAAGCCAATATTGTTGTTTGGCTTGCTGCTTTTCCACCGAGCTTTTCAAAAGCTCAGTTGAGTTTGTGAGTAAAAGTGGGATGAAACCCACTGGATAATTTCGGAGCAGTGGCAAGTAGAGCTTGTTGCTTTTGCTCTCTCTTTTTTTTTTTTTTTTTCATTTTAATTTCATTTTTTTACTCTATATAATGAACAAAATAAATTAAAAACTATCACAATAAAATCTACATCTCAAGATAAGTAATTCTAGATCAACTTTTCCTATTTTTATTAATTTTGTAAAAATGGGTTTTATACTCCAACTCTTTCATTTCTATAATTTTACCAAACACCAAAAACAACTTCTCATTTCCCACAGCACTTTTAAGAAATGTTTACCAAACAGCACACTGTTTTGCGCAAAAGTGATTTTCCTACAACACTTTTACTCACAGCACTTTTCGGACCAGAACCGAAACGCCAAACAGACCCTAGATCCACTATCATTCAATTCGGCCTTCTTCTCCAAAAAGGAAGTCGAGCTCTTATCAAGTGGTAGCGGAGCTCCAAGCTGTCTTCTAGGTTGGTAAACTCCTTCTCTACGGTTAGAAACTTCTCTTCTACTATAGGCATCCATCTTTGGCTGTTTTGTTTTCCAGTTTCATACCCGTTCCTCTCTTTGGCCAAAACTCATTTTCTAGCCGATTCCACGGTTCAAACACCTTCTAACTTCATTTCCATGGTTTAAACATTGATTCCTACCATAGGTTTCAATTAATCTTCATTTGGAACTTTTGTGTTCTTGACAAATTTTTGTCTTCTAGTGTGCTGATTTTTGAAGAAACACAATTGCTGAATTGTTTTGTATTTTTGTGCATCTAAGTGGACGAAATTTCATCTTCTTTAGGTATGAATGCTTGCTGATTTGGAGCTTCCTATGATGATCCATGAGAGCCATGTGGACTTGCTTGTTTGCTAGCTAGTTATCTCATTTTTATGCTCACCTCCTAGGCTGCCACATCTCTCATTGTGAGCCAAGTATTTCAAACTCATTGTGAGCTAACAATTTCAGCTTGCTCACCAATCTTCTTTGCCTCACATAGCCGGCCCTAGGGCAGCATACTTTCTTACACTTTTTCTTGTCATACACCTTGACACTCCTTGTCATACACCTTGCAAAGACCACTTGTCATACACACTTGCACTACATGTCATTTATCGCACCCCCTTTTCGTTGAAAATGAGTATAGGTTCGGGACGGATGCTAAGCATAAATGGATGCTTCGCATAATGCAATGAAGTCGCCACCCTATTTTCTAAGGTTTAGGGAACCTAATCGTCATGGCATAAAAAAAAAAAAAAAAAAAACTAAGGCACATGTGGTCTAAACCTAAGAACGAAGGTTCGAGGTCGTATTATGGACTCGGGAACGTGTTAGGCACCCGAGTCACATCCTTAAAAAGGTTACCGGTTATAAGGTTGAGAGGTGTTACTATGTTTAATTTTTGACACAAAAATAAATAATCCCAGCATGTCAACCAATCCCGCGCACAGAAACGAGCCACTTTCCAATCATTTACAAAGGTAAACGATCGTAGAGCGTCAACCGAAATCCTATTACAAAAATTGGGCCACTTTCCGATTATTTTTAACACGAAAAATGAATAAACCATCGAAGCATGTCAACCAATCCCGCGCACGAAAATGAGCCACTTTCCAATCATTTACATCGTAGAGCGTCAACCGAAATCCTGTTACGAAAATTGGGCCACTTTCCAATTATTCAAACATTTTTCACAAGTGACTTGGACCCTTAAATGTGACGTTACATCTTAACATTTTTCATTGGGACATTGTTATTTCCGATCTAGACCGAAGGACGGGGTTACCGTTTTTTCGTATGCTAGAGTGGACGTTCCCCCCTTTTTATCATCGGGCCATGCATGATTAATTAATTACTATGTGATCCTATCATGGATAAAACTAGCATAAGACCAATTTTTATGAATGCATATAACCGTGTGGGATAGAAGCCACCATGCTCACATATCAATGTATAGCAATTAATTTCATGGCATAAAAAAGCAAGTGATTTAAACCAGTAAGCATGTGCGTTGATTTTATCATGCATACAAATACGATATGAGTTTTTTAACATTTTTAAATAGCATGCATACAAGTAATATTTGCGGAAAGCATTGAATAAATAAAAGAGACTAGAAAGCATACTTGTGTTGCGTGAACTTGATATACATTGCAAATTGAACGTGTTAGCGATGGTTTGAAAATAAATAAATAATAAAGAGCACATGCAAACATTTAATCTGACAAGAAAATAATTAAATAAACACGATAAACAAGTAAGCAATTTATTTCATACGAGAAATCTCACGAAAAATTAAAATATGGCATAGTTACAAAAGGAAGCATACGAATATTTCATACGATTTAAACATGTTATAAAAGCATACGAACATTTCATGTGATTTAAACACGTCATAAAAAGCATATGAGCATTTCATAAAAAATTGACGAAAATAAATGGGTCGAGCCCCACATTTTGGATTTTTGGACATTAAAAAATGGGCTTGGCTTGTAATTTTTAAAACAAATAGGCTTGGAAAAGGCCAAGCCCATCACCTTTCTCATTTCTTTCTTTCCTGCCTTGCCTCTTCTTCTTCCCTTTCTTCTTCTTCACGTCGCTGGCCACCATGGCCGGAGACCAAAGCTCTAACCAATCAATACAAATCACTCAAACCAGCCCCAATAATTACATTATCATAACAGTAGGTCAAGGCAATGAAAAGAACAAGTAAATTAACTAAAAATAGTGGCAATTTTATATGAAATAATTAAGCTATTTAACATGCATACATGGCTATTAATTAGCTAAAGCAAGCAAGCAATTAAATTGGAGCAGGGGAAGTGTAATTATCATGAAAAATAAGCATGTGAGGTAAATTTTAACAATTTATTCATGCATTACAAGCAAAAATGAAAATTAAAGAGAAAACTAAAGGAAAATGCTTACCTCTCCAAGAGAGTTTTGGACCAAGAAGGATGAGCAAGAAATGGAGATTAAGAGGAGATTTTTGGTCCTTTTCTTATTAGATGAAGAATGTTATTTATAGGGGAAGGTTGAGTCGGCTGTGTGGTGACCAAGCCATGGTGACGCGGCTCATTTTTGCGTGGCTAAAAATGAAATAAAATAACGGGAAGGAGTGACTGGCACCTTCTAGAAGTAGTGACAGGGTCTAATGACTAGGCTTCCTTCTCGAAGCAATGACGCGGCTTCGAATTGGAAAGGAGAAACTTGCGGGAAAAGAAAAAAGGAATGGATGGATGCTTAAATCATGTGACCGTTGGATGGTTGACTAAGGGAGCAGTCAACCAATCCAACGGTTGATTAAAAAGAAAGAAGAAAAATGCTTAGTAATTAATTATGGGCTCGATCTATCAGTGTGATGAAACTGGCGAGAAATTCGAACGAAAGCAAGTACGTTATAGAGAAAAATATGACGATCGAGATGATGCGAACAAAAATTTGAGCTCAACTCTCTAAACGCATTTATTTTGACAAAGTGTCGAAAAGGCTCATTCGGGACCTAATAAGACTAAAAAAGTAAAAGAACCAAAATGATAGATAAAAATGACAGAATACGAAAGGACTCGAGCTGGGCCGAGAGATCATTAACGGTTAGTGAAAAAATAAAGTGACTATAATTGATTACGTGTTAAAATCCGAGCATGCTATTTTGCAGGTGATTGAATATGCTAGCATCAAAATTCGGGTACAAACAGTTACCCCCTCTTTACTGTCTGATAAAAAATACAGTGTAACTGAAATTTTTGATGAGCAATAAAGATGGTTGCCCTAAGTACATACCACGTGATCTTGATTACATAGTAACCTGTTGAAAGAGAGAAAAAACGTAAGTCGTGGAAACATAAATGTTGTAGGGAGAGGGTAGCATTCACAGTCCATACGTTTGACAGAAAATTAAATCGCGTAGGGCGAGGATAGCACTCGCAGTCCGTGCGCGTGGATAGAAATTTAAATTACGTAGGGCGAGGGTAGCACACGCAGTCCATACGTGTTGGCAGAAATTTTAATTACGTAGGCGAGGGTAGCACTCCCAGTCCATACGTTTAGATAGAAAATTAAATCGCGTAGGGTGAGGGTAGCACTCACAGTCCGTGCGCGTTGACAGAAATTTAAATTACGTAGGGCGAGGGTAGCACTCGCAGTCCATACGTTTAGACAGAAAATTAAATCACGTAGGGTGAGGGTAGCACTCGTAGTCCATGCGCGTTAACAGAAATTTAAATTACGTAGGGCAAGGGTAACACTCACAGTCCTACGTTATGGCAGAAATTTAAATTATGTAGGGCAACGGCAGCACTCGCAGTCTATATGTTTAGACAGAAAATTAAATTGCGTAGGGCGAGGGTAGCACTCGCAGTCCGTGCGCGTGGACAAAAAATTAAATTACGTAGGGCGAGGGTAGCACTCGCAGTCCATAAGTTGACAGAAATTTAAAGTACGTACGGCGAGGCTAGCACTCGCAGTCCATACGTTATTGCGGGAAAAGTAGATTAAATCACTCAAGGAGGAGATAAATGACAGAATTTAAATGATATAAAGGGAAAGCGGGTCTTACCTTGGACTTACCTTGCGAACTAAAATGGAGGGTGGTTTGAAGCCACCGCATGAACTGAGTTGGAGAGTGGTTGAAAGCCACCGCATTTGATAGATGTAAATTCTGATTTGAGCGGGGACACCACAAAATTCGGATGTTTGGACATTGAGAAAGATAGTCACCTCGGACCTTTGAGGAAGATAGTCATCTCGGACATTTGAGGAAGATAGTTAACCCGGATATTTGATTGGGGAATGGTAACGTACTCCCTTCGAGGTTGATTGGATTTTGACGAAAATCCAAGATGAGGGCATTACAATGATTTTTTGAACGAAAACCTGACGGCAAGGGATTTATAACGATGTTGTCATCGAAGACCCAATGGCATGAGATTTCACTGGAGCATATCTGTATCCTGCAAATTAGAAGGAAGCAAAGACAAAGCAGCAATAGATAGAAAAAGGAAAAAGCAATTGATAATGTGAGAAATATCATGTATTCCTATATTTAAACCTCGGCTTGCCCCCAAGTCTCTTTTTTTGGAACGAAAATGACCTCTTTGTTTTAAGAGAAAATCAAATCAAGTATATTCTTTGAAAAATGTTCGTTCAGTTTTCATTATATAAACATGATTGATACAAGTCAAGATGACGTCTGCATCTTGTTCAAGAAATAACGACCTCAAGAACAAGACTTTCCCATGACATGTAAACATAAGCAATTCTCACTAGATATTAGTGTTTGCGCTCGTGCTCAGAAACAGGGCTATGTGTTTGCACTCTTAAAAATGCAGCAAACATAGCACAAAATCAAATTTGCAATGTCAATCCGAGTGAATAAACTTCAAATGAAGATGCACATGCATGGGCCTGCTAATAATCGAAAGGACTTTGCAAGGGAGAAAGAAAGGAGGAATTTGTAGAAAAAAGGAAAAGTGTTGTGTTTGTTTTTTTTGTGTGAAAGTTTTTAATGAGTTTGTGCTCGACGACTGACTGTGATGAGGACAAATCGTGGTGAACGATGCTTGATGATTTGATCGAGGCGAAAGTGAAGTATACAAGTTTCTTCATCTTTTGCTAGGAACGCTCTTCTTGTGATCATCTTGATTGATTCTGATTGATGATTTTTTTCATACTTGCTTCTACTTTCATTGACTTGGGTTCTTTGAGATACCCTCTGTATACAAGTTTCTTCATCTTTTGCTAGGAACGCTCTTCTTGTGACCATCTTGATCGATTTTGATTGATGATTTTTTTCGTACTTGCTTCTATTTTCATTGACTTGGGTTCTTTGAGATACCCTTGATTGCGTGTCGAATGCATCAAATTTAGTTGTAAAAAGATATAGAAAATGGGGTAGGAATACAACTTATCACTCGTTCACAAGGGACTCGTAGATTGCGATAAGAGGTTCGTCCACAGAGATCTTGGTGGTGTATCATAGTCTTGACTCGACTTCCTCGTCACTGGAGTTGAGGGTTTGTTGTTTCTGCAGTTAAGATAAACAAAGCATAAAAGAGAATAAGCAAAAACTAATTTATCGGAAACAACCTTAAGGAGAAGTGAATCTTAGCTAAGATTGTTGGTTGAGATTGGTTGGAACTTTCGTGGGGTAGATTCCTGGTAAGGGCGAATTCGTGAGCACTTTACTTGTGTAATCGATCATTAACTAAAATATTTTCTCCTTCTCTATCATAACTCTGCTATAGATTGGGAGGAACCCCTTTCCAATCCTACTTTCCTCCTATTTAAATCACTTGGAGGGTACCCCCTTTCCGAGTAATCCTGGCCAGTGGACACCTTGCTGGCTAAAGGGTTTATCCATTTGGCTGCTGGCTTGAGGCACATGCGTTTTCTCAATGGCGTAGGGAAAGACAGAGTCTAGGCCAAGCTACTCCTAACTCGGAGCCTTAGGTCGTCAATCTGGTTAGGCCTATATCGATTCAAATTCACTAACCCCCGCGAGGTTAGCCGTCTACTTTGTCACTTCAGTTTCGCTCGTCCCTTTAGTGACTGACTGCAAATTCGTAGTCTTGGCCAAGATCGATCAAGTCTTGGCCTAGACGGGAACCGGTTTGTTAAAACGGAACTTGAATCCAATACGACGGATAGGATACTCAAGACCAATAGTCTCACGATTTACAAACATGCTCACTCGACCCTTACCAAGAACTAGGTGTTTAGCTACTAGATATCATGATCAAAGGAAAAGAGAAATAATTGAAGAACATGAATTTAATTTAAAATGCAATATTCCTAAAGGAAATACCACAGTCGAATGTTTACAAAAAACCCAGAAGAGAGGAGAATGGAGAGTGTCTGTAATTGACAGCCTTCCCTAACCTTAAATAAGGTTAGAGTCCCCGCCCTTCACGTTTCTTTCCAAACTCCTTAATTCAAATTAACTAAAAAGTAGGGATAGAAATCCCAATTGTTTTTAAATCCTAAAGCGATAATAATAATAAAATAACAAAGTATTTTTGTTCAAATAGGATTACATCAAAGATTTCTTCTAGCGGATGTAATCGCCAGCTGGTCTTCCGATCTGATTTTGCTTCCTTGAGTCCCTAGTGTGCACGTCTCTATTCTGCAATCTTAGCCAAGGCACGCGGCTAAGATTGCCAACCTTTCGCTCCAGCATCCGATTCTTCCAAAAATCAGTCTTACCCAAGATTTGCCAAAATAACCCAAATTGACGTCGAAAGAATTGTTTCAGCCACAAAAAGGGAATTTTACAGTGGTAAAAACACATGGAATAAAGCGTCAATCAAACCTCACCACACTTAAACAATGCTTGCCCCCAAGCATACTAGACTCTTAACTAAGACAAAAAGGAAAGACTCAAAACTGACTCAAAATAGAGCAAACAAACAGTGGCAAATTTTTTTGGACAGACTACCCTTAGCCAATTCCCTCGTACACCTTCGGCCTATAACAGTCAGCATACTTCTCAATGGATCCTAACCCTTGTGAACACAGCCTAATCAGCACCCTAGATATCTGAATTCCACATAACCATAGCATCTTTGCATTTCACAACTGACTCAACGAGACAAAACACCCACCGACTTGGATTTCCCCCCCTTAATTCAACTGCTCAATTTCATCATCTAGGTACCTTGCTTGAAGTTTTATTTTCCTATGTCAGTAAAGCTAAAAAGTTTCTTGATTATTTCTGCTTAGTGAGGCAGAAATATCAAGACAATGCATATATATTTGTTTCTATTGCTCTATTTTTAATTTTTTTTTTTACAGCTGCATTTTACTAGGCATAGCAGTAGTTCTCTTCATTAGAGCAATTCAGCATAATTTACAAGGAATCAAGACTCCATTGTCCACTTAGCAGTTTTCCTTAAGGGGTTATTAAGTATATTTGGTGAATGTTTGCCTAAGTGTCAAGTCAGTCACACAATGCTAGACCCTATAATAATTATGTAGAATAAAGATATCTTTAGGTGCTGAGCATGTTGTGTTCAAAAGCTATGGGGTCACAAGGTGAAGTATGCTAAAGGTCAAGGCTAAGATATTCAAGAAAACATGCCTTAGGCATAGTTCAGAAAATTTCACCGGCACACAAACAGAACAGAAAACATGCATGCCTAAAACACACAAAAAGATTAAGAAAATCATGCATCAGACATGGAAAAGACGATCTAGGCCAACTAACTTAGCCTAGATCCACAAAAAAATTCATGCGATAAAGGAAAATCACACAAAATCACACAAGAACATGTATATACAACACGCATCCTAAAAACACCCTCACCACACTTAGAGAACACATTGTCCTCAATGTGTAAATGAGAGTAAAGATTAAAATAAAAAGACACAAAATTTTTGTAAAAGAAGTAAAGAAAAGACACGACCTGGGGGCTGCATTCACTTAGGTGAAGGAGGTGGTTGTTTTGGGTCTTGCACAGACGGTGCTGGTTCCTCATCTTCATCAGAGTTGGCTGCACTGGAATCACTCGTGGTGCTGAAGTGATCATTCACCTTGTTGCGAATGTGCGCAACAACCTTGTCTATGGCTTGGATGTACTTGAAAGTCACTTCCAAATGAGTCTAGATGTGCTTGTACTTGGCGTCCTACTGCTCCATGAACTTGTCCAGCCGTTCCTTCTGTGCTAACTCAACACTCGCAAACAGGGATTGTTGTTGATCCACAATCCACTGCATCTGCTTTTGAGAGGAGTCTTGAAAGTCATGAAACAACTTCTGATTCGTCGTGAAAGAGTCGAGCTGGATCTGCACAAGCTCAAGGAATTTGTTGGCCCATTCTGGAAGTCCAGGGTGGTCAGGATCAATGCCGAGGCTATTGGTCTGCTCAGGCATCTGGTCATCTTGCCCAAGATTGGGCTCCTCTGCTGCACCGTCAATCTGGATTGGCTTAACCTTGAAGTTCCCATTGATCCTCTTCCCATTGAGGTGATCTGGTACTAGGGTAAATCCTGTATTAAAACAGAGATAGCCTTTTTCCTCGTGGAAATGGCCCATTTGGTCAAACGCCTTAAGATCCATGATCTTAATGGCACAAGATTTATATAAATTCAAAGGAGATAGATCTATACCCCTAGCAGTAACAATCAAATGGGAAATCAGAGTTCCTAAAATCATTCTAGGAAGAGAATCACATGCTTTTATCTGCCTAGCAATCCAATAGCCTAGATTAACTCTTTTCTCGTGCAGCATGCACCAAAGCAAAAATGTCTCAAGTTTTGAAATATTACCCGAGACTGTGGTTTTGGGTGAGAGATTGATTGAAAGGATCCTTTGGAGAATCCTCAAAGTAGGATCTCGGATCTGGTGAGCCTTTGAATTTTTATCTAATTTAGCAGCACAGTCACCAATCAATTCCCCATAGGCCACCATCTTATCCCAATCTGGGGGATAATCAGTCAGGGCATTCACATATTCATCAAATTTGAGGCCATCCTCAGTCACAAAACCAAGCAACAAGTTAAAATCATCAATCGAAAAATGACACCATTTATCAAGCAAACGAAAGTGCACGACATCAGTAGCACTCAGATCAGGAAAAGCTCTACCATTAGCATACAATCTCTCCTGATCTAACCAAAAAGAACAATGAAACTCCAAGCACATCTCAACATAAGCGGGCATATTAAGATAGAAAAAGCAATCCCACCCAAGATTGGAAATAAACTGCCTAACTCTATTACCTATCCCCAAGTCATCAAGAAAGGAAAAATCAAGGACAGCAAACTGAGTTATCTCACAGGCATGCTTACTAGTCAATCTAGCCTTAAAATCAGGGGTATCCGGCCTCAAACAGCCTTTCAAAGAGTTAAGGGGTGGAAGGGTTACCTTGGCAGCCTTGGCCACAGGGTGGCTAAGGCTGCAACCGCATCAGCATCACAGTCGGCGCTCTCTGCTTTCTTTTTGCCTTCGGCAGCAGCAGAGCGGGTTCTTTTTGTAGGCGCTGATCCAACACTCGCATCAGCCTTCCTCTTCCCCGATTTCTTGGATTTTGCTGAACCGTCTTCACACTTAGGCTCAGAATCTGAAATCTCCTGCACCTCGGAGTCGGCCAGTTTGCTAACCCTAGATTGGGTTTTTGTTTCTTTGCTGAGGTCGATCTTTTTCTTGGCTGGGGGTGCAGAGGTAGGAACGGGAGTAGGAGTGGAGAGGATCTGCTTCAGAGAATCAGAGGTGGCAGTGTCTATAGACATGATTGTCCTCGCGATGTCGAGTACCTCTATGAGGTTTTGAGGCAAATCTTCCTCCGGATTTGAAAGGGAGGGAGATTGCGAAGGAATAGGAGATACTTGCTTGATTGGGGTAGGTTTTACTTTCTTGGCGGCTGATCTCTTGGATTTTCCGATGATAATATGCTAGCGAAATCGTGGAGTGAAAGTAGGAGGAGTGGAGAACGTTTAGTTGAGGTGAGGTTTGAGAGATATGAGGAAGAGGGCGAGATTTTAGGGATTTGGTGTTTGAGGGAGGTGAGGGGATAGAAAGATAAAAAAATTAATTAATATATGAAAAAGTGATTTTCAAATAATAATTAGCAATTTAAAAAATCTGACCGTTATCCCTTTAATTTCTCCTCCTTCCAAACACGCAACCTTCTCTTTTCCTCCTTTTTCTCCGCGTGTCACCCAATCCAAGTGAGAATACATGTGGCTAAGATCAATTAAGCTTGGCCAAGATTCCTCACCACACTTAATTCCTTAAAATCACTCCAAAAAATTTCCATCAAAAATATCTTGAAAATTTGAGTAAGAGAAAATCAGTCAAGTAACCCGGAGAGTATTTGAACAATTAATTTTATTCAAAAGAAATAAAAACAAAAAAATGCATGGGTTGCCTCCCATGTAGCGCCTTAGTTATAGTCCTAGGCAAGACTTTGCTGTTCATTTAATGAATCTCAGGTGGGGCTTCAATCGCCTGAGTTTCCTGAAACGTTGGAAATCCATCTAGGAAAGGTTTAAGTCGCTGTCCATTTACTTTGAATATGACCCCTGTCTTTTCATTCTTAATATCCACTGCACCATGAGGGTAAATATTAGTGATAACATATGGACCTTCCCATCTGGTCTTAAGCTTACCTGGGAAGAGCTTGAATCTGGAATTGTATAGAAGGACTTTTCCCCCAAGTTGGAGGTTCTTCTCAACAATCTTGCTATCATGGTATGTTTTCATCCTAATCTTAGCTAAGAGCTGGTTGTCATATGCTTGGTTCCTCAATTCTTCTATCTCATGGAGTTGGAGTTTCCTTTCCTCACCTGCTTGGTCGTACCTTAGATTGCATTTCCGAATCGCCCAATAAGCTCTATGTTGCATACCTACTGGCAGATGACAGGTTTTTCCATACACCAATTTGTAGGGAGTCATTCCTATGGGAGATTTGTAAGCAGTCCTATATGCCCAAAGCGCATCATCCAGTTTTTGACTCCAATCTCGTCGATCTAAGCCAACTGTCTTAGCTAAGATCGATTTGACTTCTCTGTTTGATACCTCCGCTTGGCCATTGGACTGAGGGTGGTATGCAGTGGAGATTTTTTGGGTTACACCATACTTTCTAAAAAGAGAAACAATAATACTATTGCAAAAGTGTGTGCCTCGGTTGCTAATGATCCCCCTAGGCATGCCAAACCTATTCAAAACGTTAGTTTTCATAAAGGCAACAACAGTTCTACCTTCATTAGTCCTAGTTGTTTTAGCTTCTATCCATTTAGACACGTAATCCACAGCAAGTAATATGTATTGTTTTCCATCCGATATAGGATATGGCCCCATGAAATTAATGCCCCATAGATCAAAAATCTCACAATTTAATATAACGTTCATGGGCATTTGATTTCTAGCGCTGATGTTTCCTATCTTTTGGCATTCAGAGCATGTCTTACAAAACATATAGCTATCATGAAATAGAGTAGGCCAATAAAATCCTAACTCTAGGACTTTTAAGGCTATTCTCTTAGTTCCAAAATGCCCACCACATGCATAAGAGTGACAAAACTTCAAAACAGAAGGGATTTCAGTTTTGGGAATGCATCTTCTAATCAACTGATCAGATCCGATTTTCCATAGATAAGGATCATCCCAAACGAAATACCTGCTGTCGTGCTTAATCTTAACCTTTTCTTGAGCCGTTAGGTCTCCATGGTGTTTACTCGTGGCTAAGAAATTGACTAGGTCGGCAAACCATGGTCTATTTACTTGGATAGCAAATAGATGTTCGTCTAGAAAGTCATCTCTGATAGGTTCTGAATCATCCTTCATGAAGCATCTACTTAGGTGATCGGCGACCAGGTTCTTCTTTCCCGCTTTGTCCTTAATCTCCAAATTATGTTCCTGCAAAAGTAAAACCCAGCGGATCAGTCTTGGCTTAGATTCGGCTTTTGTCAACAGGTACCTTAAGGCTGCATGGTCAGAAAAGACTATGACTTTCATTCCCAACAAATATGATCTGAATTTTTCCAATGCAAAGATTATTGCGAACAATTCCTTCTCAGTTGTGGTATAGTTCTTTTGGGCATCGTCGAGCATCTTAGAGGCATAGTAGATCACGTGTGGATCTTTGCCAATCTTCTACCCTAGGACCGCACCAACTGCCGAGTTGCTAGCATCGCACATTAATTCGAATGGGAGGTCCCAATCTGGTGCCTTGATGATTGGGGCTGACGTGAGTTTATCTTTGATCTTGTCAAACGCTTCTTGGCAAGATTTGTCAAAATTGAAGTCTACTTCTTTTTGTAATAGTTTGCACATTGGCTCCACAATCTTCGAGAAGTCTTTAATAAACCTGCGATAAAATCCTGCATGGCCTAAAAAACTTCTAACCTCACGCACGCATGAGGGGTAAGGCAAAGTCTTGATAACATCAATCTTAGCCTGGTCAACTTCTATGCCCTTCTTAGAAACTACATGACCTAGTACAATACCTTGTTCGACCATGAAATGACATTTTTCATAGTTAAGGATAAGATTGGTAGCCTCGGATCTTTTCAAAACATGTCCCAAAGTAGCTAAGCATTTATCAAAATTGTCACCATATACGGTGAAGTCATCCATAAACACTTCGATACCTTTTTCTACATAATCTAAAAAGATACTAACCATACACCTCTGAAAGGTGGCGGGCGCATTGCATAATCCGAATGGCATCCGTCTATATGCGAAGGTCCCTGATAAGAATTTATCTTCTGCCGAAGGATATATGGAGAAATTGGTCCTCTCAGATCATTGCCCACGGCGGTCCGCAGTACCTGCAATACGCCGGAGGGGGTCTCCGGCGGAAACACTCCGATGCTTAAGTCAGTATGTGTAGTGAATTTGGCAGAGCTTGGGCCAGTAATTCGTGCTTACCTTCCTCCTTTGTGGGGGAGGTATTTATAGATGAAACAAGCATTTCCGCGCGAGTAAGTTTGCTAGGGAGCAACCGGTCCCGTCAGGGGCAGGGGTTTGCCCATGTTGTGATATACCGTCAGGGCGGTGCGTGGAGATATGGTTGTTACCCAGGCGAGGTAACGGTTGGTGCGTTTCCCTAGGGGTGGGATGGCACCTCTGGTTATCCAGAAGGTGGATGTGGGGACCCCCCCTTTCGTGATGTCAGCTCTCCTAGCGTTAGCCTCTTAACGGGGGAGATGACAACCTCGACCCTACCGTGGAGGTAGGAACAGTGGTTCTGATCTTTCCATGCGGGATAAGAGACGGAAATACCCTTGTCGTTAGGTGGATTGTTATCATAAGCCCAACTGAAAATGAGCCCGAGTGTTTACCAAGGGCTATCGCCTCTTCTTCATGTGTTAGTTCTCTTCTTTTGCATGCTGTTAGGTATTTCACCCGCGCCGCTTCTTCTTTTCTGGTTCGAGAATGCTGGTATTCTTTTTGCGAAGGTACACACCTTTTTTCTTCCCTCCTTCTTTTTCCTTTGTTAATTATGGCTAAGACCCGTGCTAAAAAATCTTCCGAGGAAGGGGATCCTCTGAGGTCTGCCGGGGAAGAAAAGATTGATAATACACCCACCTCCCTTTACACGCTAGCCTTGATTAATCGCAAGCTTGCCGGGTCTAAGGGTCGATTTCCCCGAGATTATCCCGTTCGTGCTGCCTCTGAATCTCTTCGCCTGAACAACATTTTACCTGCTAATAGTAGAATGCTGTATGCCAAGTTGTTTGACCATGGGTTTTGTCTTCCCCTTGACCCACTTGTGAAATTGTTGTTGGCCGATTCTGATCTGGCTCCGGCTCAGTTGAGCCCCAACGCGATTTGCGTTGTTAGTGCATTTGCCTCTTTGTGTCGTTTTAAAGGGATTGCTTCTCCCACCTTGGCATTGCTTCACGATATCTTCCAGTTATATTCCCGCAAGGGGGTTATATCAATATCCCCTCGTTATAAAGATGACTCCTTAAAGCCCTTCACCTGGAAACTCATGGGCATCGAGTCTTCTATTCCCCACTGGAAAGAAGAATTTTTTATTATTGATCTGCCTGAGCCTATGTGGAGGGCCGACTTTAACGAGGAAATCAGAGATGGGGCCTGGGGTGATCGGAAACCCCTTTCCGACCCGGAGGATGGCTGGTTGAAGACACTGCTTCAATTAGACTTCAGCGTCGATGCTCGTAAAGTGGCTAACGGGTTGGACATAGAGCAGTGCAAAAAGGGTGAGCGTTTGACCTTTCCTTCTGCTCTTCCAAGAAGTGCTAACGCTAACATTTTGTATTTGTGCAGTTCCTCCACCCGATTGGGAGCCAGAATATTTTCGAAGGAAGAGGAAATGAGAGCAAAGGAAGCGAGCCGAAATCGAAGCTCAAGCTGCCGCGGCTGCTACTGCTACCACCGCTGAAGGGGAAATTACTGCTAACGCTCCAGACGTTTCCCAACCGCCTCTTCATACTCGCGCCGTAAGGAAGAAAAGGGCTAGGTAGACACGTACTACGCCTTCCGTTTCCTCTCATACTGTCGCCTCTTCAGAGGCAACTGCTAGCCCGATTCTCTCTGGGATTCCTCTAGCCCCTTCAGGTGCTCAAGTACGTATTTGTCTCTTCTTATGGTTTCCTTTTCTCTTCATGCCACTTTCTCATTATAATTTGTGCTATCTAGGAAACCGCCACTATTTCCGCTCATTCTTCCTCTCAAGACGACATGTCTATGACAGACGTCCTTCGAGAGCGTCAAAAGAAGGCTCGTTATGAGTTTCAACAAAGCCCGACTTCATCTGCTGCCAATCCTTCTGGGGCTGTCCTCGGGGGTGTGCCAGTTGAGCAGCCGCAGGGTGCCAATTTTGGCTGTGGTCCTCAGGTTTTGAGTGATTCTCTGATTTATTCCAATCTGATGGCTCATCATAGCGAAGTGCTCGGGGGTGACGGGCTTTCTGTCCCTAACGCTGACGGTACCATTAGTCGACCCTCTTCTCCTCCCACCTTGCTTTTTGTTCCAGTGTCTCCTCCGATTGCTGCGAGAGGTGGCCCTACTCCCAGCTTGATGGTTCACGCCTCAACTTATGCTCCTCCTCTGATGCCTACTCACCGGTTCAGTCTGCGCTCCTTCCGAGATAACTACTTGCAGTTTCCGGCGGATGCTCCTCCTGACTATGTCCTCTCATGTACCTCCTTATTGGCATCTGAGATGATGTCTATTCCAAGAGAGAGAGATGCCTTTGCGGCTAGGAGCCAGCAGGAGCGTATAAACTTTCTTCGCTCCCAGCTATTTTCCTCGCTCTGCCATCTCCATTATATGGATGAAGAAAATGCTAGAGTGGAGGCAAACGGGCAGGGGGAGCTGAACAGACTACTATCAGAGCGTCAGGGTTACGTGAATGACGTTGCTGCTGCTAAACAAGGGTCGGAGGCTGCCAAACAGGAGTCCGCGGTTGCTGCTCAGGAGGCAACAACTGCTAAGTAAGAGATGGAGGCCGCCAAACGGGAGGCCGCGGTTGCTGTTCAGGAGGCAACAACTGCTAAGCAAGAGCTGGAGGATGAGCTTCGTCAAGAGAGAAAGTGAAACACTGAGCTGTCCGCCGATCTCGCTCTTTCTGCTGAGAAGAGCCGTTGGTATTTGAAAGAAGGCGGGGGCATCATGTCTGATGGTTTTATGCTTAAGCATGGGATAGATAACCTCGACGTTGATTTTCTTGGTCGGTATTTTGAAGAAAGGATCGCCACCGTCACTGATGAGGGCTTTCATCGCTGGAGATCTACTCAGCAGGAAGGAGGTGGTGCATCACCTGCTCCTTAGACATCATTCTTGATACGTCTTTTTTGACTGTTGTGGCTGATGCGCCCCCTTTTGTTTTGTAATATTGACAATGTTACTTTTTCTTGATTAATCCGCGGCTTTGGACTTTTGTCATTTACCTTGTTTCTCCTTACTGCTTGTGAAATTGTCCGCCCATAACGTTTGCTGTGCTAACTCTGCACATGTTGCGCTCAGCTTTACGCCACCCTTTGTTGTTAAGGAGCAAACTCTAGCCTTACTAGGCCTGTCGTGACGGTGTTGTTACGGTATGGATCTCTTTCCAACTTTGATTCACCGGGTGTCAACCGCTCAGTTACTAGCTGGGTATTCTTCCTTTCCGTATGTCGAAGATCGGCTTGGGGCGTGCCTCGTCTTAGTGACCGTCTGATCAAGACCGGTCATCACAAGGATAGGATTTTCACTCCCAAGCGTTGAAACCTCGCGTCTCTGGAACGTGCCTCGTCTTAATGGGCCGTCTATGTGAGCACGGTTACCACAAGGATAGGATTTTCACTTCCAGGACGGAGTTGGTCTCTCCTTGGGGTCGTGCCTCGCCTTAATGGGCCGTCTATGGGAGCACGGTTGCCACAAGGATAGGATTTTCACTCCCAAGGATACCGGGGTGTGCCTCGTCTTAGTGGGTCGTCTATGTGAGCACGGTTGCCACAAGGATAGGATTTTCACTCCCGGGAGCGTTTGGGGTCGTGCCTCGTCTTAATGGGCCGTCTATGGGAGCACGGTTGCCACAAGGATAGGATTTTCACTCCCAACGCTTAGCCATACCAGGGCGTGCCTCGTCTTAGTGAGCTATCTGATCAGGACCAGCCATCACAAGGATAGGATTTTCACTCCTGGCATTCTTCACTATCTGCATTTTATCAACAGCAAACGCACAGGAAAATATATCTTGTTAGAATAGCATTCATATTACCAGATAGGATGGGCTAGTTCCTGGCGTGGTATAGCTTCAGCCGAGCTATATTCCAAGAGTTCTGCAGGGGTATTCCCTCGAGCGTTTCCAAGTGGTAAGCTCCTCTTCCCACAACACGGGTGACGCGATACAGTCCATCCCAGTTTGGGCTGAGTTTTCCCATGCGTTGCCCTGCCGCTCGTCTATCTCTGAGCACTAAATCTCCAGCTTTGAGCAATCGCTCTCTCACTTGCCGGTTGTGGTATTGTGCCATTTTTCTTTTGTAGTGCATAGTTTTCAGGAGAGTTTCCTCATGTGTTTCCGGTAGGGCGTCAAGGTTAGCACGTAACCTTTCCTTATTATTTTCTTCTTTGAAATGAGCCACCCGAAGGCTCATCGTTCCGATCTCAACCGGTGTGACAGCTTCAGTTCTGAATGCTAACGCAAACGGGTCTCTCCAGTGCCGGCCTGGACAGTCATGCGATAAGCCCATAGTACGTATGGCAGTTCGTCTGGCCATTTCTTCTTGGATCCTTCCAGGTTTCTTTTGATGCCACTAAGGATGCTGCGGTTGGTTACTTCTGCCTGGCCATTGGTTTGAGGGTGCGCCACGGAAGAGAACCTTTGTTCGATCTGAAATTCCGCACACTGATCCCTGAAGAATTTGCTTGTGAACTGCGTTCCATTGTCGCTGATTAGTATGCGCGGCACCCCGAATCGCATTATGACTTGGTGTTTGAAAAAATGCCAAATTTTTTCAGTGGTGATGGTGGCTAATGCTTCAGCTTCGGCCCATTTTGTGAAGTAGTCTACCGCCACGATCACGAATTTCAACTGAGATCTAGCCTTTGGAAACGGGCCTAAAATGTCAATGCCCCATTTGGCAAACGGGCATGGAGCGATTATTTCTGAAATTTGCGCGGCCGGTTTTCGAGGAATCCTAGCATATTCCTGACATTTCTGACAGGTTTTCACGAAGTTATGGCAATCTCCTCGTATTGTGGGCCAGTAGAATCCCGACCGAAACACTTGGGCTGCCAGTGTATCGCTGGCGATGTGCATGCCGCATATCCTTTCGTGAATTTCTCGTAGCACATGCAAGCCTTCTTGCTCTGTTATGCACTTAGCGGCAGGATGGGAAAAACACCTCCGTACTAACTCTCCGTTGTAATATGTTCATCGCGCCGCTCGTTTCAGGATTTTCCTCCTTTCCGTGCTCTCCTCTGGCAGCTTGTCATGTTTCAGATATTCTATCACTGGGGTTCTCCAGTCGCTTTCTATTTCTTCCACACAGAGCGATGCTTGTTCTTCCATGAAAGAGGGTATGGATAACTCCCCGTAGTGCACTTCGTTGGGTATGAAGGCTTCCACGTTGGCTGCCATCTTGGCGAGGCTATCAGCCTCTTCATTGTTTTCTCTAGGATATGTTCAAAGGTGACCCGAGTGCCTTTTTTCTGCATCTTCGACAGCTCACGCTTTACTTTGGCCAAGTATTGAATCATGATGGGTTCTAGGGCTTGGGAGTTTCCTAGGACTTGATCCATTATCAATTTAGAGTCTCCTCGTATTTTTAGGCGCAGGCCGCATTCCTCCTTCGCAACGGTAGAGGCTTCGACGGAGAAGTTGTTTCCAATTCTGAGCCCTGCCAGCAGCGCTTCGTATTCAGCGGCATTGTTGGATAACGGCTGCAGGATTCTGATGGCATATCGCAATTCCATGCCGTCTGGTCCCACCAGGAAAATACCTGCACCTGCTAGCTCTTGATTTTTTGCTCCGTCCACATGAATAACCCATGAGTCCGCTAACGTTTTCGGCTACGGTAGGCATGAATTTTCTGGTTCTTCCTCTGACGGGTCTGCCAACGCATCTTTGGTGAATGTGCATTCCGCTATGAAGTCTGCTAACGCTTGGGCTTTAATCGCCGGTCTGGCTCTGTACTGCAGCCCATATTGTTCAAGCTCGATCACCCAAATCAACATCCTTCCTGAAGACTCAGGCTTTCTAAAGATTTTTCTCAGTGGTTGATCAGTGAGCACAGTGACAGGGTGGGCTTGGAAGTATCGGTCCATCTTTCGCGTTGCCTGTACTAGGGCAAGCGCTATCTTCTCGATGCGAGCGTATCGCAGCTCAGCATCTTTCAATATGTGACTCACAAAAAATACAGGGCGGTGTACATGCCCTTCGCTTCGCACAAGGACGGCGCTGACTACCTCGTCGGCTATTCCCAAGTATAGATATAGCTCATCGCCAGACTCAGGCCTCGTTAGCAATAGATCGGATGACAAGTAAGCTTTCAGCCCTGCAAACGCATTTTTACCTTCCTCTGTCCACCCGAATGGGGCCTTGTTTCGAATGACCTTGAAAGAAGGCAAGCATCTCTCGCCTTGCTTAGATATGAATCGTCCTAACGGGATGATACGGCCGGTGAGCTTCTGTATGTCTTTGACGGTCCGAGGGGATATCATGTCTTGAATGGCCTTTATCTTTGAAGGGTTGGGTTGGATACCCTTCCGGCTGACCACGTAGCCCAAGAATTTACCCGTTTGGAATGCGAACATACACTTTCGTGGATTCAGTTTCATTTTGTACTTTTTCATCACATTGAAAACTTCTTCCAAATCAGCAAGGTGGTCTTTGAAGCTTCGACTTTTAATCAGGATATCGTCCACATAAGCCTCTACATTTTTCCCGATTTGCTTTTCGAAAACCTTATTCGCCATGCGCTGGAATGTTGCCCCGGCGTTCTTCAGCCCAAACGGCATTGCGGTGTAGCAATATGTAGCCCTAGGGGTGATGAAGTCAGTTTTTTCTTCGTCTTCTATGGCCATAGGGATTTGGTGATACCCGGAGTTAGCATCTAAGGAGCTCAGGTAGGCGTACCCAGCAGTTTGGTCGACCAACTGGTCGATTCAGGGAAGGGGATAGCAATCTTTGGGGCAGGCGTTGTTCAAGTCGGTGAAATCGATGCACATGCGCCAATCGCTGTTAGGCTTAGGGACTAACACAGGGTTAGCCAGCTAGGTTGGGTATTGGACTTCTCGGATGAAGCCTGCATCTGTGAGCTTTAGTAGCTCTTTCTCGATGGCCGCTATCTTTTCTGGTGAGAAGGCGCGTCATTTTTGTTGGACAGGCTTAGTGTCGAGGCTAACGTTTAACCGGTGTTCTGCGACCTCTCGCGAGATTCCTAGCATGTCTGTCGGTTTCCACGCGAATTCCCCTTTACATTTTCTTAACAGTCGAGCTAACTGCACATTCTCTTCGGGGCTTAGTTTCTCGCTGATTAAGAGGTTCGCTTCACTGTCCTCTCCGACAGGTATTGACATCATTTGATCGAGCGGTTGAGTACGCTTTTCGTCTTTATCATCGAAGGGATCATCTGCCATGCAAACGTAGCGATCACAACTCCTTTGAGTCATAAGCGAATAACACTCAACTGCCAGTTTCTGGTCTCCTTTGATTGAGACCACGCCGTTCCACGAGGGGTATTTCATCCGCAGGTATTTTTGGGATATCGCTGCCCCGAAACGATTGAGGAACGGTCGCCCAGTATGGCATTTTATGGTAACGTTAAGTCCACGACCAGGAATAATAGCTCTTCAGATCGCTTGGAGGTGTCTTCTCGAAAGTACACTGGCAATGATGTTATTCCGGCTACCGGAATCGGTACCCCATCAATCCCAACAATTGGCCTCATGCATGGCGCTAGCTCGCCGTCAGGGCGTTTCATCAAATTGTATGCTTCCAACGAAAATAGATTTACTGCGATCCCGTTGTCAACAAGGGTTCTTCTCACCCCGTGACTTCCAATGACGGGTGTTACTACCAACGCGTCGTTATGCGGGAAAACAATGCCTTTTTCGGCCTCTTCTGAGAAGGACAATATCATTCTGTCTAAGGCACTGATCGCCTCAATTTTTACCTGCGCGTTTTCTCGCTTGCGCTTTTCCCCAGGATTGGGCGTTTGTGGTATGGCCTCCTCGAAGTAGGGTGTTCCCCTGGCAATGATATTAATCATAGGCATCTGATCGCTATGAACAATGAGAGCTTCTCTATTTTGTCCAAGGGGAATGGCGTTAGCCCCTGTGGCGTGTGAAGGCGTTTGCCTCTGATCAGTTGTCATTCCAGTTGGGTTGTTCCTGGCCTCTTCTCTTGCCTTGGTGGCAAATTCTCCGAGGTAGCCCTCTTTGACCAATCGCTCTATGGCCAATTTCAGTTCTCTGCATACATCTGTCGAATGTCCCTTGACCTTGTGGAACTTGCAATACGCGTTTTCCCTTCCTCCCATGATCACTCCTGGCTTCACAGGAGCTGGATATCTAATGGGCAGATTCCGCTGTTGGACTATCGCTAGGATTTCAGCCCTTGGGAGTATAAGAGATGGAAGGTCAGGATCATATATCCAGCCCTTTGGCGGATCTGTTTGTTTCCGAGTGGGGGACCCTCCGGGTCTTCATTTCGAGAAATTGCCTCTCTGCTGGTTAGAGGCCTTGACAGTATGCGCTTTTCGTTGTCCATGATCCTTAGTGGGCCGCGTGTCAGGGGCACTGCTATGCGGGGCGTTAAGGGCCAAGTATGGGTCCGTTGGCATGTTTCGGATCCATTCCCTATTTTCCTCCTCTTCCATCCTCGCATAATTATGCACTTTTAGCCTCAACGCATCCAGGGTTAGCGGCAGGTCCACCGTTAACGTGTCTCTCAATTTTCCGTATCGACAATTGCGTTTCAGGGCCTCAACCGCAAAATCAATAATGACCCCTGGCGTTATGGACATTTCAAGATCAAATCGACCTAAAAAGTCGTTCAATGATTCCTGCGGTCTTCGATGAATATCGAATAGTGCAGCTGCTGACTTCCTGATAGGAATAGCCGTGCTAAACCAACTTTTGAATTTTTCTTCCAGTTGAGAAAAATTATCAATAGACCCGGCCGGGAGTCCCTCAAACCAAAGACGTGCCACTCCTGACAGCGTCATTACGAAGATCTGACATAATTCAACATCACTGCGGGTTTGGAATTGCACAAAGGCTTTCACCTTATTGAGGTGAGAAATGGGATCTTTCTTGCCATCATATGATTCTGTAGGGAGTTTCACATGCCGATGGACCCTGTGGTGCCTGACACGGTAACTGAATGGATGGTCAGCGTTAATATCATGGACCCCACGAGGCTGATGCGGGTGTGGAATTTCAACATCATATCTGGGATTCTGAGGGTCATATTCTTGGTGCCGCCTGGGAGATCGGCTACGGCTTCTTGGAGTTCGAGCTCATTGACCTCTGTTACTAGATCTCTCACTGTATCTAGGAGATTGCTCTCGGAATATCTCCCCCCGCCGATCATCCCAGTGTTCTCTGTGCTCATCATGTCGGCGGGCTACCTCAGGGATAGGGATTTCCCCCCTGTATTGTCCAGAATGTTCAACAGGTCCTCGCGTGAGCGGCGGGACATTTATGGGGGCTGAGGAAAAAGGTAAGGAGGACGGGAGTCCCCTAGATCGTCGGGGCGATATTGGTCGTTCGTTGACAATGGACGGAGTGAAAACTATTCGGGAGGACATACCAGGTCTCGAGGCATGAGGAGTAAATCCAGCAGCCATCTCTGTCAACTGATCCAATTGAGCTTGCGAAAGGGTTGTTTGCTTCACCTATCGAGGATCTACTTGCTTGGGGGGTAGAATGACAGGTTCCCGCTATGTGGGAAAAGGGGGAACAAATCTGGAATGTAATTTCTTCCGTACTCTGCCCCGGAGGAGGATCTGATTCTCCCGCAGTGACATCTTGCACTGGAGTAGAGATATCAGAGGTAGCGAAAGCAACAAGTCATCGGCGGGTGTTGTAGGGGATGCTGGAGGATTGGGACAGCGCGGGATCTGACTCCGAGGCCATAACCCTTCTAGCTTCGGGTAGGAAGGAGCTTGGTTATTAAGGATGCTCACTTAATAGAACCAACACTCTCAATGAGAGCACCAATTTGATAAGAATTTATCTTTTGCCGAAGGATATATGGAGAAATTGGTCCTCTCAGATCAGTGCCCACGGCGGTCCGCAGTACCTGCAATACGCCGGAGGGGGTCTCCGGCGGAAACACTCCGATGCTTAAGTCAGTATGTGTAGTGAATTTGGCAGAGCTTGGGCCAGTAATTCGTGCTTACCTTCCTCCTTTGTGGGGGAGGTATTTATAGATGAAACAAGCGTTTCCGCGCGAGTAAGTTTGCTAGGGAGCAACTGGTCCCGTCAGGGGCAGGGGTTTGCCCATGTTGTGATATACTGTCAGGGCGGTGCGTGGAGATATGGTTGTTACCCAGGCGAGGTAACGGTTGGTGCGTTTCCCTTGGGGTGGGATGGCACCTCTGGTTGTCCAGAAGGTGGATGTGGGGACCCCCCCCTTTCGTGATGTCAGCTCTCCTAGCGTTAGCCTCTTAACGGGGGAGATGACAGCCTCCACCCTACCGTGGAGATAGGAACAGTGGTTCCGATCTTTCCATGCAGGATAAGAGACGGAAATACCCTTGTCGTTAGGTGGATTGTTATCAGTCCCGAAGGGACACGTGAACGTCGTCTTCTCTTGGTCCTCTAATGCCACGGGGATTTGGTGAAATCCCGAATAACCATCCAAGAAATAGTAATGGGACTTCCCAGTCAATCTTTCCACCATTTGGTCGATGAATGGTAATGGAAAGTGATCTTTCCTAGTGACTTAGTTAAGTCTGCGGTAATCTATGCAGACTCTCCATCCATTTTGTATTCTTGCGGTTCTTCTCACTCCATCTTCTCCTTCAGTCATGGTGATCCCAGTCTTTTTAGGGACGACCTGCACAGGGGAAATCCCTGAACTATCAGAGATTGGATAAATAATTCCAGCATCAAGCAATTTAATGATTTCTTTCTTGACAACTTCCATCATCGGAGGGTTAAGCCTCCTTTGGGGTTGTCTAATCGTTTTCTTATCCTCTTCCACATGAATTTTGTGGGTACAAATGGTTGAGGATATGCCCTTGATGTCTGCTAGAGTCCATCCAATAGCCTCTTTATGCTCCTTCAAGACGCTTGTCAATCTTGCTTATTCCTCGCTGGAAAGCTTAGCTGAGATTATTACTGGCAGAGTTTTGTCTTGGCCTAGATAGGCATACTTAAGGTGTTCTGGCAACTCCTTAAGATCAAGCTCTGGTGCCTGCACAATAGATGGTAAAATCTTAGAGTTAGACATGCTAAACAGTGGGCAAGGTAGTGATTCCTTCACTGGTCCAGGCTCATGAAGGTCCGTTAGGATCTCCCTAAGATCTTCTCGGTCTCCTACTTGATCTTCCATTTTGTCCAGAGTCTTAGCTGAGACACTCCTGCTTAAGACAAAATCAAGTGGGTCAGTAGTATTTAAGTCTACAGTCTCTTCTTCAATAGGATATAAGATATCAATAAAATTAACACTATACGTCTCATTTTGATATTTTAATCCCTCCTTCATGTAAAATTTAATCGTGCTCCCAAAGAATTCCAAAATAATACTACCTTCGTAAACATCTATCTTTGCTCTAGCGGACCTAAGGAAAGGTCTACCCAAGAGCACATCGGTGGTACAAGAAGGTAAATCTGATTCCATCTCAACAATATAAAAGTCCACAGGGTATATAAAATTATTGACTTAGATGAGAACGTCCTCTACTAAACCCTTAGGATGGATCACGGTTCGGTCAGCTAGTTGTATCACCACTTGCGTCTCTTTCATCGGTCCCATTTGTAATTCTTCGTATTCTCTTAAGGACATTATGTTGATCCCAGCTCCTAAGTCACAAAGAGCTTTCTCCACCGTTTTGTTCCCAATCTTGCAAGGGATGGTAAAGGTTCCCTGATCCCCACACTTCTCCGGTAGTTTACTCTGAAGTACTGAAGAAACGTTCTGCATAAGATTCACTCTCTCAATACCTGCAAGTTTCCTTTTGTTAGTACAGAGTTCACGGCCACTTTGCCAAAAATGTTCATGAAGTCCTTAGCCTCGTCTAATTTCTTCTGTTTAGAGGACTTGGGAGGATAAGGAGGTGGGATATCTGCTGTTTCCAGAGGTTTCATAATTTGCTCATCAGCCTTGGCATCAGTCTTAGCTAAGATCGGTTGTTTTGCTGGAACTGGAATATCAGTATGTGTTTTAGTCTCAGCCAAGATTGGCTCCGGCTGAACTTCTTCTTGAGTTTCTTCTTGTATTTCTTCATCCACATCCACATCCTCGTCTTCATACGATTGGTTGTGAATCTCTCGATCTGATTTCGCACCCTTTCGTTCAGGTAGAACACTTCCACTCCGTAGATGGATAGCACTTACATTGTGCTTTGGGTTATCCTCGGTAGTGGAAGGTAATTTTCCACTTGTTCCTGTTTGCTGGATCTGTTGGGTGAGCTGACCTATTTGCTTTTGCATTTCAACAAGGCTGGATTGAGTTGCTTGCATGAATTTTTGCATTGTGTCCTCGATAGGTACTCTGGTAATCTTAAGCGGTTGAGGTGTAGGAAGTGGGACAGGGGCATTGGATTGATTTGCTCCTGGTGGTCTGGGTACGAAGTGTTGGAAATTTACGGGAGACTGTTGTGGCTGTTGGTTGTATTGTTGTGGTAAGTATTGTTGTTGTTGGTTTGGTTGCTGATTTGGTTGGCTAGGCTGAGACGGATCTTGTCTCCACCTTAGATTGGGATGCTGTCTCCAGGAGTATTGATTGCTTTCATGTGGGAACCTAGGTTGCCCTTGATTGTTAGATTGTCCTTGGTTGTAACCATATGCCGCATTGACTGAGGTTGGGGACGGATCTCCCGGCTATTCCACCACATAACAACTATGGGTTGGATGATCTAGCTGTTGGCAAACCCCGCAAATCGAGGGCATGGGATTGGTTGTTGCTACTGTAGTTTGTGCCTGGGATTGGGTACCTGTAGAGAGATTCATCAAAATGTCAGTAATCTTATCAAGCTTGTTTTCCATATTTATTGCATTTAAAGAAGAAGGTATAGAATTTCTCTCGGATGAGGCGTTTTTTGGCTATTGTCAGCCATTATTTGGAGAAGTAAGTTTGCTCTCGTTGGTGTAAGATCTTGCAGTGCTCCTCCAGCGGCTGAGTCTAGCCTCTCCCTATCCTTTACACACATTCCATCATAGAAGTATTGGATTAGGAGATGGTCTGCCACTCCATGTGTAGGGCAAATGTCTTGAAGATCCCTAAACCTTTGATGGTATTCGCTCAAGCTTTCTCCTCCTCTCTGCTGAATGGATACTAAACTTTTTCTTGCTGCCCCTGCCTTAGTCGCATTCCAATATTTATTTAGGAAGGCAGCGGACATGTCTCCCCAGGTTGTAATGGTATTGTGGGGCAAGCTATAGAACCAATTCTTAGCTGAGTCTTCGAGAGACCAAGGAAATGACTTCAGTTTGGCTCTCTCGATTGTTACTCCTACTAGTTTAAGGGTATCGCATTAGAGGTGAAGGTTCCTCAAATGGTTATACAGATTCTCGTTTGAGTGGCCATGAAATTTGGTTAAGTTGGCAATGATGTTTGTCTTGATGGACCAATCATTAGCCATCGGGGGTAGATTAATACGGGGGTAGGTCACTCGTTCTGCCCCCCTGTTTTGTTCTCTCATCGTCTGTTCTTCTTGGTTTTCTTCCATGTTTGGTATTGGATTCTCAGCTGGGCCCTGATCTTGGCCTAGACTGTTGCTGGAATCAGTTTCTGATTGAGTTCCCAAAAATTCACCAACGAATTTCCTCTTAGAATTCTTTCTGATTTGGGTTTCGGTCCTTGTGAGTTCTGGATTCAAACGTAGTAGTTCTTCCTTTGAGGACCTGGTCATCAACTGCGAAAGACAGAAATTAAAAAAAAACAAACTACAAAATACACCGTCAGAAGATCCCCGGCAACGGCGCCAAAATTTGATTGCGGGTCGAATGCATCAAATTTAGTTGTAAAAAGATATAGAAAATGGGGTAGGAATACAACTTATCACTCGTCCACAAGGGACTCGTAGATTGCGATAAGAGGTTCGTCCACAGAGATCTTGGTGGTGTATCGTAGTCTTGACTCGACTTCCTCATCACTGGAGTTGAGGGTTTGTTGTTTCTGCAGTTAAGATAAACAAAGCATAAAAGAGAATAAGCAAAAACTAATTTATCGGAAACAACCTTAAGCAGAAGTGAATCTTAGCTAAGATTATTGGTTGAGATTGGTTGGAACTTTCGTGGGGTAGATTCCTAGTAAGGGCGAATTCTTGAGCACTTTGCTTGTGTAATCGATCATTGACTGAAATATTTTCTCCTTCTCTATCATAACTCTGCTATAGATTGGGAGGAACCCCTTTCCAATCCTACTTTCCTCCTGTTAAGATTTTATTTCTCATGCTATCGGGACGATGACTTCTATTGGGCGGAGTTGTTGTAGTTGCCGTCGAACTCACCTGCAAGGCACCGGAGGGGGGGCTCTGGCGTAGACACTCCGATGCTTAAGTCAATAAGTGGTTTAGAAATGGCAGAGGTTCTAGTAAGCAATTTTTCGGCCTTAACTTTTGTTGTAAATTGAGGGAGTATTTATAGGCCGCTGGGGGCGATACCTAAACAAAGAGGCGATATCCCGGGAAAAGCGATCTCTCTGGAGGACGTCGCAGGCAATACCTTATGATGACGTCAGGGCGATACCTTATGGTGATGTCAGGGCGATACCTTACGGTGACGTCAGGGGCGATACCTCGGAAGAGGGTTCCGCGGGCGATACCTCCATGGATACCTGGGATGGGATAATGTCGTGCGTGCAGAGACGCGTGAGTCCTCCCCCCCGCTGATGTCGACCATCCCAGGAAACACCTTCCAGTCTAGAGCCGACGACTCAGATGTCTGATAGAGCTACAGGATTCCGCCTTCGGTAAGGTCATAATTACTGTAACGCCCCTAAGAGGATCATAATTGTTATCATAAGCCCAACTGAAAACGAGCCCGAGTGTTTACCAAGGGCTATCGCTCTCTGCCCGTATCGGGGAACTCTTATCCAATAAGTAGGGGAGTGTATCCTTGCCCTTAAGAGATTATCCTGTGTGGAACGTCCAGGAGTAAGCTGACGGACTCTTGTCAATGTTACGTCGTCAAGGAGTCATTTCGGTTCTGGCGATATCAGCTCAATCCGGTCCTGTCGTAGGCTAAGAGGTCATGTCCATTTGACCTATTAGGAGATGTTGATCCTGGTCGCTCATTGTTGTTTTCACTACTGGTAGCAAACGGGGTCGTGCGGCTAGATTGTTCTAGAACGAGGATTTGATGTCCTCCTGGCGTGGGTCGCTTCACACCTCGAGCGGGCTGCAAAGAGGTAAGATGGGCAAAACATTACGGAGATTTGTTAGGAAATATGTCACTTACAGAGGATTTCTCAGGAGCGAACAGGTCCTTTTCTTCCTCTTGGGGAGCCAACGATATTAACGCGGCTTCACACCATGGGCTATCCATAATTTGAGCGGCTTTACATCACCAGATACCGGCGATATTGGCGCGATTTTACGATGTTCATAGCCACCTACCATATCGTCGTGGCTTTACACTGTGGACACCTTCATTCGAAAGGATTTCCGCCATGGCTACCCGTTATATCGTGCTCCTCTCGAATACCGACATTCTTAGCAGCTCGCCGTCATCTATCCTTGTTTCCGCATCAGGTCTGACGATTTTTTTTAAGGGCAACGGGACGGCTCGTCTTTTGAGGACTTCCTTCTCTAAAAGGCCCGTTTCTCTGATCCTATAAATCTGGGGGCCTTCTTCACCCAAGTCCATCTCATTTTCTCCTTTCTTACTCTGCGTTATGGATCATTTGACCAAAACTTTTCTCCTTTCCAAAGGCCACACTCTTAAGAATCTCAATGATGGTGACGTCGGGTTCCTGGAGAACATGCTGGTCAAGACCTCTGAGGACATCTTGGAGCTACAAGGAATGCTGACCCCACTCCATTCCAGGCTGGGAGCCACGTCTCTGGAGGATTTCAGTCCTTTAGAGAGCGTGTCGAGGTTGGCCACCTCCATCGCTCGGATTCAAGTGGTGATTGCCATGCTGCAGCAGCGCAAGGACATGCTAGGGTGCTGCTTAAAGGGAATGAGGGTCCCTCTCTTCCTCCCCGTGTCTTGCCAGAAATAGCTCTCCCCTCTGCGAGCGCTGAAACGGCGATGTCGACCACAAAAGAGGAACCCGACCGATCACTGATACACATGGGAAAGAGGAAGGAAGAGCCTTTCCCTCCCTTTAGTAGGGAGCCATCGCTCTCGGATGATGATGTAGTTTATTGCTATGGTATCTCTTGGTCTGAGGGTGATTAGTTTAACATGTCTTATCTCTTTGTAGATGCCGTATGGCTTTCCGAAAATGAATAAGATAACCTTCCCTTTTCTTTTGTTCCCCTATCACCTTTCTAACTCACTTCTTCGAATGTCAAGGGTTATCGCAGAGGGAGATCAGTGGCTGAGTGCAACTGTCTTTTGATTTCTAGTCAATAACCGTCTTTTCTGAAAAACATAAGTGACTGTCCATGCGTCTCTTTCTGCTCCGCACGTGTTTCAATTTTACAGGCTGTCTTCTTCTTCAAGTTGAACCTTTATAAGGGAAACCCTATTCTCTTTTATCATTTTTGCTAATATTCTGCAATTTTTCACACTTTCTCTTTCTCCTGTGTTTCTTCTTGCTCGAGGAGAGTCTCCACAACTGCTCGTCGGCAGCGACGGTCTGTTCTCTGGCTATCCATTCCAAGTATTTTGTCCCTCTCTTGCCGTAGTTTATTTTCCCAATTTCTTATGTCTCATATTGGAGCCTCTGCAAGAGTCGAAAATCCCATAGATCTCGAGGCTAGGAGAGCTCGTAGTATTTTCGATTGTGATGAAGTTTTGAGGGTGGAGTTAGAGGAGAACGGTATCACCTTCCCCTTGGGTTGTCGCCCTTATATCCCTACAAAAGATATTCGGCTTCATGACGCCATGTGGGGAACGTTTTGGCTGGTTTACTTCAAGATGTTCCTCTATGGATTTCATCTCCCACTTCATACTTCTCTGATTAAGCTGCTAGACCACTACGATCTCAATCCGGTTCAAATAACTTCGCCTTCCTGGTGTGGGATTTATGCATTCCTTCGGTCATGCGAGATGAAGCGTATTTTCACTCCATCCCTTGATCTGTTCCGTACATTTTTCAAGTTGAGTTGTCGTGCCTGCTTGGTGGATATCACTCCTAGATAGAATGACGCCGTCGTGCGATTTTTCTGGCGGAACTTCCAAGGTTTTGAAGAAAATGTGGATAATTGGAAAAATGGCTTCTTCACCCTTCGACTGTCGTCCCGCTGGTGGCGCGGAGGTTTTAATCGAAAGATTGTTAGTGCCGATTGGAAAAACCCAGAAGTGTTATCTAGCACCGATGTGTCACATGTTTCTGCTCTGTTAGAGATAGAAGGGCCTTTCCGCATTCGGGAATTTTCTCGGTTCAGACCCTTGAAAGAATGTGTCGTTGGTAATTTTTTCTTTTGCTGCGTTATCGCTTCACTTGGCTTGCTATATTAATATATTCCGTTGACAGGTAGCACTGAGGGTTGTTCTTCTGATGGAAATTACACTCCTCTGAACGTGGTACCACTTCAGAACTACCTCCTTCTCCCCCGCCCAAAAGTTCCAGCCATCCAATTATCCCACCGAGGAAAATGAGGATTAAGACTGTCGCCGCACGCAACGTTTCTGCCCAACCTTCTCATTTTCTTGAGAATTGGTTGCCACTTCGGGGTAGGGGAGTGTCTTCAAGTCGTCCTGCGACCGAAACGATTGACAGCGATAGCGAGAGCATGGATGCTGGTTCCGAACTGCGTCATGCCACTCTTGCCCAACGGATGAAGCTTAGGGCGAGGAAAAACGATCCCGTGGCGGAGTCATCCGAGGACAATAGTGAGGATATGGCCGCTGAAACGGAGCGTCTCAAAAAGAAAATTCGGAAAGAAAAAACTGGTCTCCCGATTCCTTCTTTTAAGGAAGTTAACGCAGTTCCCCCACTAAAGTCGACACTTGTCCTATCGCGAGTACCTCGCAAGTGGCGGAGGTTGTCAAAGCACCTTCCGTTGTTCCTTCCAACACTGATGAGGTTTCCGCGGCGGTGGACCCACCTTTACCACCCAGTGGCCCTGATTCTCCGATTTCTTCCTGTATTCCGGACGTGACTGTGCCGGTTTCAAACCCAAATATCCCTCCTAATCCTGTCTCGAAGAAACCTCAGCCTTTATTCCTTTCGTCGATCTCGGGCGTCGGTAATTCCGTGAAGAGTTGCTCTTCTCCCTATATCGCCAACCTTTCCCCTCAAGGTCCTCAAGGGAATGTTGCGTTTCAGCTGGATTTGTTGTCTTTCGGTACTGACGGGCTTCGTGCTTTAGGGATATCCGATCTGCTATCGCGAGATGAGCCGGTAGGGACCATAGTGGGCCAGATGTTCAGTTCTTCGAAGGACAAGGAAGAGTTCCTGCAGCACCCTCTTGAAGTTCAACATTCACGCCTCCTAAACGATATGCTGGCTAGCTTTCGCGAGCTGCACTATTTTCTCGAGGATCAGAGTGACAAGGTCCGACACTCTCCCGATTCGACGAAATAATTGGACGCCGCTTTGGCAAAGGTAACAGAGTTGTCCAAGCTTCAAGATCGTACCCGGGCAGAGTTGAACGAGTGCCGCACCGATCTCGCACGAGAAAGATCCAAAGGGAAGGCTAAAGTGGAGCTACTGGAGGCGGAACTAGTGGCGGCCGACAAAAGGAACTCTTTCCTTCGTGAAGAGATATTGTCCCGTGATGCGGATTGGCCAAAGTACCCTCGCGGGCTTTACAGATCTCTATCGCCAGGGAACTGTTGATTTGACCAAGCTGTCTGATTATACTTCCAAGAAGATAAAGGATTTAGGCGAAGGTGAGGGAGATTTTCTTTCTTTCGGGGAGGAGTAGGCGAATGGTGGCGGCGATATCTGTGCCGGTCATCGACTAGTCAAGGCCGACCCTCCGGGAAGATTTTCCTCTTTTATTTGCTTTCTCTGGATTGTAATAATGCCTTTTCACGCAAAATGATATTTGTACTTCATTTTTAGATAATAAACAATCTCTGCTTTGCTTTTTCACGTTATCTGAGGTTACCGGTTTGGTTAACGCCATTCCGCGTTATCTCCTCTAGTATAGTGTTGGTCTTGTCTTATTTCAAAAAATCCTTTCTTTTCAGAGCATTTAATGCTCACGATCTTCTCATTAATGCGGGAGAAAAGTCATCCTGGCATAGACACACGTGTCCATTTTTTATGGCGCCATGGGCTAGCGTATCCCATAATTTTAGCAAAATCGAAGCGTTGCCGCGCTTCTCTAGGATTGTACTCATTGCTTGAGTCTTTTCCTTGTGATCCTCTCACGCAACGACTACAACGTCTGTCGTTTCTTTGACTGCTAGGGTTATAAAACCCAATACTTGTTTTCTTTTGCTTACTTTTGCCGTTTTGCTTTCTTCATATTTTCTCTAGCCGTCTTATTTTCCTTCCACCGTTCAAGGTTCTCGAGGCGCTTTCTCTCTAAAGGTACCTCCTATTTTCTTTCATCGTCTTCTTCATCTTTACTTTTTATTGCTGCCATGGCTAAGACTCGTCGCTCTGAGTCAAGATCTGCCGATGAGAAAAAGATGGATA
Source organism: Viola odorata (assembly GCA_963691705.1). Classification (NCBI taxonomy): domain Eukaryota; kingdom Viridiplantae; phylum Streptophyta; class Magnoliopsida; order Malpighiales; family Violaceae; genus Viola; species Viola odorata. The sequence continues at coordinate 20,734,031 of OY829543.1, forward strand.
TTACGGTTAGTAGTATCACCTCTGAGATCGCTCTCAATGAGCATTTAGCCGCACATAATGTTGTTATCCCTGATGGTTATAAGGCCACCGTTGCCCCTGAGTCTGTACACTTGAATAGCGTTTTGACGGGCAAGCGTAGGGTCTTGTACACACAAATGTTCCGTTATGGTTTCCAGCTTCCCATCAACTCTTTCATAAAATAGTTGCTCATTGTCTGTGATTTGAATCCTATTCAATTAGCCCCAAATGCGTACTGCTGCATTTATGCCTTCTTAGAACTTTGTAAATATAAGGGGATCACTTCCCCTTCTCTTTTACTGCTTAAATCAGTTTTTAAGCTGATGAAGTGCCGGGGTATGATAACAATATCGCCCCGTTATGACGATGACTCACTCAAGTCCTTCACTTGGAAACTTCTCCACATTGATTCCTCTATCGATGCCTGGAAGAAAGAGTTCTTTGTGATAGATCTTCCCAAAGACCCCAGTTCTTGGTGGCGGTCTGGGTTTAACCAAGATGTCAAGGACAACGTCTAGGGTCGGCCGGAGACACTTCCTCAGCGCGAACAAGGCTGGTTAGACAAACTTCTTCAACTGGAAATCAGCGTTCATATCCGCTATGTGGCATGCAGAGTCGATATGAAGGACTGCGTTAGACGTGAGTGTCGAGTCGCTTCCTTCTTTATTATCACTGATACTAATGCTAACGTTATTTTGCCATCATGCAGCGACGGATCCCAACTACAAGCCTGGAAGCGTTAGGAGGTGACTGAAAAGGGCCTAGGAAAGAGAAGAAAAAGAGAAGGCCACCTCTACGGAAGCCGCCGATAACTCCACTGTTCTTCCTGCTATTTCTGTGAGCCTCGCTCAAGTATCTTCTTCCTCAGCCGGTGAGGGGAATAGCAACATCCCTTTGGGTATTCCTATTGTGACCGTCGCTGCCCCTTCTACTCGGTCGTCTCCTTCTAAAGGCCCTAGGGTTCCTGACAAAGGAAGAAGGAAGAGAAGGACAAGGAGTGTTGCCGCTCTCACTCCTTCTCCGGACGCGGCAGCTTCTTCTGAAGCGTCTGCTCTTGACACAACTGTTGTGAGTGTGCTTGTCATCCACGGTACGTTATACCTTGATGTAAGGCGTTATCTTACTTGTTTCTCTTATCGGTGTTTCTACTGAATTCCTTACAGGATACTACTGCTGTTTCTACTTCTGCATCTCCCATAGGCGAAATGGACATGGGTTATGTGCTGGTTGGTTCTAAGAAGAGATCTCGACAGGAGGGTGAGGGTGGAAGCTTATCTTCTACTGTTGCCGCGGCGGAAGCCGGACCGGACAACACCTTTGTTTCTATGGATGCTCCCCAGACTCACCCTTCTGGGTTTTTGGTGAACATGGGTACGGCTGAGACTTTCGGGACTTCGCCCAATTCCTTCGGCGGGCCTGTTCATACATATGGTCCTAACTCGGGCTATAAAGAAGGTTTACAGGACTTTTTGGGCTACCACCCTCACGGTTCCTATGTCGTCCAAGGGGGTTCTTCTTCTCAAGTCCACCCTCCTGTCCCTCTGGCCTTTGTTCCCTCAAGCATTCCTTTATCGCAATGTTGTGGCGAAGGGGCCTCCACCTTCGACTATGCTGCGGACCTGAGTTCCTCGAGTGAGCCTGGTACTGTGACTCACCAAGTGGGCTTATATGATTTTTGCAATACAGGCTTAGCGGCTCTCGGGGGCGATGGTTCAGTTGAAGATTCGGCTTTCTTAGCAGCCCAAATACTGTCGACCGCCGCTGAGCGGGAAGCTTTCCTCTCGCAGGCAGATGATGATAAGGCGAATTCACTACGCTCTAATCTCTTTTCCAATTTTGTGAAATTTCACTACTGGACAGAGCACGTACAGCATCAGGCTGCTTCTCTTACTGCGTCCCTTTCTGAACTTTCGCGAGAGCGAAATGAAAAGAATAAGTTGCTGGAGGAACGCACTTGATTGTTACTGGCTCAGCAGCAGCTATCGGGGCAAGTGTCCACCCTTGATGCAAAGAATGCCGTGCTGGAAGGAGAGAAGTTATCCTTGGCGAGGGAGAAAGCTGCCCTGGAAGAAGAGAGAGTCGCTTTGACGGAGGACTCAGTCGATAAGAGCCTGTGGCACGTCGAGCGGACGACCACTATCTTGGTTGTATGCTTTGAAGAGGTCCATGGAGCAGATGCGTACAAAGGTGACGAGGTTACAGAGGCCTCCAAACAGAAGTCTGCCGACCTTAATGAAGTGGGTTTTCGCCAAGCTAAGGCGGAGGGTTGGAAACGGAGGAACCCCGAGGGTTGACACATTCCCAAGCTTTGCCGCCTCTTTTGCAGCCATCGTGCTTTTTGTTTTTTACCTCCGCGGCATTATTGTTTTGGTCTTTGGAACTTGTGACCTTTCTAAGGCATTTCTATGCATTTGAACAACTTATATCTTTGCTACCGCCTTTTCTCTTTCTTTAGCTTTTACTTTCTGAAAACTTCCAGGGCGTCACTACCATCCGGGCGATATAATATGCTTACTTTCTCGAGCAGGCTCGTAGCGTTTCAGCAACAGATATCGTTGAGGTCAGTATCGGGTTAGCTTTCCCAGCGAGCCTCATAGTATTGCCGTTTGTGCAGTCATCAATCTTTCCGCTACTCGAAAGGTATTCTGCACATTCTCAATTGTAAACCATCAATAGCATAATGGGTTACAAGAGATAGTAATTACCCGTAGGAGCCTTTCCGCTGCCGTCATAGGGCATTAGTATGGAAACTGCATGAATCGCTTTTTCCGTCAGCTCTACTTCACTAGGGATTACGCATCTAGTTACTAGTTGGAATTTCGCGATTTTTGCGTTTCCATCTTTCCACGATCGGCCTGGAAAGTGCCCTCACTTAGTGGGCCGTTGGATCGGGACAGGCCGTCACAAGGATAGGACTTTTTACTTTCAGGCGTTGTCCTCGCGTCTAGAATCATGTCCTTACTTAGTGGACCCACTACACTTGCCCGGTCACTAAGAGGGGACTTTTCGTTTCTAGAACGGAGTTACTATTTCCTTGGGGCGTGCCTTGTCTTGATGGGTCGTCTCCACGAGAACGGTCATTACAAGAAAAGGGCTTTTCACTCCCAGGGATTCCCGGGTTGTGCCCTCACTTAGTGAGCCATCTAATCAGGATCGGTATTCACAAGGATAGGACTTTTCACTCCCCGGGGGCGCTAGGGATCTTTCAATCCCAACGCTAGTTCAAGGCAGCCTGGGTCGTGCCCTCACTTAGTGAGCCATCTGATCAGGACGCCGGCATTCACAAGGATAGGACTTTTCACTCCCAGGTGCCCCCTTTTCTATCTACACAAAAAGCAACCACAAATACCCAAGAAAGCTCTCTCAGGGAGCGTTAGCTAAGGTTAGGGTTGGCATCAGTCAAAGGTGCAGATAGTTCAAGGTCTAGGATAATATAATTTTAAACGAGCAATATTCCAAGAGTTAGATAGTGGAGTACCATCGAGCGTCTCCAGATGATAGGCTCCTTTTCTGATAACTCGGGTAACGCGATATGGACCATCCCAGTTTGGGCTGAGCTTCCCCATACGTTGACCAGCCGCTCGTTTGTCTCTGAGCACCAGGTCGCCTGCCTTTAGCAACCGTTCTTTGACGCGCCTGTTATGGTAACGGGCCATCTTTCGTTTGTAGTGTTGCGTTTTTAGGAGGGTTTCTACTCGGACCTCCGGTAACGCGTCAAGGTTAGCTCGTAACCTTTCCTCATTCAGCTCCTCTCGGAAGTGGGCCACTCGCAGGCTCATGGTACCAATTTCTACCGGTGTAACAGCCTCAGTTCCGAAGGCCAATGCGAAAAGTGTTTCTCCTGTACTGGTTTTAACGGTCATGCGGTACGCCCACATCACGTATGGCAGCTCGTCAGCCCATTTCTTTTTAGACCCCTCCAGGTTTTTCTTAATGCCACTGAGGATGCTCCGATTTGTCACTTCTTCCTGTCCATTGGTTTGGGGGTGAGCCACGGAAGAGAATCGTTGCTCTATCCTGAATTCTGAGCATTGGTCTTTGAAGAATTGGCTGGTGAACTGTGTCCCGTTATCGCTGATTAGGATACGGGGTACGCCAAACCTCATGATAACTTGGTGCTTGAAGAAACGCCAAGTTTTTTTCGTCGTGATGTTGGCAACCGCTTCAGCCTCTGCCCACTTCGTAAAGTAGTCCACTGCCACGATTACAAATTTTAGTTGGGACCTTGCCTTTGGAAACGGACCCAGGATATCGATCCCCCATTTATCAAAAGGACAAGGAGCGATGATCTCAGATATTTCAGTGGCGGGACGTCGAGGAATTTTAGAGAACTCCTGACATTTCGGGCAAGTTTGCACATAATCGTGGCAATCTTTCCGGATGGTGGGCCAATAGAATCCAGATCTGAAGACTTGTGCAGCCAGGGTGCCGCCCGATACGTGCATACCGCATATCCCTTCATGAATTTTGCGCAACGTATGAAGACCCTCTTGTTTCGTTATGCATTTGGCCGCTGGGTGCGAAAAGCATCTTCGAACCAGGTCCCCGTCATAATACGTACAGCGAGCTGCCTGTCTCAGCACTCTTTTCTTTTCAGCGATATTCTCAAGCAGTTCTTCGTGTTTTAAGTATTTGATTATGGGGACTCGCCAGTCATTCTCGAGTTCTTCCACACACAGAGATGCTTGCTCTTCCATGAAGGAGGGTACGGGTAATTCTCAGTAATACACGTCATTGGGTATGGATGCTTCCGGGTTTGTAGCCAGCTTGGCAAGGTTGTCAGCTTCGGCATTGTCCTCTCGGGGAATGTGCTCAAAACTGACTTGCATGCCTTTTTCTTTGTTTCTAATAGCTCCCGCATCACTTTGGCGAGATACTGGATCATAATAGGCTCCCGAGCTTGAGAGCGCCCCAAGACCTGGTCGATCACTAGTTTGGAGTCACCACAAATTTTCAGACGCAGGTTTCCTGTTCTTCCGGTATCATGCCTACCTTTGGAAGAAAGGCTTCTCCCTATCCTGAGTCCGGCTAGTAACACCTCATATTCTGCCACATTATTGGATAATGGCTGCAGGATTCGGATAGCGTATTGTATTTGCATATCGTTCGGCCCATTTATAAAGATTCCTGCTCCAGCCAATTCTTGATTTTTAACCCCATCTACATGAATGATCCAGAGGTCCGTATAAGTCTCCGGAAATGGGAGATCTAAATCACCCCATTCCTCTTCGGGTATGTCTGTTAACGGATCTTCCGTAAAGGTGCATTCCGCTATAAAATCTGCCAAGATTTGAGCCTTTACAGATGGCAGAGACTGGTACCGCAGCCCGTATTGCTCGATTTGAAATATCCTTTTCAGCGGTTGATCTGTTAGTACGATAACGGAAAAGGACTGGAAGTATCTGTCCATTTTTCGAGTGGCTTGTATTAGCACGAACGCTATTTTCTCAATTCGGGCGTATCGCAACTCTGCATCCTTCAGAACGTGACTCACAAAATACACAGGGCGGTGTGTGTGGCTATCGTCGTGAACGAGGATGGCGCTGACCACTTCGTCAGCAGCGCCGAGATATAGGTACAAAGTATCATCTAGTTCTGGCCTGGTCAGCAGCAGATCAAACGATAGGTAATCTTTTAGGCTAACAAACGCCTCTTCACATTCCGGGGTCCACCCAAAGGATGCTTTCTTACGTATGACTTTGAAAAAAGGAAGACACTTCTCGCCTTGTTTGGAAATAAAGCGCCCTAGGGCGATAACGCGCCCTGTTAGCCTTTGTACTTCCTTAACGGTTCTTGGAGATATCATGTCTTGTATGGCTTTAATCTTTGACGGATTAGGCTGGATTCCTTTTTGGCTGACCACGTAGCCTAGGAATTTTCCCGTTTGAAACGCGAACATGCATTTCCGGGGGTTCAGTTTCATACTGTGTCGTTTCATCACGTCAAAGACTTCCTTTAGATCCTGAAAGCTAGCGCTTTTTACCAGTATATCGTCAACGTAGGCTTCCACATTCCTTCCTATTTGTTCTTCGAATATCTTATTTGCCATATGTTGGAACATCGCCCCCGCGTTCTTTAGCCCAAATGGCATCGCCGTATAATAGTAAGTGGTCGTAGGAGTGATGAAGGCAGTCTTCTCTTCATCTTCAATGGCCATGGGAATTTGGTGATACCCGGAGTTGGCATCAAGTGAACTCAAATAGGCGTACCCGGCAGTCTGATCGACTAATTGGTCAATGCGGGGAAGCGGGTAGCAGTCCTTGGGGCAGGCATCGTTTAAATTGGTGAAGTCGATACACATACGCCAGTCTCCATTGGACTTAGGAACGAGGACTGGGTTGGCTAACCAGGTGGGGTACTGAACTTCGTGGACGAAACCAGCGTCAAGGAGCTTCGTTACTTCTTTATCAACATCTAAGGCTTTTTCCTTAGAGAACGCGCGCCGCTTTTGCTGGATCGGCTTAGCGCCAGGGTCAACGTTGAGTTGGTGCTCGGCTATTTCTCGGGATATACCCGGCATGTCTGCGGGTTTCCATGCAAATTCTCCTTGACACTTTCAATAACCGGGCCAACTGAAGGTTTTCTTCTAAACTGAGCCTTTCGCTGACAAGGAAGTCTGCTTTTTCTATGCCGATTACTGGTACAGGCACCATTTTGTCAAGAGGTTGAGCGCGCTTCTCATCGCCTTGTTCGTATGGGTCCGCTGTTATACATACATACCTATCACAACTCTTTTGAGTCATGAGCAAGTAACATTCGGCCGCCAATTTTTGATTGCCCTTTATCGCTACCACTCCGTCCTAGGAGGGGTATTTCATCTTCAAATGCTTCTGAGATATTACCGCTCCAAAGCGGTTGAGAAAAGGTCGTCCGAGTATGACATTGTAGGGCAAGTTTAAGTCCACGACAAGGAATAACAGATCCTCTGACCGCTTGGAGGTGTCTTCTCTGAAGTACACAGGTAGAGTAGTTATCCCTGTGGCTGGGATTGGGATCCCGTCCACCCCAATTATAGGTTTCTTGCAAGGTATCAATTCGTTGTCGGGCCGTTTCATGAGATTGTACGCCTCCAACGAGAAGAGGTTCACTGCACTTCCGTTATCTATGGGAGTTCTTCTGACTCCGTGACTGGCAATGATGGGCGTAACCACCAGCGCGTCGTTATACGGATAGACAACGCCTTTCTCGTCCTCTTCCGAGAGGGTTAACACCATGCGATCTAGGACGCTTATCGTTTCACCTTTCTTTGTCGCGCCATCTCGCTTGCGTTTTTCTGCTAACGCCGTCATCGGTAGTTCTGGTTCATCCATGTAAGGAGTCCCTCCCGCTATGATGTTAATCATAAGGAAGCCCTAGTCATCCACTGCGAAAGTTTCCTCACCTCTTCCTCCGAGAGCATTATCCTTTTGTGGGACGCGAGGGGATACTTGTCGGTCATCTGCGACCCTTTTCGTGGGATTATTTCTGGTGTCTTCTCTTACTTTGGTCGCGAATTATCCCAAGTAACCTTCTTCCACCAAACGTTCTATTGCTGATTTTAAGTCCCTGCATACTTCTGTAGAATACCCCCTGGCTTTGTGGAACTTACAATAAGCATTTTCTCTTCTCCCTAGAAGTACTCCGGGCTTTACAGGCGCAGGGTACCAGATGGGAAGGTTTCGTTGTTCCACTATCGCTAAAATATCTACCCTCGGTAGATTAAGGGAAGGGAAATCAGGATCGTATGCCCAACCTTTAGAAGAATCTCCTTGGCGTTGAGATGGGGAGCTGCCAGGCTTTCCCTTTGAAGTGTTACCTTTCCGCCCACTGGAGGTTTTGGGAGTATGATCTTTCCGCCGAGCGTACTCGTCGGTGAGGCGGTCATCAAGAATGGTATTTGCAGGAGCGTTTGGAATCAGAGGTGCCTCGGGTGGCATGCCATAGGTTCTATCTCTGTTTTCCTCTTCTTCCATTTTCGCGTAATTATGGGCTTTAAGTCTTAAAGCGTCCAGAGTCGCTGGAGGGTCCACCATTAGTGCATCTCTCAATTTACTATAACGGTAGTTCCTCTTCAAGGCTTCTATAGCAAAATCAATGGTAACGCCCGGCGTTAGCGACATTTCCAAATCAAATCGACTAAGAAATTCCTTCAGAGTTTCCTGGGGCCTTCGACGTAGGTCAAATAACGCGGCGGTAGATTTCCTGATTGGAATCGCTGTGCTGAACCTGCTCCGGAACTTAGATTCCAACTGTGCGAAATTGCTAATGGATCAGCCCGGAAGGCCCTCGAACTAGAGGCGCGCAACTCTTGATAATGTCATAACAAATATTTGGCATAACGCCGCATCACTGTGCGTCTGAAATTGCACGAAATCCTTTACTTTATTGATGTGGGAAATGGGATCTCTAGTGCCATCATAAGTCTTAGTGGAAAGCTTCACATGTCGACTGACCTTATGGCGTCTTATACGACGGCTAAATGGATGACCTGATGTGTCATCAAGAATTTCACGCTCATGGCGTGGGGGAGACATTTCCGCAGGACGCCTCCGATTCCGCAGATCTGGCATGGGATGTCGCCTAGGAGACCGACTGTGGCTTCTGGGCGAGCGAGTTCGATATCTCTTACTACTGGATCTTTCACTGCGCTCAGGAGACAAATCCCTATTCGCTCATTCCCTTCGACCGTCCCAACAGTTTCTGGCCTCTTCCAGGTGTCGATTCTCCAGAGGGATGGGACCTAGGGGCACTTGCGGCACATAAGGCTCCACTCGTCCTTGAGTGAGCTGCGCAAAATTAATCGGGGGATCAGCTACGGATAAAGTTGACCGGAGATTTCCCTGTAATGACGGTGACAAGGGCCGCTCGGTGACAATAGACGGTGTGAACATGACACGGGGAGGGACACTCGATCCGGAGATTTCAGGTGTCATTCTGGCAGCCATTTCACTCGCAAAAGGGTGTTCTGCACTATTTAACACAAATCCCCTCGAAGCAGGAGTAGAGAAGCTGGATCCCGCCATTTGGGATAACGAAACGGTCGCTTGCGATGAAAGAGCTTCCCCTGCAGACCTGGTCAAAGGATTTAGGGATTCTGAACTGATTTGTTGTGCTGTCACAGAAAGTTCAGCAGTAGCAAAAGGGAATAACTGGCTACAAATCGAGAAGGGAACATTAGAAGATGGGGGTCGCGTCCGCTCCGACTCAGAAGTCATGATTGTTCCGATCTCTGGGTTGAACAGGGCTTGGCTATTAAGGATGCTCACTTAATACACCAAGGCTCTCAATGAAAGCACCAATTTGTTAAGATTTTATTTCTCATGCGATCGGGACGATGACTTCTATTGGGCGGAGTTGTTGTAGTTGCCGTCGAACTCACTTGCAAGGCGCCGGAGGGGGGGCTCCGGCGTAGACACTCTGATGCTTAAGTCAGTAAGTGGTTTAGAAATGGCAGAGGTTCTAGTAAGCAATTTTTTGGCCTTACCTTTTGTTGTAAATTGAGGGAGTATTTATATGGCGCTGGGGGTGATACCTGAGCAAAGAGGCGATATCCCGGGAAAAGCGATCTCTCTGGAGGACGTCGCAGGCGATACCTTATGGTGACGTCAGGGCGATACCTTATGGTGACGTTAGGGCGATACCTTACGGTGACGTCAGGGGCGATACCTCGGAATAGGGTTCAGCGGGTGATACCTCCATGGATACCTGGGACGGGATAATGCCGTGCGTGCAGAGACGCGTGAGTCCTCCCCCCCCCCCCCCCCCCCCCCCCCCCCCCCCCGCTGATGTCGACCATCCCAGGAAACACCTTCCAGTCTAGAGCCGACGACTCAGATGTCTAATAGAGCTACAGGATTCCACCTTCGGTAAGGTCATAATTACCGTAACGCCCCTAAGAGGGTCATAATTGTTATCACCTCCTATTCAAATCACTTGGAGGGTACCCCCTTTTCCGAGTTGGCTAGTGGACACCTTGCTGGCTAAAGGGTTTATCCATTTGGCTGCTGGCTTGAGGCACATGCGTTTTCTCAATGGCGTAGGGAAAGACAGAGTCTAGGCCAAGCTACTCCCAACTCGGAGCCCTAGGTCGTCAATCTGGTTAGGCCTATATCGATTCAAATTCACTAACCTCCGCGAGGTTAGCCGTCTACTTCGTCACTTCAGTTTCGCTCGTCCCCTTAGTGACTGACTGCAAATTCATAGTCTTGGCCAAGATCGATCAAGTCTTGGCCTAGACGGGAACTGGTTGGTTAAAACGGAACTTGAATCGAATACGACGGATAGGATACTCAAGACCAATAGTCTCACGATTTACAAACATGCTCACTCGACCCTTACCAAGAACTAGGTGTTTAGCTACTAGATATCATGATCAAAGGAAAAGAGAAATAATTGAAGAACATGAATTTAATTTAAAATGCGATATTCCTAAAGGAAATACCACAGCCGAATGTTTACAAAAAACCCAGAAGAGACGAGAATGGAGTGTGTCCGTAATTGACAGCCTTCCCTAACCTTAAATAAGGTTAGAGTCCCCACCCTTCACGTTTCTTTCCAAACTCCTCAATTCAAATTAACTAAAAAGTAGGGATAGAAATCCCAATTGTTTTTAAATCCTAAAGCGATAATAATAATAAAATAACAAAGTGTTTTTGTTCAAATAGGATTACATCAAAGATTTCTTCTAGCGGTTGTAATCGCCAGCTGGTCTTCCGATCTGATCTTGCTTCCTTGAGTCCCTAGTGTGCACGTCTCTATTCTGCAATCTTAGCCAAGACACGCGGCTAAGATTGCCAACCTTTCGCTCTAGCACCCGATTCTTCCAAAAACCAGTCTTACCCAAGATTTGCCAAAATAACCCAAATTGACGTCGAAAGAATTGTTTCTTCCACAAAAAGGGAGTTTTACAGTGGTAAAAACACATGGAATAAAGCGTCAATCAACCCTCTTTTTGAATCTTTTTCTTCTTCTTCTTTTTCCCTTCTTTTTTCTTTATTATTTTTTTCCTTTTCTTCTTTTTTTTCTTCCCTTTTTTTTTTTTTTTAATATAACTACAAACAGCCAGTGAAGCTAGTACGATTTCCTTTGTTTTGATTCTTTTGGGTAGTGGCCTTCGAATTTTTTTGCCGCTTCTCCGGGTGTTAGCGCGGACTGTCAACCTTTGAGGGTTTCCTTTTCGTCCTATTGATTTGTTGAAATGAACTTAACATGCTTCTGGTGCTTTAGTCGTCCAATTCTGTCGAGCACTTACCCATTTGTAAGGAGTTTAGAAGAAGGCTTTGAAGTGTTTGATAGAGTTGTACATGGTGTACAAGGTATGTGTTTTGAGGGCGAAAAAGTTAAAAAATGCAAAATATGGAAGAAGAGCAAAGCAAAGTCCAATGTCATCTTACTGTTATCCCATGTCTGATGGTTCATGTACCCTAGATATTATGCAAATCTAACTAGCACCTAGTTTAGCATTTACACTCATGAAAGAAACAAGGCGTGAAGGCCCAAAATACTCACAGGGATATGTTTGTGATTGCTTACGCCTAAATCATGTCATGGATATAAGAGCTAACAGATGAGACCATGTACTCCATATAATTTCTAATGAATGAACAAGTTTATCAACTGTGATAAAGTAATGGACATGTTTGACATAGGGAAGGTTTCGAAAATGTAGGATTTTTGCTTTTCTTTCTGTTTGTTTTCTTCTTCTTTTTTTGCAAAGCAACATTTTTTGATAAAAGCTTAGAAAGTTTACAAACATGACGCACATACACATGTGTATGTTCATACTAATATAGGAACGTAAATTATGGAAACGTAAAGTGCGGAAATTTAAATTGCGAAAATGTAAATTGTGGAAAGTTAAATTGCGAAAAAATAGATTGTGGAAATGTAAATGACGACTTACCTGATGGTGGGGTGAAGCGTAAATTCATGTCTGGGTGTGGGTAGGGCTCGCAGTTCTGGACAAGACCATCCCTACCTAGGTATTGTTGCCGACATCTTTGATAGTTCGGGCGTGTCGTATCGTGCCACCTCGAAGGGTATCCATTGTGTTCTCGAACAGTGTTCCAGGCTCAGATGATCTTCCTGGTGTTCGGACAATGACTCTCTGGTTATGAATCATCCTTTCATGCGGATCCAGCTTAATTAAAAGTTTTCGGATTAATCCAGATTGTGCAGATGGATAGTCGACCACTTTAGAGATGACAGAATTCGGGTCCCTGCCGATTATCTTGGGACTGCAAAACTTTAGCATTGGATTAGCAGGGCTTAGTTTAAACATAGTTTCTTATAACTAAAATATTCCCTAGCGCTGCCGACACCATGCTTCCTTTTGTCACTTTAAAATTTTAAAACTTTAAACACGCAAAAATTCTCCTTTTATTAATTCAGGATACATATCAAGTGATTTTGTCATGAGGAACCCTTTCTTTTCTTTGCATGATCCGTAGGTTCTTAAGCGAAGTACATCTTAACAACATCTGCATTCACTGGTCTTGGTAGATCATCCTCATCCATATTGGTGAGAAACAAAGCACCTCCGGAGAATGCGCTCTTGACTATGTACGGACCTTCATACCTCAGGGCCCACTTCTTTTGGCCCTCCTCCTGATGAGGAAGAAGCTTCTTTAACACTAGATCCCCGATTTTGAACACGCGAGGTCGCACTTTTTTTAGTATAAACGTTGGCCATTCTCTTCTGATATAATTGCGCATGACACTTGGCGGTCAAACGTTCCGAGATGAGATTTAGTTGCTCATATCTCACTCTCGCCCAATCAGACTCTTCTACTCTCGACTCCGCCAAGACTCTGAGGGAAGGAATTTCTACCTCGAGTGGGATTACCGCCTCCATACCGTAGACTAAAGAGAAAGGAGTTGCTCCCGTAGCCGTACGAATTGCAATACGATAAGCATGCAGGGTTAAAAGAAGCATGTCATGCCAATCCTTATGGGTAACCACCATCTTCTGAATGATCTTCTTCAAGTTCTTGTTCGCCACCTCGACCGCGCCATTCATCTTTGGGAGGTAAGGTGAAGAGTTATGGTGTTTCATTTTCCACTATTGGCAAAGGTCGTGGATCAATTTTCCATTCAGGTTAGTACCGTTATCTGTGATGATAGTTTCGGGGACCCCATAGCAACAGATGATGTTCTTCTCAATGAATCGCATGGTCGTCTTTTGGGTGATGCTCGAGTAAGAGGCAGCCTCTACCCATTTGGTGAAGTAATCGATTGCGACAAGGATGAAACGGTGGCCATTAGAAGCTTTCAGATGAATTTGGCCGATGATGTCGATTCCCCACATCACGAAGGGCCAAGGCGATGTCATATTGAAAAGGGGAGCTGGAGGGACATGGAGATGATCGGCGTAGATTTGGCATTTATGGAATTTTCGAAAGTAGTCGATGCAATCCCGTTCAATGGTGAGCCAAAAATAACCTCGTCTCATTATCTGTCTTGCCATCATGTGGCCACTAGCGTGCGTGGAACAAACCCCCTTGTGAATGGTCGTGATAATTCTTCTGGCTTAGGAAACGGTGACACAATGTAGTAAGGCCCCATCCGTCCTTCTTTTATACAAAACCTCTCCGTCAAGGTAGTAATCCCAAGCCAAACGCTGAAGGGTTTTTTTACTACTTTGGCTTGCCTCTTGAGGGTATTCCCGATTTTTGATAAATCGTACTAAATCGTGGAACCATGGTTTCCCGTCAGGTTCATCTTCCAACATAACGCAATACGTCGGCGTTTCCTTTACTTCCACTCTTAATAGTTGAAGCATGATTCCGCATTCTAACTTGAACATTGAGGCCAAAGTGGTTAATGCATCTGCGAAGCGGTTCTTGTCTCGATTGATTCAATCGAACTTGGTTTCTTCAAATTCTCCTAAGAGTTGGGTGAGCAATTTTTGATAAGGTATTAGTTTGGAATCCCGAGTTTGCCATAAGTCTTGAGCTTGATAGATGACGAGCGCCGAGTCCCCGAAGATTTTTAACTTTTTCACCTTTAGGTCAATTGCCGCTATCAAACCATTAACACACGTTTCGTATTCGGCGATGTTGTTGGTGCATGGGAAATTCAGCTTGCACGCTACGGGGAATTGACGACCATCTGGGGCTATGACCACGGCCCCTATTCCTTTTCCCGAGAGGTTCACTGCACCATCAAAGAACATGGTCCACCAATCACCTTCTTCTAAATCTTCCACGATTTCCTCCTCAATTACCATGATATCCTCATTGGGAAAGTCAAATTTTATAGGCTCGTACTCATCCCTGGCATTATCGGCCAAGTGATCGGCGAGGGCGCTCGCCTTGACCGCCTTTTGTGTCACATATACAATCTCGTATTCCGCCAACAAGACTTGCCATCTACAAATTCGGCTTGACAAGTACGGTTTCTCAAAGATGTATTTCAAAGGATCCATGTGGGAGATCAACCATGTCATATAGTATAGCATATACTGTCTGAGTCTTCAAGTACTCCATGCTAAGGCACAACAAGTCTATTCCAATGCAGAATAGCGCCTCTCATATTCGTTAAACTTATTGCTCAAATAGTAGATAGCTTGCTCGCGTCTTCCAGACTCATCGTGTTATCCTAAAACGCACCCCACAGCGCTGGCTGTGACTGTCAAGTAGATAAGTAAAGGACGTCCTGGCATCGGAGGGACCAATACTAGTGGATTTTGTAGATATATCTTGATTTTCTCGAAAGCTCTTTGACAATCCTCATCTCATTCGGCCTCTCTATTCTTTCTCAACATCTTAAACATTGGCTCGTATGTGAGTGTTAATTGGCTAATAAAGTGAGCTATGTAGTTGATGCGCCCTAAGAAGCTCCGTACCTCTTTTTCAGTCCTGGGTGAGGGCAACCCTTGGATAGCTTTTACCTTGTTAGGGTCTACCTCGATGCCTCTATTGCTAACGATGAATCCTAGTCATTTCCTAGATATTACTCCGAAAGTGCACTTGGCAGGATTCAAACGTAATTAAAATTATCGCAATCTTTCAAAGACCTTCTTTAGAATGTCCACATGATCTTGTTCTCCACGAGATTTGGCGATCATATCGTCGATATAGATTTCGACCTCTTTATGTATCATATCATGGAAAAGAGTGACAGCGGCGCGTTGGTAAGTGGCACCTGCGTTCTTTAATCCGAAAGGCATCACCTTGTAGCAAAAGGTTCCCCAAGGTGTGATTAAGGTTGTCTTCTCACTATCTTCAGGAGCCATCTTAATCTAATTGTACCCTAAAAACCCATCCATGAAGGAGAACATGTCATTATGAGCAGCGCTATCTACTAAGGTGTCAATATGAGGGAGTGGGAAGTCATCTTTAGGACTTGCTCGATTAAGATCTTGAAAATCCACGCACATGCGGACTTTTTCGTCTTTCTTTGGCATAGGAACGATATTAGCTATCCATTCGGGATACTCGGCAACTTTTAAGAAACTGGCATCTAGTTGTTTCGCGACTTCGTCTTTGATTTTCAAAAGGATGTCGGGATGCATTCTTCGGAGTTTTTCTTTATGGGTTTAAATTCGGGGTTTAACGGGATGTGGTGTTTGACTATGTTGGGGTCGAGACTAGGCATATCATCGTATGACCAAGCGAATATATCTGAGTATTCCTTGAGGAGGGAGGTTATCCTTTCTCTCTGATTAGAGCCCAAGGTCGTTCCGATCCTGACCATTCTCCGATCTTCTTCGCTTGCCCCCAGGTTTACTTTTTCCAATTCCTCCTGATGAGGGACTATCTCTTTTTCCGAACTTTCCATTAAACGGGCCAACTTGCGTGGGACCTCAGCTTCGTCCTCTATTGTGGCGATAACCTCTTCGCCAGTAAAGACATAAGGTTCGTCAAGATAATCTGAATCAATATTTATCCTGAAAACAAAAATACGAAATGCTTTGAAAAAGGTTAAATATATTTATTTATTATTTATTATTATTAAATTTTTTTTTACCGAAGGGGAACGCAAGTTCCTATAAAATACAATAAAACATGCACATATATATTTTTATTTTTTAACTAAAGGGGAACGCGAGTTCCTATAAAAGACAACAAAACATGCATATATTTTAATCTTAAACCGAAGGGGAACGCCAGTTCCTATAAAAGCGATTGCGAAAAATAAAATGATAAAACATGCATATTTACAAAGAGACATTTGGAAGCATGGCGGCGGTCCAATTGTGCACAGGCCCCCCAGACTTCTTCACGAAGACGGCCGAACCCTGAGATAGTTCTTCTTCTCCTAGAGTGCAAATGTGGAGATCCGGAGCTATTTTGATCCCGGTAGGACTAGGGTTAAGGATTTCAGCCGCAAATGGGAAGGTGACCCTTATGTGAGGAATGCACATCTTATAAGAAAGCGTCTGACGCCCAAACAACTTGTCCAACTGCCTTTCTTTCTTCTCTTGCAAAATTGGAACAAAATCGGCCTTGCTCGGCTCATACCCTAACCCAAAATGGTCCCCAAAGCTCTTGGGGGATGTTAGGTCCTTCGATCCTTGTAACATGGCACCCATCTTCTTTCCCAGCTGGAATTTGCTCTTTGGCAATACTGTAG
Source organism: Viola odorata (assembly GCA_963691705.1). Classification (NCBI taxonomy): domain Eukaryota; kingdom Viridiplantae; phylum Streptophyta; class Magnoliopsida; order Malpighiales; family Violaceae; genus Viola; species Viola odorata. The sequence continues at coordinate 20,750,603 of OY829543.1, forward strand.
AAATTTGAGGTTCAGGAATGGGGGAACCCTCTTTGTTCCACTCCGCATTTATGATCTCGAAGGCTTGGAATGAAATTTCCAAGGTTTCGACAGCCTCGATGTAAGGCACAGAGGAATGCTTTGCCAGAATCAAACATTCCTCTGCATTTATCGTGATAAGGACACCGTCCTTTACATACTTAATGCACTGATGTAGGGAGGAAGGAACGGTTCCTGCCGAGTGGATCCACGGTCGTCCTAGAAGCATGTTGTAGGTGGGCTGAATTTCCATTATCTGGAATGTTAAAGCGAACGTGTGGGGCCCAATAACCATATCGAGGTCATAGTTCCCAATGATCTCTCAAATGGTGTTGTCAAAAGCTCTAGCCATCATCCCATTTGGCTTTAAATGAGTCATGTCATCTGGCAATTGTTCAATGACGTGCCTGGGCATGACGTTCAATGCAAACCCGTTATCGATTAAGGCATTTGCTATGACGTGGCCTTTACATTCCACGGTGATGTACAAGGCTTTATTGTGACTCGTCTCAGCTGGATCTACTTCTTCCTCAGAAAAGGTTATACTGCTCAATGCTTGGATTCTTCCGACGAGGTTTTCCACACCCTCTACAGTGATATCCTTGGTTACGAAGGCTTCATTTAACACCTTCAATAGGGCTTGATGATTTGGTCCAGAAGTAAGGATTAACTCCATGATGGAAATACGAGCAGGAGTCTTCTTTAGCTGTTCGATGATGCTGAACTACCTCTTCTGAAATGTAGCATCTCCCAGTGCGGGTCATGCCTCCAATATTAAAAGTTTCGGCCATTGGCGCAACGAAGGGAGGAGTTGTGACGACCATGTATCCATAGTCAAATGGTCACGTGCAAGTCTTGGCTAGGAGTGTTCTGAGCGAACTTAAATACTAGCTTGAGTGGCGTGGTGATGGGAGTCTCAGCTTGGGCCACGTATTTGCACGTATAAGGGGGTGGAGGTCCGTCCCCAATAGTACTAACTTCTTTGACCACTCGGTTTTTCTTTTCAACTCGTATAACCCCGAAATCCACAAGTTGTTTCACTCTTTTTATGAAAAATCCACAACTTCGGATTTCATGATTACTTGCCCCTTGGCAAAATAAGCAAGTGCTTAAACCTTTCCCCGGGTGGGGTAGGTAGCCACTTTCGACCAAAGCAGTGAGAAGCCTTTCTCTGGGCAAACCCAACACGAGAGAGAGAGGATCTTCAATTTCTTCCATTGAGATGGCGCTTACCCCTCTGCTTCCTTGACCATGGTTTGGGAGAGGGTTGGTCCTAGTATTGGGCCCTATGGCCATTTGTTCAAAAGAGACCCATCCGCTTTTGACCAATTGTTGTACTTTTATTTTGAAGGCGAAACAATTATCCATCGTATGACCTGGAGCCCCTATATGGTATTCGCACTTGGCGTTGGGGTCGTATCACTTCGGGTAAGGAGGCAGCATAGGTTGGGCCAGAATTGGCACAATCTGCCCAACTGTAAGGAGATGTTTATAGATTTCCCCTGCGGGAAGGGGAAGCGGCGGTGGATTTTGGTTCCAACGATTGTTTTGAGCAACTTGGTTGTTAAGGTTCTTTGGTGGGTTATATGGTCTAGGTTGCACGAGTTGCGGTATTTGTGGTGGAGGATATGGGTAAGGTAGGAACGGCGCAGGGTATTGCGGGGCCATATTGGCAACGGACATTGGCGAAGGAAAAAATGGTGACTGATATGATGATGGTGCAGGGTATGGTGGTGGTACGAAGGGTGGCTTATAGTTAGACTGGGGGGACACAAAGCCGACCTCTTTCTTTATGGGAGGTGCTTTCTTAAGTGTCATCTCGGGAGCGGTAACGACGATCCTCCTTGTCTTAATCCCTTGTTCAACTCTTTCCCCTATCAGAACCATGTCGAAAAAGTTGTTTGAGGGATTGGAGATAAGGTAGGTGTAGTAAGGGGCCTTGAAAGTGTTGACAAAGATGGCTATGAGCTCTTTGTCACTTAGCGGAGGGGAAATTCTAGCCGCTAGCTCCCTCCATCTCTGAGCGCAAGTCTTCACTGATTCACCGATTTTCTTCTCTATATCTTGAAGATCAGAGCGGTCCGGTGCTACCTCCATGTTGAACTGCTTGAAAAAAGCATCGGACAAATCCCTCCAAGTCTTGATTTTGGCTCTGTCTAGATCCATGTACCATGTCAAAGCATGTTTGCCCAAGCTTTCCCTGAATAGATGGATCAACAGAGGCTCATTGTGTATCATCTCAACCATTTTGTTGCAATAGGCCTTGAGGTGAGTCCTTGGGCACTCGACCCCTGTATACTTTTCAAAATCAGGAACCTTGTATTTCGAAGACATTATGATTCCGGGGACCATGCACATGTCTGCGAGACCCATGGGATCAAAGGGATCGGTTCCTTCAATGGCTCTAAGCCTTTCCTCTAGTAGGTTTAGTCTATCCATGTTTGGCCTCTTTGTGATAACAGTGCTAGGGCCAACGGGTAGCAAAGGTTCAGACAAAAACTGTGGTGCCTGATGAGTAGCAAGAGATTGAATTCCCGTCGTTTCAGGAATCGTGATTTGGGCAGAGTAACCCTAAAGTGGCCGGAGATACTGGGATTCCTGGTGGACTTGACTTTTACCAGGGTCCAGGGTGGGATTAATCGAAAGGTGTTGGAGAGTTAAAGCGCTCTCTTCAGCTGTGTTAGCTACAGGATTTACGGTGGCAGGTACGCCGAAAGGATCAACCTATTTCCACTGACCCCCAGTTCCAGAAAACGATTGGGGTACTGAAGCACTTGCAACAATGGATGAAGAGGTAGGTCCCATTGTTTGAGCGGGATAAAAACTGGGTGGGAAGTCAGTAGTGACCTCATCTCGCTCTTTTTCGGCTTAAGCGGCCCTTTCTGCAGTGACCCTGACTTGTTCTTCTAACTTTGCTATTCTGGCTACCAATATCTCTTCAGTCTTAGCTTGTTCGGCCATTTTTCGTGCTTGAAATCTAGTTATAGGGAGCCTGGGCGGAGTAGTTCACTTGCGGGGAGCTATTGTTAACCTAAAAAATAGACAAAGAAAAATAGTAAGTACGGGTAATGCAACCCCGAAGCCTCCGTGCTACTTGTTCACTCTTTTGGCCATACTTCCACTTAATACTTTCAAGATGAATGAAAAGTTGATATTTTGGTGAAGACACGAAGGAAGTTGTTTATTCATTCCCCGACGCAAGGAGATCTTGGATGCTATCAACGAAAAAACCTTGGAAACGAAGCGGAAGCTTTTATTCATTTCCCAGAGTATTCGAGGGAACAAACAAAGAGAAGGTCGCTTGACTTGTAGATGATATCACTGATGGTTTATTAAAGCAAACCTCTAACAATAGGCCCCTGATGGTTCGTTCAAAGCCTCAAAATAGCTAAAACGTCTTTCGTGACTTAACGAAGTGGAAATTCCGCGTAAATCGCATCGATATTGGCTCAAAACAAAAGAGCGAGCAGCTGAAATTGAGAGAAGACAGCTACCTTTGCATTTTCCATCATCTCATTTTTAAATTGGATCCGAGATCTATCAATGAGGGAAGCTTTTACTCCTTTCTAAGTCAAGGAATGATGCGCTACTGGATGCCTCTAGTGAAACCCTCGAGACAAACCAATGCGAGTAGCCAATTTTTATGTTTAGAAAACTCAATCTTGTATATCAATAATTAATTGCTTGGACGAAGAACTAGGCCGAGATTACTCTTACTTTATTCATTTTTCGAGGAACCAAGGTTTTTAATTGTTTATTGGCCGTTGGATACTTTTGAAAGAACAAACGAAGTCTTTTCTCTCTTTTTTTCTTTCTCTTTTTTTTTTTTTAAAGGTTCTTTCTCTTCTTCTTTTTTTAAAAGGTGAAGGCATTCGTTCAATAAATATCCAAATAAACACGAATTTTATTATTCACAAACTTCATCCAAAAAGGGTTACAACCATGTAAGCTTTAACTATCCAGATTTATCCTAAAAAGGCTAGCCGACAAAATCCAGAAATATCATAAAAAGACCAAGCCGTAGTGGCTGACGTAGGATTCTTTATCGAAGGTATCAACCTCGGGAGTCGGGATCCATTTGCTCCTCCCAAAAGTACTCCATTGACACCAGCTCCCCCTTTTGCATCACTACCTTGGCTTCCAAAGCCGCCACTCGTGCTCGCAACACTCGGTTCTCCTTGCCTTTCTTGTTGGCCTGAGTAGTCAAGATGTTTATCATGGAATCTTTCTCTTTGATCAAGGCACTTGACGCCTCTTTTTTATGGATTTTGCTACCCATTCATTCTTTGAAGTCATCGAAGGCCAACTTCTGATTCGCCATATGTATACGGATGTTATCTTTGTTGCGCCTCTCTAACTCGTGTATGTTGAGTTCTAGGTCCATCTGCCTGGCCGCCAAATTCTCTCTTTCTTGCGCTATCTGATCTTGTTCTTCCCTCACCATCCGCAATTGCTCCAATAATTGGGTGCGTGCTATTTAACTGACCTCTCCCTCGATGTGATATTCACCCTCCTCTTCCATGGGCCTTCTATTCGCGGGACGAGGCAAGACGTTCCCATTGACCCGATTTCCCCTCCAATATAGGTATTCTTTAGTTGGCTGGGTTGGGACAGTATATCCTTCGAGGCAAAACAGCTTCTTCCATTCGAGCACCGCTCGGCTAAAATCTTGAGACTCCGCGGTGTGGGTTAGCCTTGAATCCGTCATACCAAAAGTTGCAGGAATAATTTGTGTAATGCAAAATTAGTTTAGCACAAGAGCGGGGCAATAGAGCATGCACCCTCGTGCTCCAATCAACGGGACCCACAATAAGCGTCCGCAGCTCACAATAGGGTTAGCAGCTCGCAACCACTTAGAGTGCCGATTGATGTCTTCCTCAGAAAGGTCCAAAAACCTATCGACCCAAGTGTGCTTGTCCTCTAATTTCCACTTATCCTTGGCTATCTCTTGGCCTATCCCTCTAATGACTTTTCCCATAGGATCCGTGCGCATGTAACTTGGTGAAAACAACGATTGATCGGGCCGTTGTTTAAAATGGCTCATCAACCAAATGGTCAAAAGTTGAGTGCAACAAGTGAGCTTCCCCCCAGCAGTCCGCCTATAAAAATCCAAAGTGCGGAAGGTCTCCACTAGGATAGTCGTTGTAGGGTTGACTTTGTTCCTTTCTATTTCAACAAATACATTCGCTGCTTCAAAATCGACACATCCCTTCATCTTCGGCAACAAGATCAAACCAGTTATGGCGAAGGCTAGGATTTGTGGAAGCTTCTCTTTTCGAGTCACACAAAATTGTATTTTAATGTCCGTCCAATACCAAACACGTTTTCCTTTCATCCATTGGGTCGGAACTCCTACCATTGGGTCTAACCTTAGTTTGACATCAGTAGACTCGGCGAGGACATTCTGATAAATACTTGATATTGGGGGCTCAAAGCAAAGTTGTGCGGCATACTCCTATAGGGTAGGGGTAAGGTCCAATCCTTGATCTAACAAGAAGCAATGGTAATAGGGGTCCCAAAATTTCAAGGCCGCTTGGATGCACCCGAGGTCAATTTTACATCCATCAAAGCTACAAGTTTCCCGTACTCGCACCGAAATAGGACTTCCTCTTCCTCGGTCAATTCGTTCCTTAGCTTCCTTAGCTCTGAAACATCAAATTCCACCACTTCTGTCCCAATCTTAGTCGTGATATCAGGAACAAAACCGGGTTTCAACATATCCCCGTCCTCTAACTGATCGTTATAGCTCTAGATCCTAAAAGTATTAAGCGGAAGTTTCGTTGGTGTTGCCATTTTGAATGAACAAGTAAGACGGGGTTGTTTATGAGAAATAAAATTCTTATGTTAGTGGTTAAAACAATTATGAGGACGATATAAACACACAACGAACATGTAAACATGTGATAAATGCACGAACATGATGCATATGCTGGGGCTCTATTTCCAACAAAAATTCTTTTCTAACTGGCTGAAAGGTTCTCAGATGATACCCTGAAAGGGGGTCAGTAAATGGATATTTGATTGCTTAACCGAATCATAAAGGATCACGGGGCGTTCAACCATTTAGGGGTTCAAGTCTGAGTTAGGGTTCATGAAAGCACATTGGGACCTGGGACCACAACGCTTCACTAATACCTTCCTAAAAAAAAAATTGGTAACATGGCTCGACAATAAGGCACTCAATTCGTGAAATGCATGTGAACGATTTATCAAAGCGAATAACAAATAACAATCATGAAAACAAATTAAATAAAGGAAGTAAATAAAAAACAAACACCATAAAACCGGCTTCGACCCTAATTCCCCAGTGAAGTCGCCAAACTGTCGCACCCCATTTTTTGTTGAAAACGAGTATAGGTTCGAGATGGATGCTAAGCATAAATTGATGCTTCGCATAATGCAATGAAGTTGCCACCCTATTTTCTAAGGTTTAGGGAACCTAATCGTCATGGCATAAAAAAATTTTAAAAAAAACTAAGGCACATGTGGTCTAAACCTAAGAACGAAGGTTCGAGGTCGTATTATGGACTCGGGAAGGTGTTAGGCACCCGAGTCACATCCTTAAAAAGGTTACCGGTTATAAGGTTGAGAGGTGTTACTATGTTTAATTTTTGACACGAAAATAAATAATCGCAGCATGTCAACCAATCCCGCGTACGAAAATGGGCCACTTTCCAATCATTTACAAAGGTAAACGATCGTAGAGCGTCAACCGAAATCCAGTTATGAAAATTGGGCCACTTTCTGATTATTTTTAACACGAAAAATGAATAAATCATCGAAGCATGTCAACCAATCCCGCGCACAGAAATGGGCCACTTTCTAATCATTTACAAGGTAAACGATCGTAGAGCATCAACAGAAATCCTGTTATGAAAATTGGGCCACTTTCAGATTATTCAAACATTTTTCACAAGAGACTTGGGCCCTCAAAGGTGACGTTACATCTTAGCATTTTTCGTTGGGACATTGTTATTTCCGATCGGGACCGAAGGATGGGGTTACCGTTTGTTCGTATGCTAGAGCGGACGTTCCCCCCTTTTTATCATCGGGCCATGCATGATTAATTAATTACTATGTGATCCTATCATGGATAAAACTAGCATAATACCAATTTTTATGAATGCATATAACCGTGTGGGATCGAAGCCACCATGCTCACATATCAATGTATAGCAATTAATTTTATGGCATAAAAAAGCAAGTGATTTAAACCAGTAAGCATGTGTGTTGATTTTATCATGCATACGAATACGATATGAGTTTCTTAACATTTTTAAATAGCATGCATACAAGTAATATTTGCGAAAAGCATTGAATAAATAAAAGAGACTAGAAAGCATACTTGTGTTGCGTGAACTTGATCTACCTTGCAAATTGAACGTGTTAGCGATGGTTTGAAAATAAATAAATAATAAAGAGCACATGCAAACATTTAATTCGATAAGAAAATAATTAAATAAACACGATAAACAAGTAAGCAATTTATTTCATACGAGAGATCTCACGAAAAATTAAAATATGGCATAGTTACAAAAGGAAGCATACGAATATTTCATACGATTTAAACATGTTATAAAAGCATACGAACATTTCATGTGATTTAAACATGTCATAAAAAGCATACGAGCATTTCATAAAAAATTGACAAAAATAAATGGGCCGAGCCCCACATTTTGGAATTTTGGACATAAAAAAATGTGCCAAGCCCAAATTTTAATTTAAAACAAATGGGCTTGGCAAAGGCCAAGCCCATCAACTTTCTCATTTCTTTCTTTCCCGCCTTACTTCTTCTTCCCTTTCTTCTTCTTCACGTCGCTGGCCACCATGGTCGGCGACCAAAGCTCCAACCAATCAATACAAATCACTCAAAACAGCCCCAATAATTACATTATCATAATAGTAGGTCAAGGCAACAAAAATAGCAAGTAAATTAACTAAAAATAGTGGCAATTTCACATGAAATAATCAAGCTATTTAACATGAATACATGGCTAGTAATTAGCTAGAGCAAGCAAGCAATTAAATTGGAGCAGGGGAAGTGTAATTAACATGAAACATAAGCATGTGAGGCAAGTTTTAACAATTTATTCATGCATTACAAGCAAAAATGAAAATTAAAGAGAAAACTAAAGGAAAATGCTTACCTCTCGAAGCCATGGCGCGGCTCGAAGGATGAGCAAGAAATGGAGATTAAGAGGTGATTTTTGGTCCTTTTCTTGTTGGATGAAGCATTCTATTTATAGGGGAAGGTTGAGTCGGTTCTATGGTGAGCAAGTCGTGGTGACGCGGCTCATTTTTGCGTGGCTGAAAACGAAAAGAAGTAACGGGAAGGAGTGATTGGCGCCTTCTAGGAGCAGTGACAGGGTCTGATGACTAGGCTTCCTTCTCGAAGCAATGGCGCGACTTCGAATTGGAAAGGAGAAACTTGCGGGAAAAGAGAAAGGGAATGGATGGATGCTTAAATCATGTGACCGTTGGATGGTTGACTAAGGGAGCAGTCAACCAATCCAACGGTTGATTGAAAAGAAAGAAGAAAAATACTTAGTAATTAATTATGGGCTCGATCTATCTGTGTGATGAAACTAACAAGAAATTCGAACGAAAGCAACTACGTTATAGAGAAAAATATGACGATCGAGATGATGCGAACAAAAATTTGATCTCAACTCTCTAAACGCTTTTATTTTGACAAAGTACCGAAAAGGCTCGTTCGGGACCTAATAAGACTAAAAAAATAAAAGAACCAAAATGATATATAAAAATGAAAGAATACGAAAGGACTCGAGCTGGGCCGAGAGATCATTAATGGTTAGTGAAAAAATAAAGCGACTATAATTGATTAAGCGCGTTAAAATGCGGGCATGCTATTTTGCAGGTGATTGAACGTGCTAGCGTCAAACTTCGGGTACCAAGATCATTCATTCACACTTTTTGGCATTTAGTGATAATTTTTTTTCACTTGCAACACTACTTGTCTTTAACTTCTATTTTAAAAAATACATGTCATACAAGTGAGCTCTCTTGCACTCAATTCAAAAGAAACAAAAACAGAAAAGAAAAGAGAAAGGAACTAAAACAAAGATCAATTAAAAAAAAAAAAAAAAGATATCAAGTTCCTAAAATTCAAAAAAAAATAATAATACAATTGAGTCACAAGAAAGAGACTACATGTGTGTGTGAATTTGAAGTGAATTACATCAATTTAATGTGAAACTTGTGTCAAGAACAATTTTCAGATTTTTCCCTCCAAATTTTGAATTTTCCGAATTCAAATTTTTTTTTCTTTTTCATTTCTTCTTCTTTTGTTTGAGCTAGCCTTCCTTTTAGTGTCTTGAGTTTTTGTGCCTTGTTTCCTACATCTATCTAATCTCGACCTTATTGGTGTTCAAAGTAATCAATTCCTTGAACAACAATTCGGCCATCTCTACCTTTCTTTCTAGCCTTATTTTCTTTGCATTCCGTGTGCCTTCTTTGAGTCTTAGAGTCATTGTTGGTGGATTGTGTGTGAAGATATGAGTGTGTGAGGTTGTGAGATTATTAGAGAGAAGAGTTAAACACGAGTGCAACACGCAAGAGAGTGACTAATATGTGTATATAGCAATTCTGTTTTGCTTTCTTTTTGTAGGTACCTTTGCCTATGTCTTATTATTATGAGGATGTTGGGCCCTATTGGGATGAGGACCTCTACACCACGGCTGCCTCCTATCTAAGCCATGGCCTAGGTTTCGCATCCTACCAAAGTTGTGGTCATGGCTCCACTCCTAGTGTATATGCCCATCGGCCTCCTCAACACTCCTATGTCCCGCCTCACTTAAGAGTTGAGCCTTCTCACCACACACCTCCTTATCACGGTGAGAAGCCTACAAGCTATGTCCCGCCGAACTTAAGGGTTGCCCCTCCTCGCCATATATCGTCTCCTTACTATGGTCAAGCCTCTTCCTACGGTCGTGAGGTTCCCTCTTGTCAAGTCCAAGTACAACATTATGACCAAAGGGCTTCTCATGACCAAAGGCATCAAATGGAGCTAGTTAATGCAAGAGAGGCGGTTGAGAGTTCAGCTACGCCTCCCACCTTAGACTCAGAGATTGCTTCAATTCTAGCGTGAATGGAACGAAGCACTCAAGCCATACCAGAATCCACGGCCGCATTTGTGCTTCAATTGAAGAACCTACGGGACTTCGAGAACCTTGGGAAATATGAGATAGTTTGTGAGAAGAGTGAAGTGGAACGTGGTGTTCCTCCTAGTTTTTGTTTGACTGGTTTACCACAGATTGATGAGATAGAGATGTGTTCCTCCAGTTTGCATTCCATTGAGGAGAGTTTGGCCCCAATTATGGTGGTTTGTGGGTTTACGTTGGGCTGCCATGAGAAGGCTCTTCGTTGCCTTGATTTGCAAAGTAAGTTTCGAGACTTTGGCAGCCAATTCTCTATCATTCCATCGGTACCACCTCTTTGCTTTACGGATCCTTTCCTACATATGCACCTTGGTCGCACCTCCTCCATCACCCTTTTGGCTTCACATCTTGACCACACCTCATCTTTCACAACTTTGGCTCCCCTTCACGGCTACATGGATCCGCCTCTCCAATGGATTGAAAGAGACTTGGTGCGAAGGAAAGGAATGGAAGTTCTTGTGGTTAAATCTTCATCACTCATTTCGGTCTATCATACCATCCATGGTCTAGATTTGAGGACGAATCTCCTCAAAGAGGGATGGGATGATATGTGCATGGATTCACCGGTTTCCGTACCCATTGCACGGGCAAGGCCTCCCTCGTGGCCCATCTTCCTCGCACGGTCCTCATAGGTTGGTCGGACAAACCATGACACATCTGCGCCTCCAACCCTAGCAAGTCGTGAACGCCCGCTGATAGCGTGTGTTTTGAGCATGTTTTTACCTTCATTATCACCTTGATTTATGACATGATACTACTAATTTGCCTTCATTTCCATCTTTATTGCAGATCTAGGCCAAAAAGGGGAAATATGCGAAAACACATGCTTTCTGGGTGATTTATGCAAATCTCAAGCTTCAAGACTTGCATCAAGGCCAAGACACCAAGTTTTCCATCGAGGCCTTGTCGTGGTTTCCATCATCGAGCCCTAGATGCGCCAAAAGTGTTATTTGCTCATGTCCTTGCTGGCAGGCTCCCACGTGTCCCCTCTGATGTCTTCCAGAAAGTTCCGCGCAGATCCCTAAGAATATTCTCTTTAGTCATCTTGCCCTCGAGGTCATAGATATAGTCTTACCCTCGACGCCGAGCGCTTCTAGAATATTCCCAAAATATTCCCTTTTCAGGCCAAAGAGATTTATTCCTTGTTTTTGAACTCCTTAGCTGGATTTTGTCTTTTTGTAATCCCTTAGCTGGCTTTTATCCTTTTGTGGGCATAAGGGTATTTAAACATTTAGTTTTTAGGGTTAAAGGGACAACACCTACCACCCATTCATAGTAGATCTTTTTTGTGTGCTTCTCTTTCTCTCTTCCTCCTTTAGGGGGAGGTGCATCAAACCATTTTCCAGCAGCCATGTACATAAGCCGGAGATTTTCTCCGGTCGGTAAGATTTAATAGTTTTTCTTCTTCTTATTCTTCTTCTTTTATGCAATCTATCTTTTGTTATTTTGTTTATTTGTTTTATGGCATGAGTAGCTAGATTCTCCCTTCTTAGCAGAGGTATTTTTGAGGGTTGCAAAAGGCTAGTTAAGAGGCCAAATCGTTCTTCATATATTTATATTGTCATATTTGTTTGTTTGTCGGTTTCTTGTTAATTCGTCTAGGGCAAGATAGTAGTCTGGCCAGCTAATAACTAATCCTAGATGATTACTGTCATCCTAGTAGCGATAACATCAACGTGAGGCTGTTAGGAGAAGTAGACACCTAGAATGGAGTAATTGCTATAGTGTGATCTCACCAATCTAGGGCAAGCGACCGATTAGGGAGTTGCCACAAGTCTGACAAGCTGAGAGGTATCATGCCCAAGATGTGTCTTACCTCTGCTTCATGGGCATTTTGAGTATTGCCTCCCCGCATTCATGCCTTGGGGGGGGGGGGCGAAACGTCAAGGCTACCTCATGTGGAAACGGGGGGTAGCTCCTCTTAAGAAGGTAAGTAGGGGATTTACATGGAAACGTGGCTCTTATAGCATGTCTATGATATAGGAATAGAATATCTTTGCGCTGATGAATGTCATGCCCTCGACGCAACCCGAAAAAAACCCTTGCTAGGAATCTTTCTCATTTACTTTCATGTCTTTATTTACTTGATTTGTTTAGTTTAATATTAGTTTTATCATCATCCTCCTCAATCCCCCCCCTTTGTGTTACTGTTTTCGGTCTGTTTGTCTTCGTCATACATGAAAGTTAGCGTCTTGCCCTAGTCTCCGTGGATCGACCCTGTTACCACTATGCAAAATTTATTATGCACTTGATAGCAGGTCTTTATTATTATATTTGATCGTGCCCTCGACAAGCACACATCACCCGCACCTAGCCCTAGCTCCTCGGCCCATGTCTTGGCCAAGCTGTCTGCCTAGGCCAAGCCCGCAGTCAAGACCCCTTTGTTAAGGGTAGTAGGGTATTTACCCCTTGTACATAGCCTAGTATAAATAGTGAGTGATAGACTCATTTTAGGTTGTCTTTGATTTGAATGTTATTTCTCTAAGGCCAAACCCAGTGTAGCTTAGGTAATTTAGGGTTCTTGGAATCGAAGTTGTTAGGGTTGAAATCCATCTTTAGGGTTCTTATAACCGGGGATAATAGAGCTGAAATACAATTATCATCAATACACTTTCCTTTTCATCAATAAGTCCGCTGCGCACTTCCGCAATCTCCTTGTGGCGTTATCTTCTCCATTTATCCATCATTTCGTGCTCATCCATCATCAACATCCACTGATTAACCAACCTCCCAAAGGAGACTAGATCCACCATCATTCAATTCGGCCTTTTTTGGAGTTGAAGTCGAGCTCTTATCACCTACCTCAGCGTAATGTTTCCTTATCTCCATTTCAACATCTAAATCTGTGTACTCACACAAGTGCCTATGAGTGTAGGAGTGTTCAACTCTGAAAACAGGACCTATCTTAATGGAATTATTTATCTTTTCATTAATTTGTATATGTCAATTAATTTTCACTTATAATTAACCTATTAATTAACTGAAATTTTTCCAAAAACAAAATGCCAATGAATTTGTTTATCTTTTCATTAATTTGTATATATCAATTATTTTTCACTTATAATTAACCTATTAATTAACTGAAATTTTCCCCAAAAAAAATTCCAATGGATTTATTTATCTTTTCATTAATTTGTATATGTCAATTAATTTTTACTTATAATTAACCTATTAATTAACTGAAATTTTTCCAAAAAAAAAATTCCAATGAATTTGTTTATCTTTTCATTAATTTGTATATATCAATTAATTTTCACTTATAATTAACCTATTAATTAACTGAAATTTTTCCAAAAAATATTTCCAATAGATTTGTTTATCTTTTCATTAATTTGTATATATCAATTAATTTTCGCTTAAAATTAACCTATTAATTAACTGATCAAGTATTTGATGTTTGAACTTTACTTTGTAACTCTAAAAAATATTTTCTCTATCCAATTCATTAAGATATCAACTAGTTATAAAAAATGCATATTATTTATTCAAATTATAATTAAATTATGAATTAATAAATTAATAAGTTTATAATTATATAAAGATAATTAGTAGAGTATAATAGATATGCAAGATTTTTTTTGCAAACATTTTGGGAAATTTTTTCGTTATGATACAACCCCTAACCTCTCAAACCAATACCAACGAAAACAAAAAATGAGAAAATAAAGATAAAAAGCAAAATATATTAAAAATAGAAGAAGAAAGAAAAGACATTGATTTATTAATAAGTCGCCCATGTTCTGTCTATGTGCTTTGCTCAAAAGGATTTATGGAATTGGAAAAGAATTGAAAACAAACACTTTTTGCTCCTATTCCGCTGCCCCTGTTCCTACGTACCTATTTCCAAATTCCACTAATCTTGCTTTCCACTTTCCCCTCCCTTCCCTTCCCTTCCCTTCCCATATCCTCTTCTATTTATATTTTCTACCTCTAGATCCATTCTCCTATTACACTTCCAGTATGCAATCTCTGCATTTTTGTTCGCCTTTTTTTCCTTTTCTTATCTTTCTGTTTCCAATCATACTATTTTGCCATCTCCATCACAGATCTATCCGTCACATCCAAAACCGTCACAACCTCCTTCGTCGCAGATCTGTCGTTGTCGCCTCCTACATCACAGATTCGTCGTTGTCTCCTCCTACATCGCAGATTCATCACAGCCGCCTCGAGTAAGGTACTCACCGCATCTTCTTTTTCTATATCCGTTAACGGGTTCTCTTTTTCTTTAATTTTTTACATCGTTGTGTACTCGCACTCCTTGTTTGAAAATGATGAATGTGAATCTACTTGTTTGAAAATGATAAATGATGAATGATGAATGTGAAATTGGTAGTTAATATTTGCCATGAATTTAGGAATACATGATGAATGTCACCTCTTAAGTTATAATGATTGATGATTTAGATGGGAAGAAGAAATGATGGAGAAAATGATGGTAAATGGTTCGATGCAACTGAAGTGAATTTTTTATCAATATTGTACGAGAGAGTTAAGGTAGATCAAAATGGTACTCCTAGTTTTAAAGTTACGGATTGGCAAGACATGGATAACGAATTATACTTCCGGTGAACGATTTAGATCAGTTAAGTTGTTAGGCAAATACAATCGACTGCGATAAAAACATCGCCAATTTTTAGATTTGTTAGACCATACAGGAGTTACCTACCAATCAAGTTTAAACACTTTGAATGCACCTGAACCTGTGTGGAAAATGTTTTTCATAGTATGTTACATTTCCTTACAAGTTTCTTTATTAATTCAAATCATAAATTATCTGAATTCTGATTAAATTCAATGTTGTTTATTTACTTTGCAGAAAAATAAGAACTACAAGACATTTAGAAATAAAGGATGTCAGAACTATGAGCTCCTTGGTCAAGTGTTTAACAAATCTACCACTACTAGACATCTCTATCATGCTTCTTCGCAATTACAGCAAACCTCAGATGAAGAACGCCAAAATGAAGAAGACTTTATGAACTATGGTGTTCATGTACCTGAAGATGATCATGAAATTGAAGGTGACAGGTCTAGTGGTGGGAGCTCAATAGGAAAACGTGTTGCAAAGAATATTGTAGGTACTAGGCGTTGTAAAAAATGAGGTTCTAGGAAGTGGGACTCTTGTATGGAGATACTTGCATCATCTATAAGTGCTAGGGCTGATTATTTTATAGAAAAAACAAAGAAGTGTAAAGCAGAGCAGTTTGAAGTTATAAGTCCATCGCGAGATACATACTCTATTCATGCGTGCATGGATACGTTAGAGAGTTTAGATAATGTTTCGGATGCCTCTTATAACAATGCACTTGTGCAGTTCAAAGAATCTCATTGGAGGAAAGTGTTCATGAAGATGTCCATTGTGAGAAGGAAGTCCTGGTTGAGGGCTTTAGAATGATTGTGGCTTATTTTAAAATCCTGTAAACTTATTTTATGAGTTTTCTTTGGAGGTTGTTTTCAAATGTTTATGACGTGGTTGTTTTGTATGCTAGTACAATTCTATGACATTTATGTTAAGTATTATTGTCAATTAATTTTATTATTAACATGTCAATTTACCTAATTTTGTAATTGGTATAACTAATACAACATAATTGTTTAATAGTGCAAGTGAAATGTCCCAATATTTCCATAATATTTCTAATACTTCTTTTATTAATTTAAGTAGTGATAGTTCTACTAATGATGATGATGACGACGACTTCGAGGATGCTACGATCCTCCGTATGTTAATAGAAAGTGATAATAGTTTCATTGATAGAATACCTTGCCGCACACCTATGCTCACTAGTAGAGCATATATTATTGAAGTTTTACTGGGAAATCCAATTAGATGCTATGATAGTTTTCGTATGAGGCCACATGTGTTTCTGAACTTATGTGACATGATGAGAGGGTTGAACTTACAGAACTCACGTACAACTAGTTTAGAAGAGGGTGTGGCAATGTGATTGACTGTATTATGTCATAGAATAACTCAAAGGCTGGTGGCAGAACGATTTCAGTATTCAACTGCGACAGTCTCACGTTGGGTTAAGGGTGTGATACGCGCTTTAGTTCATTTAAGAACTGATTTGATCAGACATGTTGAAAGAGGACCCATTCAACCAAAAATTCAAGCAAATGCTAGATGGTATCCATATTTTCAGGTATGCACGTGTAATATAAATTCATGATGACTAAATAAAAAGAATTATGTTTGAATATTAAACTTATCTATGTCTAATTTTTTCCCTTTTAGAAATGCATAAGTGTCATAGATGGTACTCATGTCGCAGCTTGGTGTCCTGCCCAAAAATAAAAAACTTTTCGGGGTAGAAAAGCACTTGTTACTCAAAATGTTATGGCGGCGTGTTCGCATGATAGGATGTTTACCTTTATGTATACTGGTTTGGAAGGCACAACTAATGATTCACACGTCTTTCTTGATGCATTGACAAGACAAGATAATGATTTTCCTATGCCTGCAGCTGGTAAAACATTATTTTTTTAATTCATAACGATATTTATTAGTTGTTACATTAATGGTTTACTACAAATGTCTGATTGTTATTTATCTTTGGCAGGCTACTATTATGCTGTTGATGCTGGTTATCCAAATATTCCAAGATTTTTAGCTCCTTATCGTGGTGAACAGTATCACTTGAATGATTTTCGTGGACGAGAAAGGATAACAAGAAAATATGCATTGTTTAACTATCGACATTCGTCATTGAGAAATGTGATTGAAAGGGCTTTTGGCGTTCTGAAGGCTAGATTTTCAATCTTAAAGTCCATTCCAAATTATCCTCTTCGTCGTCAAAGGCAAATACCTCTAGCTTGTTGTACACTACACAATTTTATTCGAATGGAAGATAGAGTTGATCGACTATTCACAAAACATGGTACAGAAGGTCAGCAAAATTTAAACAAGAACGAAGCTACTGTGACGTAAGAAGGTATTCAAGTGGATATGTCCCAACAACAACTAATGAATGTGGTTAAAGAAGATATTGCAGATCAATTATGGGCTAATTATAATAATTGTTAGAATATGAAGAAGTAACAAGTTAAATTAAGTATGTTTTGAATGTTCAAATTTGTAGTATTCACATCATGAACAAATAATTCAAGACTATTTTATTTGTATTTTATTTTCATGAATGGAATTATTATATTTATATTTCATAATTTGGACCCTTAATCCTCTATTCGAATTTCTTAAAATATTGTTTCAATTGAGATGTAAATTTCAGTTTAATTGGCTGAAATTGTTTTGGCTTGTTGGTTAAAGATCATGCATGTAGTATTTTTTTTCCAAAAATGATGATAATTGGTAGTGAATATTTGCCATGGGTTTACGAATACATGATGGATATCACCTCCTAGTTTTAATGATTGATGATTTAGATGGGAGGAAGAAATGATGGAGAAGATGAGGCTAAATGGTTACAAAAATGAATCGATATTTTTATCAATATTGTACGAGAGAGTTAAGAAAGATCCAAATGGTACTCCTAGTTTTAAAGCTACGGATTGATAAGGCATGAATGAAGAAATGTACTAAGCTACCGGTGAACGATATGGACCAATGAAGTTGCAAGGCAAATACAATCGGCTAAGACAAAAGCATCTTATATGTATTTTATAATTGTCAATTTTAATGTTCATATTTGTAGTATTCACGTAATGAACAAATAATTCAAGACTATTTTATATGTATTTTATTTTCATGAACGGAATTATTATATCTATATTTGATCTTTAACATGAATAGAATTAACATATTTATATTTGATCTTTAACAAAATTAAAATGAACTACTATTTAATTAATTAATCTTCTCAAAAAGAAATAAATGATAGCATGATTTTTTTATTAAAATCAAATTGATTGAACAAAATTAATAGTTTTCATTTTTTTTTAAAAAAAATTGTTAGGTGAACACGATTTCGAATTTTCTAAACCTGAATTTTTTTACATTTAGTACAAAATAAACACGATTTCTAGTTTTCTAGTTTTTTCTAAAATCAGAGATATTTCTGAAAAATAGAGACAAAAAACAGAGATTTTTTCGTTCATAAACGGGGCCCTGAGTATCCCGCAAATCCAAGATATGGAACCTCTCTTTCTAACTTTATACCTGAGCTAAAATAATTAAGATATAATTTTAGGTCCGATAAAAAAATAACGTTGGGAAGTATAGGAACAAATAAAGTATCATCAAATAGAAGAAAACCTGATAGAAAAAGGTGGGTAATAAATATTAAAATGAGTTGGAAAATCACATAACAATTTGCTCTCTCACCTTTTTATCTTATCTATAGTACGTCTCTATAGTTCCATAATTCCATTTCCCATTAGGGTGTACATCAGCTAGTTCGGTCCGTTTCTGCCACGTTTGGATTTTTTTTATTTATTATTATTTTCAAAATTCTTATGGTAAAAAAAGTTAAAAAAATGTATGGTCCATGGGCTGGTTCATGAAATGATACATCTGCCCATGATTCGACCCATTAATTTTGACTCCAGCTACTACCTACTAGAATGAAAAAAAACACATCCTTTTAACATAGTACATCACCCCAAAATATCCAAAAACAAAAATTCAGCCAAACTAAGAGTACATAGTTAAAATAAGTTGATACGAAATAAATATTTAACAAGCTCCCCATTGTTCTATAAAAATCTGAAAAGAAGTCTCTGCAGGAAAATCAATTCCTTTGTCCACATACACTAATATGCAATTCAAATGATAGTGAGATTGGAACTACTTTTGGGTCAGGTTGGTGGTGGACAGGGCTGGTGCTCACCATCTCATATCATTAACGTATCCTGATACTCACCACTCACTAGTATCCTACCATTTGGACATAAACAGAGTGCAGAACCTCTAATTTTTCTCTCTTTCATATCTTATAGATATAAGAACCAAAGGCGATGCTCTTACAAAGAGAATAGGAAGGAGGAAGAAATCAGATTTGTGACATTAATGCGTCCTAGACTCAGTTTCAAATGTCTTGACAGAAGAGCCAATAGAATGCTAAACTCATTCTCCTGAAATTAATGAAGATTCAAGGCCAACATAACCTTTCACTTGACTAGGGGAGTAAGATGAGAGCTATAAAATAGTAGTAACTGGAAAAGGTGTCACTCTATTTTCAAGGCTAAGCCATAGGCATAGATGCAAACATATGTACCGACAGATATCAAATGAGATATATCTCTAACATAAAGAGATGTCTTCTAAACTACTTTCATTTGCTAATGACTTCAAATTTAGGTGTGTAGTGTTTTCTACCTAATTCAATATAGATAGCATATCCTTAATTAGTTCATGATGACTCATGAAATAGCAGTGTAATTGTTCTATGAAGCTTAGTAGAAGGTCACCTCCCACCACTCATGAAAAAATGATTAGCTCTGGCTCAAAAAGGTATAGAGAACTACAGACCATTCTGGTGGCAAAAACTTGCAGAAAAAGAATCATAGGATACCCAACCATCCAACATGACCTCTCACTTTTAGCATAAAAATTTAACAAACCAAGAGCTATCACCTTGAACCTAAACATTTCATGACTTCCTCCCTCCCAAAATATAGATGGGAGAAAATTTTACACCTTAAATAGAGTCAGATCCTCAGTTAGCAAGTTGTGCATTATTAAAAACACTGCAAATACCAGTTGTCATATACATAGTGCATTTTGTCTCCACATAATAATGTGACACTAAGAGCATAACATTGCAACGGTATATTGGTATTGACCGTATTATGTACTTGACATATTCATCTTCAATACCACAAAGCTTTTGTCCAGAACTACCAAACTAGAGTGTTAAATGAACAAATGGCTGATGGTGGACTTGACATCCACACTGCCTACTTACACATCCTTCCATAAATAAACACAAGCAATAATGGACTTCACATTCCTCTTCCCCATCAATTTTTCGCCATCCTTTCAGCATATAACTTTTCATGGGTAAACTGAACTATACCATTAGTGATCACTATGCCAAGTTTGGAAGCATTAGTATGAACAAACTACCGTTAATCAAGTGAAATATAGAAGAAAAAGAAAATCCTGCATTAACATCTATTGAAGTTACAAAAATAGAGCCAGCCCAAGTGAACTTCCAAACTTGCAACACAAACAAGAAGGAAACCAAATAATGCACACACTAATCGCATCAGGAACCAGAAACTGACGAATACCTATTTGCTACCCAAATTAATATGTATTGAGACATAGATACGACCCAAATCTGTAACTTATATACTACACATTTGTGCAATATCAAATTTATTATACAAGAAGGCAAAGCAACACAAAATTTAGTCTCATCAAATTTATGGCGGTGAAAGACAGAGTGAGAGACAGCGAGAGAGAGAGAGAGAGCACGTCGTCGGAGTGAGAAGGTGCTAAATTGTTTTGATGGTTTGCCTGCGTCTGTCTTTCTTTTCTCAAGTAGACTTACTTGCTAATTGAACCGGTCGGGTCGGGCCGGGCCAAATTTTACTAAGCTCTTTAAAATTTAAGACGGTTGGGCTGGGCTGCGCTTTAAGCGATCCAATTTTTACATAATCCAAGTGTTTACTAAACGAGTCATCTGCAGGCCTCATGGGTCAGTCCATTTTTTATTATCTTTAGATGTTCATACATCCAAACAAACAAAGGATGTCATATTTATCATCAGCTTATTTTAAGCAATATCAGTGGGCTAGAAAGAAAGGGTTAGAAAGAAAGGAGAGTTGCGGGTTAGAAAGAAAGGGGACGCATCCTGCGGGTTAGAAAGGTTTACTTTACTGAAATAATAATTTAATTAATTAATTAATTTAGAAATAGATATATTTATAAATTATAATATATATAATGTAATTAATAAGGGTTGGGCCTGGACACGGGCCTAAAATCTGAGAGCCCAGGCCCGACCCTTTTACATTAACGGACCGACCCTAAAATTTAGCAGCCCTAGCCCATCCATTTGTCGTATGGCCGGGGCCCGCCTTACGAGCGGCCTGTCCAGTTAGCATATCTAGTCATGAGATTGAGACCAACGCTGCAACGCAAACAAGTGAAACAGCAAGACACCATTTAAGTGTTGAACACACCGTTTTGTTATTTTTTTTGTAAGTAAAGTTTTTATTTACCAATTTATAAATAATAATCTAACAGGATAATAGAACACGATATTTTAGTATGATAAATCTTTACATTTTATGATATAATACATATAAGCATTAAAGTATTGAAAGGTAATTGATACGTGTAATAAATATCTAGTACACATAAAAAAGTATCGAGTAAGTATAAGTATTCAAGTATCGAATACAATTTACGAGCCTAACATATACACATGAAGAATTTCAAGTATAATCATGTTTCATACGATGATAAGATTAGATCACTTAAATTTAGAGCTTCAAAACTATCATTGAACAATACAATAGTTAATTAGTTATACTCATAGAATGTATAATACATTAATACAATTTAAATTTAAATTCTAAATAATTAACTCAAGTAAATAATGATATTGAAATATAGATACCCTAAATCTAAATCATAAATGTCCATTATGCAAATTTATTATTTTAGTTGTCGTCTAATTAGTAATTATATTTTTTATGACAATTGATATAATTCTGTCTTACAACAATATAATTCTCTTTTTATTAAGTAAAATACTGAATAATAAATATATACCCACGATATACCTTAATAACTATGTATTAAAATAATAATTAATGGTAGTATTACTAATATATGTATTATTATTAATAATTAATGTTTTGTTTTTACAACCAACACAACTTTCTCTTACGTAGAACAAGAATCATTCTCTACGGGGGAGCAGAGCGAAGGAAATTCAATATAAGTCTAATGATTTTAATAACCGCCTTGACTTCCTGACCGCAGCGGGGATCAACTGATTGATTAGATTTCCTAATCATCCAACGCCATCTACTACACAAGACTAGACCTACTAACTAGACGGGTCACTCGTAGGGCCAGCCCAGGCCTACGAGAAATGGATGGGCTAGGGCCGTTAAATTTCAGGTCCAGCCCGGCCCGGGCTGGCTCGTCAATAAAAAGGTTCGGTCTTGGGCTCTCAGATTTTAGGCCTGTGGCCCGACCCAGCCGTAACAATAATTATTGCTCTTTTATATAGGAATTAGACCTGCTATTAACGTCGGCTTATCCGTCAGTCGCGTCAGGTCTGCCGCTCAATTGAAAGCTATGAAACAAGTATATATGTAGGAGTTCAAAACTAGAATTGGCACAGTATCGTGAAGTAGCAACCATTGCTAAATTTGGATTATATTATATATATTATAAATATATAGTTAACATCATTTCTAAATAAATAAATTAAATTTTAATTTTATTTATATGACACTGTGTAACCGCTAATACCGGCCTGAACCATATTAATTAGAGGGAGGAAGTGTAGATTTGTTAGTATTAGCGGTATTAGACCTCTAGATTACTCCTCCTCATCAACAAAAAAAATAAAAAACGGGTCGGTCCTTGAGGCTCACGGGCAACCCATTTCGTAAGAGGGTCGCGTTTGGGCCATGTACAAGTTGACTCTCTTAAAGCCCGACCCGACCCGGCCAGTTTCAATTTTTACCGTGTTTCGTGAAATTAGGCCCGAGCCCATCCTGTCCAATTAGTAGGTCTACTCAAGACTTAACAAAGCTTCTTTATATGTTGATGGCTCTACTACTTTCTTCTCTTTAGCCAATGCCTGTATTTTATTTTTGACTTTCATATAGTTAATTGATAACAATTTAAAATAATATACTTTTTTTTATTAAATTTTTCAATTTCTTACTACGGGAAAAAAAATCCCCATAACTTTTACATAATTTCCTTCTTAATAAATTTTTCTATTTAAAATTTTAAATAAGCTCTTTTAATTAAGTTTAAAAGAAAAAAAGAAAAAAAATTAGGTCTTTTACTTAAGTTTAAAAGAAGAAAAAAAGACAAAAAGGATTAAAATTTTCTATTTCTTCCTACAAAGAAAATCATATTTTTCCTCATATTAATTCTTATATAATTTCTTTAATAAAATTTTATATTTAAAATAAAAAATTAAAGGAAACAAATGAGGACTTTTAATTAAGTTTAAAAGAAAAAAATGAAAAAAAATGATTAAAATTATCTATTTCTTACTACGACGAAAATATTTTTTCTTCATAATAATTCTTATATAACTTCCTTAATAAAATTTTCTATTCAAAATAACAAATAAAATGGGTAATTGTCACACCCCAAACTAGAGCGTGTGACCGGCTAAGAGTTCGAATGGATTCTAGTATTCATCTCAAACCCTCACAAGCCTAACTTAACTCCTTATTAAGATTTCTTCAAAAATTAACAAATGATTCATTTCAAAAAAACTCAAGATTTTATTTCCATTGATTGCCAAGTAATATTTACAGCAAGACAAAGTCACTTCTCCATTTACTACAACAAGTAACAGACCTATTAGTAGGGGTGTCAATTCGTGTCGGGACCGGTAGACCCGAGCCCCTATGGGTCGGGACCAGTCCCGGTCCCGATAAAAAATGGGACCAAATCCCGGTCCCGGTCCCGACCCGTCAAATGTTTCCGGGACCAGACCCGGAAAAAAATGGTCCCAGGTTTTCCTTTTTTCAAAATAAAAAAAAATTCAGCAAAATATTTAAATATTTCATCACACACATATGATAAAGTAGAGATCTTTATCACAAATTCAAACACCACTAAAAGAAACATCCAAGATCTTATCTTTACAGCATCAACTTACACAAGCTATAACACACAAATACCAAATCTCTCGAATTCCAGAAATGGGCACAATTCTCAACTACACAAGCAAAACCCCGTTCACAAAACACACAACACACAAGTGGTTTCAACAATTTAAGAGGAAAAGGAAAAAGCATACTGGCCTGTAGAAGTGAAAGTGGAGCAAGAAAGGAAGAAGAGAATGGAAATGGCAATAGTGCTGATCTTGGTAATGGATCCTACGAGTACTGAGAAGTGAGTGTCCATTTCTTGATGTAGAGTTTTTTTGGTGTGGATGTGTGTTTTGCTTACGCTTTCTTATTCAGCTCAAGATCTGCATCAAAAGAAAAAGAAAGAAGAGGCAACAACGGATGAAAAAGAAAGGAAGAAAAGAACATGGTGCGGGCCGTGTGGTACGGCTATGCGAGGGAGTTTTTTGGTGAAGAGTGTGCGTGAGGGGAATTGAGGATTGAGGGAAAGAGAGGGTGTGCTGACTGCTGCGGGTCATGCCCTAATTCTAAATGGACCGGGACCATTTTTAGTCGGGCCAGACCCAACGAGTCCCGGTCCTGACTGGTCAAGACCCGAGATAATGGGTCGGGACCAGTCCCAGTCTCAGAAAAAATGGGACTAAAATTTTGGTCCCGAGACCAGGACCGTCACTTGAGGATGATGCCAGAAATTGGTTCTACGATCTACCACCCCTATCAATAAGTAGCTGGGCTGATATGTTCAAGGACTTCACAGACAAGTACTATCCCACCACTATGGCCAATGTTACCCGGAAGCAATTTGTGTTCATCGTCATGGATTGTCAGTGTTTCCCTGACTCTTCTACCTAGGGCAGCGTCGTTTCCTGGAGCGTGAGGAGGTGCTTGTTTGCTGTCTGATGCTCTACTTACCGGGTTACTCCTGGCTTCTTCTCTTGCCTTAGTGGCAAATTCCCCGAGATAGCCTTCTTCTACTAAATGTTCTATAGCCAAATTTAACTCTCTACACACGTCTGTGGAGTGTCCCTTGACTTTATGGAATTTGCAAAGGCGCTTTCTCTTCCTCCTATGATTACCCCCAACTTTACAGGGGCTGGATAACGGATAAGCAGCTTCTGTTGCTCCACAATTGCTAAGATTTCCGCTCTCGGAAGTATGAGGGAAGGAAGATCTGGGTCATAGACTCGGCCCTTGGGTGGATCCACTTGTCGCTGAGTGGGGAAGTTACCGGGTTTTCCCCTTGAAAAGTTACCTCTTTGTCGGTTGGAGGTTTTAGGGATGTGGTCTTTTCGTTGGGCGTAATCGTCAATAGAACGATCATCAGGGGTCGCACTGGTAGGAGCGTTAGAAGCATGAGGCACGTTTCGAGTTCTGTCTCTATTCTCTACCTCTTCCATCCTTGCGTAATTATGGGCTTTCAGCCTCAGCGCATCCAAAGTCGTTGGGGGGTCCACCATCAATGTGTCTCGTAATTTTCCATAACAACAGTTTCATTTTAAAGCTTCTACGAAGAAATCAATGGTAATGCCTGACGTTAACGACATTTCCATATCGAAATGACTAAGGAACTCTTTCAGAGATTCTTGAGGTTTTCTGTGTATATCGAACAGAGCTGCAACAGACTTCTTGATGGGAACAGCTGTGCTGAACCGGCTTTCTAAACTTGGCTTCCAACTGCGAGAAACTATCAATGGATCCCCCAAGAAGTCTGCTGACAACGTCATGACAAAGATCTGGCACAAGGCCGCGTCACTGTGAGTTTGGAATTGCACGAAGTCTTTCACCTTGTTAAGGTGGGAGATAGGATCCTTTGTGCCGTCATAAGACTCCGTGGGGAGTTTGACGTGCCGACTGACTTTGTGATGCCTTATGCGATAGGTGAACGGATGACTTGCGTTATCATCAAGGGTTTCACGAGGACGACGGGGAGGAGAAATTTCCCTATGATGCCTATAGTCCCTAGGATCAGGTGCGTGATGTCGCCTAGGGGATCGGCTACGACTCCTTTGTGAACGGGTTCGATATCTTCTGCTACTCGATCTTACATTGTGTCTAGGGGATACATCCCTGACCATTTCCTCTCGCCTGTCATCCCAACGATCTCTGTACTCGTCATGCCATCATTCTTCTTGTGAAATGGGGATTTCTCGCATGTGCTGCACGAAGGGTTCTACTCGCCCATGTGCGAGTTGCATAAAGTTGACAGGGGTCGTCGTCACGAGCAAGGTCAGCGGAGTGCTCCCATGTTGCCGAGGTGATAACGGTCGATCAGTAACAATGGACGGGGTGAAAGTGAATATAAAATGAGGAGAAATAGTGGATCCTGGGGCATTGGGAGTTGGTCCTGCGGCTAATGCAATCAACTGGTCCACTTAGGCACGCAAAGCTAACAAAGAGTTCGCCAAAGGGTTGTTCGCGCTATTCATTACAGATCCCATTGGAGGTGGAGTGGAATAGCTAGATCCTGCCATTTGGGAAGGTGAAATGCTCATCTGGGGGAAGGATGTTCCCGTCGTTGGCCCAAAAAGAAAATCCATTTGCCTAGAAGGGGTTCCCTGTACTGTAGGAAAAACATCGACAGAAGTAGAAGGAAAAATTTCTCTACGAGGAGCGAAAAGAATACCATGGGATTGAGGAGGTGTAGATTCCAAATCAGAAACCATGATCCTCTAGTTTCCAGAAAAGACAGAGCTTGGCTATTAAGGATGCTCACTTAATCAAACCAAAGCTCTCAATGAAAGCACCAATTTGATAAGATTCGGGGTTCTGGAGAGGGGTAGGTTAGGAAGATGGCCGCTCAAAATCACTGTGTCTGCCGTCCGGTGTACCTGCAAAGCGCCGGAGGAGGTCTCCGGCGTAGACACTCTGATGCTTAAGTCAGTATGGCTGTTCCAAATGGCAAGGGTTCGACTAGCGATCGTAGGCTTACCTTTTCTCCTTGAATGGTGAGGTATTTATAGGCAAAGTGTAGATGTTATCGCTAGGGGGTGGGCGTTATCTAGGGAAGATAACGCCCAAGCTCCTCAAGTGACGTCATGTCCTACCTAGGATGGGATAACGCCGTTAGCGTGACTAGATAACGTGTGAGACCCCCCACCCCCCCCCCCCCCCCCCCCCGCGCGCGCTGATGTCGACCATCCCAGGACTCCGCATAAGATGAGAGGCGGTAGCCACAGAGGCGAACGCCCGGTGGGGGCTACAGTGTTCCGGCCTTAACACTGGGGTGTAAGGACAAAAATGCCCTAGAATTGCTTTTATAGTTATCATGAAATGCGATACTTAGTGTGAATTGCAGAATCCCGTGAATCATCGAGTCTTTAAATGCAAGTTGTGCTCATGGCCTGTTGGTTGAGGGTACGTCTACCTGGGTGTTACGCAATGTGACCGGTTGTCGAAGTCGTCAAAAATAATAATAAACCTATCGCTTAATGCACAATAAAAATTGTGTATAGTGGTAACAGGGTCGAACTTAGGGACCAATGGCAAGATGCTTAAATCTATTTATGACTGGAAGTACCAAACTGAACAGTAACCAATGGGGGTTTTTGAGAGGTTGTTTGATTAATAACTGAGAAAATAGAAATAAACAGAACACAAATAAATATGAAATCAGATGAGAAGAGGTTCCTAGTAGAGATCTATTTTCAGTTGCTTTTACGGTTGGCATATCATCGGTGCAAGATATTCTACGCACCATTTATAGGCATGCTATAGGGACCATGTACGTTTAGGTCCCCTACTTCCCTTCGTAAGAGAAGTTACCCCAAGGTACATTTATGGGACAACCTTGACACTCTACCGTCCTCCAAGATACGTTTATGGAGACAATACTTAGAGGCCCATTAAGAGGAGGAAAGATACATCTAGGGCGAGACACTTAGTACGTTCGAGGCACTACCCTAATTATTTATTTAACCTAGTCAGGTGAGACCAGCAACCCGATTACTCTTGAACTAGTTGCCTACTTTACCATGCAGCCTCACATTAGTTATTACTACAAGGATGGTTGTAATTACCTAGGGTCAATTACAAGTTGATTAGGCCTCTAAATAATCCTAGGTAAATTGACAAGTAATTGATAAATAAATAAATACAAACCGGGAGTTTATTATGACTGTATAGACCTCACGGTCGTCCTAGCAACCTTCGACGATCTCTACCAAGAACAAGAGATTTAGCTACTCGTACTAGAGATTAAAGAAACATTTAAAATCGTGCATGGGTTAGGAGTGTAAAAGTCTACATATGACTAGATACATTGCAAGTTCTTTAGGGTTTTGGTGAGTGGCAAGGGAATCTTGAAAGCTGTTGTTGTTTCAACTTTGTAGACTGCAAGACTTGACACAACTAAGAGCATGCCAAACAACATTATAATGCCAGTGACTACATCCAAATCCAACACATTTTATAGGAAGTGACATAATTTCTTATTTGTATTTGTTCAAAATAGGAATACATCTTAGGACATGAGACTCAATCAGGTCCAATTTTTCTTAGTTTCACAAGATGGGTATAAGCGCTAAGTGCACAAATCATTTGGAATTTTTTTTCCTGGAAAACTATTAAAAAGTGGAAAGCTTTTGGTTGGAAGCAAGTGATGAGCATTCTGCATTTCCTTAAATGCAACACTTGCTTATTATTTCCTACTTTGGCTAATCTCTTTCCCATTGATCTCATTACTACTATACTTGTTTGTCCAATTTTGGCATATTTTCACGGAGTATGCATTGATGATTCATGTTGAACCTATTATGCTAGTCCAGGTTTGAATTAGTTGATGGTGATTTTGCTGTTATAGGCAAAAGTATGGGTGTCCATCAAAATACCGTACCGAAATTACCATGGTACCGTACCGTAATTACGGAAGTTTGGTCATTATTTTTTTACTCAAATTCATTGTTTAGTATTTCGGTACGGTACGATATTGGTTTTGTCAGGTTCGGCATTACCGAACCTACCGTACCGAATTATTAGGTACATTAAATACCATACTACATGCCATCTCCTCTCTTCTTCTTCATTTCTGTTCTCTTCTCTCCAAAATTCCAAATTTCCAAAACTACACCGCAACAAACAAACACACAAATCCTCTCCACCACCACTTCATCTTCTTCTCTCCAACGAGTGATGACCACCAACAACCACCACACACAACATCTCTTCTCTCCATCGCCGATCGGTCCGCACTTTTATATCCTCACTCCGGTAACACTACCCCTCTCGCAACCGTCGTCTTTCTCGTTCGCTGATCAAGATTCCGATCATCACAACCCCAGATCTGTTCTCCACCACCCACCATTTTCGTCCCTTCACTTTTATATCCATTTTATATGTTTCTTTCTTTCCTTATTGAATGACTATGGATAGGAAACAAGTAAATTTGAATTGAGTTTTGGTTGCTTGTAGGATTCCTTGACATAGAGTTCTTTTCGTTATTGCAATTGTTGTTGCAGTGCTGATTATTGAATTGAAAAGGTTCCAATACAATGGAATTGGAACTTGTTAATGTTTTGTTGTGTTTATTTGTTCATTTTGATTGAGGATGATGTTGTGAATTTGGTTGGAGTTAGTGTACAAAATATGGGCAGAAAACAGAGATGGTGCAGACAAGGTGTTTGTTGAAATGCGTAGCTAATTTTTGTGCTCTTCTTTTCTTTCCTTTGCTGAGTATTATACACTGAAATACCGTACCGAACTAATTTTGGTAATGCGGTACGGTACTAAAATTTAATTCGGTACAGTACGATATTTAATTTTGAGCATTCGATATATTGAATACTCAAATATTTCAGATGATATATCAAAATACCATTCTATGGACAGCCCTAGCCAAAAGGTTTACAGGAGTGATATGCAAATTCTTCTTTTCCAGTTACATAAACCAGACTTATTTACTTGGTGCTAAAGCCTATATGGGAGTTTTCCCCTAATGGGCCTAGATTCTTATTCACATCTAGGACCATTTTAAAATTAGACAATTCTCACGAGTCTGTCTTCGTTTGCAACTCTACAAACTTCCAGAGTCCAAAGAGTCCATTCATATTCTGCAAACCTCCGGTCTCCACCTCTGTTGAGTTTTTCTGTACGTTGTCCAAATCAGTTCAGGTGAGTAACTACCCTTCTTCTCTGCTTCTTTTACTTTTCCTACGTCTCTTCTTGTAACATCAATAGAATACTTATTATTGAATTTCTTGGCAGAGTAGATAAACATATATATGTTGTTGCTATGGACATAATATCTCAGTTGCAAGAGCAGGTGAATACGATCGCATCTCTTGCGTTCAATACATTTGGTACCCTTCAAAGAGACGCCCCTCCTGTTCGCGTCTCCCCCAATTACCCTGAGCCTCCTCCTCCACCTCCCAAGCCTACTGACGATTCCTCTAATTTCTCCGAACAACCCAAGCTCATGGCCGCTGCTTTGGTTAAAGCTGCTAAACAGGTTCTTGGCTGTTCTAGCTTTTCTCTTTTCTTTCTAGTCCTGCTGCTCTACCTTATTCATATTCAATCAGATGCTATAGATCATGGTAGTGCATTTAAGGTCAATTTATTTGATTGGGTAGTTCTCCATTTGTTAAATTTGTAGGAAATTCAAACTGGGTGTTTTAGGAAAAAAATAAAATAATGCATTGAGGTAACCAGTTTCGCTGTAAACATGAAGAATTCTTGAAAACACCAGAAATTGTGTGCACGTTTGGCACTTCTAAGTTCTATTTAGACCAAACAGTTGGATAAATATTGACCGGTTACAAGTTAGGGCTTGTTGCTTTAACCAGTTGAAATTGTCATGGTTTCAACTGGTCGAAAACTGTTATGCAGCATAAGTGGTGATGTGTGAGTGTCGTGATTTCCTGTGTTATCTTGCTTTGTTGTAAAATCTGTTTGCATTGATAGCTTTTGATTTATGTTATTTTTTGTTGCTGTGTCTGTGTCTACAGTTTGATGCATTGGTTGCAGCACTCCCTTTGTCTGAGGGAGGTGAGGAAGCCCAGCTGAAAAGGATTGCAGAACTTCAGGTAAATGGTGCATGCCAAACGACTCATCGACTGATTACCTTGGCTTGTAATAGTTTTAGCATTGATAAAATTCATCTGTCAATTATGGTTTTTAATTCATCTGTCATTTCTTTGTCCAGGCTGAAAATGATGTTGTCGGCCAAGAACTTCAAAGGCAATTGGAAGCTGCTGGTAATTTCTTCGCTTTTAGCATTGTTTGATCTACTATCATGCTTGGTTGGCATTTTAGGTTGTTATCCTGTTTAATTTACCAATACTTCCCATTTTGACCACTTTGGAAAGGAGAAGCATTTTCTGCCTGACTACTGTTCTTAGAATAGATTATTATTATTATTTAGTGAACTGTAGAACTGACTTTATTGCTTCTTCATGCATGGAGGGCTGGGGAATGTCCTGTGTGGATGGAAGGCTAAATGCTAATTAAAATCTAAGCTATTGAGGCCCGGGACTGTACATATAGCTGGTTGGCCTGTCACCTAAATAGTGCAATATGCAATGATTTGTGAACATGGCCTTGTGATTCCACGGCCGCACTCGTAGATAGGAAACATTTCAGATGTCCACACCCTTTAATAGATGTCATTGAGGTGATTTGCTATACTGCCTTAACTGACAATCTTGGTGCTTTATTGGTTTGCAGAGCAAGAGCTAAAACTGATTCAGGAGTTGTTCTGTCAAACAACAGATAATTGCTTGAACTTGAAGATGCCAGACTGATATTCATTTCCTGTGTTCCTTGATTTGGATGTGGCTGTTTGACTTAAAGTGCATCTCTTGAGAACTTGGTATCAATGGAATGATATGCTTGGATGGATGATGATTACAGTAACCAGGTCTCTCATTTCTATTGTTGTGAAAATTGATTCTCCCCAATTTTGAATTTAAATAATGATAATGGAAGATTCATCCAGTTGGGTGTCAGAATAAAAGGTCAGTCAATAATCAGACCAAACCAGCCAGTTCGACAATAAACCGGTGACCTGGATCCCAAGCCGCTTCGGTCAGACAACTTGCTAGAAAAACGATCTGACCAGTTCAGTCGAGGGAAATCTAATTATTTTTGTTTTTTTACGATATAAATATATATTTTTATATTCTACTAAACCAACACCACTTGCATCATTGAACTATTAGACTAAACTTTTGTGATTTCGTTTTAAAGAGAATCTTAAGCTCAAATTTAGAATTCAAACTTTTTGAAAGAATACAAGAGCTAAATTGGTGGGACTGGTAATTGGCGGGTATGGATATATTAAAATGAGTATGGGTGAGAATGGGTAAATACTCAATTTATACCCAAAACTAAATATCCATTAAACACATACCCAATATGCCCAATACCCAATTGGGTACGTAATGAATACTCCCTCTGGTCCGAAATGTATGACTTCCTCGCATCCCAATATTCAGTAGGGAACGCATATCGAGGAAGCCGGATGAGGCACTATTTGACCCCAAAAAATTTCGTACTTTTTTTCGAACGTACGTTAAGGATTAACGTACTTCCGAGAAAAAATTCGAGGCAAAATTGTCTGAAATAGTGACTGTTCCGGCCGTTTTAAGATACGTTCCGGAACAGTAAAAGCAAATGCTAAAACGTCATACATTTCGGACCGGAGGGAGTATTTAATTACACTTACTTATTTATTATTTCACTTAATAAAAAAATTTCACCAATTTTTTTTTTATAATTAAGTGAAAATTTACTACTTAGGTTCGTTTTTACCAGTTAGGCTCGTGTTTTACCATTTTGGTTCATGTTTTACCATTTTGGCTCGTTTTTTACTATTTTGGCTTATTCTTACCATTTAGCTCGTTTTTTTACCATTTATGTTTGTTTTTTTTTTGTTTTGGCTCGTTTTGGCTCGTTTTTTACCGTTTTGGCCCTATTTTACCGTCTTCGCCCGTTTTTTATCATTTTTGTTCATTTTTTACCATCTTTGCTCATTTTTTACCGTTTAAGCTCGTTTTTTACCATTTTGGCTCTTTTTAGCTCATTTTTTCACAATTTTGGCTCATTATCACATCCTAACGGATACAAACGTCCGTTAAATTATATTATTTTATTAATTTTTCTGACCAGATGGTATCCCTGCGAGCCCCACATGTTCAAACCAATAATTTCCCCTTTTTTCTCTTTTTCTTTTTTATATCTCATTCTTTTTCCACAACATACAACTGCCTCACCATTCCCCTCTATCATTTTTCCAGGCCCAAAAAATCTCACTTTTTTTCTTTCCACTCACTAAATTTCCACCATCCACATTCATAGCACCACATCTCCCTCATCAATCCAACTAATCTGTATCATCCTTTTCATTCTTTTTACCAACTCGTCAATCCGACCAAAATCCACGAAATCATCATCAAATTATCCAGTCAATCACCATCTCTGATCAAAATCTGACCATTCTCATTCTCTTTCTCGCCATATCTTTTTTATTTTATTGTGATGGTTGTACTATTATGATGATAATAGTGAAAAGAAAAAGATGAAACGGTAGGTCTATTTACTTTCACTCTCTTATCATTCTTCGCTGTCGTTTTCTCTGCCGATTCAGGCGTAGGAGATCCAGAGGAGTGGTAGTAGTCAACTGGATTTTTGTGAGGAGGATGAATTTGCTAGTCCGTTGATGGAGGAGGAGCAGTGACGATGGACGACAAGCGACCTTAATGGAGGAGGAACAACTCGTTTGGTAAAAGAAAAACGATAAAGTAAGAGAAGGGGTTGAAGGAAATAATTTCTTTTCATACCCGTTCGGGTATTTTCTGGATATCATACCCGACCATACCCGAAATGATAAGTTCGAGTATTACCCATATCCGAACCATACCCAATCAAAGCGGGTATTACCCGGTTAAACGGGTATGGTTACTGACGAGTATCCGGGTATGGATACCCATTGTCATCTGGTTATTTTGTGATTTTTTTATAGACAGTTATTTTAGCTTGGCTTAAATTT
Source organism: Viola odorata (assembly GCA_963691705.1). NCBI lineage: Eukaryota > Viridiplantae > Streptophyta > Magnoliopsida > Malpighiales > Violaceae > Viola > Viola odorata. The sequence continues at coordinate 20,784,524 of OY829543.1, forward strand.
GTCGATGTCATGAGAGGCTTTCGCTAGTTTTAACTCCCTAGCATAAAAACTCTAGTATAAGGTAAGATTTTAGGTTTGAATTTTAAAATAGAATGAATTATGCTACAGTGCCCTGCTTAGCTGAATTTTGGGATATGCGTTGCACTTATGTTTGCCAGATTAGGACATCTGGAATTTGCTCGTTTTTTATGTTGCTAAAAGAAAATAAAAAGTATCTAAAAACGAGCCAGAAGAAGCATTAGGATTAAAACTTAATAATTCCTCCGATCTTCGATAATCATTTTCTTATTAAAAATATGATTCAATTTAACTCTTATTTTAAATTATAATTATAATTTTTATTGTCTTAGTTTTTTTTACCCAATCAATTAATTTGATACAATGATATTATTATAATTATATTATAAAAAATGAGTAAATTGAAAACTAAAGTAAAAAAAAACATGGTCTAAAAATCATTTTAAGTCTATCCACTATTTTAGAAAATCAATTAATAAAAACATATAGACCGTACAAGCACAAAATTTTGTAGGAAGGAGGTTTATGCCAATAAACTAAACAAGCTGAGAATTTGTTTTCCTCCGAAAAAGGTATTATATATAGAGGAACAGTAGCAAAAGCAGAGACCAGGGATAATAAAATAAAGCCAGAAAATCTCTCATTTGCGGGTACTGCTACTGCTGCTGCTGCTGGAGCTGTTGGTTATTTCCATACCCAGAATAGGTTCCATAGTACAAGTTAGGGTCCTGTGTGGCAGGAGGAGCATATCCCATTGGCTGTTGATAATTCTCATACCCTTGTCCGTACCCATACTGCCCACCATTCCACTGCTCTGTTTGTGGTTGAGCCTGAAATATAAATTACACATTCAGTACACATCGAGTACCAATCTCTTACCAAAAGAATACCAAATCATGTAAGGTAACAGAACCTGCTTATTGGAAGAACTGTGGCCCCATGAAAGTCGGATATTCTGTCCACCCAGCTGAGCTCCATTTAACACCCGCAATGCTTCTTCCGCACAGCTCCTGATGCAACAAAACGATTCAAATTTACATGTTGCGACATTTCCCCAACAAAATGGCACCTCACAATTCCCTAAAGTTATCTTACCTATCAGCATACTGGACAAACCCACATCGCTTTCCTGTAGGTATCTTCACATGCAATAATTGTCCACATTGGCCAAAGAGTTCTCTCAGATGGTTGTCAGTGACATTAGAATCCAAGTTACCAACAAATATCTGTATTGTAAACAGTGTAAGTCACAAAACATGTTTTAAAGAATGCATTCTTTTTTCTATAACAGTAAACAAAGTACCCACAGTTGTGTTATTTGGATCATTCTCTGTCTGTGTCTGAGAACTCTGATATGAATCTGCACATCAAAAATAAAGGTGAAATAACGAACAAATACAGAAAGAGCAGAAAAGTAAATCCCTCCTCAGGACAGAGGATGGCTTTGCAGAGTAAGATGTTGCCAGAATTATAGTCCCCATATTTTAAAGCAACAAAAAGAAAGAAAGATAAATCATGTAACTGGAACAAAAATGCGCCATCTACCTATTCCCAACATCTATGTAATTATACTCTAAACATCAGTCAGGATGCTTTCACAGGATTATGTAAAGAACAGAAACATATTTTCAGGTTAAGCCAATTTTACACGAGAGAAACAGGCCTTTCAAGCAAACTTCAGGAACCACGACTAAAAAAAATCAGTGTTTGTCATGTGATTTTAGCAATCCATAGTCAGAAAAGTTAAGCACATACAAAAAAAATCCAATTTGATAGATAAGCCTAATTAAAATGCCATGTCAAAAGAACATGTTCGGGCAGTCCAAAAACTACTAAAGTCCAAGCTAAATGCAATGAAACTATACAAGTATAGCACCCATTATAAACAAGATAGTATCAACCAATATGAGAGGTAGGAATGATTGCGGGTAGATATACTCCAACACATCCATTTAATGATGATTAGATCAGCCAATAAAAAAAGAGAGCTGAATATCAAAAAACAAACAACTTGATGCATTAAAGAAATCATGATGGGCCCCAGTGGAGATGACAGATGAACAATAGCAAACACATTCAAAAAGGGTAAGGATCCAGAAAATACAAGAAGGCAATGACAGAAATGAGATGCAGACAAGAGGCAGCAGTTCCTACCAAACCTACCCAGGAAAAGATGAAAGTGAAATACATGAGGACAGTCAGAATCATAATAGACCTGCTACCAATAGTCTCAAGCAGTACTAGACACTACTCATACACCTAAAGAACTAATATCAAAAAGAGATAACCATGAAATACAAAAATATTAATTGTAATCAGGCATCTGGGAACGTACGAGGAAAAGATAAATCAAACTAAAGAGCACCAGGTGCGAGAATACAAAAATAAAAACAATCTTCCAACCTAAACGAACTGAAAGGAGAAACAATACTAGAAAATCTGAACCCTCTGCAGGAATACTGAACTGATGAAATTTTAGGAATTAAGAGCAATGAAATGAAACTGAACAGACATCTCAACCTATAGGAACAAAAATAAGAGAGCTCGAAAAATGTAGCATAATAGACACCACAAAACTCAAGTAAAGGACAAGACAAAAAAAAAAAAACTGACCTAACCAAGGCCCCGCACTAAAGGGTAACCAATTAAGCTGAAATCAGTTCCAGGCCCCTGGATGATAGAGCCTCGTTATGCCCTGCTCTGAGACAACAGGAGTGCTATAAGTTTTAGCAACTTTTAAGACTATAATAGAATTGCCCAAATGTTAAAGGACAGCAATGGAAGGAAAAGACTTTGGAAACTGCTGCCTATCAAACAAAAACTTAAGCATACTACAAAGACACATAAAAACTAGAAATTCCGGCAAACAAGCAAAAAATAAGACACATCAACTACGAAATGAATAGAGGAAAAAAGGAAAACCATGGTTATGGCATTCAATTCAAATAATGGAAAACATCAACATGAACCATACCTTTTTGGTATTGCTGAGGGACCACAGTCTTCCTGTTAGAAGCATGCCCAACACGCATTTGCCTTGTTGAGCAAATGGCTCCATTCATCTCATTAATAGCACGCAACTGTTCATTCTCATCTCCAAAACGAACAAACCCATAGCCCTTTGGCCGTCCTGTAAGCCTATCAATGACAACCTTAGCACCCTTAACAGATGTATAATGGGCCCTGAAAGTCTCTTGTAGCATGTAATCTGTAACATCAGCAGCCAAGTCTCCCACAAATACGGTGAAATCAGCTGCATCATCTCTCTTCTCCCCTCCACCAAAGGTTGCCCAGTTCAGCCTAAAGTTCTGCTCACCATTCGGCATTGGAGTGCCATTGTACGTCTGCAGTGCTCTTTCTGCAGCAGCACGACTGATAAACTCAATAAAACCATACTCCACCTGAGCAGTTTGCTTATGCCGAATGACCTTAACAGAAACAACCTGCAACACGTAACAAAACACTTTAGGAACTCAAGCACAAGAGAGACATCTCAAACATGGGATGCAAGAGAATAATTAAATTACAGTCATAACATCCGAGAACACCAAAAAGATAACATATTTATGCGCACTAAAGCTAATTCTCTACAAGGATTCCTTTTATTTACCCCTCCACTGTGGGAAAAGCAGCTAAGAAGGTAGTTCTCGTCCATCCAGTATTGCAAGTCACCAATCCACAGCGTGCGGACCTCATCAGCGCTGGCGGGTTGACTCGGATGTTGGGCCTGGACTTGCTGTTGCGGCAGCTGCTGCTGATATGGCAAAGAAGCTTGGGGGTAGTGAGGGCCCCACATGTGTGGTTGAGGAGGCTGAGACTGTTGTGACATGGGGTGCGGCATCATCATATACGGCGGCGGGGTAGGAGCTTGTTGGTACTGCTGCGGAGCATGTTGTTGCTGGGGCGGCGGGGCCATTGATTGCTGTCCTGGTTGTTGCATCATGATCAGCGGCTGGGAATCTTTAAGATTTGGGAGATGGAAACCCTAGCGCCCCTGGAATGCTAGGGGAAAACAGAACAATAGAGGGCTTATGTTTATAATGGCTTAGGTTAGGTTGTTTTGTTTGTGATAAATATGCCCTACGTCCTGCGACAGGGTGGGCAGATCTATAATTTCACTTCACTCCTTGGTCCTTGGACTATTTTTATTCAATCTTTTCCCTCACATTTTTCTTTCTTTACTACTCCTTCTGGTTTTTAATAAATGACGTTTTCCTACTGAATGTTACTGTACATTTTACTTGATTTTTTGGTGTTTACTTTACTGAATGTTACTGTTTCAGAAAGTCATTTATTAAAAATCGGAGAGAGTACTATAATTTATAATATACTTTTTTTTTAAACTATAATTTATAATATACTTTAGGGCAAAGCTAGATTTTTTTAGGGGTTAAATATGACGGTATTTTTTTAAGCTTCTAAACGTGATAGATTATTAATTAATAAAAGACCAATACTATTAATGTTATATTATGAAATTAAAAAATTAGAGATCAAAATATAATGGTAATTTTTTTCCAATAGTCTAAATAAGATAGATTAATAAAAAAAACAATAAAAAAAACATTAGAGGCCATTATATAAAATTAAAAAAATGTGGGATGGGGAGGGGCTAAATTAGTAGGAAATAATTTGAAGGACCATTATGGAAGATTGCAAAACACTAGGCTCTATCATTGAATATAGTCACATTCGTCTACTTATTTTGGTTTCTTCAGGTGTCCTCATACCAAAAATTAATCTCATTGTGACACTATCGAGCTCCTAAAAGGAGGTGACTCGGCATGATTTTCTCTATGGCTCACTTAGAGACATGAGATCTCCGTAGGAAATGAGAAGATTGCTAAGCGCCAATAGGTGAAAGAGAATCAATTAGTTTAGTTCTGATATGAGTAGGCTCATAATAGGGAATATTCTAACCTTAGAAACTAGGGTTGGCCATCCTTCATTTGAAGTCGACTTTTCAACAAAGTTTGTCTTTCGATGGTTGAATGTTTCTATTCATGATCACATCTGCAAATGTTTTCCTGTAGGTCTAGGCCTTTTAGTTTGAACATTAATCTATATCACTTTAGAAGAAATAATATAAAAGTACTTACCTTCTCCTTTATGAGTTAATGATATGGTTTTGGTTACTTAGAAGTTAGATGAACAAGAATTCCACAAGGATTGAGAATACTTTAAGTATCAAACAATTAGAAACCAAAACTCTTCTTGAATTAATGGATCTAGTTATTTACAAGGTTGGTTCTTAGAAAACACATAAAGGAATACTAAGATAACAAGGAGACAAGATACAAGAAATAGAGCTTGATGTCTTCAAGCCTAACCCTCTCAAGAACTTGTCTTGAGCAAACTAGTTGATAATAAATCAAGGATCTCTCTACTACAACCTAATCCTCTTAAGAACTTGTCTTCAGGAAATTAGTTGGTAAGAAGAGATAGCGGAATTGATATTTTTACTTAAGCAAACTAATTAAGCTTCCTAACTAGATCACCTAAGGTTCTTGAGCCTTTGAGAGATAAGGAGTTTAGCTCACAAATATGATCAAATCAAAAGCTAACAATAAAAATACACTTCTAACTATTTATACTAAAATACAAGACTAGAAATAAAACCCTAAAACTATTATAGGTCTTTAAAGAGAGATGGTTAGATGAGATGGCATGAAGAGCCATGGGAATGAGGGGTCAAGGGGCTCAGGCCCGCTGTTAATGGTAGCCTGCTAGATGCTATTAGTGCTAACGGTATATTGTTAGCGCATTGTCAGGCTCCCTTGGCTGGGCTTGGCCTTGTAGCTTGGATGCTTCCATGCATGTATCATTCTCTCCCTCTTGAAGGATATTCGTCCTCAAATCTAAGCGTTGGATGGTAGAAACTCCTCTTGGCCACTCTTCCGCAAAAGTAATTTTCAATCTAAGTACCCGCTTCTTGTTCATCCAATCCCAAGCCATGTCATCTTGGGTACCACGAGACATCAAGGAAGCTAAGTGTGTGAAGCCCTTATGCTTCCTTCAAGTAACCAACAAGTGGCACCATGTATGTGCAAGTTTAGCAACAGTAAAATTTAGGATTGAAAATAGTAGAACTTAGGAATGGATCCTCATAAACTCCTAATAACAATTAAGGCTACGGTATTATCGTCCTTGTAACATTGCAAAGGTCGGAATCCTACTGCGCCAGCCAGGGGTCAGCCGAGGAAGGTTGACGCCCTTTAGCCAGCAAGGAGATCTGGGATGGTCGACATCAGCAGGGGGGTGGGGGGGGGGGGTCTCACGCGTCATCCACCTGCACGCATGGCGCTATCCCATCCCAGGACAGCTATGACGTCACTGGAAGTTGTCGCATATGACGTCACAGGAAGTTGTCGCCTATGACGTCACTTGAGGCGTTATCTCCCCCGATAACGCCTTCCATTAAAATTAACTCCCTCGTGCGGCCTATAAATACCCCACCATTTAAAACACAAGGTAAGCCTAAGATCGCTACTGGAACCTCTGCTATTTTGAACAACCGTACTAACTTAGGCATCAGAGTGTCTACACCGGAGCCCTCCCTCCGGTGCTTTGCAGGTACATTCGACGGTAACCACAGTGACTTCGATCGGCCACACCTCCACTTCCGACTCCCCAGAACTTCGAATCTTATCAAATTGGTGCTTTCATTGAGAGCTTTGGTTGATTAAGTGAGCATCCTTGACAGCCAAGCTCCGTTTTTCCTGGGAAGATCGGACCAACCATGGCTTCTGACTGGGAGTCTACTCCGCCTCCATCTTCTAGCATTCCCTTTGCAATCCGTAGATGACTTTTTCCTTTCGCCACCGCTGATGAGTCTACTATAATGCAAGAAATCAATTGAGAGTTTTCAGATCTTTCCTTTAGAATGGTAGGAGGAACGCCTTCCTCCTAGATAAGTATTCCTTTGCCCAGACGGGGGGATCCAGTTCTTATGCTCCTCCTTCTAGGGGACTCACGCTTAACGAGGCAAATAACCCCCTCGCGAGCGAAATATCCGCCCTTCGTGCTTGACTGGATTACTTGACTGAGCTGGCCGCGAGGATCGCGCTAGATGCTTCTGGGTCGAGTATTCCTCCCTAGGTTATTTTTACACCATCCATTGTCGCCGAACGACCCTTATCACCCATACAACCCAGAAGTGTTTCGTCAACTATGCCTACGGTGGATACCCCAATTAGCTTTGTGCGACTCGACCAGGGACAGGTAGAGTCTTGTGTGTCGCAAGTGCCGCAATTTCCCATCCCCCAAGGAGAAAGGTGGCTCGACGAACACAGAGACCGTTGGGACGGTCGACGAGAAGAAGTGAATAGGAATGTATCCCTTGAACGTAGCGAAAGATCCAGCAGTAGAAGACATCGAACCCTCTCGCCCAGGAGTCGCAGTCAGTCCCCTCAGAGACGTCACACTCCAGATCCGCGTAATCGAAGGCTTCATCTGGAAGTGTCACCCCCTCGTCATACGCGTGAAATCCTTGACGATACTTCAGGTCACCCGTTTAGTCATCGGGTGAGGCGTCATAGGGTCAGTTGGCATGCGAAACTTCCTACAGAATCATACGATGGTACGAGAGATCCCATTTCTCATCTCAACAAGGTAAAGGACTTTATACAATTCTAGACCCATAGTGATGCAGCCTTGTGTCAAATATTTGTCATGACGTTGTCAGGGGTTGCCCGCTTCTGGTTTGAAGGTCTTCCCGGTGGATCTATTGATAGCTTCCCACAGTTGGAATCTAAGTTTCGAAGTCGATTCAGCACTATAGTCCCCATCAGAAAATCTGCCGCGGCCTTATTTGATATTCACCGAAAGCCTCAGGAATCTTTGAGAGATTTCCTTAGTCGTTTCGACTTGGAAATGTAATTAACACCCGGCGTTACCGTGGACTTCGCTGTAGAAGCCTTGAAGCGGAACTACCGTTACGGGAAATTAAAAGACGTTGATGGTAGACCCTCTAGCGACTTTAGACACGTTAAGGCTGAAGGCCCACAACTACGCAAGGATGGAAGAAGAAAATAGGGACAGAGCCCGGAACATGTTACAAGATACACCTCAGGTCCCTAACGCTCCTACCACCACCACTTCGGAGGATCGCTTTATTGACGAATATGCACAGCGAAAAGATCACATTCCTAAGGCCTCTAGCCGGTGAAGAGGCAATTTCTCAAAAGGAAAGTCTGGCAATTCTCCCACTCGACGACAGGGAGATCCTCCCAAAGGCCGAATTTACGACCCGAACCTCCCTTCCCTCATTTTACCAAGAACGGAGATATTAGAGATTGTGGAACAGCGGAATCTACCCATTTGTTACCCCGCCCCCGTTAAGCCTGGGGTAATCATGGGAGGAAGAGAAAATGCTTTTTCCAAGTTTCACAAAGCTAAGGGATACTCTACAGAAGTGTGCAGAGAATTGAAGATGGTGATAGAACATCTAGTAGAGGAAGGGTATCTCGGATAATTCACCACTAAGACCAGAGAGGAAGCTAGGAACAATCCTGCAGGTAGAGCCGCTGATAACAGACCGGCTCCCCCTCGTGTTCCAGGAAATAATGATATCCCCGCCGGAAGAGGTAGAGAGACACTCATGGTGGATGATGACGAGGTCCCTATCATCAACATCATAGCCGGAGGCACCCCCTACCTAGATGAACCTGCGCAGTTAACGCCCTTGACGGGAGACAAGCGGAAGCGGGAGGGTGCGATAATGAAAAGCAAAGCGATAAGTGCTTTGGACAGGATGGTGCTGTCTTTTTTTGAAGAGGACGAGAAAGGCGTCATTTATCCACATAATGATGCATTAGTGGTTACACCTGTTATCGCTAATCACGGAGTTAGAAGAACCCTCGTGGACAACGGAAGTGCCGTGAACTTATTTTCACTGGAAGCTTATAATCTTATGAAGCGCCCCGACATCGAGTTGATGCCCTGCAAGAAGCCAATAATTGGGGTGGACGGGGTCCCGATCCCAGTAACCGGGGTAACCACCTTGCCCTTGTACTTCAGAGAGGATACCTCCAAGCGATCAGAGGAGCTGCTATTCCTGGTCATGGACCTAAATCTGCCCTATAACGCTATTCTAGGGAGAGCTTTCCTCAACCGCTTCGGAGCAGCGATATCGCAGAAACATTTGAGGATGAAATATCCCTCTTGGGATAGAGTAGTCTCAATAAAAGGCAATCAGAAATTGGCGGCCGAGTGTTACCTCCTCATGACTCAGAAGAGTTGTGATAGGTACGTCTGTGTAATGGTAGATCCGTACGAACAAAATGATGAGAAACAAACTCAGCCATTAGACAAAATGGTACCCGTACTGGTTAACGGGATTGACAGAGCAAGCTTCCTGGTTAGTGAAAATCTTAGCCCTATGGAAAACCTTCAGCTAGCTCGACTGTTGCACAAGTGTAAAGGAGAATTCGCACGGAGGCTCGCGGACATGCCAGGTATCTCTCGAGAGGTGGTAGAACACTAACTCAATGTTGACTCTAACGTCAAGCCAATCCAGCAGAAGCGACGCGCGTTCTCTGCAGAGAAAGCATCAGCTGTCGAGAAGGAGGTGATCAAACTCCTAGACGCTGGCTTCATCTGAGAAGTTCAATATCCGACCTGGCTAGCCAACCCAGTTCTTGTCCCCAAGCCCAGCGGAGATTGGCGTATGTGCATCGATTTTACTAACTTAAATGGCGCATGTCCCAAAGATTGCTACCCTCTTCCGTGAATTGATCAGCTGGTCGATTAGACTGCGGGGTACTCCTATCTAAGCTCTCTAGACTGCGGGGTGATGAAAGCGGTTTTTTCTCTCTAGTCATTAAGGATGAAGAAAAAACCACTTTCATCACCCCGAAAGCTACTTACTGTTATACGGCAATGCCGTTTGGGCTGAAGAATGCTGGAGCCACCTTTCAACGAATGGCAAACAGGGTCTTTGAAAAGCAAATCAGAAGAAGCGTGGAAGCGTATGTGGACAATATACTGGTTAAGAGCCGAAGTTTCCAGGGCCATTTGAATGACTTAGAAGAAGTCTTCCGCGTGATGAGAAAATATCAAATGAAGTTGAATCCCCATAAATGCATGTTTGCGTTTCAGACGGGAAATTTTTTGGGCTATGTGGTTAGCCGAAAAGGCATCCAGCCCAACCCCTCAAAGGTCAAAGCCATCCAGGATATGATACCTCCTCGAACTGTCAAGGAGGTGCAAAGGTTGACGGGGCGCGTTACTACCCTAGGGCAGTTTATCTCTAAGCAAGGCGAGAGATGTCTGCCCTTTTTTAAGGTCATACGTAAAAAAGCTCCTTTCGGATGGACAACGGAATGTGAAGAGGCGTTCATGGGCCTGAAAGCTTATTTATCGTCCGACCTGGTGCTGACAAGGCCAGAACCGGGTGATACCCTATACCTATACCTCGGCGTAGCAGACGAAGTGTTTAGCGCCATCCTCGTTCGAGACGACAACCATTTACATCACCCTGTCTATTTTATGAGTCACATCTTGAAAGATGCTGAGCTGCGATATGCTCGCATTGAAAAAATAGCATTTGCACTAGTTCAGGCCACACGGAAGATGGACAGATACTTCCAAGCCCATCCCGTTATCGTACTCACTAACCAGCCATTGAAAAGGATATTCCGGAAGCCTGAGTCTTCAGGAAGGATGCTGATTTGGGCTATCAAACTCGAGTAATACGGGTTGCGATACAAAAACCGTCCCTCCGTGAAGGCCCAGGTCCTAGCAGACTTCATAGCCGAGTGTACCTTCACAGAAGATCCATTAACGAACCTACCGGAAGAGGAAAGAGAGGACCTGGACCTCCCGTTTCCTGAAACCTACACTGACTTGTGGGTTGTTCATGTGGATGGAGCCAAGAACTAAGAACTAGCGGGAGCCGGGATCTTCATGATCAGCCCACATGATATGTAGATACGATATGCCATCAGAATACTGCAACCGTTATCCAATAACGCGGCGGAATATGAGGCACTACTAGCTGGTCTCAGAATAGGAAGAAACTTTTCAACCAAGGCCATACACGATACGGGAATGATGGGAGACTTGCAATTAAAAATTTGTGGAGATTTCAAATTGATAATAGACCAAGTCTTGGGACACTCTCAGGCTAGAGAGCCCATCATGGTTCAGTACCTCGCTAAGGTGAAACGCGAGCTGATGGAAATAAAGAAAAGCGACATGTGGGTCAGCTTTGAACACATTCCCCGAGAGGATAACGCTGAAGCGGACGACCTGGCCAAACTCGCTGCAAATCCAGACGTGTCCATACCTAAGGGCGTGTACTACAAAGAGATATCGGTTCCCTCTTTCATGGAAGAGCAAACGTCGCTTTGCGTGGAAGAAATTGAAAATGACTGGTGAATCCCCGTGATAAAATACTTGAAACATGAGGAATTACCTGCAGATAACGCCGGGAGAAAGAAGGTGCTAAAACAAGCAGCAAGGTATACATATTATGATGGAGAGCTAATTCGAAGATGCTTCTCTCACCCGGCGGCCAAGTGTGTAACGGAACAAGAAGGCCTTCACACTTTGCGAGAAATCCATGAAGGAATATGTGGTATGTACGCATCAGGTGGCACCTTAGCCGCACAAGTCTTCAGGTCTGGATTCTACTGGCCTACCATTCGAAGAGACTGCCACAATTATGTACAGACTTATCAAAAGTGTCAAGAGTTCTCTAAGATTCCTCGACAACCTGCTACAGAGATTTCTGAGATAGTAGCTCCTTGTCCATTCGCGAAATGGGGGATAGATATCCTGGGCCCGTTCCCAAAGGAAAAGAGTTATCAACATTCGTGTCAGCTAAAGAAGCCTCATTACTCAAAGGCACGCTCATTGGCTCATTAGCTATCAAGATATTTTCTTTCATCTCTTCCTTACATTGTTCTCTCAAAATTCTGGCTCTCTTTTGGTTTTCCTCACTCCTCTTCCTCCTTTATACGCCATCACCTCTTTTTCAATATAAAAAGACCCACATCAAGTTTGCACTTACTTATATGTGTGCCCTCATTCTTGTCACTTGTAAGTTTTCCTTATCAACACTCACAAGCTCACTTTTTTGTCTCATATCTCATAAAGCTTGATAGCATGTATCTTATATATGATTTGATCTCTCTTTCCTGTCCATTTTAGGCCTAGATGCTCCTTATTAGTGTCTCTTTCTTTCATATTTGTAGATTTGGACATTGAAGAGAGTTTGATGAGATGCATTTTGTGTTAATTTTCTGCTCCTTTCCTGGCTCATTTCGATCAAGGTGTTACTGATCTTCTCTTATTTTCTCACTATTTAGCAGATTAAAGCTTTTGGAAAGGAAATCTCAAAAGATGCATTTGTCACTGGATTTTGGATGGATTCTAGTAGCAAGGCCGCGCAGCTGGGTGCAGACAGCGACAGTTGGCCAAGGACGAACAAGGAAGCTTCTTTTTAAAGAAGGAAATTAGCTGATCCGTTCCAATCAATCCCGATCTCCCCATTTTTGGCAAGAAGAGATCCTGAGATCAACTCTAATTAAATTAGGACTTCCCTTTTATTAATTTCTATTTTGGGAATTTCCCTTTTTGTAATTTTCTCTTTTAAAACTCTTTTAGCTTTAGTTTTTTCGCACTTCTGCTGGATCTTCTTCTTTGTCTCCCATCTTTTTCCACCGGGGGATTCCGAACTCTCTGCCTCTGGCACCCATGTAATTCTGATTAATAAACTGGAGCCTTGCTCCGGCCGATAATCTATAAGGGTTTTTTTCTAAATTCATCTCTCTTATCTTTATGCAATTTTATTTATTTATTTATTTTAATTCTAATATGAGCGGCTAAGCTCATTTGTTCTTGGTAGGATCATCAAAGGTTGCTTAAGAAGGCTGTGAGGTCGAAGTGAAATTAATATATCCTTGGTCGGTATTTAATTATTTAACAATTTCTTGTCAATTCTACTAGGACTACTTCTAGCCTGATCAACTAGCTCTTTGCCCTATGCGATTAAAGTCATCACTGTGGTTATAACTAACGCGAAGGTGCAGGGTAAAGTAGACGACCAATCAGAGTCATCAGGTCGCTGGTCCCATCTGATTTGGTTAAGTAAGTAATCAGGGTAGAGCCTCGAATGCACTGAGTGTCTTGCCCTGGGCGTGTCTTCCTTCATCTTCATGGGCCCTTGAGTAGTGCCCCCATAAACATACCTTGGGGGACGGCGAGGCGTCAAGACTACTCTATAAACGTACCTTGGGGTAGTTTCTCATACGAAAGGAAGCAGGGGACCTAAACGTACCTGATCCCTATAGCGCTTCTATCAGCGAGGGGTAGAAGATCATTGCACCAATGATCAGCCGACTTTGAAAGCATCCAGAGATAGATTCCTACTGGGGATTTTTCTCTATATTGATGTCTTATTTTATCTTATTTCTGTCTATTACTGTTTTCTTAGTCATTAATCAAACCAACTCTTGAAACCCCCCTATTATTCGTTACTGATTCGAACTGTTTGCCCTTGTTGCACAACACAAGACAGTGTCTACCTTAGTCTCTATGGATCGACCCTGTACCATTATACACAGTTTAATTGTGCACTTGTTACAAGAATTATATATTATTTTTGAGGTGTCTCGACAGCACGTCAAATTTTGGCGCCGTTGCCGGGGACTTCGGTACTGATCCTTTATTTGTTGTGTATGACCAGGTCATCCAATCTGAATCCTTTACCACTCGATCCTGAAATCCGAAGGACAGAAAGATTAGCTAGAAGGCTAGCCCGACTGTCCGTAGAAAACAACAATCCCATTCAAAACCCCTTCGAAGTCAAAAATCTCGACAACCCCGAACATCCAGGCCAAGACGCCGAAAACCCCAACATGGCAGAAGAACGATCACCACCCTCTCCTATGAACAATCATTTCATAGAGGACCTAAATGCCACCACTGAGAAAAACTCTAGCTGTATTGTATGGCTTGAAGTGGCCAATGATTGGACGATCAAGTCTGCTGTCATGCATCACTTGCCTAAGTTCCACGGGTTGGCCAAGGAAAGCGCAATCCGACATCTCCAGCAGTTGCATTCCATCTGCAAGGCCATGAAGCCAGCCCAAGTTGATATTGACTACGCTAAGCTGAAAGCGTTTATGTGGTCCCTGGAAGATGAAGCCCGTAGTTGGTTTTATGACTTACCACCTCGTTCCATCACCAGTTGGGCCGATATGTTCAAAGCCTTCATTGATAAGTACTACCCCAACTCTATGGCTAGTGTGACCAGAAAGCAATTGGTAAGCATAGTGCAAAAAGAGAGTGAGAATGTGGGATAGTACTATGAATAGTTTAACAGAATGCAAGCTCTCTGCCCTTCTCATAATTTGGCAGACCACACGTTGTTACAATATTTCTACGAGGGACTGCTAGGGCGAGACAGAGCTATAATTGACGCCGCTTGCAATGGTTCCCTAGTTGCCCTCACCCTAGCAGCAACCAAGAATGTCTTGGAACTCATGGCCAGGAACGCCATCACTATAGAGGGAACCAACGTCCAGGACGCACGCCAGGCTGCCATAGAAAGCCAATTGACCAATCTCACAGGGATGATTCAAAACCTTGCCACCAACCAACCCGTATAGGTCAAAGCATGCGAGTTTTGAAATTTCAATGACAACCCTACCGATGCTTGCCCCTATATTCCGGACGAAATACAGGTTAATGTAGTAGGAAACTACAATGGAGCCCCGAGGAAGTTTGAGCCATATACCCAGAATTACAACAAAGGGTGGCGTCATCCGAACCTAAGCTACAACAATAATACTCAAGCGTCTGGCCCTAGTCAGCAACAACCACCACATCCATTTCAGAATTAGCAGCAACCGCCTTTCAACCTTCAAAATTTCCAACCGCGGCCCAGTTACCCCAATAACCAGCAGTACCAACAACAAGCTCCATAAGAACCACCGCCTCCTGCACCTTTAGTCGCCGAGGTAACAAATCTTACTAATGTTGTCCTTGAGTTACAAAAACAAATGAGTTCTATGGCTGCAGAATTAAAGGATTACATGAACGGAGGATGACTGCCTTCCCAACCAGACGCTAATCCGAAGCACGAAGCCTGTGCTATGACGCTTCGAAGTGGCACTGAAATACCATCCCATGAGCTGCCTACCCAAGACATTGAACTACCTGAACTCGTGCCCAAACCAAAGGAAGCCAAGGCAGAAGTGGAGAAAGAGAAACGCGTCCACATTGCTAGACGACATGGTTCCCCACGTAAGATAAATGAGAAATTTTCGGAGGAATTCATCATAAAGGTACTTGAACCACCATTCCCACAAAGGTTAGTCAAAACGAAAAGAGACAAAGAGGATAAAGAAATTTTTGAATTGTTTAACAAGGTGCAGGTTAATATTCCTCTTCTACAAGCCATTAAAAATGTCCCCCGATATGGTAAATTCTTAAAATCATTGTGCACTATGGGTGTTAACGTTTCAGCCGTTATTCAAAGGAAGCTTCCGCCAAAATGTAAGAATCAAGGGATGTTTACCATCCCTTGTAAAATTGGAAACACTGATGTTGGCAAAGCTATGTGTGATCTTGGTGCAGGTATCATCGTAATGCCCTTGATGATATATAACAGCCTAGGCCTAGGCCCGCTTAAACCAACCCGAGTTGTCATTCAGTTGGCCGACCGCTCTGTTATATATCTTGAAGGCATTATCGAAGATGTTTTGGTACAGGTTGGCAACTTCCTATACCCAGCCGACTTTTATATGATCAACATGGAGGACGAGAAATCCACCAAGCCGACAGACATGCTCTTGGGCAGGCCATTTCTTTGGACTGCTAAGGCCAAGATAGATGTGCGTGACGCCTCCATTACCCTCGAATTCTATGGAGAGACCATAAAATTTATCATGCTTGATGTTATTCGCTACCTTTCGGAATTTTCCAGTGTGAATTTCATTGATATAATTGACCCTGACGTTTAGGAAATTTCTGACTTATACTCTGTTGATTCTCTGCAGCTTGCCCTAGACAGAGGAATTACACCAGCGGTTCTAGATAGCCTAGACTCTAAATTCGTGACTCCTCTAGAGTTGCACGAAATTATTGCTGCTCTGGAAGAGCGCCCATTCATCTCTTCCCCTTCCATTACCTCACCTCTTCCCATTGAACGTACTAAACGTCCCCCTTCGATTGTGCAGGCACCCAAGCTGGATTTGAAGGTCTTACCCTTGCACCTCAAGTATTCCTACCTTGGTAATGACAATTCACTACTGCTGCCTCGATGGATATTCTGGTTTTCACTAGATACCGGTTGCCCTAGACGATCAAGACAATACGACCTTCACTTCCCCCTTCGGTACTTTTGCATACAGAAGGATGCTGTTTAGTCTCTGTAACGCCCCTGCCACCTTTCAGCGCTGCATGATGAGTATATTCTCAGAATTTGTTGAGAAATGTATAGAGGTATTTATGGATGACTTCACCGTCTATGGCAATTCATTTACTGAATGTTTATCTAATTTGCGTAAAGTTTTACAACGATGCATTGAGACTAACCTTGTGCTTAACTTTGAGAAATGCCACTTCATGGTAGACCAAGGTCTTATCTTAGGACACATCTTTCCCGTAAGGGCATCGAAGTAGACAAGGCTAAGATTGAGGTAATCGAATCTCTTCCCTATCCAACTTGTGTTCGCGAAGTTCGTTCTTTTCTTGGACATGCAGGTTTCTATAGGCGGATCATCAAGGATTTCTCCAAGATTACCCAGCCCATGTGCCAACTGTTGCAGAAAGACATCGACTTCGTGTTTGATGCGAGCTGCAAGGCCTCGTTCGATACTCTCAAGGCAAAACTCATCTCGGCCCCGATCATACGCGCACCAGACTGGACACTTCCATTCAAAATCATGTGTGACGCTAGCAACAACGCCCTAGGAGTAGTGCTAGGCCAGAAGAAAGATAGAGAAGTCTACGTCATCTACTATACCTCGAAGCTCATGGACGCAGCACAATGGAACTACACCACTACTGAAAAAGAACTTCTTGCCGTTGTTTTTGCTTTGGATAAGTTTCGTCAATACCTTTTATGCACTAGAATGACTGTTTTCTCTTATCATGCAGCCCTAAGATGTCTCTTGACAAAACTTGATGCCAAGCCACGCTTGATTAGATGGATCCTTCTACTCCAAGGGTTAACTGAAAACTCAGTAGCTAACCACCTCAGCAGACTACCACACCAGCAGGACAACTCCTTGGAACCAATCCGTGATACCTTTCCGGATGAACAGGTTTGTCTTGCCCAAGCAGTTCAATTTCCTTGGTTTTCTGATATTGTGAATTTTTGTACTACAGGAGATTTCCCTGCAGCCCTAAGGTATGAACAGTGTTTCCAAAGTGACCAGATCTAACGATTCAAAAGTTGTTACAGCCTTTTTGTGCACTAATATTTTTAACAGGTTTGGGATACCACGAGCTTTGATTAGTGATAGAGGCACACACTTTGTCAACCGTACAGTCAACAAGCTGCTAGGGCAATACAGCATTTCACATCGGATGTCTACAACTTACCACCAGCAAACCAACAGCCAGGCCGAGGTGTCCAATAGAGAGATAAAATATATCCTAGAGAAGACAGTTAATTGATCGCGCAAGGACTGGAGCTTGAAGTTGGACGACGCTTTATTGGCCTATCGAATAGCCTTCAAGACTTCTATAGGCATGACACCGTACAAACTCGTCTACGGCAAGCCCTGCCACCTCCCAGTAGAAATAGAACATAAGGCTTTCTGGGCAATCAGAAAGGTCAATATGGACATTGATGAAGCTGGAAAGCAAAGACGCCTTCAGATCCAAGAGTTAGAAGAACTCCGTGATGATGCCTACGAGAATGCTCTGATCTACAAGGGCAAGATGAAGGGGTATCACGATAAGGTGATTTTAAATAAAGCTTTTGAGATAGGACATAAGGTACATATATGACTATGGCGCCGTTGATATTCGGAGCTTAGACACAAGAGTTACCTTTAAGGTCAGTGGACACCGTTTAAAAGCCTTCTACGAAGGTTTCAAACCGTTCACGACCGAAGAGACTAAGGTGGTTGCACCACTAGAGCAGAACTGAAGCATGTTTTGAGCGTCCGAACCTGGACGGTAAACACAGGCGCGTGTGGGAGGCAACCCACGTGTCTTTTGACTAGCTGTTTAATATTTCCCTTTTTCAGACAATATTTTCTTTTAATTTTGGATTTGTATATATGTGTGTTTAATTCTTTCCTTTTCCTTTCTTTGATTTTCTTTCCTTTATTTTTCTTTTTCCTCATTTATTCCTATCCCCATATTTCTTTCCAAATTTCTTTTTATTAGGAAGTTGATTTAATTCTTTCCTTTTTCTTCTCCTTTATTGATTTGAACTTTAAATTCTAATTTGAAAAGGACTGATTGTATTCTCTTTCCTTTGCATTTAGGATTTTGTGGGCCAAGTCATTAAAAGAAAGAAACGGACAAAAAGGGACAAACCAAAAGACCCAACCGTTATACTCCTCTCTTTCCTTTTAAACACTCCACTCAAGCATCTCTCTCTCCTTCACTTTACCATCTTCTAACGCACATGATCAACACCTTTCTTCTCCAAATCTCCAAACACCTCTCTGATGGCCCGTTCGTTGTCCGCCGCTACTAGACCCGACAGACCCAACCCACGATGAGCAACCACCACATCTCCCTCACCCAATCGACCAGCCTAGTCACAACCCACAATAACTATCACCCCTAAACCCACTGAAACACCAGCTGCCACCATCCCGAAACCCAAGACGCCACCACCACTCCCCGTCGCCACTGAACTAGCTACCACTCCAGCTCCTACCTCCACAAAAACACCAAAAACCAAACCCAAAACACCACCCAAACCTCCACTACCCAAATCGCCCCCACCGTCCACTCCAAAACCTAAAATCACACCTCCACCGCCTCCCATTGTTCTCCCAGCCGCGACAGAAGAGGAATCTTCCTCCGACGAGTATGAGACAAACTCCGAGGAGGGGTCCGGCGAGTCTAAAGAGCAGCCAGCTGCTGCAATGCCCTCTGTGCCGCCAAGCGCCTCAAGCGCGGTGGTTGCTGACGCTTCAGACCCAGACGGGGAAGATGAGGGGTTGGAGGAGGAATCTGATGAGGAGGACTCCGCCAAGGAAGTTGATACCATTGTCCATGCTGCCCAAGGCAAGCCGGTTGCTAAACCAGAGCCTGAGATCCAAATCTTGGGCGAGACGCCGTCTGACACCGGTCTTCCCATGGGTCGTGGCATCACCTCCCGAGGGCGCTTGATAGACCCGGTCTGCTACGACGAGAACGCCCCTTCGAAACCCAATAAGGTAAAGTTGTTGGTGCCCTTGGATGATTCCAAGGAGGGTGAGGACAACGTCGAGGAGGAGATCAAGAGAGCGGCTGAGGAGTTTGCCCAGGAGGCAGCTAACGCTCCAACCATCATGACAGTAGCTGACGAGGAGGAGACACCAGTGTCTCGCAAGAAGCGAAAAGCCCCAATAGTTCCCAACTCTACCCGCAAATCCCTCCGAGGATCTAGTAGCAAGGGCAAGACATCCGTTTCCACCCCTACTGCGCGTTCTACCCAAGATCACTCCGGCATAGCAGCACCGATGGCACATGTAATCCCCGACTTCAACAATTTGAATGGCTAGCTCAACTTCCCTGACAAGCCCAACCACGATAAATTGCTTGTTTTACATGGTAAGTACTTGGTGCCTTGTGCTTTGCTTGATTATGATATGCTTGATAGAATGGGGGTAGGGGATTGGGTGCGTGAACTGATTCAGAATATTGGGTGGGGAGATTTGTTTGATTTTGAGCATGCTGCCTATCTTGAATTGAGTCATGATTTCTATGCTAGTTTTGGGTTTGATGTGGCTAGACTTAAGAAAAAAGGAAAAGGTGGTCTTAACCTAGGAGCTGATAGAGTTGTTAATTTTTGCCTTGTCAATGAGTGGTCACACCACTCATTAGACCAGTTTAATGTCATGCTAGGGTTTGCTCAAGAGTCTGACCTAGGTGCCCCTAGGTACTTACGCTGCATACCCCGAGTCGTTTGATGTAGACTCGGCGTTTAGGGAGTTGACTGGTGACCCCACTGCCAGGTACAACTCCCGCCTCTCAAAAGCCCACCAAATCCCTGACCCAGCCCTTCGTGTCTTGCATAGATGCATTGCTTACACTTTTGCTGGCAAGGTCAACTCCTCGGGCCAACTGTCTGTTCAGGAGCTATTTTTCCTTTGGTGCATGCATAGGGGTCATAAAGTGAACGTAGGTTACTGGATAGCCACTGAATTGAATGCAATTATCACTAATGATAGAAATCCAGTCCTAGGTTCCCTCATTACTAGACTTGTTGTCCAACATCATGCCCTAGATGTCGCCAATTGCAATCTCTTCTCTCCTGTTAGCTTTAAATTGTTAAACGTCCGTACCCTTTATGGTATGAGCTACTTTCACTTGGAGGGTCGCATTTTGTGTTTTAGTACAGGTTGTACAGATCGCGCGGATAGCATTTTTAGTGCAGTGAATAGAGGTCAATTCGTATGGCCAGACCTAGCAGCTGGCAACAACCCTTCCACCTCTCGCCCTCCGCCGACTATGTATTGTCCAGACCAAGGCGCTCGAGACTCGCCTGCTACTACCCTCTCTGCTGCTGCTCTTTCCGAGATGAATGCCCTACTCCGCGAGCTGCTAGCCCTACTCTGGCCAGTCCCTGATTCCACTTCACAAACAATCCATCTTTGCCTTCGGGCTAGTTTTGTACTTTTAATTTCAGTTGAACTCCTTTTCTTTCTCTTGCTTTTGGAACTATTTTGCTTTTGTGTGAGTCCCATCCTCTCATCGAGGATGATGCGCTGCCTCAGTGTGGGGGTGGGACACTTGTGTGTTTGAACTTTTTTGTTTTGATTGCATGTTGCATGCTGCTTGCCCTTGCACTTGCATGGTTTTTTGTTTGGAGTTTTGAAAACTTTTTGCCTTGCCAAAACAACACTGCCCCTATTTTTAAAACCCCTCAGTTTGAATGAATGCTTTAGGCACTTTGTACAGGAAGCACTCACCCCCACACTGCACATATTCACTCGCACAACCACACTGCCTATTAGTCCCTATATCCATGTCTTGTCCTAGTCGCTTGCAGTCATTTATATTACCCATGTGAGCACTTTGAACTTTCACGCCATGATTTTTTCTGAGTGAATGCATGACTTTATACTGGCTGGATTTGCATGAGACCCCTAGGTATAAGCATCATTAAATATGGGAAAGCGACGATATGATTAGAAACTTTGCGTTCTTTCTTCTTATCTTTTTTCTTGCTTTTATCTTGCCATCGCAGCTCACCTCACCTTCTTTTTCACCACCCTTCTAACCACTTGAGCTCTTCTTTTCTATTCTTAGCAGGTGAGAGATGTCCTCTAGCAGTGAGCAAGGTGGGGCAAAGAGAAACAAAATCTCTAGTGTGGGGGTATTGAGCCGCAAGACTGGGACACTGAAAATAGATGTGCAAAAGTAAGCTGCAAGGCCAAGAAGCTGAAAACAGAAGCGGGTGCTGAAAACACAAGTATAATGTCAAACCGCTAGACCAAGATGCTGAAAGTAGAAGTATGGCAAGCAACTTCAGAAGAAATTGAAAAGAATTCCTCTTGCTCAGCCGATCCATGAAAGAAACAGGTGTGCACTCCCTCTAAAATAATTTTTTTTTTAAAAATAAATAATAAATTTCAGTGTTTCAAGGAACACCAATAAAGCAGAGGGAAGCACCGATCTATTTGAAGGTCTGTCGATGTCCGAACGAAGAAGAATACCCCCCCCAATCATCCAGGGCTCTATGCCTTGCCCTCGCTGCTGCCAACAGGAGGCTCTCTCACCACTTCGCTTTCTCTAGCTAAGAAACCTTCTATCCATCATTCTCTCCCCCTCTTTGAACTTTCTATCTCTCTTCCCTATTCTCTCAATCTCCCTTTGTAAAGTTTCTATGATTGTGTGATTGCCTACGCATGTGTACTACGTACTCGGGTCGCTATTGTAAATATGGTTTTGTGCATCGTCATTTGCATTATTTGAGTGTAAACAGATTGCCTTGGTTCTGAGTGTGAGTGCAAATACCATTTTCTGTGTGAGGACTGCTCGCGGCTAGCTAGATGTGGGAAAGTCTCTCCCTTGGTTTCGTTATTCCTTGGGTTTGATGTGGATGCTATCTAGGTAGGAGGTTGTGTTGAATTTTGTGCTTGTGTGCTGAGTGTGCTTCTCTGTATGCCTTTTGTGGAAACCATTTGTTCTTATTGAGGGGATGTTTTGAATATAATGCTCGAGGGCGAGCATTGGGGTAGTGCGGGGGTGTTTGATGAGATGCATTTTGTGTTAATTTTTCGCTCCTTTCCTGGCCCATTTCGATCAAGGTGCTACTGATCTTCTCTTGTTTTCTCACTATTTAGCAAATCAAAGCTTTTGGAAAGGAAATCTCAAAAGATACATTTGTCACTAGATTTTGGATGGATTCGAGCAGTAAGGCCGCGCAGCTGGGTGCAGACAGCGACAGTTGGCCAAGGACGAACAAGGAAACTTCTTTTTAAAGAAGGAAATTAGCTGATCTGTTCCAATCAATCCCGATCTCCCCATTTTTGGCAAGAAGAGATTTTGAGATCAACTCCAATTAAATTAGGACTTCCCTTTTATTAATTTCTATTTTGGGAATTTCCCTTTTTGTAATTTTCTCTTTTAAAACTCTTTTAGCTTGAGGTTTTTCGCACTTCTGCTGGATCTTCTTCTTCGTCTCCCATCTTTTACCACCAGGGGATTCCGAACTCTCTGCCTTCGGCACCCTTGTAATTCCGATTAATAAACTGGAGCCTTGCTCCGGCCGGTAATCTATAAGGGTTTTTTCTAAATTCATCTCTCTTTTCTTTATGCAATTTTATTTATTTATTTATTTTATTTCTAATATGAGCGGCTAAGCTCATTTGTTCATGGTAGGATCATCAAAGTTTGGTTAAGAAGGCTGTGAGGTCGAAGTGAAATTAATATACCTTGGTCGGTATTTAATTATTTAACGATTTCTTGTCAATTCTACTAGGACTACTTCTAGCCTGATCAACTAGCTGTTTGTCCTAGGCGATTAAAGTCATCAATGTGGTTATAACTAATGCAAAGCTGCAGGGTAAAGTAGATGACCAATCAGAGTCATCAGGTCGCTGGTCCCATCTGATTGGGTTAAGTAAGTAATCAGGGTAGAGCCTTGAACTCACTAAGTGTCTCGGCCTGGACGTGTCTTCCTTCATCTTCATGGGCCCTTGAGTAGTGCCCCCTTAAACGTACCTTGGGGGACGGCGAGGCGTCAAGACTACTCCATAAATGTACCTTGGGGTAGTTTCTCGTACGAAAGGAAGCAGGGGACCTAAACATACCTGGTCCCTATAGAGCGTCTATCAGCGAGGGGTAGAAGATCATTGCACCAATGATCAACCGCCTTTGAAAGCATCCGGAGATAGATTCCTACTAGGGACTTTTCTCTATATTGATCTCTTATTTTATCTTATTTCTGTCTATTACTGTTTTCTTAGTCATTAATCAAACCAACTCTTGAAACCCCCCCATTATTCGTTACTGATTCGAACTATTTGCCCTTGTTGCACAACACAAGACAATGTCTACCTTAGTCTCTGTGGATCGACCATGTACCACTATACACAGTTTAATTGTGCACTTGTTACAAGAATTATATATTATTTTTGAGGTGTCTCGACAGCACATCAGAGTTTTTGTAGAAACACACGTTATCAGTTGAGTGAATATCATTACCCACTTCTCTTCTCTTCTCTATCTTTCTTCCAAACATACAATCACTGACTCTTTATTATTTAATTATCTATAAATTAAATTTGTTCTCTTATAAAGATTGTATCCACAAGATAATTGAAATTCACTCTTAGAGGGAGTTACCTATCTCTCTCTCTCTTAGTTCTATAGAAAACTTATATAACTCTTAATCTGCTCTAGTACAATCTCACGGTTCTACCATATTCTTCGCAATCTTTGTCTCTAATAATCTGGAAGAAAAATGTACATAAGAGGGGTGATCGGGTGCAGAATCCGTCAAAAATAAAATGCGTACAACTTAACACTAATGAGGAAATAAATTATTACACAGTGGTAAGAGGATCGCTCCTTAGGGAACACTGGTCCAATCCGAGTTTTCCAAGTATGACCAATTATATCAAAAACAAAGTAAACAGAGGGATTGTTTTCAAGATGCAGGTAAATATTAAACTAATACTAAGATTAAGGTGAAAGTGTAGCAGAACAGTAGTAACAAAACAAGAGTTGTGAGGGTAAAATCAAGATGATAAAGATTACTAGTAAAGACTTCTTAAGGTCATGATTCAAGATTATTGATCATCGATGCAAAAATATTCAAAACTGATTTTGCAGGGAAGCTATAGAAATCAGGTTCACTTTGACTTCCTACTCTCCTCCTATATCAAGTCACTTAAAGAGACACTCTATTAAGGACCTTAATCGTCAACAACCTTAAGGTTCACCTATAACATTTAACTAGTTGATTGATAAAAACAGGGAGAGACTTGACCAAGGGAACGATTCACTTGTAACTTTAAGCCAAATTGTTCTTTCTCTAGTCTCAAAGAGCAAGTCCTATACTGAAATCAATCTAGTCATTTACTGTATTCTTTTAACAATGTAGACCTAAAGTTATAAGGAATAACTATAATTATCAAGGTTAAAACCTAGGCCGGCCGAACATAAACTTTAACGAGGCTAAAATGGCGTTAAATTAGAAAGAAAAGAAATACAAAATACTTTTTTATGAAGAATAATTAGATCTCACAATAAATGGAACCATGAACCTTGTTGACCAAGAATGAAAATTTTAGCTAGAAATTAAAATAACAATAGCAAAAATCAAAATATTAAAATTGACTAAAATTGAAATATTCTTGTTCAATCAAGAATACAAGAAGAGCTACTGTCAAAACAGAGTTTGGAAGAAATTCATAGATGGAGGCCTCTCCAAATGATAGCAGTTGGAAGGGTTAAGTAATTCCTCTTCCCAAATTGTCTCTCCTCTTCAATTATCCTAAAAATAAAGATAAGAATTGTTTTTATCCCATCCGAGATAATTGCAGAGTGAGATTCCTAGATAAAGATGATCTTTAGCTACTTAAGAAGTTGTTAGTTCATGTCTTCATCCTTCTGCGCGCCAAGCGCAACTATCAGCCTACTGGCGTAGATGTCCATCCTAGGCCAAGGGTGAACGCCACTACACACTCTTCCCTTAGCCAAAGGAAGAGTCATGAATACTCCAGTTGTGGTTCTTTCATCACCACTTGATTATTTTGCTTTCTTTTTTGGGCTTTTTATATCCTTTTCCTTTGATTGGTCTTTTCTAGTTTGCTCTTGGAAAAATGAGAGAAACATGCCCAAATTAGCAGTATCATCATCTCAATTGTTAGTAAAAGAGATGGCAATTATATACAAAATAAGAAAACAATCAAGAGGTGAGGGAACTACACACTCACTGAGTGAATCTTGATACAAATAATAAGAACTAACCATGAGGTTTATGCCCTTCTTTCAAAATAACAAAGCTCTCTATTCAACATATATTAGTTATCATACTCTTTGTTGAGAAATAATAATGAAAAAAATGAGATTGAGAAACATAAGGACATAACGAATTTTATGTGGTTTAGCAACTTGCTTGATACGAGCGTGGATCTATACATCACCAAGAAAAGACCTCCCGCGTGGCCTAGTTTCCTCGAACGCACTCGAAAGGACCTTGGCTCGAGTTTTGCACTCCTGGATGCAAAGCTTGGCGTGATCACGCCCAAGGGATGATGTGATCACGCCCAAAACAGAAGGGATAATGTGATCACGCCTAAGGGATGACGTGATGACACCCAAAATAGAATGGATAATGTGATCTCGTCAAGGGATAACATGATCACATTATCTAATTGGCAGAAATGTGATTAGGTCATTTTAAGTGGCTTTTCAGCCTTGTTTTGTAATAACTATAAATAGAAGGACTTAGCCTATTTTATACCTTTGTCTTTGATTTGAATGTATTTCTTTCAAGACCATTTAGCTTAGGAATTTGGGTTAGGGTTCCTTAAGAGCCAAACTTCATCTTCTCTAGCCGGGTTGTTCATTCGTGTTCAAGTAAGGGTTGGTCGTTGATTGAGAGATCCATCAATACACTTTTCTTTTCATCCATTATTTCAGCTGCACCTTTCCGCATCTCCTTGCTTGTGACGTTATCCTCTCTATTAATCATATACAAATGATTTCATCCATACATCCATCCGAGCACACCAACCTCTCACCGGGGACTAGATCCTATCCTCCATCAACTCACGGCTTCATCTTCAAAAGTGGATCCAAGAAGTTATCATGTGGTAGCAGAGCTTTTGGCGTCCTCTAGGTTGGTTTTTCTTTGATTTTTCTTCATTCCCACCATAGAAATTGCTTCCTCCATCTTGCTTATCATTTTTGAAGTTTTGAAGATTTTTGAATTTTTGGCCCAAACTTTTCGTCTTTTAGTGTTTTGATCTTTGATTGAGCATAAAATCCGAAAATTTGGTGTTTGTATCTTCAAATATTCATCTCCTACCTTCAAACATTCATCCTTGTTCATCCTTGTCTTCATAAATTCATCCAAGTGCATTCAATACAAGTGTCCTTGTGGTCCATGTGAGCCAAGTGGTCCCATTTATTTGCTTGTGTGAGTTGTCACACACTATACTTGAACCATAGGTGACCACATCTCTCATTCTCCACCACGTATTCTTACTTGCTCACCACTCTTACATTTTCCAGCACTTGCCACATCATTTTTCCACTTCACTTGCCAAGTCACCTATTTTTGCCACCTCATCACTTTTGCCACATCATATATTTTGGCATTTAGTGACAAATATTTCTTGACTTAAAACTACTTGTCACACTTTTAAATAGAAATACTTTTCATACATATTGATATTGACTTCTCTTGCACTCCCCTATCAAAAAAGAAAAAAAATGAAAAATAAGAATTCAAGAAAAAAGAAAAGAAGACGAATTCAAAAAAAAATAGAAGAGAAGAACGAATGCAAAGGTTGAGTCACAAGTCAAGAGTTTCTTTATGTTTAGACATTGATGTGTGTAGTAGTTTCCATTAAAAGTGTGCATTTGCAAGATTTTGAATTTCCCACCTGTTGCTACCCGAATTTTGATTTTCGCCACAACTTTTTTTGCGCATTTTAATATTTTATCGTTCATCGCATTATTAACCCATTCAAATTGAATTTCTACCGATTTTTGATATTTGGCTATTTTTTTAATATTTCGTGACATTTCGTGTCTTTTTTAGTTTTTTTGTATTTTCGACTGTCTTTTCGCTCGAACTTCTATCGGTCCCGAGTAAATTTTCTTTGACAATAGATCGAGCGCATTATTTATTTAATTGATAACTACCTACTACTTTTATCTTCCGCGTCATCTAGTTTGGTTTCGTTAAATTTTTGTCGTAAAGGCATTTATTTTGCGTCCTAACTTTTGACATTTTCAAACGAGAAAATTCGTACGTTAAATCAAACTTTTTCTTTATTTACTATATACCAGTTGTTGTGTCTTATTTTTCTACAACTTTCGTTCCTCTCGGTTTGGGCAATTTTTCATTTCAAGCGAGTTCACTCGCGCCTAGCTCGAACCGAAAATATCCCGTTCGATATTAATGCACATAAATGCATCTTCATCTTCATCCTCATCCTCGTCACCTTTCCTCCAGCTACCCTTGCCGACTTGAATCATCATCATTTCCCTTGATATTTTCTTCAACCCTTACCATCAACCATTTAATACACATCACTTCTCTGCCTCGTCGACGAGCGATCATCATCACCAAACCCAAAACCAAACTTGCTGCTCACGAACTTCTCCTCTTTTCCTCACCCATCACTCTCAAACTTTCCCTATAAATACCCCTTAATCTCCAAACGAGAAAGAGGGGGGACCAATTAAGGCTCTAGTCCCCCCTTTCAGTCACACTCTCTCCCTTTACTTTACTTTCAAATTATTATTGCCTTTAATTAGACTTTTCGGCCGCTGCTTACAATCAATTAGTTATTCATGTTCTTGAGTTAATTAATTGTTGTTTAGCTTTCAATTAACTGCTGCTACTATCCTAAATTAATTTTGTTGCTTTGATTAGCTGAATTGCTTGCCAATTCGAGTCAATTTCAAGCTTTCTTTTAATTAATTTAATTTGCTTTCTTGGTGAAGTTGATCACTGTTCTTTTTAAATTGCTTCCTCTAGTTTCAATTAATTACTGCTTTGGTTTATTTGATTTGTTGCTACTGATTTAATTGATTATTTATGGTGGTTTAATTTTGGTTTTTGGTTATTGATTGTTGCAGGTTTGGTTAGAGGAAGAAGATGAACAATGAGAAGAAAGGGAGGGAAAAAGAAAGGTGACGAGCTCATTTAATTTAGGATCAGCCCAAGCGGAGAAGGAAAGAAGGAAGGGCTGGGCGCTTGGCCCAGGCAAGGAAAGGAAGTGGGATGTTGGCCAGCCCACGCATGGAGAAGTGAGGAAGCAGCCAGCCCAGCCAGCCCACACGCTGGGCTTGGCTGGGCTGATTTATTTTGGGCCCAGCAGGGGGCCCAGCTGTGGGGCCTAGTTATCAAGGCCCGCCGATTTATTTTCGTCAATTGTTCATTGTAATAATTAGTTAAGTAATTATTTTAATTGTTGTTTGTAATAATTAGTGAAGTAATTAGTTAAAAATCGTGTATGTTTGTTTATACCTATATATTATGATCACTTGCTGTTAATTTCAGTTTTGTAGGGACGGTTCGATTGGGGTTCGACAAAAATTGTACGCTTATCTTAAACTCTTTTATTTATTTCTTGTATTAATGTTTATCTAAAAATGCTAGAAATTCGAACTGAATCGTATGTATGACCACTTAGAAAGCGTCAGAACCCACCCACTTGTATGCATGACGTTTAGAATTTTTTAGAAATTAAAATCAACCTCACATGCATAACATGTTTAAATCACTTGTTTTAAATGTCATGAAATTAATTGTTGCTACTCATGCTTATGTTTAGTGGCTTCGATCCCATGCGATTTATTTCTCGCATTCATAAATCAGTACTTTGCTAGTTATGCATGATAGATCACCTAGTAATTAATTTAATCATGCATAGCCCGGTGATGACAGTGGGCGCTCGCTTTGGCAAAAAAATAAACAAATGCGGTTATAGTTCCGTAAAAATCTATTGACCCGACGTAAATGCTAAAACGACGACTCCTCTGAGGGCCCATTTACTTGTTATTTTCAAAATGTTTTTAAACACCTCTCTTTTTACTGGTAACCTTGTTTGGATGTGACTCGGGCGCCTAACACCTTCCCGAGTCCATAATACGACCCCGAACTATTGTTCTTAGGTTTAGACCCTTTATGCCTTAGTTTTATTTATTTTATGCCATGACAATTAGGTTCCCTAAACCTAGGAATAAATAGGGTGGCGACTTCATTTTTTGCATTATGTGAGGCAGTCCAACGCTTGTCTCGTATCAGTCCTGAACCGTTTCGCAAAATTGAAAAGGGGGTGTGACACCACCATTTTCCAAGTTTCAGCTTTCATTTTCTTTTCTCTTTTACTTGTAGTTCTTCTTGCGTAGCTTGTGTAATGGTGTCTTCTTCCTTGTTTCCGCACATTCATTCCACTCTAAGCCATTTTAGTGTTCATACATCAAGCATTTGTTCCTTGATCACTAATTCAGCTTTCCTTACCTTTCTTTCTGTGCTTTGTTTTCTTTGCTATTACTTGTGCTTTCGTTGATTCTTAAGAGTCATTGCTAGCTTAAGGTTTGGTTTATGCTTGGATATAAGA
Source organism: Viola odorata (assembly GCA_963691705.1). Classification (NCBI taxonomy): domain Eukaryota; kingdom Viridiplantae; phylum Streptophyta; class Magnoliopsida; order Malpighiales; family Violaceae; genus Viola; species Viola odorata. The sequence goes on from OY829543.1 coordinate 20,814,481, forward strand.
GTGGGTAAGAAGGTGAGATTATTAGAGTGAAGAGTGAAGAGTGAAACACGAGAGAAACATGTGAGGGAGAGAGAACATTTTTACTATAACAATTGTGTTTGTTTTCTTTTTGTAGGTATCGTTACCATGTCTCAATTTTATAATGAGATTTTCTCTTATGGGAGTGAGACATCTTATGGGAATTACTCTTATGGGGTTGATGACCATGATTCACATTCTTATACCACATCTTTTTCTTGGCCGGAGTTTGATCATCATGAGCCATCTCGGCAAGCCTATAATTCTTACGGTACACTCCCTCCATCCTATGATCAAGCTTCTTTTGGGTATGATGCATATGTGGGTTGTAGGTTGGATGGATAAAGTATTTATAACTATGATGGTTATGTCCCTTGTGTGGATAGTGTGTGTCATTCTTATGGGCAAGAGAGGTACATCGATGGGTCATGTTCGCATGAGCATAACGACCAAGCTCTTCATGGCTGAGACTTCTACACCGAGGCTGCATTTTACCCAAGCCATGGCCTAGGTTCCACATCCTACCAAAGCCGTGGCCATGGCTCCGCTTCTAGTGTTTTTGTCCGTCGGCCTCCTCAATGTTCCTATGACCGTGGTAGACATTCCTCTCATCATGGCCCGAGAGCAACACTTATGTTTCACATCTTTTCCTTCCGCTCCTCCCACACGAGCAAGAGACATCTATTGCACCTCATGTACGGGCTGAGGGCACTTGTGTGATGTATGCCTTAACAATAGAGTGAAGAAAGTGAGTTGTGCGCATGACAGTGTGGTTGTGGGTTCGGATAAGTCTTCCACCTTAGATTCGGCTATTGCTCTACTTACAACTCAAAGGGAAGCAAATGAAGAAATCAAGCAAGACATGGATCGGTTAATGCACAAATGGGAAACCACCAAACTCCTTATATAAGATGAGTTGGTTAAGGCGAAGAAAGCGGAGAGTGGTGTTCCTCCTAGCGTTTGTTCCTCTGGCTTTCCACACATTGATGAGGTTAGTGCTTGCTCCTATGGTTTGCCTCCAATTGAGAAGGATTTGGTGCCATCTAGAGAGGAAATGCTTGTTGTTCCACCCGTTGTTGATGTTGTGACTCCATTGGTCACGAATATGGCTATTTTGAGTGTGTGTTCACATGGTGATGATCATGGGATGAATGGCAACAATGGGAGTGACTTAGGGCTGAGTAGGTTATCTACGAGCTGCCATGAGAGAGCACTTTATTGTCTTGCATTACAACGCCACTTTGCGCATCTAGGCAGTGAGTGCTCCATCATTCCGGCGATTCCTTCCCATAACTATTCGGATCCTTTTCTCATTAGGCTTGAGTATATTGGTTGCTCCTCCTTCATCACCCTTTTGGCTCTTTATCTTGGCCTAGCCTCTTCGTTCCCTCATTTAGCTTCCCTTTATAGTTACATGGGCCAGTTTTTCCAATAGTTTGAACGGGACATGGAGCGAAGGAGAGCAATGGTAATTTTTGTGCTTAAATCTCCATCTTCCATCTCGGCATTTCACACCATCCATAGCTTAGATTCAAGGATGAATCTACTCAAATGGGGATGGGATGATACGAGCGTGGATCCATATATCGCCAAGGAAAGATCTCCCGCGTGGCCTAGTTTCCTCGAACGCACTTGAAAGGACCTTGGCGTGAGTTTTTCACTCCTGGACACAAAGCTTGTCGTGATCACGCCTAAGGGATGACGTGATCACGCTCAAAACAGAAGGGATAACCTGATCACGCATAAGGGATGACGTGATAACGCCCAAACTAGAAGGGATAACGTGATCACGTTATCTAATCGGCAAAAACGTGATTAGGTTATTTTAAGTGGCTTTTCAGCCTTATTTTATAATAACTATAAATAGAAGGACTTGTTTTCCATCAATACACTTTCCTTTTCATCCATTATTTCCGTTGCACCTTTTCGCATCTCTTTGCTTGCAACGTTATCCTCTCCATTAATCATCTATAAATGATTTCATCCATACATCCATCCGAGCACACCAACCTCTCACCGGGGACTAGATCCTATCCTCCATCAACTCACAACTTCATCTGCAAAAGTGGATCCGAGAAGTTATCATTGCCTACAACCATGGACAAAGATAGATGGGGATTTTATTAAGGAGAAATAGCTTTTTTGCCCCCTATACTAACCGTGAAAAGTAGAAACCTCCTCTGATCTTCAAAACACACATTTCACCTCCCCTGAACTACCATTTCTGATCAAGTTGCCTTTTCCGTTAGTAAAACTAACGGGACTGTTAATTCTGACCTGTGACTGTCGGTTACACAAAAAAAATATAACATACCTTATTAAATCAAAATCAATCTTTTCCGCTTCCCTAAATCTTTTCTTCCTCTTTTTTAATTATCTATTTTCTCCACACCTTAGAAAATCTATTGACTTTGATCAATGATGTGTTGAAAACTCTCAATCACACCATTCACAAAACCATCATTACGACGTCGCTTCTTGTAGGTATGGCGGGGAAGATGATGCAAGCGGTTTAGTACACTAGCTACGACGGTGAAGCATCTACTATGAATGTTCGCTTATTTGCTTAAACAACAACAAATTTTTTCATTTCTATTTTGCTGTAATAAGTGTAAAATATGAAGTAATCTAATCCTCTCTCTTCGCGATTCAGATTTAGATAGGGTTTTAACTGAAATTTTTATTTTAGTGAGACTTGGGTGTGTTGGATTTGGTATTGATACTATGTGGGTTTTATTTATTGCAGCACGTTGAAGTGTCGTTCCCTACTCCCAAGAAGAATGGTTTAGAACATGATGGTAGTGGTTGTGGTGAAACGATTGCGATGGTGAAGGCTGGAGAAATCTATTGAAAAGAAAGATTTTTTTTAGATCTAGGCACATTAGGGAGTCTAGATCAGTGAGGATTAAAAATAGAGGTTGAGGTGTGGAGATCGATGACCAGAAGATCCAGATCTAGGCACCTCCGCATAGATCCGGATCTATTTTTTTCTTCTCCTCTCTCTCTCTCTTTGTTTCAGGTTCTTATGCTTGCATTTACATTGCATTCTTTGAGGAATTGGAGAATTTCATTTCAGATTCTTTAGATTCATTCCTAATTTTCTTTTGGGTTCCGCTTTTGTCAATGGACTTGTTCTTAGTCAACAATCTTTGTTCTTACCTTTTTGTCACTTCTTCTGCAAATTTTTCATACTTTAATATTGTTTCTCTTTCATTCATCTTTCTCTACTCTTTCGTGCCTCGAGATGGCAGAGATGGTGGTGATTTTAGGATTGTAAAATTTATCATCTTTTTTTAATGTTGAGTATCTATTGGGATGTGCATTTGGTAGTGATGATGGGTTTATCTTGCTTCCTGGTTTGGTGTATGTAAATTGAGTTCTATTTTTAAATAAATAATCATTATTTAAGGTGTGAATTTTTAGGTTTTAGTTTTTAAATAAATAGTCATTATTTAAGGTGTGAATTTCGGGGTTTCAGTTATCACTTACGAATTTCTTGGTTGATATATAAAGGGATCCTTTTACTTATTTAGTAACTTGAGATTTTTTGTTGTAGATTTTTATCTTGATATTGTGTTGGTTGTTCTTCTTTGTTCATAGTTGTTACTGTTCACTCTTGACTAGTTAAAAGAGTTTTTTTGTTGCTGTAATAGCTTTTGATTCTAGTTTTTGTTACCTTTTATTACTTCTGGGTATGTGTTTAGATTGCTCTGGCAATATCTGTTCTAAGAATTAGTAGGAATGGAAACTGATTTTGATGGCCCATTTTTAGGTTCTGGGCTAGTTATGCAATCTGATTAGAATAAGCAAGCAGGGGAGTCCCAGGATTCAAGTATTAATGGCTACTGACTACACTACTTCAAATAACCAAAGAGATGGTGCTCCGATGATGTATTTGCCCAATTCATATGCGGATGCACTAGTTCTTTCTGGGAATATAATGATGTATATGAATATTGGAAATATGATAATGTAAATGAATCTTGAATATGCGTTGCTCTGATTTTTTTTTAAAGAATATTTATAGCTTCATACGAGAGTTAAAGTGTCAAAACATAAAAACTGATGGGTTTCCTAAAATTTGATTTTTTCTTTTTCTTACTATATCCTTAGAAACTCAAAAGTTTCATTTTTGAGAAAACTCAATTAAAAATTAATTGATTGCAAAAATGTAAGGAACAGAGCTCAACTAAGGAACAAAGGGCGTGAACATAGAAAAAGAACATTCAAATCTCTTTTGGAGTTTTTTGGCAACAAAAAGTAGAAAATTAGAAAAGATGAACTGATTTTTAGTAAAATGATTAATGGAAAAGTGATGAGATTAAAGTTAAAAATAGGTTAATTTTTTTTTATGAAATGATTTTAAGATTTTTTTAACAAAATGAGTTTATATTTAATTAATTACCTAGAATAACAAGTTTCTTTTGTATGTGTAACTGGCTATTATAGGTCAAAACTAACGATCCTGTTAGTAAAACTAACAAAAAAGACAACCTGCACAGAAATGGTAGGTCAGGGGAGGTTTCTGCTTTTCGCGGTTAGTACAAGGAGTTTTTAACCTATTTCCCCTTTTATTAATCAAGAAAAATGAGTGAAGAATTACGAAAGGGTTAATCTCAAACTCAAGTCCTTAAGACACCTGATAGTGTGTATTTGTATATGATTTAGTCTCTCTTTTCTGCCTATTTTTTTATTTAAATGCTATTGATTAGTGTTTATTTCCTTCCTATTTGCAGATAAGGGAATTAAAGAGAGTTTTTGTGGAAATGCATGCTATCAGCTAGATTTTGATTAGTTAGTTATTGTCTTGCCCTCGTCGTGAATTTCTGTCACTGTTGGAAGTCCAATCCAGTTATGGAAAGTCTGATTAAAGAAAGTCTGATGTAGCTGCGATTTCTTCTCTCACATGTCCAGCTCATCAAGGAGTATTAATTACATACCTAGTTTAATTAGAAGTAGGACTTCTAGATTTTACTATATATATTTATACTTTTAGGGTATTGTAACAAGTTTTACTTAGACAAGTTTTCTTTTACTTCTTCTTCTCTAACTTTGGACGAGTCATGTAGCTACTTTAGAGAGTTGTTGTGTTCAATAATGTCTACTCTTCTTCTTCTTCCTCTTCTTTTATATTTTTGTTTATGTTTTTTTTTGTGGAACCAATTCCGATTTCCTAGTAAAGACAATTGAAGGTTTTTGATTCAATCAACCGTGAGATCAAATTGTGCTTAATATATTCCCGTGCTTGTTTTTACATATTTATTATTTAAACGTCAACATTTCTTGTGTTTGATTTATGGTCTAATGAATCTATGTCTTGCCTAAGCTGTTACTTTCATTCTTACAGCCTTGCCGATATACGAAGTTGTTTGATAGAGTAGACACCTAACTTAGAGTCATCATATCATTGGTCTAATCTGATTAGAGCAAATAACTAATTAGGGTTAAGGCTTCGAGCATACAGTTTGTCTTGCCCTAGATGCGTCTTTCCTCCACTTCATGGGCAGTTTAGTTAAATCCCTATAAGCGTACCTTGGAGTTGCTTCTCTTAAGAAGGAAAGTATGAGACCTAAGCGTACCTAGTCTCTATAGCGCATCTACAAGTTAGGAATTGAATATTATTGAATCTATGATCGATTGAATTGGAATCATAACTGGATATTCGTCTTTGCTAGGAAACTCTCTCTTATTTATTTTCATCTTTATTCTACAATTAGTTTAACTAGTTTTAACTCACAAATCCAAAACCTCCATTTTGTTTCTTTTATTGTTTTGTTTATATCTAGTATTTGTCTAGTTTACATTTTGCCCATTCTCTGTGGATCGAACCTCTTACCATTATCTTCAATCTCTTTTTGTAGCTAGTAATAAGTTGTTGATTGAGCATTAATTTCTCACACTTTTACTGTCTAATTACTTGTGAGTTGGGTAGTGAAACTATTGATTTCTATTGATTCTCCCTACTTTTGCAGAAATCACTTGGAGGTTGATAAGAAGGAGAGCATCTATTGGGGATCACAAATTAGACATCTAAAACTGTCTTGGCCGTAGGCTTGGCCAAGATAGAAGCGATAGAGATAGACTGCGATAGGAGATTTTGGGCGAAGCAAGGATCCGAGGTGGCGATGGAACCAAAGAACGAGTTTTGAGGGATCAACTACATTGAAGATTATCAGCAAGAATCCTTAATTGGATCTCCCTCTTGAATAATATTTGATTTTTAGAAATAATTATCTTTATCTTTAAGTTTTATTTATCCTTATCTTTTATTTTTGAAAGAGAGAGTAGGACTAGGAGGCAGTGAAGCTTATAAGCAGCTAGAAACCCTTTTTGAAGGGAACTCTTTTTTCCTCTTTCATGGACTCTGATTGTAGACAAATCTGCTCCGCACATTACAGTTTGGGATTGACGAATTTAATTTCTTTTATGTAATCAATCATTTTATTTTCATCCATGAGTATGTTCGGCTAAGCATATATTCTTGGTAAGGGCCTACCGAGCTGCGTTTTTATGGTTTGTGAGGTTTAATCATTCTCAATAGCCTTTATCTTTCATAACTGTTTGTTTACTGAGTTTATAAAACTATTTTCTTGTTAAAATCTAGAACTGATCACTCTTGTTTTATAACTTGAAAGTTGCAGTCAACCTTGAAGGGGACGAGAAAAATCGGATAGGCCAAGTAGACAACTAGTCTCGCGTAGGTTAGAGAAAACAACCAGTATCACTCAGACCAGATTGACAACCTACAACCTTGACTGTGAGGTAGCTTGAGTTAGGTACCGTCTTCCCCTGTACACTTGATGCTGATTGTGCTACCTTTCAATCAATTCATACCATCAACCAAAGTAGTAAATCCTTTAGCCAACAAGGTGCTATTTGGTTAGGATTGTCTAGTAGGGTGTACCCGCTAGGGAATTAGAAGAGAATGGAAGTAGGAGCGTATAGGAGTCCTTGCACTCTATAGTGGTACTATGAAATGGAAGTAAACATCACTAAACCAATGATCAAATCATAAAGAACGTAGCTCACTAGGTGCCCTTACCGGGAATCTCCATTTCTTGAATTTCCAACACTATTATTTTACCTTGGCCAAGCCTTTGACCATGCTTATTTTATCGCTTAATTGTTATTCTTTTATTTTTAGTTCTAGAATCAAACCAACAAATCCAGTGACGAGGAAGTCAATAGAAAACTACACACTTGAGGAGTCTCTGCGGACGATCCTCTTACCACCATCTACAAACCCTTGTGGGTCATGATAAGTTGTAATTCTCCCTTGATTCTTATCTATTCTTACAACTATTTTTGACACTCTCGATATGTGATCAAATTTTAGCGCCGTTGCCGGGGACTTCTAACTGTGTTTTGTAGTTTTTATTTTTATTTTTGTTTTTGCAGTTGATGACCAGGTCCTCCAGTGTAGAATTACTTGCGTATAATCTTGAACTCACAAAGACCGAGACTCAGCTTATGAAGAAGGCCAAAAGGAAGTTTCAAGAAGTGAGCGAATCAGAGGTTTTTGGTTCATAAGTAAATTCTAACTCCGACAACGAGCTTGGTCAAGCCACAGACCAGGAAGTGAATCAAGTTCCAAAAATGGCAAAAAGTCAACAAGAACGGACGATGAGGGAGCTGAACAGAGGAGCCGAACAAGAGACCTATTCATGTATCCAGCTTGCCTCTGTACTAATTGACTAATCCATAAAGACCAATATAATAGCCAATCTCATAAAGTTCCATAGACATTCTAAAGAAAACCCATGCACTCACCTAAGGAACCTACATTTGCAGTGTGATACTTTAAAGCCAACCAGTGTTTCTATCGAAAGAGCCAAGTTAAAAGTATTTCCATGGTCCCTTGAGGATTCGGCAAAAAACTGGTTCTATAGCCTACCTCATAATACCATCATAACATAGGCTGAGATGTCCTCAGTCTTTCTTAATAAATACTGGAATGCAACCAAAGTAGGGGCAGCTAGGAAGAACTTAGTTTCTGTCCAACAATGAGGCAATGAGAGGCTTGGTGAGTACCACCAATGGTTCAGGGATTTGCAAGATATCTTCCCTACACATGGGGTGACAGACTAAGCCTTGGTCCAATATTTTTACGATGGAATGTGTGAAAAGGATAAAGAGCGAGTGGACGCTGCAGCTGGAGGAGCACTACAGGATCTCACTCCCACCTGGGCCAAGCTATTGCTCCAGACAATGGCAGACAACTGCTAGAACAGTGCATCTGCTGAGAGAAATTATGTTTCCTCTAATTTAAATGCAATTAATGTTGAACAGAAATTGTCTAAAATATCTAACATATTACATATTCTTTCTACAAGTGTACCAGTACAAGCAGCAGTTCCAGAGCAGGTGGATATGGTATGTGGAGTGTGCTAGCAACAAGATCACCTAACCCATAGTTGCTATGTGGTGCAACATCTGGGTGATCTAACTCAAGTCAATGCAGCATATGGATACAACCAGGGGAAGAAATTCCCCCACGAGAGCAATCAGTACTTCTGGAGGAACCACCCAAATCTGAGATGGCGGCAAGATCCACCACAACAGAACCAAGGTGCACCTCCAGAGCCTCAATAAGCACAACAGTATCAGCAACCACAACAGCCTCAACAATCACCAATCAATTTCCAGCATTTTGTGCCTCGGCCTCCACAGAACCAGCCTCTTGTACCATAGTTGCCACCTACTCCACAACCTCTAAAGCTCACTAGTGTGCCAATAGAGGAAACTCTCCAAAATTTCATGCAGGCAACACAATCCAGCTTGATAGAAATACAAAAGAAAATCGCCTAGTTGACACAGAAGCAACCATAGAACCAGGGTAGACTACCCTCAACCATAGTGGGTAAACCAAAGCACGATGTTAGTGCTATCAACCTGAGGAGCGAGAGTGTATTTCCAGAGAGGTAGGGTGCAAAGACAGACCGGGAGATTGAGGCACAGATGCTGCAGAAGGAAGAAGAAGCAGTTCAGGCAAAAAGTCTCTTGACTAAGCCAGAGGCCAAGAAAAATGTTGAGGAAATGCCGACGGAAGAACTAGTATTGGCCAAGCCTATAACCAAGACAAATGAGAAGGCCACAATCCAGGAAGAAGAGATAGAAATTCCACCCCTTTTTCTCCCAGATCCTCTAAGACAAAAAAAGAGGAGGAAGCAAAAGAATTTATGAACATTTTTGGAAAAATTGCTGTGAATATTCCTATGTTTGACTTGATTGCTAAAGTACCTTCTTATGCCAAATTTCTTAAGGAGTTATGTACTAACAAAAGAAAACTTGCAGGTGTTGAAAGAGTTAACCTCAACCAAAATGTATCTGCACTTTTACAGGCTAAGATTCCCGAGAAGTGCAAAGATTAAGGCACGTTTACAATCCCGTGCAAGATAGGAAATAAGACGGTGGAAAGAGCCCTTTGTGATTTAGGGGCAGGAATTAACGTAATGTCTCTAAGTGAGTATGAGACATTACAGATGGGAACAATGAGGCACACCAAGGTAGTCATTCAGCTGGCGGAAGGTCAATAATTCACCCAAAGGGAGTGGTGGAAGATGTCCTAGTTCAGGTCAACAGTTTTATATATCTTTTTGAATTTTATATTGTTGAAATGAACACTGATCTTCCTTCTAGTTCTACTGATGTTCTTTTAGGAAGGCCGTTTTTAAGGAAATCTAAAGCAAAACATGATGTCTATGAGGGTAGCCTCACCTTGGAGTTTGATGGTAAGGTCATTAAATTTAATAGCTATGCAGGACTCAAGTACCCAAATGAGATGCATAACGTCAATTTTCTTGACATTTTGGACCCTCTCATGGAAGAAATATTTGATATTACCTCTACTGACCCTCTAGAATATATTTTGAGCATAGGAATATCGAATGCAAAAATGGAGGAAATGAAAGGATCGTAATCTAAGACGAATTGCAAGAAGCTTTCACAGATTTGAATTCATTTGAGCACAAAATTGATGTTTCCAATTGTCAAGAGTTGAAGAATACTAATGCAAAACTCTTACATTCTATTGTGCAGGCACCCGAGATAGAACTGAAAGCTCTGCCAGAACACTTGAAATAAGCCTTTCTTGGCCAAGCCAGTACCCTACCCGTAATTATTTCCAGCAAGCTGGTGAAAGATGAAGAAGACAAACTGGTGGCAGTATTAAAGAAGCAAAGAGAGGCTATAAGATGGACACTAGCGGACATCAAGGGAATATCTTCAACCATATGAACCCACAAAATACACGTGGAAGAGGATAAGAAATCCATTAGGCAACCCTAGAGGAGATTAAACCCTCCAATAATGGAAGTTGTTAAAAAAGAAATCATTAAACTACTTGATACTGGGGTCATATACCCAATTTCTGATAGTTCTTGAGTGTCTCCTTTGTAGGTGGTACCGAAGCAAAATAGGTATTATAGTAGTGGAAGGAACAAATGGAGCCAAGCAGACCACTAGGGTGCAAAATGGATGGCAAGCCTGCATCGACTACCGTAGGCTGAACACGGTGACGAGGAAGGACCATTTCCCATTATCCTTCATAGACCAAATAGTGGAGAGGTTAATAGGGAAGTCACACTACTATTTTCTAGATGGGTACTCAGGTTTCCATCAGATCCTGGTGGCCCCCTAGGATCAAGAAAAGACAACGTTTACCTGTCCATTTGGAATGTTTGCCTATAGACGCATGCCATTCAGCTTGTGCAACGCACCGACCATATTCCAAAGGTGTATGGTAAGCTTGTTTTCGGAGTACGTGGAGAAGAGCATTGAGTTGTTCATGGACGATTTCACCGTATACGGTGATAATTTTGATCAATGTCTTTTTAACTTGCAAAATATTCTTAAACGATGCATTAATACCAATTTGGTTTTAAATGTCGAGAAGTCCATTTCATGGTAGACTAAGGCATTGTCCTTGGTCATGTGGTTTCAAAGAAAGGGATAGAAGTAGACTAAGCCAAGATAGATGTTATCAAAAACTTGCCTTACCCCTCATGCTTGAGTGAGGTCAGAAGTTTTCTTGGCCATGCTGGTTTTTATCGCAAGTTCATTAAGGATTTCTCAAAGATTGCGGAACCAATATATAGACTGTTACAAAAGGACATGGAGTTCAACTTCGACTAGTCTTTTCAGATAGCCTCTGATGAGTTGAAGGAGAGGCTGATATCAGCACCAATCATACTGGCACCAGACTGGAAACTGCCCTTTGAATTGATGTGCGATGCAAGTAATGTAGTTGTTGGTGTTGTTCTTGGGCAGAAAAAGGGTAGAGATCCACATGTGATCTACTACACCTCCAAAATGCTAGATGAGGCCTAGAAGAATTACATGACAACTGAAAAAGAACTGTTTGCCATAATCTTTGCCTTGGATAAATTCAGATCTTATTTATTAGGCACTAAAGTTGTTGTGTATTTTGACCATGCAACACTAAAATTTCTCTTGGCCAAGAAAGAGGCCAACCCCAGACTAATACGATGGATTCTTCTCTTGCAGGAATTTGATCTTGAGATTAAAGGCAAGAAGGGAAGAGAAAACCTTGTAGTTGATCATCTCACCAGATGCCTGACAGAGGAGAGTCCAGAACCGATGAGAGAGGAGTTTCCGGATGAGCACCTTTTCTTGGTCTAGACAGTGAGACCCTGGTATGCTGAAATTGTTAATTACCTAGCCGCAGGTAAACATCATGGCGACCTGACGACTGAAGAAAAGGTAAAAATCAAACATGATAGTAAGTATTACATCTGAGATGGACCCTATCTATGTAGGGTAGGATCAGATCAATTGCTTAGGAGGTGTGTACCTCATAAAGAAATCGCTTCCATCTTAAATTTTTGTCATTCACATTCATGCGGTGGACATTTTGGGGCTAGAAGGACAACCCTAAAAATTCTTGAGTTTCGTTTCTATTGGCCAACTATTTTTCAAGATAGTTTCCTCTTTTGCAAAATGTGTCCCGAGTGTCAAAAGGTGGGTAACATAAGTGCTAAAAATCAAATGCCAATGACTTTTATTATTTCATGTGAAATATTTGATGTATGGGGAATTGATTTTATGGGACCTTTCCTAAGTTCATTTGGCAATTGTTACATACTGTTGGTTGTACATTACGTTTCTAAATGGATAGAGGCAAAAGGCACTAGAAAGGATGATGTTAGAACTGTTGTTTCTTTCATTAAGTCTAGCATCCTTAACAACTTTGGTGTTCCTAGAGGGATCATTAGTGATCGAGGGACCCATTTCTGTAATAGGATTGTTGAATCTTTGTTCAGGAAATACTGCATCACCCACAGAGTATCAATAACCTATCACCCACAAATAAATCGCCAAGCAGAAGTGTCAAACCTAGAGGTAAAATCAATCTTGGCTAAGACAGTCAGCCCAGAAAGGCGTGACTGGAGCCAGAGATTGGATGACGCACTGTGGGCATATAGGACAACCTATAAGACACCAATCAGGATGACGTCGTACAAGCTAGTGTATGGGAAGACTTGTCACCTACTAGTGGAGATGTAACATAGGGCATACTGGGCAGCCAAGAACTGTAACATGAGCTACGATGAAGCTGGAGGGACGAGGAAACTTCAGATTCACGAGCTGGAGGAGTTGTGCAATCAAGCTTATGACAACCAACTCATTCAGAAAACTAGGATTAAGAACCACCATGACAAGAAAATTATGGAAAAACCTCTCCTTGCGGAGGAAAGGGTCCTTCTCTATAATTCTCGATTTAAATTATTTCCTGGTAAACTTAAAACAAAATGGGAAGGGCCATATACAGTTACTAATGTTTATCCACATGGTGTAGTTTATATAAGGAACGAGAAGACAAGAGTTGTGTTCAAGTGAGCGGACAACGACTGAAGCCATTTTTTGAAGGATTTCCACAAGAGAAGAGAAAGGAGGTGGTAGAGATGCCACCAATCACTGAGTGACAGCCACGAGATGGGTCAAGCCTAGGACATTAACTAAAGGCGCTACATAAGAGGCAACCCATGCTTTTCAAATTTGATTTCAATTTTCAACTCTCAAATAAACTGTGTAAATATTGTTTAGACAAATCCCACGGATATAAAGAGAACTAACTCTGCTTTTTCTCAGGGTTAAAATACCAAGAAGAGCATAAAAGCAAGGATGATGATTCAACTTGGCCTGTGTCTTGACTGAGATCTTAGCCAAGACACTTTTATGAAGGAAAGGGACACGTGTCAGAAAAGAAAAATTGTTCTGGACTCAAAATCAAAATTCCAATGCAATTTAATGAAGAGAATCACTGTCCTGACCAAGCATAACCGCCATGCTGAAAATTCCTGCATTACTCCATTCCCTCTTTACCACTCCACCACTCACCTTCCATAACTCCCCATGCCGTCACTCTCCCCAAGAATCGGCAATCATTGTCAGGGTAAAGCATCCAACAAACAAAAGAAGAGGAAGAGGTGCTCCTCTACCCACTATAATAGAAGATGATCAACCCACCTACTCCTCCTCCGACGACTACCACTCTGCTTTAGAATCTAAAACCGAATCCGACCAGCCAATACCTACAAAAATCCCTCAAATCCCTCACTGCAAATCCAACCTAGCTCTCATGGCAACCAACTCAACCAATTCCTCAGCCCGCACTGTCGACCTCGACGATGACATTCTAGGGAGATAGTTAGGGCAAGGTTCTACCATGTCGTAAGCCACTGTCACCTAGACCTCCAATAAGCCAGAGCCAGCTCTATCATCAAGTGTCGACACTATCCTAGCTTTTGACACCCCCTAGAAGGTGCTAGAAACACCACCTGCTGAGAGCGACACCACCGCATAGCCGGACACCACCGCAGTGCTCCACCAGGTGTCGATGATGGAGGGGTTAGCTCCCGATGACGACACAAAGGTAGTGAAGGAGACCACCCTCCGAGGTCCCAGTGGAGAACAAGCCGCCAGTGGTGGCCGAACCCCCAACAAGAAGACGAATCCTCCTTCAAGTACCCGTTGAGGAAGAAGAAGAAGTTGAGGCTGAGGAGGAGAAGGAAGCCGGAGATCAGGGAAATAGGTGGACAGACGGTAAAGCCCCAGGTAATGACAAGTCAAATTCGGAGCCAAGTGTCAAGGGCTTGACAAGGTGATTACGGTGAGTGATACAGATTCAGACAATGTTCCATTGTCAAAGATGAAGCGACAACCCCTCCAGAGGTAGATTCAAAAGAAGAAAGGAGGAAGAGGAGGAGAGTAGAAGGAGATGATGCTATTACATCCTGTCTAGGTCAAGTCTATGGCGAAGTGTCGCACCCCCTTTTCAGTTTTTACGCGAACAGGTTCGGGACAGATGCTAAGCATAAATGGATGCTTCGCATAATGCAATGAAGTCGCCACCCTATTTATCTAGGTTTAGGGAACCTAATCGTCATGGCATAAAAAATAAATAAAACTAAGGCATAAAAAAGTCTAAACCAAAGAACAACAGTTCGAGGTCGTATTATGGACTCAGGAAGGTGTTAGGCACCCGAGTCACATCCATAAAAGGTTACCAGTAAAAAGGTGTTTGGAAAACATTTTTTAACATGAAAATCAGTAAATAATCACAGCATGTCAACCAATCCCAGGCACGGAATCGGGCCACTTTCCAATCTTTTACAGGGTAAACGATCATAGAGTGTCAACCGAAATCCTGTTACGAAAATTGGGCCACTCAACCGAAATCTCAGAGGTATTCACCGCTTTAGCATTTTTGTTATTTCCGATAGGGACCGTTTGGGACTGATTAATCCTCTCTGGTCGGGACTGGTCGGGACTGATTAATTGTTGGTTTTTTACTAAAGCGAGAGCCCTCTTTATCATCATTGGGCCATGCATGATTAATTAATTACTACGTGATCTATCATGGATAAAACTAGCAAAATACCAATTTAATGAATGCAAATAAACCGCGTGGGATCGAAGTTACCATACACATGTATCAATGCATAACAATTAATTTCATGGCAAAAAAATGAGTCTTTTAAACAGGTTGTGCATGTAGGTATTTTCAACGATTTTTAAAAGTCATGCATACGAATGTACGAGTTCTAGTTTAATATTTCTAATTAAACAAGCATACAAATAATATTTGCGGAAAATATTGAATAAAATAAAAGAGGGGTAGAAAGCGTACTTGCGTTGCGTGAACTGAAATTTTACCCTACAAAGCGAGAGTGTTAGTAATAGTTTGAAAAAAATAATAAATAATAAAAGTACATACGACCATTTAATTAATTTCTAACAAGCAAGCAATTAATTAAATACACATGGCAAACAAGTAAACAAATTATTTACAAGCATACGAACATTTTGTGATAATTAAAATACGAAAACAAATCATCGTACGAAACATGTGAGCATTTCATACGAAAATTAATGTAAAATAATTAAACAAATTGTCATATGAAAATTAAAACGCGGAATAAAAGTAAACAAATTTATACGCATATGAAAATTAAGCACGTGAAATAAAAGTAAACAATTTATATGCATACGAGAATTATACGAATAAGATAAACAAATTATACACATGTAAGCATACGAATAACTTTACGATTATTAAACACGAAAGTTATGAAAAATTAATGGGCCGAGCCCATGCATTTAATTTAAAACAGCAGCTGGGCTTGGGATGAAATCAAGCCCAGCATTCATTTAAAAGGGGCCAGCAGCTGGAAATCAAGACAGATGGGCTTGGCTAGGCCAAGACCCATCACTTGAAAAAAAGAAAGCAAACTGGCTTGGCCAAGCCAAGGCCATCACCTTTCCATTCTTTCTTCCCACGCCAAAACAACCCAGCCTTCACTTCATCTTCTTCCTTATGGCGCCGGCGACCAAGGAAGAACCTGTCCGGCCAAAACGGCCGGATTGGACCCCACAACAGCCCCAAAAATTCCCTTAATCACTCAGTAGTTAAACCCAGCAAAAATAGTGAACAAATAACAAGAAATTTAAGAGGAAAAGGCTTGCATTTTTGGCATGAAAATGAACAATTAATTTCAAGGAAACGTCAAGCAAATGATCCAATTAAAAGTAGGCGATTTAACTTAAGACCGAGCAGCAATTTATGGAATTAAAACGAGCTGTTGATTGATAAACGACAGCAAGAAAACAATTAAATCAAAACAGTGCAGTTTAATTAATAAAATGAAAGCAATTAAAGGAAAGCATTTAAATTAAACCTTGGTTGCTGCTTGTGAGGAAATGAGTGTGTCAACTCGTGAGTTTTAAGGGTGGAAAGGCAAGGCTATTAATAGGCAAGGTTAGCCGCGAGTGGACTTGGAGGCCAAGGCGAGAGTGGGCGTCGCAGGCTTGAGGACCAAGGGCGAGTAATCATGAGAAGTCTAGCGATGAGAGGTTCGTGATGATGAGGATGCAGTCGGTTGGGCGGGTGATGATGAACGACCTTAAATGGGCTTTAATTGTGATGGTAAGGGTTGAAGAAAAATGGTGAGTCGTTGATCTTGATTAAAAGGGAGTCAAAAGGTTAATCAAGGGTTGAGATGGGTGCTGCAATTTTATGCATTAATGCATATTAATCGTGTTACGAACGGGATATTTCAGTTCGAGCTACGAACTCGCTTGAAATGAAAATAAATTCGAACCGAAAGGACTAAAAGGTGCAGAAAAATAAGATGAAATAAATAGTATACAGTGAATAAATAGAAAGTTCAATTTAATGCATTTATTTTCTCGTTTGAAAATGTCAAACATTCGGACGCAAAATAAATGTCTTTACGACAAAAATTGAACGAAATCAAACTAGATGACGTGAAAGAGAAAAATAGTATGTAATTGTCAATTAAATAAATAAAGTATTCGATCTATGGTCCAAGGAAAATCGCTTAGGACCGATAGAGGTTCAAGCAAAAAGACAGTTAAAAATATGAAAAAATTAAAAAGGCACGAAATGACACAGAATATTAAACAAACTAGCCTAGGACCAAGAATCGATAGAAATTTGACCTAGATGAGCTATTAAATGTGATAAGCGTAAAAAATACGTAAACGTGTGACGTAAACCGAGAATACGGTATAGTCGAAAATACGAGAAAAATACAAAAAATTAAAAATACGTGAAATGACGTGAAATATTAAAACAAATAGCCTATGATCAAAAATTGATTGAAATTTGACATAAACGGTCTATTAGACGTGATAAGTAATAAAGATGAAAACAAGTTGTGACGTGAGTCAAAATTCGGGTAGCAACAGTTGCCCCCTCTTTACTGTCTGATGAAAAATACAGTGTAACCGAAAATTTTGATAAGCAGTAAAGACGGTTGCCCCAAGTATTTACCATATTTTGAATACATCATAACCGATTGAGATGTGGAATTTTTGCTAAAAGGTAAAATATAGTCGCTCAATGCAGAAATGTAGAATTATGCAAAGACATAGTCGCTCAAGGAGGAGTATTTTAGATAGACAGAAAAGTAGTCGCTCATGGAGGAGTAGTACATAGACATGTATTGAAAAATATAGTCGCTCAAGGAGGAGTAGTAGATAGACAAGAATGTGAAGATATAGTCGCTCAAGGAGGAGTAGTAGATAGACAGGAATGTAAAGATATAGTCGCTCAAGGAGGAGTAGTAGATAGACAGGAATTTAAAGATATAGTCGCTCAAGGAGGACTAGTAGATAGACAGGAATGTAAAGGTATAGTCACTCAAGGAGGAGGAGTAGATAGACAGGAATTTAAAGATATAGTTGCTCAAGGAGGAGTAGTAGATAGACAGGAATTTAAAGATATAGTCGCTCAAGGAGGAGTAATAGATAGACAGGAATGTAAAGATATAGTCGCTCAAAGAGGAATAGTAGATAGACACGAATGTAAATGTATAGTCGCTCAAGCAGGAGTAGTAGATAGACAGGAATGTAAAGATATAGTTGCTCAAGGAGGAGTAGTAGATAGACAGGAATTTAAATATATAGTCGCTCAAGGAGGAGTAGTAGATAGACAAGAATTGAAAAATATAGTCGCTCAAGGAGGAGTAATCATTATGCAGAAATGGAGAATTATGGAATTTTATAAATGAGAGTTGTAATGACCTTTGCTCGGATATTGATTGACGGTAACATACCTTTGCTCTGATGTAGATTTGATAGCGGGGGTGACTGCTCACAAAATTTGAAGACATGGTGTGGGGATGTGACCTATCACAACTTTTTAAATGACAAGGTGCGGGGACGTGACCAATTGCAATACTAAACAGATAAGATGTGGGGACGTGACCAATTGCAATACTAAACAGATAAGATGTGGGGACGTGACGAATCACAACTTTTTAAATGACAAGGTGCGGGGACGTGACCAATTGCAACACTAAACAGACAAGATGTGGGGGTGTGACCAATCACAACTTTTAAATGACAAGGTGTATATGGGGACGTGACCTATGACAACACTTAAAAGACAATGGCGTGGGGACGTAACCAATCACAACTTTTTAAATGACAGGGTGTATGTGGGGCGTGACCAATCACAATACTTAAACAGACAAGGTGTGGGGACGTGACCAATCACAACTTTTAAATGACAAGGTGTATGTGAGGACGTGACCTATCACAACACTTAAAAGACAATGGCATGGGGACGTGACCGCTTACGCAATTGGGTGTAGAGTGATGTTTTTGAAAAAGGGTGTAAAGTGAAAGCAGGTCTTACCTCAAACTTACCGTGCGAACTGAAGTTGATTTGAATGTGAGGGTGCGTGATCCGCCACACGAATTTGATTTCGGAGTGGTAACGTACTCCATTTGAATATTGATTGTGGGGGACATGGACCTCCATATGAATTTGATTGGATTTTAATGAAAATCCATGATGAGGGCATTACAACGATTTGTTCATCGGAGACCCATGATTGAGGGCTTTACAACGATGTTGTCATCGAAGACCCATGATTGAGGAGTGGTAACGTTCTCCATTCGATGTTGATTGGATTTTGACGAAAACCCAAGACGAGGGTATTACAATGATTTCTTATCGAAGACCCATGATTGTATGTTGTATTTCCATTGAAGCGTACCTGTACTCTGCAAATAGGAAGGAAGCAACCACGAAAGCAGTAACAAATGGAAAAAAGAAAGAGCAAATGATAATGTTAGAAATATCGTGTATTCCTACATTTAAACCTCGGCTTGCCCCTAAGTCTTTTGTTTGGATGAAAATGACCTCTTTGTTTAAGAGAAAATCAATTCAAGTATATTTCTTTTGAAAAATGTTCGTTCAATTATATTTCTTTATATAAACATGATTGATACAAGTCTAGATAACGTCTGCGTCTTGTTCAGGAAATAACGACCTCAAGAACAAGACTTTCCCATGACATGCATCTGTAAACAATCCTAACCAGATATTTAGTGTTTGCGCTCACGCTCAGAAACAAGGTTATATGTTTACACTCTAAAAAATGCAATAAACATAGCACAAAAAATAAATTTGCAATGTCACTCCGAGTAAAAGATGCACATGCATGGGTATTCTAATAATCAAGAGGACTTTGCGAGGGAGAAAAAAAGGAGGAATTTGTAGAAGAAAAGGAAAAGTGTTGTGTGTTTTTATTTTTCTAAATTGAAAATTTTAATACGTTTAATCAATTCTTAATTTACTTTCACTATAATTAAAATAATAATCAATTACTTTGATATATTTCTAATAATTTTACTAATTATATCCAATCACGTATATTGTATGATTGGATATAATATTGTATGAATTCTAATATATAATTAATTTTTTTCTTTATTGTCTTCTTATTTATCTTTTTGTTAAATTTATCTAAATATTTGTTATTTAGTAACGGATACAAATACTTTTAATCATTTTTTCAATTTTTTACTTAGTTCATTTGCATTTCCTTTAAAATACTCCAAAAAAAAATCGGGGTCGCTGCCCCCGAACCCCCACACTTCTTGAGTACAAATTCTCAATCCGTCACTAATCTCGCCCCCCCAAACATCGAGCCCAGGCTCCGCCACTGCCTTGAACACTTTTTTTTTTGTTTTTGATGATTTTTTTTTTAATATTTTTTTCCTTTTATTTTTTTCTTTCTATAATTTTTTTTTCAAGCAAAGCAAGTACAATCTCTCTTCTTCTTTTTTGGTCTAGTCCGTTCTCCTTTGTCTTTGGCAGAGGCCTTCAAGCCTTGATTTATTCGGCCTCTTCTGACGTTGATCTGTCAACAATTTGCCCAGCTGCTAAGGGCTCCCTTATCATTTGTTAGATGTATATTTTCAACTCCTAGTTTAGCGATCCCAGTCGAGCACTACTCACTTGGTTGGGTGAAAATACGAGGCTTTTGAGTGTTTGATAGAATCGTACATGGTGTACAAAGTATGTATTTAAGGGCAAAAAGGTTGAAAATAGAAAATGTGAAAGAAGAACAAAAGCAAAGTCCAATGTCATCTTACTGCTATCCCATGTCTAATGGTTCATGTACCTTGGATATTATACAAATCTAACTAGCACTTAGTTTAGCATTTACACTCATGAATGAAATAAAGCGTGAAGGCCCAAAAAGGCTCGCAGGGATATGTTTGTGACTGCTTACATCTAAAACATGTCATGGATATAAGAGTCAATAGACAAGACCATGTATGTTATATAATTCCTAATGAACGCACAAGTTAACCATGAATTAATAAAAATGATGAATATGCTTGATCTAAGGAATATTAAAAAACGTAGGATTTTCATCAAGAAAAGTTTTATTTATAATCACAAGGACCAAAAAGCTTTTAAAGATATCAAAAGTTGCCCCCCGAAAGGACTACACAAGGATCGTACAATAACTAAAACAGAAAGCAAAAGAAGGGAAACAGACTTCCCTTGATACCTGCAGCAGGGGCCGCTAGAGAGGATTATTCAAAAGTTGGTAGGAGGAGCGTTGGCGTTGGCGTTAGGTCCTTTGGCTAACCCTTTGAAAGAGATCCACCCGCAATTGATCAAGTGATGAATCTTTCCTTTAATGGCGATGCAGTTTTCTAGTGTGTGCCCCTGAACTCCAGGATGGTACTCGCATCTAGCATTAGGATAGTACCACTTCGGGTAAGGAGGTTGCCAAGGTTGGGTTGGGGTGGGCACAATTTGCCCAGCTGCCAAGAGATGCTGGTAAATCTCCCCTATGGGGATCGAAAGAGGTAGCAGTGGTCCCTGATTCTGATGGTTTTTTTAATTCCTTGACTTTTTTAGTGGGTTATATAGTCGTGGTTGTGTAGGTCATGGTGTTGGTGACGGGAAAGGTGAAAATGATGCAGGGTATTGAGGAGTCATCAAGGTGGATTCATATAGTGATGGTGAAGGGTATGGTGGTGGTGGAGGGAAAGGCCGCATGTAACTAGGCTGCCGGGAGACGAAACTAACGCCTTCCTTAGTATGAAGTGCACTCTGTGGTGTTGTTTCAATCTTTCTTAACTTGATTACCTGCTCAACTCTTTAAGCCCCTAGGACCAGTTCAGAAGGGCTATCATAGGAGAAATACAGCTGAGTCTAATCACCACTAGGAAGTTGAGTTCCCGAAGGTCCAGGAATTATGACTTGAGTAGAATGTTCCTAAGATGGGTGGAAACATTGGGATTCTAGATGGTCCTCATTCTTGCCGAGCTTGAATGTAGGTCTTGTCAAAAGAGGATAAAGAGGTGCACTACTTGGAGCGTTTGTACCTTGTCCGATTGCAGTGCTTGTGGTAGCAGTCCTAACGAACGCGTTCTGAAAGGATCCGACCATTGCCATTGAATCCCAATAACGGATAATGGTTGGGTCGTAAAAGGGATTGTAACACTTGATAAGAAGTTAAGTGCTATCCCATCTCGTTCTTTTTCGGCCTGCAGTGCTCGTTCTGTAGCAGGCCGAACTTGTACTTCTAATTCTGCTATTCTAGCTGCCAATATCTCTTATGTCTTAGTTTGTTCGGCCATTTTCAGTGCTTGAAGTGTAGTTACGGGGAGCCTGTGTGGAGTAGTTCGCTTGCGAGGAGCTATTGTTAACCTGAAAAAAACAAGCGAAGGGAAATGTTAGTAAGTATAAGCGATAATATGTGTATGACATGCAATCCCGAGGCCTCCACACTGCTTATTCAATCTTTCGGCCATTCTTTCACTTGATACTTTTAGGGTGAACAAGAGACGAGCACATCTTGGATAGGTGTCTTTGGTGGAGATACGAAGGGAGACGTAACGTGATCTTGGATACTACCTACGAAAAACCTTGAAGCAAAACGACGCAAGTAGCTAATGTCATCATGCTCGAAAAAATCTTCCCCTTTTTTTTTGATGTGTTTTGCATATCATCAATTGAGGAGCGAGGCCTTGTGTCCAAAGGTCTTTAGCTCGAGGAGTAGAGCGATAAAAGTTATGCCATGGATTTGTGAGCTATGAGGGGCAAAGACCTATCTTTTGGTGAAGGATGGGCCTTGATGATGGCTTCAAAATCAAGTTAGACGCTAAGGAACCGATATGGTGCTAGGAGAGGCAACATATCGCGTTTCTCGACGAAACTGGGTATTTTCAGTTATCCTTGCACCTTCACCATTCGTGAGAGATGCGCCACCCAAAAACCTCTGATTTTTGGTATGGGAAAACTCCAACCTATTATCAACTTCTTTCGTGTTTTAGCCGAGCAGAAATTCCAAGCAAATTGAGTCCATATCGGCCAAAATAAAAGTGCGCGCAACTGAGACCGAGAAAAAACAGCTATCCTTGCGTTCCGAATTGTTTGTGAGAGATGTGACGCCCGGAAAATTCTGAAAATTGGTGTGGTCAACTCCAACCTGTTATCAACATCTTTTCTGTTTTAGCCGAGCGGGAATTCTGAGAAAATTGCATCCATATTGGATAAAACAAAAGAGTGCGCAGCTGAGACCGAGAAGAAACAGCTATCCTTGCGTTCTGAATTGTTTGTGAGAGATGTGTCGTCTAGAAAATTTTGAAATTTGTTGTGAGTAGACTTCAAACCTTTATCAACGTCTTTCATGTTTTAGCCAAGCGGGAATTCCGAGCAAATTGCGTCCATATTGGCCAAAATAAAAGTGCGCGCAGCTAAGACCGAGAAGAAGCAGTCATCTTCGCGTTATCATCATTTGGTCTATTTTTGTTTTTTTGTTTTTTTTAGTGTGTTTTCATTTCAAGGGTTAGATTTTTTTTTGTGGGCTCTATATGTGGTTTACTTTGGGGGAAGGTTGTTTTGATCGTGGGCGATAACCGTTTGATATCTTTTGGATGTGTGAAAGAAAGCAAAAAAGTATTTCATAATTATCCGAATAATTACGAACTTTGTCATTGATTTTTCCACCAAAAAAAAGGTTACAACCATTATAAGTTGGATTGACTATCTAGATCTATCCAAAGGTTTGTAGACAAAGTCTAGGAACATTGTTACATGGGGTGAAAGAAAAACTCTAAGCAACTGATGCTTGATTCTGAAGGCGTCAATCTTGGAAGTCGGGGCTCGATTGCTCCTCCCAAAAGTATTCCAATGATGCGATCTCTCCTTTCCACATGTCTACTTCGGCTTCCAAAGCCGCAATCCCTGCTCGCAATGCTCGACTTTCCTTGTCTTTTTCATTGGAGTGAGTAGTCATGACCTTCATCACCATATCCTTGTCCTTGATCAAGGTACTCGATGCTTCTTTCTTGCGGATCTCACCACTCAAGCGCTCCGTAAACTCATCGAAGGCCAACTTTTGATTCATGACATGTATCCGAATGTTCTCTCTATTGCGCCTTTCTAGCTCGTGTACTCGGAGCTCTAGGTCCATTTGCTTGGCTGCTGAATTCTCTCTTTCTAGCGCCGCATGATCCCTTTCTTTCCTTGCCAACCGCACTTGTTCTAAAAGCTGATTGTGGGTCATGATGTTGAATCCCTCGCTTACACAGGATTCCCTTTCATCTTCCATGGGTTTTCGATTTTCTGGGCGGGGTAAAACATTACCGTTGACCCTATTCCTACTCCACTATGGGTACTCTAACATTGGCAAGGTAGGGACCACGTTCCCTTCAAGGCAACAAGAGTGAGCCCAATCATGAGCATACTATTGACGATTCTGATTCTCCATGGTGTGCGGTAAGGTCAAATCCGTCATGCCGAATGTTGCGGGGATTATTTGAATGATGCAAAACCGTCTTAGGACTAGAGCGGGGAAATAGTGAACGCATCCTTTAGCCCCAATCAAAGGAACCCATGGCAAAGGTCCCCAACAAACTATGGGATTGGCGGCCCGTAACCACTTGGCATGCCAACGGAAATCTTCTTCCGAGAGGTTTAGGAATCTTTCAACCCAAACCGATAAAGTGCAACAAGTAAGTTTTCCTTTGCCTTTCCTTCGGCAAAGGTCAAATGAACGAAAGGTCTCGGACAAGATGGTCGTTGTAGGGTTGATGGTGTTGGCCTCCATTTCGAAGAAGACATTGGCGGCTTCGAAATCAACTACGTCCTTCATTTTGGGAAACAAGATAAGTCCTATCACCGCGAACGCTAGGATCCTTAGGCGCCTTTCCCCTTGGGACAAGTAAAATTGCTTTTCAATGTCCGACCAACACCAAACATAGTCCCCGTCCCTCACCTGAGTGACAATTCCTAACCAATTATCGAGCCTCGCTTTGACGCTAGAGGAATCGAGGCGGACATTCTGGTATATGGTCGAAATGGGAGGAGTAAAGCACATCAAAGCGGAATACTCCTCTAGTGTAGGCGTCAAGCCCACCCTTCGTCGAAGGAGAAACAACGATAGTATGGATCCCATCATTGTCAGTAACTTCCCGTAGCTGTAGTCAAACTGGGCTTCTTCATTCTGACTCAATTTATTCCTTAGTTTCCTAATCCTGGTTACGTCAAAGTCTACAACCTCCACCTTAATCTTGGTTGTGATGTCAGGGATGAAACCAACTTTTAGCATATCTCCTCGTGCAGCTTGGTTCTCAAAACTTCATCCCCCAAAGGTGTCAAGTGAAAGTAATGCAGGCACTATCATTTTGAATAAGCAGAATTGGTCCTATGAAAAATAGAGTTCAAGTGTTAGTAAATCGAATGAAATGTTTTACTAGGTTCTTCACATGCATTGCAAAACATTGTGTGAGAAAAACATAGAAACATGACAATCAAAGCTACGATAACACATGATGAGGGCTTTTGACGTCGACTAATTTCTAACGGTTGAAGGTTCCCAAACGATACCATAGAATGGTCCCTAAAGTGTCGTCTAGTGTCAACTGATTCCTTGCGGAACTAGGCAACCTTTCGACTATCTTTAGGGGTTCGAATGAGTTGGGTTTGGTGAACATTACCCAGGACTCGAGTCCTAGGGTGTCACTATTCCCCTTCCTAACTTATTTGGTAAGCGGCCCCTGGGTGTAGGGCCTATGCATGAGATGCGTATGACAGTTCATCAAAGCGCATAACAAATAATCACGAAAATAGTTTATTAAAGCAAGTAAATAAAAAAAATAAACACCTTAAAAAAAACCGGCTTCGACCCTAACGTCCCCAGTGAAGTCGCCAAACTGTCGCACCCCCTTTTTGGTTTTTACGCGAACAGGTTTGGGACGGATGCTAAGCATAAATGGATGCTTCGCATAATGCAATGAAGTCGCCACCCTATTTATCTAGGTTTAGGGAACCTAATCATCATGGCATAAAAAATAAATAAAACTAAGGCACAAAAGGGTCTAAACCAAAGAACAACGGTTCGAGGTCATATTATGGACTCGGGAAGGTGTTAGGCACCCGAGTCACATCCTTAAAAGGTTACCGGTAAAAAAGTGTTTGGAAAACATTTTTTAAAATGAAAATGAGTAAATAATCGCAGCATGTCAACCAATCCCGCGCACGGAATCGAGACATTTTCCAATCATTTACAGGGTAAACGATCATTGAGTGTTAGCCGAAATTCTGTTACGAAAATTGGGCCACTTTCCGATTGGTATTCACTACTTTAGCATTTTTGTTATTTCCGATAGGGACCGTTCGGGACTGATTAATCCTTTCTGGTCGGGACTGATTAATCGTTAGTTTTTTACTAAAGCGAGAGCCCTCTTTATCATCATCGGGCCACGCTTGATTAATTAATTACTACGTGATCTATCATGGATAAAACTAGCAAAATACCAATTTAATGAATGCAAATAAATCGCGTGGGATCCAAGCCACCATACACATGTATCAATGCATAACAATTAATTTCATGGCATAAAAATGAGTCTTTTAAACAGGTTGTGCATGTGGGTATTTTCAACGATTTTTAAATGTCATGCATACGAATGTACGAGTTCTAGTTTAATATTTCTAAATAAACAAGCATACAAATAATATTTGCGAAAAATATTGAATAAAAGAAAAGAGGGGTAGAAAGCGTACTTGCGTTGCGTGAACTGAAATTTTACCCTACAAAGTGAGAGTGTTAGTAATAGTTTGAAAAAAATAATAAATAATAAAAGTACATATGGACATTTAATTAATTTCTAACAAGCAAGCAATTAATTAAATACACATGGCAAAAAAGTAAAAAAAATTATTTATGAGCATACGAACATTTTGCGATAATTAAAATACGAAAACAAATCGTCGTATGAAACATGTGAGCATTTCATACCAAAATTAACGTAAAATAATTAAACAAATTGTCATACGAAAATTAAAACGCGAAATAAAAGTAAACAAATTTATACGCATACGAAAATTAAGCACGCGAAATAAAAGTAAACAATTTATATGCATACGAGAATTATACGAATAAGATAAACAAATTATACGCATGTGAGCATATGAATAATTTTACGATTATTAAAAACGAAAGTTATGAAAAATTAATAGGTCGGGCCCACGCATTTAATTTAAAACAGTAGCTGGGCTTGGGATGAAATCAAGCCCAGCATTCATTTAAAAGGGGCAAGCAGCTAGAAATCAAGACAGATGGGCTTGGCTAGGCCAAGGCCCTTCACTTAAAAAAAAGAAAGTAAACGGGCTTGGCCAAGCCAAGGCCCGTCACTTTTCCCTTCTTTCTTCCCTCGCCAAAAGAGCCCAACCCTCACTTCATCTTCTTCCTTGCGTCGCCGGCGCCATGGCCGACACCAAGGAAGAACCTGTTCGGCCAAAACGGCCGGATTGGACCCCACAACAACCCCAAAAACACTGAACAAATAACAAGAAATTTAAGAGTAAAAGGCTTGCGTGTTTGGCATGAAAATGAACAATTAATTTCAACGAAACGTCAAGCAAATGATCTAATTAAAATCAAGCGATTTAACTAAAGACCGAGCAGCAATTTATGGAACTAAAACGAGCCATTGATTGATAAACGAGAGCAAGAAAACAATTAAATCAAAACAGTGTAGTTTAATTAATAAAATGAAAGCAATTAAAGGAAAGCATTTAAATTAAACCTTGGCTGCTGCTTGTGAGGAAATGAGTGCGTCAACTCGTGCGTTTTAAGGGTAGAAGGGCAAGGCTATTTATAGGCAAGGTCAGTTGCGAGTGGACTTGGAGGCCAAGGCGAGAGTGGGCGTCGCGGGGGTGAGGACCAAGGGCAAGTGAGCGTGAGAAGTCCGACGATGATGAGGATGCAGTCGGTTGGGCTTTAATTGTGATGGTAGGGTTGAAGAAAAATGGTGAGTCGTTGATCTTGATTAAAAGGGAGTCAAAAGGTTAATCAAGGGTTGAGATGGGTGCTGTAATTTTATGCATTAATGCATATTAATCATTGTACGAACGGGATATTTTCGATTAGAGCTATGTACTCGCTTGAAATGAAAATAAATTCGAACCAAAAGGACTAAAAGGTGCAGAAAAATAAGAGAAAATAAATAGTATACAGCGAATAAATAGAGAGTAAATTTAACGCATTTTTTTTCTCGTTTGAAAATGTCAAACCTTCAGACACAAAATAAATGTCTTTACGACAAAAATTGAACGAAACCAAACTAGATGACGTGAAAGAGAAAAATAGTATGTAATTATCAATTAAAGAAATAAATTATTCGATCTACGGTCTGAGGAAAATCGCTCGGGGCCGATAGAGGTTCGAGCGAAAAGACAGTTAAAAATATGAAAAAATTAAAAAGGCACGAAATGACACGGAATATTAAACAAACTAGCATAGGACCAAGAATCGATAGAAATTTGACCTAGATGAGCTATTAAATGTGATAAGCGTAAAAAATATGTAAATGTGTGACGTAAACCGAGAATACAGTTTAGTAGAAAATACGAGAAAAATACAAAAAAACTAAAAAGATGTGAAATGATGTGAAATATTAAAACAAATAGCCTATGATCAAAAATCGATTGAAATTTGACGTAAACGGGCTATTAGACGTGATAAGTAATAAATTTGTGACGTAAGTCAAAATTTGGGTAGCAACACCAAGCTTTCCGAAGCTCAGCCTCAGAAGGAGGCAACCACCTCAGCACCTAAGAAACCCTCTCGGGTGAAGTAGGTGGTCCACAAGAGAGTAGTAAGGAAGAGCCCTAGGAGAGTGCCTGAGCTAGAGTCACCACCACCTCCAAAACTAGTCTAGGGAGGAAGCTCTGCTAGGAGGCAGAGCAAGAGAACAAGCGCAACAGAGAAGAGGCCAGAGAAGAAGCCAGTTGAGGCAGAGGAGAAGATAACAATACCTCCTCCCAAGAAGAACCAAGTTCGTAGATCCTCAGTGAAGGCCAAGGATAAAGGGAAGACAAAAGGTGATTCTAATGTAAGAAAAAGAAGATAAGCCAGAGGAAATGACAGAAGCAGCTGCAGAAGAGAGTGCAATAGAGGAGGATGAAGAGAGTGCAACACCAGCAGTAGGTTCAGTCTTGGCCAAGCACACAACTAAGACTGCTAACCCCAATGCACACACTAAAAGACTGGTTGAGGTTTGACACACCAGACCTCAAAGCCAAATTGCACAGAAAGTATGATTCTGACATTTCACAATTTGCCAAACTGATAAATTAGGAATTGGTGATAGAATTAGGAACTATGTGCATAATATTGGTTGGGAGTGCTTCCTGTTTTTGGACTCTGATGCTTACTCTGAACTGTGTTTAGAATTCCATAACTCTTTCTAGTTTGATCAGACAACTCTGTCTGTTAGAGGTAGGAATAACCTTAACATGAATGTTGCTAATGTTGTTAATATTTAGCTATATGATTAGTTGTCCCACTTGTCCTTGAATGAATTTAATGTTTTGCTTGGCTATATGCATGCTGATGACCCCCACTCACCAAACTACATGAGTGCTCTGTCTGATTATCCCAAAGATTGGGATAAGACATCTGCATTTCAGGAACTCACTAGTGACACCATCCTTACCTTTGAAAAGAACTCGAAAGCACATAAGATTAAGGATCCTGCTTAAGGATTCTTCATAAGACGCTATCTATCACTCTATCTGGTAAGACAAATGTCTGGAAATGTGTCAAAGATGGAACTATTTTTATTGTGGTGCATGTTGCACAATAAGCGTGTCAACCTTGGGTTTTCATTAGCTAGGCAATTGCATACATATGATGAGGGAGCAAAAATGATTTTAGGGTCACTAATCACTAAGCTAGTTGTAACTTCAAGGGGATTAAACTGCTAATTTGCATGAGTTTTGTGGCATGAAATTACTTGACATGAAAGCCTTTGACCAAATGGGATATTTCCATTTGGTAGATGGTTTTGTACATTTTAATATAGGTTTAACGCCAGTGGAAGAGAACATTTTTAGGAAGAAGCACAAGGGAAAATTCAAGATCATGCCAATCAGATATCTCGATGATGGCTCTATGCCCCAAGATCAAGCAGCAGAAGCAACAGCATAAAATCTTGGACAAGCCTATGACCAAGAAAATATCCCTGAGTAGGATCAAGCAGCCTCTTCCTCCACCACTCTACCTCCTTGGGCCACAACACTTCTCGCCCAGCAGCTCACCTTGCAGCAAACCCTCCTTGCCCAACAACAAGCCCAACATCAGGAAACCTATTCGCTCTTAAGGGAGTTCATTTCTGGTCTCGACGGCCTAATGCAGTCTATGAAGAGCCTCCATCAGAAAATAGATGCAACAGTACCTCCAAAGTCCCCTCCTCCAAGTTGAATACCCCTAGGTTTTTATTTTCTTTTATTTTACTTTATTTTTTTGATTTTTTGATTTATTTATTTCCAACACACATTGAGGACAATGTGTCTTTTAAGTGTGGGAAATAATTTTATGTGTATATATGTTTATATGACTTTGTGCAGTTTTTCATGTTTTTGTTATGTTTGTTTTTATGCATGAATTTTAGGCTTTCTTGGCCAAGATGTTTTAGGATGTTTTCCATTTTTAGAAGAGTCTTACGCATGCCTTTCTGTTTTGATTTTTTGTGTGTTTTTAGGTTGTGTGTTGTTTTCTTTTTATAAAATCAGAAATCATCTTGTGTTTTGATCATGGATGTCATCATGTAGAAAGTAAGGATGTTTGATTTCATAACTCCATGCCATGATAGCATGGCATTCTAATGGGTTAACATTTCCAATACCTGTAAGAGTGCATTTTCCTGGTACTCTTTAAATACTCCTTATCTGTATAGATTCATGATACCGGTGCTTAACATTAGGGTCTGCAAGAGGAACACCTAAAAAAATCTTTGTCATGACCTTAATCAATCAATGCCCATGTATGACTGTCTATTGTTGAATTCTTACAATGTGTGCTGAGTCTTTTCACTTACTATTGTATGACTGCCTGTGTTCTTTTTCCACCACCTTGCCCTCATCCCAGATGGAGTTGGTGGTTCGGCACCATCTCCCACTTGTCTTGAGATAAAATTCTGGTTGTCGGTGTTGTGCTAACCCCTTAAAGGCCAAATCTTAGTACCTTTGGTGCGCGATCATGCATGTTTATTTTCCTGCAACTGTTGAGAAATGAAAAAGATATATTGCATGAAAGAAAAAGAAGAGAAAAGAGAAAAAGAAAAACAGTATGAAAAAAAAAGCAGAAGCAAATGAAAAGAAGCAGGCAGAAAGAAAGAAAGCAAAGCAATGAAAAGAACAAAAATTTGTTGTGATTATGAGCTGCATTCCACTTTCTGCAATTGCATGTTGCTTGGGTTTATGCTTGAGGGTCAACAATTCATGTGTCTAGGGAAAAATGAGAGGACAAGTAAATCTGTAATAAATTATCTTGCTCTAATTGCATGATTCTATCTGTGAGCACCTAATTGTGATACTATATAGATGTAGGGTGTTTGGGGTATTGGTTAGGCCATGGTAATACGGGATGGAGTTGTGGATTGAAACATCTAAGCATTTTACATGATGAGATGGATGACTAAAAATAAATATTTATGATTTTTAACTTTTGTGTGATATTATTTTTGTTTTGTTTATCGAGTCAGTACGCTTGGGGCAAGCATAGTTTAAGTGTGGGGGGATTTGATTGAGCATTATTTTCTCATTCTTTTACTGTCTAATTACTTGTAAATTGGGCAGTGAAACTATTGATTTCTATGGATTCTCCCTACTTTTGTAGAAATCACTTGGAGGTTCATAAGAAGGAGAGCATCTATTGCGGAGCGCAAATTAGACATCTGAAACTTTCTTGGCCTCAAGCTTGGCCAAGACAGAAGCGATAGAGACAGACTGCGATGGGAGACTTTGGGCGAAGCAAGGACATGAGGTGGCGATGGAATCAAAGAACGAGATTTAAGGGATCAGCTACATTGAAGATTATCAGTAAGAATACTTAACTCGATCTCCCGCTTGAACAATATTTGATTTTTAGAAAAGAATTATCTTTATCTTTAATTTTCATTTATCCTTATCTTTTATTTTTGAAAGAAATAGAGTAGGACTATAAGCTTCTAGAAACCCTTTTTGAAGGGGACTCTCTTTTCCTCTTTCACATACTCTGATTGTAGACAAATCTGCTCCACACATTATAGTTTGGGATTGATGGATTTAATTTCTTTTATGCAATCAATCATTTTATTTTCATCCATGAGTATGTCCAGCTAACCATCTATTCTTGGTAAGGGCCAACCGAGCTGTGTTCCAATGGTTTGTGAGGTCTAATCATTCTTAATAGCCTTTATCTTTCATAACTGTTTGTTTACTGAGTTTATAAAACCGCTTTCTTGCTAAAATCTAGAACTGATCACTCTTGTTTTATAACTTGAAAGTTGTAGTCAACCTTAAAGGGGAAGAGTGAAACCGGATAGGCTAAGTAGACAACTAATCTCGCGTAGGTTAGAGAAAACAACTAGTATAACTCATACCAGATTGACAACCTAGGGCCTCGACTGTGAGGTAGCTTGAGTTAGGTACCATCTTCCCATGTACACTTGATGCTTGATAACAATCAAGACAGCCCTAACGGTGCTACCACACTTGCGGCTCCCGCCGGGACGATTTCCCATAAGACCCGTAAGATACATCAGCGAAGGATTCCTAGGATGGTCGACATCAGCGGGGGGGGGGGGGGGGGGGGACTCACGCGACTCTATACGCACGGCACCATCCCATCCTAGGGACCCACGAGCTTATCGCTCCCGGCAGCCCCGTCAGATATCGCTCATGACGTCATCCATCGGTATCGCTTGTGACGTCACCATCAGACATCGCCTGGATTGTTATCGCCAGGTATCGTCGCATAGGCCTATAAATACCCCTACTTTTCCAATCAGAAGGTAAGATCGAGATCACTCAGACGAACCTCTGTTGTTTTTGAAACCTGAACTGACTTAAGCATCGGAGTGTCTACGCCGGAGCCCCCCTCCGGCGCTTTGCAGGTACATCCGACACCGACCGCCACCGTTTCGATCAGGCACGACTCCAAATCTTACAAGATCGACATTGAATCTTATCAAATGGTGCTTTCATTGAGAGCTTTGGTATATTAAGTGAGCGTCCTTAATAGCCAAGCTCCGTCTAGTCGGAAGATTGGAACGGTCATGACCGCAGGATCGGAGCCGATCCGATCATCATCCTCTAATATCCCTTTCTCAATCCGCAGACAGTTATTCCCTTTTGCTACTACTGATCTCTCTATGACTACACAACCAATTATTTCGGGATCTCTGGACCTCTCGGCTGGAATCGCTGGGGGACTGGCCTCATCGCAGACGGACGTCTTGTCATCTCAGATAGTGGGATTTGACTTCTCCACTCCTCTTTCGGGGGGATTTGTGCTCAACCGTGAACATCCCTTTGCAATGGAAATAACGGCCCTTCGTTCTCGGCTTGAATATTTGACTGAAATGGCCGCCAGAGTCACGCCTGGTGCTTCTGGATCTAGTCTCCCTCCCCGCGTCATGTTCACACCATCTATTGCTGCTGATCGACCTTTATCACCGTTGTTTCCAGAAAACCTCCAGATGCCTTTATCAGCGGGAAATCCTCCGATTAGTGTTGAGTAGTTTACTCAAGGAAGAGTAGAGGCCTACATACCACAAATGCCGCAAGGTCTCCTCCTACAAGGAGACAGACATCTTGAGGGGGTTAGGAACCGGTGGGACGGACGGAGGGAAGGAGCCAACAGAAGCGTGTCTCTCGAGTACAGTGAAAGATCCAGTAGTCGAAGGTATCGAAGTCGTTCGCCCAGGAGCCGCAGTCGATCTCCTAGAGGACATCTTACGCCAGACCCACGAAATAGGGGGCGTCAGGCCGAAATGTCTCCTCCGCGTCAGGCGCGTGAAATTCTTGATGATACATCGGGACACCCATTTAGCCGCCGTATAAGGCGTCACAGGGTCAGTCGGCGCGTGAAGCTTCCCACTGATACTTATGATGGCACCAAGGATCCCATCTCGCATATTAATAAAGTGAAGGATTTTGTTCAGTTTCAGACCCACAGTGATGCAGCGTTATGCCAAATATTTGTTATGACATTATCGGGCGTTGCGCGTCTCTGGTTTGAGGGTCTCTCTGGTGGATCCATTAATAATTTCTCACAATTAGAATCTAAATTCTGGAGCAGATTTAGCACGGAAATTCCAATCAGGAAATCTGCCGCCGCGTTATTTGACATACAACGAAGGCCTCAAGAAACCTTAAAGGAATTTTTTAGTCGCTTCGATTTGGAAATGTCCTTAACGCCGGGCGTCACTATTGACTTTGCTATAGAAACTCTGAAAAGGAACTGCCGCTATGGAAAGCTGAAAGACGCGCTTATGGTGGACCCTCCAGTGACTTTAGATGCGTTGAGGTTTAAAGCCCATAATTACGCGAAAATGGAAGAGGAAGAAAATAGAGATAAGTCGTATAACGCGCCGTATGGGACATCTCAAATTACCACTGCTCCCGCAAAGCTACTACCTAACGACCATTTTATCGACGATTACGCCAGGCGGAAGGATCATATCCCCAAGGCCTCCAACAGACAAAAGGGTCTTTTTTCGAAAGGAAAAACCGGTGGTTCCCCCACTCGACGTCATGGGGATTCTTATAAGAATCGAACGTACGACCCAGATTTTCCTTCTCTTAACGTGCCAAGGGCAGAGATTTTAGCGATAGCGGAACAGCGAAATCTTCCCATCCGCTACCCCGCACCTACGAAACCAGGAGTGCTTCTAGGGAGAAGGGAGAATGCTTATTGTAAATTCCACAAAGCCAGGGGCCATTCCACAGAAGCGTGCAGGGAGTTAAGATCGGCGATAGAACGTTTGGTGGAAGAAGGATATTTAAGAGAATTTGCCACCCAGGTAAGAGAAGATGCCAGAAATAATCTCATAAAAAGGACAACAGACGAACCACCAGTTCCTCCTCGCGTGCCGCAGAAGGATGATGCTCCCAGAGGAAAAGATAGGGAAACTCTTATGGTTGATGACGAATATATCCCTATGATTAACATTATCGCGGGAGGAACCCCTTATATGGACGAATCAGAGCATCTGACAACGGCGAAAGGAGACAAACGCACACGTGATGGCATGACAAAAAAAGGAGATGCGATAGGCATATTGGATCGAATGATATTATCCTTTTCCGAAGAGGATGAGAAAGGCGTCGTCTATCCGCACAATGATACATTGGTGGTTATGCCCGTCATCGCCAGTCATGGAATCAGAAGAACTCTTATCGATAACGGGAGTGCGGTGAACCTCTTTTCGCTGGAAGCATACAATCTCATGAAACGACCTGATAATGAGCTAACGCCTAGAAAACGGCCTATAGTTGGCATTGATGGGGTTCCAATCCCTGTCACGGGGGTGATCACTTTGCCCATATACTTCCGAGAAGACACCTACAAACGATCAGAGAACCTGTTGTTCCTTGTCGTGGATTTGAATTTGCCTTACAATGTCGTACTCGGACGACCTTTCCTCAACCGCTTTGGAGCGGTGATATCTCAGAAGTATTTGAAGATGAAATACCCCTCCTGGGATGGAGTAGTATCCGTAAAGGGCGATCAAAAGCTGGCGGCGGAATGCTACTCGCTCATGACTCAAAGAAGCTGCGAAAGGTACGTATGTATAGCGGCGGACCCCTATGAGTAGAGTGACGAGAAGCGCGCTCAACCTTTGGACAAAATGATACCCGTTCCAGCAATCGGAATAGAGGAAGCAAGTTTCTTGATCAGTGAAAAACTCAGCCCAGCGGAAAATCTTCAACTGGCCCGGCTGCTGAACAAATGCCAAGGAGATTTCGCGTGGAAACCCTCCGACATGCCAGGTATATCGCGGGAAATAGCCGAACATCGGCTCAATGTGGACCCAGATGCCAGGCCGGTACAGCAAAAGCGACGTGCGTTCTCTAATGAAAAGGCGTTAGCTGTAGATAAGGAGGTAGCAAAGCTTCTTGACGCAGGGTTTATCCGCGAAGTTCAATATCCCACCTGGCTAGCGAACCCTGTCCTTGTTCCTAAACCCAATGGGGATTGGCGCATGTGCATCGACTTCACAGATTTAAATGATGCCTGCCCTAAGGATTGCTACCCGTTTCCTCGCATAGATCAGTTAGTTGATCAGACCGCTAGATACGCTTATCTAAGCTCACTAGACGCCAACTCTGGATACCATCAGATCCCCATGGCCCGGGAAGATGAAGAAAAGACTGCGTTTCTCACTCCAAAGGCCACCTACTGTTACACGGTGATGCCATTTGGGTTGAAGAACGCCGGGGCTACGTTCCAACGTATGGCCAACAAGATATTCGAAGAGCAAATAGGGAGGAATGTGGAAGCGTACATTGACGATATATTGGTGAAGAGCGCAAGCTTTCAAGATCACCTACGAGACTTAAAAGAAGTCTTTGACGTAATGAAAAGGTATCGCATGAAGTTAAATCCCCGAAAATGCATGTTTGCATTTCAAACAGGAAAATTCTTGGGCTACGTGGTCAGCCAAAAAGGCATCCAGCCTAACCCCTCGAAGGTTAAGGCCATACAAGACATGATATCGCCAAGAACCATTAAAGAGGTGCAAAGGCTAACAGGGCGAGTCATTGCCCTTGGGAGATTCATTTCCAAGCAAGGAGAAAAGTGTCTCCCTTTTTTCAAAGTCATACGCAAGAAAGCCTCGTTCGGGTGGACCCCGGAATGTGAGGAAGCATTTATCGGCCTAAAAGATTACCTATCGTCTGACTTATTATTGACGAGACCCGAAGAAGGCGATACCTTATATCTATATCTTGGCGCTGCGGACGAAGTGGTCAGTGTCGTCCTCGTTCATGACGATAACCATTCTCATCACCCGGTCTATTTTGTGAGCCACGTCCTGAAGGATGCGGAGTTGTGATACGCCCGAATTGAAAAGATAGCGTTCGCTCTTATACAAGCCACCCACAAAATGGATCGATATTTTCAGTCTTATTCCGTTATCGTGCTCACGGACCAGCCTCTGAAAAGAATATTTCGAAAGCCTGAGTCTTCCGGACGAATGTTGATCTGGGCACTCGAATTAGAACAGTACGGATTGAGGTATCAATCTCGACCGTCCGTAAAGGCTCAGATCCTGGCTGATTTCATAGCGGAATGTACCTTTACAGAGGATCCTTTGGACGGCGTACCTGAAGCGGAATGGGGCGATATGGATCTCCCGTTCCCGGAAACCTACACAGATCTCTGGATCATCCATGTGGATGGAGCCAAAAACCAAGAGCTGGCTGGAGCTGGAATCTTTATAAATGGGCCGCACGATATGCAAATATGGTACGCCATTCGAATCCTACAGCCGTTATCTAATAACGCGGCAGAGTATGAGGCGTTGCTAGCCGGGCTCAGAATAGGGAAAGGACTTTCCTCTAAAGGGAGGCACGATACCGGAAGAACAGGAGACCTGCGTCTGAAAATCTGTGGCGATTCCAAGTTGATAATTGACCAGGTCTTGGGGCACTCTCAGGCCCGGGAACCCATCATGATTCAGTATCTCGCCAAAGTGAAGCGAGAATTGTTGGAAATAAAAAAAGAGGGCATGCAAATCATCTTCGAGCATATCCCCAGGGAGGAAAACGCTGAAGCTGACAATCTAGCCAAATTGGCCGCGAATCCGGAAGCGTCCATACCCAAAGGCGTATATTATCGTGAACTATCGGTACCATCCTTCATGGAGGAGCAAGCATCTTTATGTGTGGAGGAGCGTGAGAGCGACTGGCGAATTCCCGTAATTAAATATTTGAAACACGAGGAACTACCTGAGGATACCACTGAAAAAAAGAAGGTACTGAGACAGGCAGCTCGCTGTACGTACTATGATGGGGACCTGATTCGAAGGTGTTTTTCTCACCCTGCCGCCAAATGTATAACTGAGCAAGAGGGCCTTCACACCTTGCGCGAAATCCATGAAGGGGTATGTGGTATGCACGTGTTAGGCTGTACCTTAGCGGCACAAGTTTTCCGATCCGGATTCTACTGGCCAACCATCCGAAGAGATTGCCACAACTATATGCAAACCTGCCCTAAGTGCCAGGAGTTTGCCAAGATTCCTCGGCGGCCTGCCACTAAAATATCTGAAATTATCACCCCTTGTCCTTTTGCTAAATGGGCGATCGATATCCTAGGCCCATTCCCAAAGGCAAGGTCTCAACTGAAGTTTGTGATAGTGGCGGTAGACTATTTCACTAAGTGGGCGGAAGCTGAAGCGGTCGCCACAATCACGGCAGAAAAAACTTGGCGTTTCCTCAAATATCAAGTTATCATGAGGTTTGGCGTACCTCGTGTCCTTGTCAGCGATAATGGGACGCAGTTCACCAGCCAGTTCTTCAAAGACCAGTGCTCAGAATTTGGGATCAAGCAACGCTTTTGCTCCGTGGCTCATCCGCAAACTAATGGATAGGCGGAAGTAACCAATCGGAGCATCCTTAGCGGCATCAAGAAAAACCTAGAAGGGTCTAAAAAGAAATGGGCTGATGAGCTACCATACGTGATGTGGGCGTACCGCATGACCGTTAAGACAACCACCGGAGAAAGACCTTTCGCGTTGGCCTTTGGGACCGAAGCCGTTACACCGGTGGAAATTAGAACCATGAGCCTACGGGTGGCTCACTTTCGGGAGGAACTGAATGAGGAAAGGTTACGAGATAACCTGGACGCGTTACCAGCAGTCCGAGAGGAAATCCTTCTGAAAACGCAGCATTACAAACGAAAGATGGCCCATTATCATAACAGGCGCGTCAAAGAACGGTTGCTGAAAGCCGATGACCTGGTGCTCAGAGACAAGCGAGCGGCAGGGCAACGCATGGGAAAACTCAGTCCAAACTGGGATGGACCATATCGCGTCACCCACGTTGTCGGGAAAGGAGCCTATCATTTGGAGACTCTCGATGGTACACCCTTATCCAACTCTTGGAATATCGCTCGCTTGAAGTTATATTACTCTAGAATTTGATTTTATCTGCACCTTTGATTTATGTCAACCCTAACCATGACTAATGCTCGATGAGAGAGCCTTCGTGGAAGTTTGTGGTTGCCTTTGTGCAGATAAAAAAGGGGGTATTTTGGGGAAGTGAAAAGTCCTATCCTTGTGATGGACGGTCTTGATCAGATGGCCCATTAAGTTAGGGCACTACCCACCATACCTTGAATTAGCGTCGGATTGAAAGATCCTGGACGCCCCCGGGGGTGAAATGTCCTATCCTTGTGATGACCGATCTTGATCAGATGGCTCATTAAGTGAGGGCACCACCCGGTATCTTTGGGAGTGAAAAGTCCTTTTCTTTGACTGACCGTTCTCGTAGAGACAGCCCAGCAAAACGAGGCACGCCCCAAAGAAATAGAAACTCCGTTCTAGAAACAAGAATCCTACCTTAACGACTAGGCTGCTACAGCTAAGTCATTAAGTAAGGACACGGTTCTAGACGCGAGGGCAACGCCCAAAAGTGAAAAATCCCTAGCCTTGTGATAGCCGTCCCGATCCGACAGCTCACTAAGACGAGGCACTTTAAGGGCCGATCGTGAAAATAGGGAAACGTGGAGAATTGCGAAATCCCGGCTAGTAACCAGATGTGTAATCCCTGAAGAAGTATAGAGCTGATAGCGAAAGCGATTCCCGCGGGTTCCAGGGTAACGCCCTATGATGGCAGCGAAAAGGCTCCTACGGGTAATTACTATCTCTCGTAACGTGTTTTTGTTACTGATGATTTACAATTAAGAATGCGCAGAATACTTTTCAGGCAGCAAAAGGAGTGAGGATGTCATAAGCAGAGATATCGCCAGGCTTACCGAGAAAGTTAACCCAATACCAAATTCTGTAATTTTGGTGGGAATGCTAAGGATCTGTTCGGAAAAGTAAGCGCATTGGGAAAACATGGCGAAGATAACGCCAAATGAGTTTGCAAAGAGGCAACTAAATAAAGGAAAGTCAGCAATAAAAGTGGCTTGAACACCTCGAAATGTTTAAAGGGGGCTACAAACTTTGGTGGTCAAAATAATAAACAAAAATTTAGTGACGCTTGATCACTAAGGAAAGAGCGGTAAAGCCTCGAAGCAAGTCAACCTTCGGGGTACCTCCGTTTCCAGCATGCCGCTTTAGCTTGGCGAAAGCCCTCCTCATTAAGGTGGCCAGATCTTCGTTTGAAAGCGGCAGTGACCTCATCGGGTTTGTACGCGTCGACCCGGTGGACTTCTTCAAATCAAGCGACCAAAATAGCGGCAGTCTGCTCGACGTGCCACAGGCTCCTATCGGCCGACTCTTCCTCCAGGGCAGCTTTCTCCTTGGCCAGGGATGATTTCTCATTCTCCAAGGTCGTAACTTTGGCCCTCTTCGCTGCCAAGGCGACAGACTGTTCTTCTTTCTGCTCCTGATGAGCCAGCAATAAGTTTGTACGCTCCTCCAGCAACTTTTTCTTCTCATTCCGCTCTCGTGCTAATTCTTCCAAAGAGGAGGAAAGAGAAGCAGCCTGACGCTGCGCTTCCTCCACCCAGTAATGGAACTGCATCAAATTTGTAAAAAGGTTGGAGCGTAGTGAGTTCACTCTGTCAATCTCAGGCCTGGAAAGGAAGGCTTCTCGTTCTGTCGCAGACGCCAATACTTGAGAAGCCAGCAAAGCCGTAACCTCATCCGAGCCATCACCCCGCAGTGCCGCCAGACCAGTGTTACACAGATCGTACAGACCAACTTGATGGGTCACAGTAACGGCCCCACTTATCGGACTAAGATCCGCCACAAAGTTAAAGGTGGTACCTACTTCGCCATAACGGGTCGATAGGGGGATGCTTGAACGAACGAAGGCCAGAGGAAAAGGAGGGCGAGCTTGTGTGGACGAACCTCCTGGAGCAAAATAAACGTCATGAGGCTGATAGCCTGAAAAATCTGGCATAACCTCCTGATATCCCATGTTGGAAGAATATGCGTGAACGGGACCACCAAAAGAATTGGGCGAAACCTCGAAAGTCTCGCCTGTGCCCAAGTTCTCCAAAAATTCTGACGAATTCCCTCCCTGGGAACAACCGTAGAGTCAAACCCATTCGCAGGTCTATTCCCCATCCCGGCGGTAGAGGAAGATGGATTTCTGCCCTCCTCTTCCGGCCGCTGTCTCTTCTTTGAGCCCGTCAGCATGTAGCCTAGATCCATATCGGCTAAGGGAGGAGCGGAGGTAGCGACAGCAATAGTATCCTGCCAAGAACGCGATATGAAATATAGAAAAAAGAAATCAGATGGCGACAAACATTGAAATATAGAATATCATGGCTAAAAGGCACCCTTACCGTAACAGGGTTGGGAGGAGGTACTTCCGAAGAACCTGCCGCGTCCGGAGAAGGCGTAAGAGCGGCAATGCTTCTTGTTTTTCTCTTCTTTTTTCCTTTGGCAATGGCCTTAGAAGCCTTGGAAGAAGAAGAAGGCTGGGCAGGAGGAGCAGCGATGGTCACAAGGGGAACGCCTGAAGGAATGTCAAGATCCCCCCCACCGGCCGAAGAAGAGGATACTTGAACAAGAGTAGCGGAAGTAGCCGGAAGATCGGTGGGGTTATCAGTTGCTTCCGTGGAAGTAGTTCTCTCTTTTTCTTCTCTTCTTGAGCCCTTTTCAAGCGTCTCCTTAAACTCTCAGGTTTATAGTTGGGATCAGTCGCTGCGAAAGCTCAAAATAACGTTAGCATTAGTATCAGCGATAACAAAGAAAGGAGTAACGCGACACTCACGTTCAACACAAGATCGAATGTCCATTCTACAAGCCACTTGGCGGATGTGAACGCTGATTTCCAGTTTGAGCAATGCGTTTAACCAGTCTTGTTCACGTTTCGGAAGGGTCCCTAGTCGGCTCCAGACGTTGTCATCTACGTTTTGGTTAAACCCAGATCGCCACCAGGAACCAAGATCTTCAGGAAGATCTATCACAAAAAACTCCTTTTTCCAGCCATCAACGGAAGACTCGATATGGAGGAGTTTCCAAGTAAAAGACTTCAGAGAGTCATCGTCAAAACAGGGCGATATCGTTATCACCCCCCGGCATTTCATCAGCTTAAAAAGAGATTTAAGCAGTAGAAGGGAAGGGGAAGTAATCCCTTTGTATTTGCAAAGTTCCAGAAAAGCATAAACACAACAATATGCATTTGGGGATAGTTGGGCCGGATTTAGATCGCCGGCAACAAGCAATTCTTTGACAAAAGAGTCAATGGGAAGCCGGAGCCATAACGGAACATTTGCGCATACATGACCCTACGATTGCCCGTCAAAACGATATTCAAACGTAGTGACTCAGGGGCAACAGTGGTTTTATAATCATCAGGAATATCAGCATTATGGGTGGCCAAATGCTCACGGAGAGCAGCCTCAGATGTGATAACACTAGCCGTAATATCCATCCTTTTCTCATCGGCAGATTTTGACTCAGTACGGCGAGTCTTAGGGAAGAATTAAAGAATTAAAAGATGAAGAAGACAATGGAGGAGAAAGGAAATACCTTCAGAGAAAAGCACTTCAAAGAGCCTTGAATAGTGGGGAGAAAATAAGACGGCTAAAAGAAAATATGAGAAAGTGGGATGATAAAAGAAAAGGGAAAAGAATAAATATTGGGTTTTATAACCCTAATGATCGAACGAAATGACGAATGCCACAGCCGTTGCGTGGAAGCGGCATAAGGAACAGACTCAGGCAATGAGTACAATCCTAGAAAAGTGCTACAAAGCCTCGGTTTAGGTAAAGTACTCGAGCACGCTGGCCCGTAGTGCTGGAAGAAATAGACACGTGTGCCTGCACAATCACGACTTTTCTAAGGAAAGGATGGCAAGCATTAAATGCTCTGAAAAGCAGGTACCATCTCTTGGGAAAAACAAGAGCGATATCGCAAGAAAGAAGATAACGCAAGATGGCGTTGATTAAAAGAATAGCGTGGGGTAACGCGAAAAGGCGAAATGAAAATCAAATAGCAATAAAATACAAGTATTGTCGCACAACAAGGCATTATTACAAAATAAAGAAGCAAATAAGCGGAAAATCTTCTAAATAGAGCAACCTCGATTAATCATGGGCCCTCGCGAGCATCGCGATCACCATTCCTCTGCCTTTCTCCAGAAGAAGGAAGATCTCTCTCACCTTCGCCTAAATCCTTCAGTCTCTTGGAAGCATAATCGGCCAGCACTGACGAGTCAACAGTTCCCTGACGATAGAGACTCATAAATTCAGCGATACAAATATCCATGGTCTTGTTCTTCCACCAGGCTATCTTTGAAGGCACTTTGGCCAAATCCGCATCACGAGATGCTATCTCTTCGTGAAGGAAGATATTCTTTCTGTCAGCCACCACCAATTCCGCCTCCAGAAGGTCTGTCTTAGCCTTCCCTTTTGATTTTTTTTGAGCAAGCTCAGCGCGACAATCGTCCAACTCCGCCCGGGTCCGCTCCTGAAGCTGCGACAGCTCCGTTACCTTCCCTAAAGCAGCATCTAGTTCTCCCTTTAAATCAAGAGAAGGCTGAACTTTGTCACGCTGATCCTCGAAAAAGTAATTTATCTCGCGGAAGTAGGCCAGCATGTCAGTCAGAAGATGTGAATGTCGTACGCCGGGAGGACGCCGCAAGAACTCTTCTTTGCCTTCAAAGAAGTAAACATTTGCCCCACTATCGGGCCCACTGGTTCCTCTCGCGATGACGGGTCCGATACCCCTAAAGCACGGAGACCGTCAGTACCAAGGGAAGACAAGTCCAGCTGATAAGCAATGGGGCCTTGAAGTCCTTGAGGGGAAAGGTTGGCGATATAAAGAGGAGAGCAATTTTTTGCAGAATCACCAATGCCCGAAATCGAAGAAAGAAACAAAGGTTGAGGCTTCCGTGGGGGAGGAGCGATTGGATTCGGAGTTGCTAAGTTCACATCTGGAATAAAGGAGCGAATAGGGGAGCTAGGACCGCCAGATACCGAGCGAGAGCCCACCGCTGCCGAAGCCTCGTTAACCTTGGGAGGAATGGCAGAGGGCACCTTGGTAACTTTCGTCACTGGCAAGGGACCCGTAACGTGTGAGGCGTCAACCTCCTCGGAAGGAACCCCATTGATTTCCTCCATGGAAGGAACTGGTGGGTCAAATTTCTCTTTGCGAACTCTCTTTACGAGACGCTCCGTTTCGGCAGCGATCTCTTCGCTATCGTCCTCGGTTGACTCCGCTGCAGGATCACCTTTTCTGGACCTAAGTTTCATTCGTTGGGCAAGGGTGGCATGACGAAGCTCGGAACCAGTATCCATACTTCCGCTATCACTGTCAACCTCTTCAATCACGGGATTACTTGGGGCCACTCCCTTACCGCGAGACGGTAGCCAATTCTCAAGGAAACGGGAAGGTCGAGCGGAGGTATTACGTGTCGCGACGGTTTTGTTTCTCCTTCCTCGCGGCGGAAGAGGCGGACGACTAGAGCCTTCGGGTGGAGGAGAATGAGGTAATGTCTGAAGCGGCACCACGTTTAGAGGAGTGTCACTTTCCTCGGAGGATCAACCCTCAGCGTTACCTGCCGATAAAATATTTTAATATGACAAGAAAGTTGAAGCGATAAGGCGATAAAAGAAAAGACTCACCAACGACAAACTCCGACAAAGGCCTGAACCGAGCAAATTCCCGAATGCGGAAAGACCCTTCTATTTCTAATAAGGTGTTAACATTGGATACATCCATACTAGACAGCACATCTGGTTCTCGCCAAGCGGCACTAGTAATCTCTCGGTTGAAACCACCGCGCCAATACCGAGAGGGCAAGCGAAGGGTGAAGAAGCCATTTTTCCAGTTGTCCACATTCTCTTCGAAACCTTAAAAATTCCGCCAGAAGAACCGAACAAGAGCACCATTCCATCTTGGGGTAATATCCACTAAGCAGTTATGATACCTCAAGGTGAAAAACG
The DNA here is from genome assembly GCA_963691705.1 of Viola odorata. Classification (NCBI taxonomy): domain Eukaryota; kingdom Viridiplantae; phylum Streptophyta; class Magnoliopsida; order Malpighiales; family Violaceae; genus Viola; species Viola odorata. Next base: position 20,859,207 of record OY829543.1, read on the forward strand.
TGCGGAACAGATAGAGCGATGGAGCGAAAATATGCTTCATCTCACACGAGCGAAGAAAGGCGTAAAACCCACACCAGGAAGGTTGAGTTATTTGAACGGGATTGAGATCGTAATGGTTTAGCAGCTTCATCAGAGAAGTATGAAGCGGGAGACGAAACCCGTAGGTAAACATCTTGAAATAAACCAACCGGAACGTCCCCCACATGGCGTCAGTGAGCCGAGTATCCTTCAATGGGACAAAGGGGCGGTATCCCGTTGGAAAAGTAATACCGTTCTCCTCTAACTCAGCCCTCAAAACCTCATTACAATCAAAAACACTACGAGCTCTCCTGACTTCGGGATCTAGAGGATTTTCGATAATTGCAGAGGGCCTAGCGCGAGACATAATGGAATGGAAAGTGAAGCTATGGCAATAGAGAAGCAAAATACCTGGAGCAGAGAACCAGTGAATCGGCCGTCGGCACCGGCGAGCAATTGCAGTAAAATCCCTTGAGAAGAAAGAAGCACAAAAGAAAGGAAATATGAAGAATTTCGAAATATTAGCAAAAAATACTAAAAGAGAAGAGCAAATTCCTTATAAAGGTTAAACCTAAAAAAGGAACAGCCTGTGAAAATAAAACACGTGCAGAGTGGAAAAGGACGCGTGGGCAGTCATCAATGTCTTTTGGGAGAAGACAGTTACTGACTGAAAACTGAAAGGCGGTTGCATCCAGCGAAAGGCCTACTCCCGCGATAATCCTGGAAACATAAAGGAAGAAAAGCGGCAGAAGAGCGAAAAGAAATAAAAACGTCATTTTATTATTTGGAAAAGCCATACGGCATCTACAAAGAGGCATGGTATGCCCAACTATTCACCGTCAGACCAGGAGATGCCATAGCAGTAGACCACGTCATCATCATCTTCACCTAAAAGCAATGGATCCTCGCCAGCGAAAGGGAAAGGTTCCTTAACCTTTGTCGCGCCCCCACGAAAATTAAAAACTCGCGAGTGTGCAACGAAATTTGGGACCTTACAATGCTCAGCGTAGACAGACGCCTCGCAACATGCAATGAAGTCGCCACCCTAATTTGGTTGCTAGGCTTTAGGGAACCTTAATCGTCATGGCATAGGAAATATAATAAGTAAAAAAACTAAAGGCACAAAAAAGGGGTCTGGACCCCAGACAAAAGGTTCGGGGTCGTATTATGGTCTCGGGAAGGTGTTAGGCACCCGAGTCACATCCGAAAACGGTTACCGGTTGATGAGAGAGGTGTTTAAAAGGTGTTTTGATGAAAATGCGTTTTATTTTGAAAAAGGGGGCCCTCAGAGGAATCGTCACTTTAGCCTTTTTCACAATCGGGACCGTTCAAAAATAATAAAAAAAGATCTTTTGGACGGGGTTACCGTTTATCAAGATCAGTCTATTATTCTTGACCGTAACGTGATGGGACTGAATTTTCTGTAAGACTGAATGAGCGCCCTCTTATTTCATCATCGGGCCATGCATGATTAGATTGATTGCTATGTGAACCTATCATGGATTGCTAACAGAGTACCAATTTTAAATGATTGGTTTTTGAAGTGGAAAACTGATGTGGGATCGAAAGTCCCCATGTACATGCAGTCAATATATGCGAGAATTTAAAATCACATGAATATGGCATTTGAAGCGACTCTTTAAACACGTTGTTCATGTGGGTTGATTTTAATTCTAACAGTTCTATATATCATGCGTACGACTGCTATTTTACGAAAAAAAGCGCTGAATAAATAAAAGGGAATCGAAAGGCGTACTTTCGAGCGAAGCTTGAATTTAAGACCTACAAAGTGAGAGTATTAGTGATAGCTTGAGAAAGAAGTAAACAATTTTATGAGTGCGAAAATTTAAATGACAGTTGATTGCATACGAGAAATGATGAATTTTGCGTATACGAAAGTGAGATGCTGGGTTTGACAAAAATGATGACAGTTGTTTGTATGCGAAAAATGATGGATTTTACGCATACGAGAATTTAAATGCTGAGCTGATTTGCATGCGATAAATGATTGATTTTACGCATACGAAATTTAAATGTTGGGTTGATCGTATGTGAAAAATGATTGATTTTACACATACGAGAATTTAAATGCTATGGTGATTGCATGCGAAAAATGATTGATTTTACGCATGTGAGAATTTTAACAGTGCTACGTGATTGCATGCGAAAAATGATTGATTTTAAGCATGTGAGAATCTAACATCTACGTGATTGCATGCGAAAAATGATTGATTTTAAGCATGTGAGAATTAAAATGCTACGTGATTGCATGCGAAAAATGATTGATTTTAAGCATGTGAGAATTAAAATGCTACGTTGATTGCATGCGAAAAATGATTGATTTTAAGCATGTGAGAATTAAAATGCTACGTTGATTGCATGCGAAAAATGATTGATTTTAAGCATGTGAGAATCTAACATCTACGTGATTGCATGCGAAGAATGATTGATTTTACGCATGTGAGAATTAAAATGCTACGTTGATTGCATGCGAAAAATGATTGATTTTAAGCATGTGAGAATCTAACATCTACGTGATTGCATGCGAAGAATGATTGATTTTAAGCATGTGAGAATTTAATATCTACATTATTGCATGCGAAGAATGATTGATTTTACGCATGGGAGAATTTAATATCTACGTTGATTGCATGTGAAAAATGATTGATTTTAAGCATACGAGAATTTAACAGTCGGATAATTTGCAGAAAGTAGAGAGTTGATATTTGCGAAAAATAAAACAATTGATATTTGCAGAAAATAAAGCAGTTGATATTTGCGGAAGGATTTCCAGCAGTTGTGCGAAAAATTAAAGCAGTTGATATTGCGGAAAATAAAACAATTGGTATTTGCAGAAAATAAAACAGTTGATATTGCGGAAGGATTTCCAGGAGTTTTGCGAAAAATTAAAGCAGTTGATATTGCGGAAATTAAAGTGCGACCGTCCATGTAGGCGGTAAAAATAAATAACTGAATTTTTAAATTGCAGAAAATAAAGTGCGGAAATTTAAAGTGCTAAGAATTAAAACAGTTGATAAGTGCAGAAAATTAAACAGTTGATACGTGCAGAAAATTAAACAGTTGATAAGTGCAGAAAATTAAACAGTTGATAAGTGCAGAAAATTAAACAGTTGATAATACGAGAAATTAACGTACGATGCGTACGAATTATTTTTACGAAAAACTTGCGATTTGAAATTTCGGAAAGAATTAAAAATCGGAGGGACCTAATTGAAAACTTTGAAAACTTGGGAGGGGGGCCAAAACGGCGCCGTGTGATGAATAGGCATGGCACTATTCATCACCCCCTCCCTTGGTCGTCGGAGCAACTGCCGGCGACCCAACTCCGGCCACACTTGGCCGTTTTGAAAAATGGACGTACCGAAATGTTCGTCTCTTCGACGACTTTCCGACCGTATAAACCTCGATTTTGAGTTTGACTCGTACAAAATTTAATTTCGAAAAAACGACCGAACCGTTAATTATCGAAAACTAATTAATTCGAACAATCTAGCCAACGATTTTCAAAATTGAAAGCATGTATTTAATCTACATTACGTATGTGAATTAATAGCACAAAAACAATCAATTTATTTGCTCAAAATCAAGCCAAACGAAATTAAAGAAAACTTGCGCAGAAAAACCGAAGATGAGCTAGAGAGAGAAAGCTCACGTTTCAAACTTTGAACTGGACGATTGTCGCTCAATATGAGCAAGCTGATCAAGAGGGAGAAGGAGCAAGGGTTTCTTGCGATTTTGGTGCCGTTTTTATGTTGAATGGGAGCTCCTATTTATAGGAGAAAATCGCGTGGAGGAGAGGGAGAAGGAGCTGCGCGTGGTGGTGTTGTTCACGCTGGCGGGGCTACGGCCGTGAGGTGGCTGGGCTAGGGGCGTTGTGATGATGGCCGAGGGGACAGGTAACGGCCGAGGGGACGGGAGCGAGCAGCTCGGTGGCTCGCTCCCCTGTTCACGCACGTCCATGGCCGTTCGCGTGTGCCATGCACCATGCCCCTTTAATTTGTCAACCGTTGATCTGGTTGACTTTTCTTGAGTTGACCAGATCAACGGTTGTGATTAAAATGCCCTTTAATTTATTTAAATGGGCTCGAGCTGAGTCCTGCGAGCAAACGCTCAGACTTTTCGATCCGAGGGTACCAGCGCGTAGAGAAAAATATGACGGTTTTAACCGTATACAGCGAAGCATGAAAATTTCGCGAAACGCGGGAACGGAAAAATAAAAACATTACGCCGAAAATTACGCGAAACGCTGTATACCGTTACGAGCAGAAAAAAAGCTAGCAACTAGTTGATGGAAAACATGTAAAAGTCAAGCTATGGTTCGAGCAGACTTACTCGGGTCCAATAAAAGCTCGAATAAAAATATTAATTAAAACCCTAAAAATCCTAAAATTCATGAGATGACCAAAAATGCAGAAAAAACTAGCATACGACTGCCGGATAGTCTAAAACGTGATTTTTTTAGGCTAAAAATAATATTAATAATAATAATGAAAATGCATGCCGAAAAATTGAAAATGCGATTTCGAAAGCTGACGATGCTAACGACGATGCAAAAATGCAACGAAACACCTAAAAATGCTAGCGATAGTAAACTAACTACAGATGACTGTAAATCAAGTAAAAATGACAATAAATTAAATAAATGACAGAAATGCTAAAATTGATTAAAAATGGCGTCAAAATTTGGGTATCAACAGTTGCCCCCTCTTTACTGTCTTATCGAAGGATTTGATAAGCAGTAAAGACAGCCGCCCCTATATATATCCGAATTTTGGCGACACAACAGGTCTTACCTCAAACCTACAGTGATGATGTCGCTCTGGGAGGAGGTAGTTTGATTGATGCTACCACTGGAGGTAAAAGGTGATTACTTGCCGTCACTCTAGGAGGAGGAAATTGCTGTTGTCATCACTAGGGATTAACAGGTGATTGCTTGATGTCGCTCTGGGAGGAGGAGATAGGTTGTTGATCCTGCAAAGATATAAGCTTAGATCTACTCGGGTATTGAGAGAAACATAAGTTGCAGGAAGTGTAAATGATGGCTACTCTGCTAGGGATGAAAAGTGATTTTACGATGACGGCTCCACTGGGGGGTCTGACACGCAACAGACGTTGCCTAGGGAGGATGACGCGCTATTCGTAGATGTACGAACGTTTCGCCCTAATGATGTCAACTCTAAGAGGAAGAAAATAATTATGCAGAAATGTAGAATTATGTGAAGGATATCACTCTGAGAGGGGAAGAAATGCTAAAGCTGAAAAAGGTAGATCTACGCTATGTTGTCACTCTGGGAGGAGAAGAAACGCTATGCTGGAAATTAAACTATGCTGTCACTCTGGGAGGAGAAGATGCTATGCTGGAAATTAAACTATGCTGTCACTCTGGGAGGAGAAGATGCTATGCTGGAAATTATACTATGCTGTCACTCTGGGAGGAGAAGATGCTATGCTGAAATCTAAACTATGCTGTCACTCTGGGAGGAGAAGAATGCTAATGCTAGCGGCCTTGATACGAACCTAGAATGCGTCTGCGTCCTGCTCAGGAGGTAACGACCCCCAAGATAAGACTTTCCCACGACTTGCAGCCGTAAGCAGTCCTCACCTGATATTAGTGTTTGCACTCACGCTCTGAAACAAGGCTAAGTGTTTTACACTCATAAAGATGCTACTAACATGATACATAATTTACAGTTCGCAATGTCAATCCGAGTGAATAGACTTCGAATGAAGATGCACATGCATGGGTGTTCTAATAATCGATGGGACTTTTACGGAAAAGAATGAAAGGACATGAAAAGTCCGGAAAGGAGTTTGTTTTGGGAAAAGATTGCTTTGCCGAGGAGTTGGAAGGCTTTTGATGAGTGATGCTTTGCTGATTGGCCCCGATGTGGGTGATGTTTTGCTGATCGGCCCTGATGTGGGCGATGTTTTGCTGATTGGCCCTGATGTGGGCGATGTTTTGCTTGATTGACCCTGATGTGGGCGATGTTTTGCTGATTGGCCCTGATGTGGGCGATGTTTTGCTGGGGATGTCATTTTCCCGTCGGCCAGGGGCCCTTTTCTCGAGTCTTCATTGGGGGAGCGTCGTCGCTGCTTTGCAGTTCGCTGCTTGCGGTGTGTCGAGTGGGGCCTTGGGCCTTTCCTGGGGAAGGATGCTTCGAGATTTCTCGAGTTGGCCTTGGGCCTTTTTTGCTCGAGTTCACTGGGGAAGGTTGCTTTGAGATTTCTCGAGTTGGCCTTGGGCCTTTTTACTCGAGTTCACTGGGGAAAGTTTTCTTCGAGATTTCTCGAACTGAGTCATCCCCGGGCTGTGCTTGCTTTGTCTCTTCGATTGTTTGTTATTCTTCGAAGGTCTCTGAGCATTTCTTTTTTCTTTTCTTTTCCCTTCTTCCTCTTTTTTTTTTTCTCTCTTATCTCTCCCTTTTTTTTCTTTTCTTTTTTTTTTCCTTCTTCCCTTTTTTTTGATTTGATCTTGAAATGCAACAGAGCAGAGCAAGCACGGCCTTCGTCTTGATCTCTTCCCCTTCTGTCTCGAGGCCTCGGCCTTCGTAGTTGCTGCTTCTTCGGTGATAGTCCTTAGCGATCTCCTGGCACCCTTTTCAGTCTCCTTTGTCGTGAACTTGAACTTGGCGTGCTTTTACTTCCGGCTGGCAATTTTAGCTGAAACTGCTCTTTGGCTCCCGGGGTATGAGTGATATTGTTGGTTTGGGGAGTGATGACATACATGGGGGAAAGAGTAAAGAAACGAAAAAAGTGGAGCAAATCGTAAAAGTCCCACGTCATTTCATAGCTATCCCATGTCTAATTGCGCATGTACCCTGGATATTATGCGAACTCAACTAGTATCTAGTCAGGCCCTTACACTCATGAAGGATACGCCGCGATGGCTCGAAAATGCTTACCGGGATTTGTTTGTGACTGCTTACGTCGGAACAAACCGTGGATATAAGAGCAAACAGGTAATGTCATGCATGGCACGTAATTTGGATAGATGCTTGATTTAACAGAGGGATTGAATATTTCTGACCTATGCGATGCATGAAAATGCCTATAAGAGCAGTATGCTTTTGTTTTAGCCGGGCTAAAGAGGGATTTTGATCGCTTTTTTTTTTTGATTGATTGAGGGTTTGATCGCCCAATGGTTTGATTGCTAGAAGACTTGATTGCTAGATGACTTGATTGCTAGATGTGGGGGATGACCTACTTGTGACGTTCTAATGAGAACCTAAGGTTGCCCCCAGTGGGCCAGACGACCGTACTCGGCTTAAAGCTATCAAATCGAGTAAGAATGAAAACAATTTTAAATAAAAGGGGAAAGAAAGATGGACTCCCCTAAGGTGTGCAGCGGGGCTGCAAGGGCGTCTTCCACGAGCTTCACGCGGATGACAGCGAGATGCTTCCGGTCCCTGTGAGATGCAGAGGGGACAACAAACAGAGAAATTAATTTAAAACGAAAAAAAGAGATAAGTTCAGGGATTCTCCCTTCTTTTAACTCGGCTTTTCGAGGGTGCCTATGACGTGGTCCCCGGTTCCGGGATGCTTCACTTCGGTGTGCTGATTGGTTTCTTTTTCAGCTGCTTTATGGGAACCGCTGATCCCGGTCGAAGGGAAAATGAGATCCGCACTGGGTATACTTGCTTACCGGCCCTTGCTAGACCTTTGTTGATGGGCTTCGTGATTGCTTGGGGATAAAGGGAAAACCCTCTGTTCCCGTAATGTGCAGCGGGGCTGCAAGGGCACATGCTTACCGTCCTTATGCGGGCATCGAATGGGGGTGACCCAGTTCCTGAAAAAAACGATGCGGTAAGAACTAATGAGGAGTAAATGCGAGATGATTTTTGGCAAAAGGAATGTGATTGATAAGTTTTTAAGCTCTCCCTTTTAGACGGGCCACTCGTGGGTCATTGAGCGTGACTTAGGTCGGATGTCGATTGATGATAGCTTTGTTTTTAGATGTGTTGCTGCAGCTCTCGCCTTGGCGTGGGTGATACTTATAGCCTGGCTGTCTCTCGATTAAAGGATACACCGTATTGATCATGGTGCGGATGCCGGAACCTTTTTGAACAAGACCGCATTAAGTATGTTGATGGTGACCCCAGGAGGACGGCTTTTTGTCGTGCTTTTCCCAGGAGTTGTTGCCTGTAATGTTGCACTGTGCGACCACGGTGTTTTGGCTATGAGCTCCTCCGAATAGGTGAACGGAGATGGGAGCCGACTTTGCTAGCGTTTCGACGACTTGGCCGGCTTAGGATGAGCTTTGTGACTTTGGTTCAACATTTAGTCCTTCGAGAACGGTTGTTCGCGATGCCGGTTGTGCTGGTCGCACTGCAGGAAAAAGAATTTCGCTTTAGATGGCGACAGTTTGCCTTAAAATCTTTCCTGATTTGCTCTTGAAGGTGGCCCGTTGTGGCCCTCCAAGAGTCGCTACGAGCGGAAGCTCCGTGGTCTTCTCGTGATGCCAAGATGAGACTATACGCCGCTGCAAAACTTAAAATTGATTAGTGGCGTTAGTCTAAGGGACGCGTCTTACGTCTCGAGCTACTCCTGGGGAGCCATCTATGCCATGCCTCCTTTTGTCATCTCACACGTTTAACGAAAGAGGATAACGAAGTTTTAAAGTCATACGCATCTCCTGAAAAAAACTTGTTTTATTAATTTCAGAACAAACGTTTGTATTAGATTGTCATGATAAAACCCTATGTCGCTGATCTGGCCGAACGTGTAACCCGTGACACTTCAGGCGTAGTATATCTTGACTGCATCGGCATTCACCGGTCTTAGGAGATCGTCTCCGTCCATGTTGGTTAGCATTAGGGCACCCCCTGAGAATGCACTTTTAACTAGATACGGGCCCTCATATTTGGGGGCCCACTTTCCTTGACTGGCCTCCTGATGAGGGAGAATCTTCTTCAGTACTAAATCCCCAGCCTCAAACTTGCGAGGTCGCACTTTCCTGTCATAAGCGTTGGCCATTCTTTGCTGATATAATTGTGCATGGCAGATAGCGGCCAAGCGCTTTTCGGGAAGGAGGTTCAGCTGCTCGTACCTCACTCTTGCCCAATCTGATTCTTCTACTTCAGACTCTGCCAGGATTCTGAGAGAAGGGATTTCTATTTCAAGGGGAATTACGGCTTCCATGCCGTAAACTAATGAGTAGGGAGTTGCCCCTGTAGATGTACGGGTTGCTATCCGGTAGGCATGCAATGCGAAGGGAAGCATGTCATGCCAGTCCTTGTGAGTGATTACCATCTTTTGGATGATCTTTTTTAGGTTTTTGTTTGCTGCTTCAACTGCGCCGTTCATTTTTGGTCGATATGGAGATGAGTTTCGGTGCTTCACCTTCCAATGTTGGCAAAAACCGTCGATCATTTTCCCATTGAGATTGGAGCCGTTGTCCGTGATGATGGTTTCTGGGACTCCGTGACGGCAGATGATGTTTTTTTCGATGAAACGCATGGTCGTCTTCTGTGTGACGTTGGAGTAGGAGGCGGCCTCTACCCATTTGGTGAAGTAGTCGATCGCTACGAGGATGAAGCGATGGCCATTAGAGGCTGTGGGATGAATTTGGCCGATGATGTCGATTCCCCACATTGCGAAAGGCCAAGGCGATGTCATGTTGAAGAGAGGGGCTGGCGGTACGTGGATATGGTCCGCGTAAACTTGACACTTGTGGCACTTCCGGAAGTAGTTGATGCAATCCCGTTCGATGGTGAGCCAAAAGTAGCCTTGCCTCATTATCTGTCTGGCCATCATGTGCCCACTAGCATGTGTGGAACACACCCCTTCGTGGATTTCCGTTATGATTCTTTTCGCCTCGGTCATGGTGACGCAGCGAAGCAAAGCTCCATCAGCTCTTCTTTTGTATAAAACTTCGCCGTCGAGATAGAAGTCTAGGGCTAAACGCTGGAGGGTCCTTTTGCTAACCCGGCTTGCCCCCGGTGAATGTTCCCGGTTTCTGATGAATTGTACTAAGTCGTGGAACCAAGGCTTTCCATCGGCTTCCTCTTCCAAGGTGACACAGCATGCCGGCGTTTCCTTTACCTCTACCCTCAAAGGCTGAAGCATTACTCCACACTCTAGTTTGAACATGGAGGCCAAGGTGGCTAATGCGTCTGCGAAGAGGTTCTTTTCTCGGTCAACTCGGTCGAACTTGGTTTCCACGAATTCCCGCGCGAGCTGAGTGAGTAACCTTTGATAAGGGATGAGCTTGGAATCCCGTGTCTGCCAGAGGTCCTGGGCTTGGTAGATGACGAGTGCTGAATCGCCGAAGATCCGGAGCTTCTTTACTTTTAGGTCGATGGCTGCCGCGAGACCACTGATACATGCCTCATACTCAGCGATGTTATTAGTGCAGGGGAAGTTCAACTTGCATGCTACAGGGAATTGACGGCCGTCTGGGGCTATGACTACGGCTCCCACTCCCTTGCCTGAGAGGTTCACCGCACCGTCGAAGAACATGGTCCACCAGTCGTCTTCTTGAAGATCCTCTGCGATTTCATCCTCAACTGCTATGATGTCCTCATCGGGGAAGTCAAAGCTCAACGACTCATACTCATCCGAGGCATGATCAGCCAAGTGATCGGTGAGGGCGCTTGCCTTAATCGCTTTCTGAGTTACATAGATGATCTCGTGCTCAGCTAATAAGACTTGCCATCTGCAAATGCGACTCGATAGGTACGGTTTTTCGAAGATGTACTTCAGCGGATCCATGCGAGAGATTAGCCATGTCGTGTAATACAACATGTACTGTCGAAGTCTTCGGGCGCACCATGCTAGGGCGCAACATGTTCGTTCTAACATGGAGTAGCGCATCTCGCACTCGTTGAATTTCTTGCTGAGGTAGTAGATGGCTTGTTCACGTCTTCCCGACTCATCGTGCTGTCCCAAAACGCAGCCCATGGTGCTAGCCGTGACTGTTAGGTACATGAGCAAGGGTCGTCCTGGCGTCGGGGGAACCAGTACCGGCGGGTTTTGCAGGTACGTCTTGATTTTCTCGAAGGCTCTCTGACAGTCTCCGTCCCATTCCGCTTCTCCGTGTTTCCTTAGCATTTTGAACATCGGCTCACAAGTAAGTGTTAACTGGCTGATAAAGCGCGCGATGTAGTTGATGCGTCCTAAGAAGCTTCGTACTTCCGTTTCAGTGCTGGGAGTGGGTAGCTCTTGAATTGCTTTTATCTTATCAGGATCCACTTCTATGCCTTTGTTACTGACGATGAATCCCAATAACTTTCCGGAGGTTACTCCAAAGGTGCATTTAGCTGGGTTTAGCCTTAGCCGAAATTGCCTCAACCTTTCGAATACCTTCTTCAGGATGTCTACATGGTCTTGTGCGCCGCGAGATTTGGCTATCATGTCGTCGACATAGATTTCCAACTCTTTATGCATCATGTCATGGAAAAGGGTGACGGCAGCACGTTGGTACGTGGCTCCTGCGTTCTTTAATCCGAAGGGCATCACTTTGTAGCAGAAGGTTCCCCAAGGGGTGATAAAGGTCGTCTTTTCACTGTCCTCGGGTGCCATCTTGATCTGATTGTACCCGGAAAATCCGTCCATGAAGGAGAACATGTCATTTCCGGCGGCACTATCCACCAAGATGTCGATATGGGGAAGTGGGAAGTCATCCTTAGGGCTGGCTCGATTGAGATCCCGAAAGTCCACGCACATGCGAACCTTCCCATCTTTCTTAGGCACTGGCACTATGTTGGCGATCCATTCTGGGTACTCGGCAACTCTCAGAAAACCCGCGTCCAGTTGCTTGGTAACTTCTTCTTTGATTCTCAGAAGGATGTCTGGATGCATTCTCCGAAGTTTTTGCTTGACAGGTTTAAACTCGGGCTTTAATGGGATACGATGCTCAACTATCCCGGGATCAAGACCTGGCATGTCGGCGTATGACCATGCAAATACGTCGGAGTAGTCTTTGAGGAGAGAAATCAACCTTTCTCTCTGAGTCGTATCCAAGGTAGTCCCGATCTTGACCAACTTTTGATTCTCATTGCTTGCCCCCAAGCTTACTTCGTCCAATTCCTCCTGATGAGGGGTTACTTCCTTTTCTGAACTTTCCAGTAAACGGGCCAGTTCGTCGGAGATTTCTGCTTTGTCTTCAGTCGTAGCGATGATTTCTTCGCCAATAAAGACATAAGTTTTATCATGACAATCTGAATTAACATTCATCCTGAAATAAAAAAATGCGAAAAAAGAGATGCGTAAAATGAAAATTGCATATATATTTGATTTTTAACAGAAGGGGAACGTGAGTTCCTACAAAAAGGTTTTCGTAAGAAAACGTGCAAACATGTGTTTTTCTAAAAGAAGTAATTACGGAGAGACATCCGGAAGCATGGTGATGGTCCAGTTGCACACAGACTCCCCTGACTTCTTAACGAAAATGACTGAACCAGACGACGATCCCTCTTCTCCTAGAGTGCAGATACGGAGGTCCGATACCTTGACAGGATTTCCATTGATGGTTTCGGCGGCGAAGGGGAATGTAGTTCTGATATGGGGGATTGACATCTTGCCCCCTGGCGCAGAACGTCCGAATAGCTTAGCCAGCTACTTTTCTTTCTTTTCTTGGGCAATTCTAACGAAATCGGCTTTGCCCGGTTGGTACCCTAACCCAAAACGGTCTCCGAAGCTCTTCGGAGGCGACCATCCTTTGGATCCTTGTAGCTTGGCGCCGAGCCATTTTCCCAATTGGAAACTTCCTTCCAGCATTGGTTTAGGGGTGGTTTCGGCTGTCTCAGATTTTGAGGCTTTGCCCACAAGGGACCCCTCCTTGATCCAGTGTGTGTTGACGATTTCGAAGGCTTGGAACGAGCTCTCCAAGGTTTCGGCAGTTTCGATGTAAGGCACGGAGGCGTGCTTAGCCAAGATCAGGGCCTCTTCTGCCTTTATCGTGACTAAGGCATTATCCTTGACGTACTTGAGGCACTGATGCAGAGAAGAGGGGACTGCCCCTGCTGAGTGGATCCAAGATCGTCCCAGTAGCATGCTGTAAGCAGGTTGGATTCCCATGATCTGGAATGTCAGGGCGAAGGTGTGGGGCCCAATGACCATGTCCAATTCGAAGTTTCCGATGATCTCTCGAGTGGTGCCATCGAAAGCCCTAGCCATCATTCCGCTAGGTTTCATGTGAGAGAAATCGACCGGTAGTTGCTCGAGGACGTGCCTGGGCATGACATTCAGCGCGGACCCATTGTCGATGAGGGCCTTGGCTATGACGTGTCCCTTACATTCTACCGTGATGTATAGGGCCTTGTTGTGATCTTTTCCTGAGGGGTCGATCTCTTCTTCAGAGAAGGAAATGCCGCTGAGGGCCTGAATCCTTCCGACAAGGTTTTCCACCCCTTCAGTAGTGATATCCTTAGTTACGAAGGCTTGCTTCAAGACTTTCAGGAGAGCTTGGCGATGAGCCTCTGAAGTAAGTATCAGCTCCATGATGGAAATACGAGCTGGGGTTTTCTTCAGTTGTTCGATGATGCTGAACTCACTCTGTTTCATGATTTTGAGGAACTCAGTCGTCTCGTCCGCGGTTACAGGTTGGCTCAAACTTTGTGTTTCCTCTATCGTTTCCTCGCGAATCACAGGGTTTTTCCCTTTAGCTTGTCGTTGCTTCTCTACTTCCTCCGAGATGTAACATCTCCCGGTGCGGGTCATGCCCCCGATATGAGAGGTTTCACCGATAGTGGGTCCTATTGGCGTGACCGTAGGAGGGGTGGTGACTACCGTGTACCCGTAGTCGAATGGGACCGCGTGCAGGTCTCGGCTAGGAGTATTCACAGCTAATGTGAACACTACCTTGCGTGGGGTTGTGGAGGTGTCCCCTGTCTGAGCCACATATTCGAAGGAATATGGTGCTGGAGAGTGGTCCCCGATGGCATTGATGGTTCCTCGGGCTTCTCCTTTAGTTTGGATGACTCCGAATGTGGTGAGTTGCTTGACTTTTTGCCGAAAGAGTCCACAATCCTGGATGTCATGCTTGCTTTCCCCTTGGCAGAAGAGGCATTGGGCCTGATTATTCCCCGGGAATGGTAGATAAGCGTTGTTAGCTAGAGCGAAGAACAACTCTTCGTTGGGTGTTTCTTCCATCGAAGGGCGAGGAAAGTTGATTCCTACGGAAGCAATGTCGCCCATCCCCGAATTATGGTGCGGTAGGGGACCCATTGTCACAGCAGGATCCTTTGCTAATCCATGGGGCGAGATTCGCCCTTGTTTAGTTAGGTGCTCGACCTTTTCTCTAAAGGCATAACAATCCTCCAAGGAGTGTCCTCTGGTTCCGGCGTGATATTCGCAGCTAACCTTTGGATCATACCAGCTAGGGTAAGGAGTGGATTGAGACGGGAGTGGGGATGGCATAATTTGTCCCTCTGCCAAGAGGCTTGTGTAGATTTCCTTCAAAGGAAACAGAGGGAGCGACCACATCGGTAAAGGGTATGATTCGGAGTCTGAGGGTTCCCAAGAAGGTAGTGATGGTGCTGGGCCACCATAGGAGGGTGGCGCCGAATACCTGACGAGGTAATCGAATCTCCCAGAAGGTTGGCCCAAAGTATCAATCTCGCGATCGCCCTCGTCGCGGCGTTTGGAGAATCGTTTGCCCGACGAAGTCGATCCCTTCTTTCGGAGGATTGGGAGTGGAGTTCCCTTGGCGTTATGCGAGATAGGAAATCCGTCTCCGATGGCGTCAATGGATCTTCCCTAGTGGGTTGCTTTCTGGGTTTGGATCACCCCGAGATGCGAGAGTTGTACCACCCTTTCTGCGAACACCTTGCAGTTTTGGATTTTGTGATCGTCGCTTTCCTCGCAGTACATGCAGCCACTTGAATTGCTCTCCGAGTATGGCAAGTGTCCTCCTCGAGTTAGGGCCAGGAAAAGTTGTTCCTGTGGCCAGCTTGATGCGGAAAAGAGAAGGTCGTTTCTTTCTCCTGCCGAGATGGCGTTCACTCCTCCCTTTCCCTGGGCATGATTGGGAAGAGGGTTGGTGGATGTGTTGGGTCCTTTTGCTAACCCTTCGAAAGATACCCACCCACTCTTGATCAAGTGCTGGACTTTGGCTTTAAATGCGAAGCAGTTTTCCAGAGTGTGACCTGGGGCTCCAGCGTGGTATTCACACCTCGCGTTGAGATCATACCACTTCGGGTAAGGAGGCAATTGAGGCTGAGCCGGCACCGGTACGATCTGTCCGGCTGCCAAGAGATGTTTGTAGATTTCTCCTGCAGGAAGAGGAAGAGGAGGTGGAGGCTCTCGGCTCCACCGATTGTTTGTCGTGTTTTGGTTATTTGGGTTTTTTGGTGGGTTATATGGCTTGGGTTGCATGGGTTGTGATGCTTGTACTGATGGGAAATGCGTAGGGCTTTGAGGCGCGATATTGGCAACAGGCGGCGAGGTGAAAGGAAAGTAGGTAGGTTGATATAATGACGGCAGAGGGTAGGGCGATGGCGATAAATAAGGTGGAGGTGGTGGAAATGGCTGCCCCTGATGAGCTTGGGGAGCCACAAATCCAACGTCTCTTTTTATGATAGGTGCTTTCCTGGGCGCAGATTCCGATGCTGAAGGCAAGATTCGTCCTGACTTAATTCCTTGCTCGACTCTTTCGGCAATTAGGACCATATCGGAGAAGCTATTTGAGGGGTTTGAGATCAGGTAGGTGTAGTAGGGAGCCTTGAAGGTGTGCAAGAAGATCGACAGGAGTTCCTTGTCGCTTAAGGGTGGAGAGATCCGTGAGGCCACCTCCCTCCATCTCTGAGCATAGGTTTTTACGGACTCGCCGACTTTCTTTTCCATGTTTTGCAGATCAGCGCGGTCGGGTGCTACCTCCATATTGAACTTATATTGCCGGTAGAATGCGTCGGATAAGTCTCTCCATGTCCTGATCCTGGCTCGATCTAGCCCCATATACCATGTCAGGGCGTGCTTGGTCAAGCTTTCCCGGAAGAGATGAATCAACAACGGCTCATTGTGGATTACCTCTGCCATCTTGTTGCAGTATGCTCTGAGATGGGTCTTTGGGCACTCTACCCCAGTATATTTTTCGAAGTCAGGGATTTTGTACTTCGGGGGTACGACAATCCCGGGGACCATACACATATCGGCAGGGCCGGTAGGGTCAAATGGATCAGCCCCTTCAATTGCTCGGAGCCTTTCCTCAAGTAGGTTTAGCCGATCATTTTTCGGTTGCTCGGCCCCGATGGGGTTGGAACCGAAGGGTAGTGCCAGTCCTGATGAGAACTGCGGTTGTGCTGAGTTGAAAGTGAGGAGCTGAGTTCCCACAGGTCCGGGAACTGTGCTCGGAGGAATAGGAGGGAGATACGGATTCTCTGGGTGGGCCTGGCTCTTGCTGGGGTCCACAGCAGGGTTGATTGAAAGGTGCTGAAGCGACGGGGAGATCTCTTCACCCGCCTTAACTGGAGGACTTGCAGCGTTGGGTACAGTGAAGGGACTAACCCATCTCCAACGGCCCGGGGGGCCGGACAGGGGTGGGAGTACCGAAGGTCCTGCGACGGTGAGTAAAGGGGAAGGTCTGTTTGTTTGAGGGGGATCGAAACCCGGTGGAAACTCGGTGACAGCTTCATCTCTTTCCTTTTCGGCCTTGGCGGCCCTTTCCGTAGTGATCCTAACTTGCTCCTCTAACTCAGCAATTCTAGCGGTCAGTGCTTCATCGGTCTTGGCCGGTTCAGTCATTTTTCGCTTTTGAAGTCTAGTCAAAGGGAGTCTGTGCGGAGTAGCTTGCTTCCGAGGAGCTATGGTGAACCTGAAAAAAGGGAAAAAACACAAAAACAGTGAGTATAAATGAAGATACACAGGTGATGTGCAATCCCGAGGTCTCCACATTTGCTCATTCGCTTTTCTGGCTTGTATTTTCATTTGATATTTTCAGGGTGGTCGCGGAGGCGAGATATCCTGGTCGTTGGCGAGATACGAAGGAAGCCTCTATACATTCCAACGATATGACGCAAATCTGAGATGCTAACGGCGAAACCCAAATCAGCAGGGGCAACCAACGCCGTCATGCTAGGGGGATCTCTTTTCACATTATGCTTTCAACGCTGTAGGGCCTGATGCCTAGTGAACCCAACCAAGGGGAGGGACGTCGATCTATGCTATGAACTCGGAAGTTCTTGTGATAAACTAAAAGGATAGGGTCATGAGCGAGGGCTACTTGGCTATATATTGCTTGGTCTGATTTTTCTGGTTTTTTAGTGAAAAGATTGTGTTTATCTCGGAGGGATTTTCTTTTTCTTTTTGCGATGGTCTTTTGAGTTGTATTTGGGATGGATAATTGATATGAAAAAGATAGGCAATTTTAATAAATATCCGAAAGAGTACGACTTTATTAAAGTGTTTACAAAAGTATGGTAAACTTGCCAACTACCTAAGTTCATCAAAAATGGCTAAGATAGATGAAATTAGGGGTCCTAGCTAAAAGAAAAGGTTTGCCGATATCCGAGCCTTTCCCTAAAGGCGTCAATCCTGGGCGTCAGAGTTCTCCTGCCAAAGGTACTCCATCGAAGCCATCTCCCCTTTCTGCATTTCTATCTCAGCTTCTAAGGCGGTAATTCGGTTTTGCAATGCCTGGCTCTTCCTATCTCCTAGATCTGCTCGAGTAGTCAAGACCCTTATCGTTGAATCCTTGTCTTGGATTATGGCACTCGAAGCTTCTTTCTTGCGGGTTTCGCTGCTCAAGCGTTCGTTGAAGGCCCTGAGGGCCACCTTCTGTTTTACTGCTTGTATCCGGACAAAATCCCTATGACGCCGGTGTACTTCATTCTTCTGGACTTCTGCGTAGCATTGACATGCTTCGGCAGTATCTCTTTCCTCTGTCATTAGATCTCGCTCTTCCTGCGCTGCTCGCATTTGTTCTACCACTTGCGCGTAAGCCATGGCATCCATTCCTCCACTTACTTGCGATTCTCCTTCCTCTTCTATCAGTTTCTGATTTTCTGGGTGAGGCAAGACATTGCCGTTTGACTCGCTGCAACCTCCACTGTGGATATTGCGGTATTGTTGCGGCAGGGGCGACACGTCCTTTGAGACAAAAGGGGTTGGCCCAGTCTAGGGCGTACAACTGGATGTTCTGATTCTCTCCTGTGTGTGGCAGATCTGATTTCGTCATGCCGAACGTTACTGGAATGATTTGGGTGATGCAAAACTGCCTGAGTACGAGGGCAGGGCAGTAGTGAGCACATCCCTAAGCTCCGATTAGAGGAACCCAAGGTAGGGGTCCACAGCAGACGATAGGATCGGAGGTTCGTAGCCACTTGGCATGCCAACTGAAGTCTTCCTCTGAGAGGTTGATGAATCGGTTGATCCAGACGTCTTTATTTTCCATCTCCCATTTATCTGTGGTCATTGCATTGATAACTCTGAGCAGAGGGCACGACCTGATGTAGCTCTCGAAGAAGATGGATTGATCAGGAATTTGCTTGAAGTGGCTGATCAACCATACTGTCAGTAGCTGGGCGCAGCAGGTGAGCCTCCCTTTCCCCTTCCTTCGGCAGGAGTCTAAGGAACGAAAGGTCTCGGCCAAGATGGCTATTGTAGGATTGATGGCATTTACCTCCATCTCGTAAAAGATGTTGGCTGCTGAAGAGTCGATGGCGTTTCTCATCCTCGGAAAAAAGACGAATCCTACAATGGCGAAGGCCAGAATCCTTAAGCGCCTAGCTCCATTTGATAGCTGAAATCGTGCCTCGATATCCGACCAACACCAAACGTAGTCACCCTCCTTGACACGAGTAGGGATTCCTAATAGCTTGTCGAGTCTTATTTTTACACTTGCAGAGTCAAGTCGGACATTCTGGTAGATGATTGATATGGGTGATGTGAAGCACATCAAAGTTGAGTACTCCTCGAGTGTAGGAGTTAAGTCCACTCCCTTGTCAAAAGAGAAGCAATGATAGTAGGAATCCCAGAACTTCAGAGCTGCCCTGATACAACCCCAATCGGCCTTGACATCCACTAGGGTCAGTAGCTTTCCATAACTACCCTCAAACTGAGTCTCTTCGTCTTCAGTCAGCTCATTCCTTAACATCCGAATCCTAGTCAAATCAAAGTCTACAACCTCTACTTTGATTTTAGTGGTGATGTCAGGGGCGAATCCCCGTTCTAACAGATCTCCTCGGGCAGCTTGATCGTTGAAGCTTCGTCCCCCGAAAATATCAAATGAAAGTAACGTAGGTGCTGTCATGGTGAATGAGCAAAATGGGCCCTGTAGGACAAACATCAAAATTTCTAAGTGCTAAGTAAATGGTGTGTGTGAGAAATCCACAGTTTGTATAACAGGAAAAATCACGTCATCATACCAACAAGATAAATAGCCACGATAAACAGGTATAATCATGATGCACGTGCTGGGGCTCTGATTCCGACACCTCTAACTGGCTTGAATGGTTCCCGGATGATACCATGAAAAGGTCCCTAAAGTGTCGTCTGGCGTCCCCGATTCCTTACGAAATCGAGTAATCCTTTCAACTGGCTTTAGGGGTTCATCCGAGTTGGGATTGGTGAACACTACCTAGGACATGTGTCCTAGGGCGTCACTACTACCCTCCTATTTTGGTATTGGTCCCCTGGGTGTAGGGCGCTATGATATGCATATGACAATTGATAAAGCAAATAAATGAACAGATCAGCAATTGATCAAAGCAAATAAATAAACACATAAACACCTCTCTAAAAAAGACAAAACCGGCTCCGACCCAAAAAATCCCCAGCGGAGTCGCCAAACTGTCGCGCCCCCACGAAAATTAAAAACTCGCGAGTGTGCAACGAAATTTGGGACCTTACAATGCTCAGCGTAGACAGACGCCTCGCAACATGCAATGAAGTCGCCACCCTAATTTGGTTGCTAGGCTTTAGGGAACCTTAATCGTCATGGCATAGGAAATATAATAAGTAAAAAAACTAAAGGCACAAAAAAGGGGTCTGGACCCCAGACAAAAGGTTCGGGGTCGTATTATGGTCTCGGGAAGGTGTTAGGCACCCGAGACACATCCGAAAACGGTTACCGGTTGATGAGAGAGGTGTTTAAAAGGTGTTTTGATGAAAATGCGTTTTATTTTGAAAAAGGGGGCCCTCAGAGGAATCGTCACTTTAGCCTTTTCCACAATCGGGACCGTTCAAAAATAATAAAAAAAGATCTTTCGGACGGGGTTACCGTTTATCAAGATCAGTCTATTATTCTTGACCGTAACGTGATGGGACTGAATTTTCTGTAAGACTGAATGAGCGCCCTCTTATTTCATCATCGGGTCATGCATGATTAGATTGATTGCTATGTGAACCTATCATGGATTGCTAACAGAGTACCAATTTTAAATGATTGGTTTTTGAAGTGGAAAACTGATGTGGGATCGAAAGTCCCCATGTACATGCAGTCAATATATGCGAGAATTTAAAATCACATGAATATGGCATTTGAAGCGACTCTTTAAACACGTTGTTCATGTGGGTTGATTTTAATTCTAACAGTTCTATATATCATGCGTACGACTGCTATTTTACGAAAAAAAGCGCAGAATAAATAAAAGGGAATCGAAAGGCGTACTTTCGAGCGAAGCTTGAATTTAAGACCTACAAAGTGAGAGTATTAGTGATAGCTTGAGAAAGAAGTAAACAATTTTATGAGTGCGAAAATTTAAATGACAGTTGATTGCATACGAGAAATGATGAATTTTGCGTATACGAAAGTGAGATGCTGGGTTTGACAAAAATGATGACAGTTGTTTGTATGCGAAAAATGATGGATTTTACGCATACGAGAATTTAAATGCTGAGCTGATTTGCATGCGATAAATGATTGATTTTACGCATACGAAATTTAAATGTTGGGTTGATCGTATGTGAAAAATGATTGATTTTACACATACGAGAATTTAAATGCTATGGTGATTGCATGCGAAAAATGATTGATTTTACGCATGTGAGAATTTTAACAGTGCTACGTGATTGCATGCGAAAAATGATTGATTTTAAGCATGTGAGAATCTAACATCTACGTGATTGCATGCGAAAAATGATTGATTTTAAGCATGTGAGAATTAAAATGCTACGTGATTGCATGCGAAAAATGATTGATTTTAAGCATGTGAGAATTAAAATGCTACGTTGATTGCATGCGAAAAATGATTGATTTTAAGCATGTGAGAATTAAAATGCTACGTTGATTGCATGCGAAAAATGATTGATTTTAAGCATGTGAGAATCTAACATCTACGTGATTGCATGCGAAGAATGATTGATTTTACGCATGTGAGAATTAAAATGCTATGTTGATTGCATGCGAAAAATGATTGATTTTAAGCATGTGAGAATCTAACATCTACGTGATTGCATGCGAAGAATGATTGATTTTAAGCATGTGAGAATTTAATATCTACATTATTGCATGCGAAGAATGATTGATTTTACGCATGGGAGAATTTAATATCTACGTTGATTGCATGCGAAAAATGATTGATTTTAAGCATACGAGAATTTAACAGTCGGATAATTTGCAGAAAGTAGAGAGTTGATATTTGCGAAAAATAAAACAATTGATATTTGCAGAAAATAAAGCAGTTGATATTTGCGGAAGGATTTCCAGCAGTTGTGCGAAAAATTAAAGCAGTTGATATTGCGGAAAATAAAACAATTGGTATTTGCAGAAAATAAAACAGTTGATATTGCGGAAGGATTTCCAGCAGTTTTGCGAAAAATTAAAGCAGTTGATATTGCGGAAATTAAAGTGCGACCGTCCATGTAGGCGGTAAAAATAAATAACTGAATTTTTAAATTGCAGAAAATAAAGTGCGGAAATTTAAAGTGCTAAGAATTAAAACAGTTGATAAGTGCAGAAAATTAAACAGTTGATACGTGCAGAAAATTAAACAGTTGATAAGTGCAGAAAATTAAACAGTTGATAAGTGCAGAAAATTAAACAGTTGATAATACGAGAAATTAACGTACGATGCGTACGAATTATTTTTACGAAAAACTTGCGATTTGAAATTTCGGAAAGAATTAAAAATCGGAGGGACCTAATTGAAAACTTTGAAAACTTGGGAGGGGGCCAAAACGGCGCCGTGTGATGAATAGGCATGGCACTATTCATCACCCCCTCCCTTGGTCGCCGGAGCTACTGCCGGCGACCCAACTCCTGCCACATTTGGCCGTTTTGAAAAATGGACGTACCGAAATGTTCGTCTCTTCGACGACTTTCCGACCGTATAAACCTCGATTTTGAGTTTGACTCGTACAAAATTTAATTTCGAAAAAACGACCGAACCGTTAATTATCGAAAACTAATTAATTCGAACAATCTAGCCAACGATTTTCAAAATTGAAAGCATGTATTTAATCTACATTACGTATGTGAATTAATAGCACAAAAACAATCAATTTATTTGCTCAAAATCAAGCCAAACGAAATTAAAGAAAACTTGCGCAGAAAAACCGAAGATGAGCTAGAGAGAGAAAGCTAACGTTTCAAACTTTGAACTGGACGATTGTCGCTCAATATGAGCAAGCTGATCAAGAGGGAGAAGGAGCAAGGGTTTCTTGCGATTTTGGTGCCGTTTTTATGTTGAATGGGAGCTCCTATTTATAGGAGAAAATCGCGTGGAGGAGAGGGAGAAGGAGCTGTGCGTGGTGGTGTTGTTCACGCTGGCGGGGCTACGGCCGTGAGGTGGCTGGGCTAGGGGCGTTGTGATGATGGCCGAAGGGACAGGTAACGACCGAGGGGACGGGAGCGAGCAGCTCGGTGGCTCGCTCCCCTGTTCACGCACGTCCATGGCCGTTCGCGTGTGCCATGCACCATGCCCCTTTAATTTGTCAACCGTTGATCTGGTTGACTTTTCTTGAGTTGACCAGATCAACGGTTGTGATTAAAATGCCCTTTAATTTATTTAAATGGGCTCGAGCTGAGTCCTGCGAGCAAACGCTCAGACTATTCGATCCGAGGGTACCAGCGCGTAGAGAAAAATATGACGGTTTTAACCGTATACAGCGAAGCATGAAAATTTCGCGTTTGACGCGTTTATTTTCGCGTTCAAAAGCGCGAAACGCGGGAACGGAAAAATAAAAACGTTACGCCGAAAATTACGCGAAACGCTGTATACCGTTGCGAGCAGAAAAAAAGCTAGCAACTAGTTGATGGAAAACATTTAAAAGTCAAGCTGTGGTTCGAGCAGACTTACTCGGGTCCAATAAAAGCTCGAATAAAAATATTAATAAAATAATAAAAATACTAAAAAATGCGTTAAAACCCTAAAAATCCTAAAATTCGTGAGATGACCAAAAATGCAGAAAAAACTAGCATACGACTGCCGGATAGTCTAAAACGTGATTTTTTTAGGCTAAAAATAATATTAATAATAATAATGAAAATGCATGCCGAAAAATTGAAAATGCGATTTCGAAAGCTGACGATGCTAACGACGATGCAAAAATGCAACGAAACACCTAAAAATGCTAGCGATAGTAAACTAACTACATATGACTGTAAATCAAGTAAAAATGACAGTAAATTAAATAAATGACAGAAATGCTAAAATTGATTAAAAATGGCGTCAAAATTTGGGTATCAACAACCTTCTCCCCCACGCGTGTGGATGATCGATCCGACTCCTCCTTGACAGACGGCGACACCGCTTGAACAGCTGAACAGGCGGAAGGAGCCCTTGGCGGTAACTCGTTAGGAAGGAAAGACGTTTCTTTCCCCTTCGAAGAGAAAGAAGCAAGAGAATCAAAGAACGATTTAGATGCCCTCGCAGTATCTTTCCTCCGCCTCTTGCGGCACCGTCGGCGAACAGGCGGCCTCTAGGGAGGCGACGGAGGAGGATTATCCGAATCAGGAGAAGTCGGAGGAGTTGGTGGAGAGTCTCGTGCGAACGCATCTAAAAAATGAGAATCAGCCATGAGATCACAGAATATTAATAAAAGGAAAAAACAGCAAGGAGACGAAGAATAACGAGGGGAAGAAGATCCCTTAAATAGCCAGAAAATTGGGAAAAAAGGATCTTCGATCTTCTAACCCGACTCTTGAGAGAAGACACGTGTATAGCCTGAAGTGCAGATATAGATTTACAGTCACGCCTGTTGAGATTTTCCCCTGATCGAGGAAAAATGCAAAATCGCCCAATCAGTTGCCAAGACAACAACGACGTAGATTTAATACTGAACAACCAATCAGAAAACCACCCTGTGGCTGAACCATTTTCAGTTGGGCTAAGAATATCTCCAAGGAAAAAAGACAAAGGGTGCATTAAAGAAGAAGAACAGTTGCAAACGGCGTAATAAAACCAGTTTATTTATTATGGCCTAATGGCCGGAAAGTACATTTACATGACAGAAAAAAAAGAGAAAAGGCCCAAAGGGAGCCATCGCTATCAGGCATCAGAGCCAGCGTCCTTAGGCACTTCGGGAAGGTCTCTTAGAGAATCCATGACCAGAATCAGATCATGGGAGGTGGCTCTCATCCCCTTCAAGCAGCACCCCAGCATATCCTTGCGCTGCTGCAGCATGGCAATCACCACTTGAATCCGAGCGATGGAGGCAGCCAGCTTCGACACGCTCTCCAAAGGACTAAAATCCTCCAGAGATGTGGCTCCCAGCCTAGAATGAAGCGGGGTCAGCATTCCTTGCAGCTCCAGGATGTCCTCAGAGGTCTTGACCAGCATGTTCTCCAGGAACCCGATGTCGCCATCATTGAGGTTCCTGAGAGAGTGGCCCTTGGAAAGGAGGAAATTCTTAGTCATATGATCCATGATGTGAATTGCAAGAGATGAGGAGAACGTGGGTGGAGAAAGCTCCCCAATTTATAGGCCCCAAGAGAGAGGCCTTGGAAAGAACAAAGAGGTCCTCAAAAGGCAAGCCGTCCCGTCACCCTTAAAGACTGATAAGCCTGAAGCAGAAGCAAAGTTTGATGCTCGTAGGCTATCAGCGACATGGATGTTCAAAGGGATGCGAGATAAAGTAGGGAAAAATGTCAAAAGGTACGATATCACGGGTAGCCATGACGTAAAAGCCATATGGTTACCGGTATCCACAGTGTAAGGCCGCGTTGATGTCGCAGGTGGCCCTAGATGCGTAAAACCTCGTCGACATCGCAGGCATCTGGTGGTATAAAGCCGCGCTAATCGTAGGCAGCTGATGGCATAAAGCCGTGTCGATATCGTTGTTTCCTTAAGCGTGAAAGAAAGACAGGGCCCGCGTGACCTCAAACCCCTGTAAGTACAAAGTTTACTAACTTCTCTATAAATACCTATCTCCTCCGTGTGTTTGCAGTACACTTGAAAGGATAATGGACCCGGAACGAATGCAAATCCACGACATGACCTGGTTACAGTCCTTGGCGGTATCACAAGTGACCCATCAGCAGCCCTTCTAGGACATGAATAAAATTGAGACTCCGTAAGCCCTGCCAAGAGGCCAAACCGACTAACATCGATGGGCGAAAGCAATGCCCTCCTGATCACGAGCGTAATAGCAGCATCTCTCGTGGACATCTTAACGCCTCAGAAAAACAGGTCTCTAGATAAGAATGAAGGACGGAATCCGCTTGTTCGCTGGAAAGCTTCAGAACTAAGTTCTAGCTCATCACTGAACACGGTTAACGTCGAGCAGTCAGAGAAACTCGGAGATCCTGCAGACATACCGCCCCACTAAAGAACAAGTTTTCATCTAAGATTTCAGACATGGACAACCCTTGGTAAACACTCGGGCTCGTTTTCAGTTGGGCTTATGATAACAATCAAGACAGCCCTAACGGTGCTACCACACTTGCGGCTCCCACCGGGACGATTTCCCATAAGACCCGTAAGATATCTTCATATCGCCCGAGAATCAGCGAAGGATTCCTAGGATGGTCGACATCAGCGGGGGGGGGGGGGGGGCGACTCACGCGACTCTATACGCACGACACCATCCCATCCTAGGGACCCACGAGCTTATCACTCCCGGCAGCCCCGTCAGATATCGCTCATGACGTCATCCATCGGTATCGCTTGTGACGTCACCATCAGACATCGCCTGGATTGTTATCGCCAGGTATCGCCGCATAGGCCTATAAATACCCCTACTTTTCCAATCAGAAGGTAAGATCGAGATCACTCAGACGAACCTCTGTTATTTTTGAAACCTGAACTGACTTAAGCATCGGAGTGTCTACGCCGGAGCCCCCCCTCCGGCGCTTTGCAGGTACATCCGACACCGACAGCCACCGTTCCGATCAGGCACGACTCCGAATCTTACAAGATCGACATTGAATCTTATCAATGCTGATTGTGCTACCTTTCAATCAATTCATGCCATTAACCAAAGTAGTAAATCCTTTAGCAGCAAAGTGCTATTGGTTAGGATTGTCTAGTAGGGAGTACTCACTAGGGAATTAGAAGAGGAGGTAAGTAGGAGCTCATAGGAGTCATTGAACTGTATAGAGGTACTATGAAATGAAGGTAAACATCACTGAACCAGTGATCAAATTATAAAGAACGTAGCTCACCAGGTGCCCTTACCGGGAATCTCCATATCTTGAATTTCCAACGCTATTATTTTACCTTGGCCAAGCCTTCGACCAAGCTTATTTTATCCCTTAAGTGTTATTCTTTTATTTTTAGTTCTAGAATCAAACCAACAAATCCAGTGACGAGGAAGTCAACAGAAAACTACACACCCGAGGAGTCTCTGCAGACGATCCTTTTACCACCATCTACAAACCCTTGTGAGTTGTGATAAGTTGTAATTCTCCCTTCATTCTTATCTATTCTTACAACTATTTTTGTCGCTCTCGACAGGCGATCAGTTGTAATTATTTTTTACGACTTTAACAACCGATCAACACCAAATTAGCTCACATGAGAAATCACTCGATAACTCATGACCCATAATATTTGCAACCAAAATATTGATGTCGTCACTACAAAAGAGGTTATACTAAATTTTAGGAGATACACTCAAATGGATTAAGCTCACTTCACTTCTTAAATGGAGACTGAATGATATGAAGTATTGAACCTCAAACTTCCAAAGAACTCTCCCCTTTCTTTTACACTTGAAAACCCACACTTTGCAAACAAATGTTACATGAATATATATAGGCCACGAACCATGGTTGAGCATTTATTTGCAATAAAATATTTGACTATGTGGTAATTCTTGGTCCAAGAATTAACTTAATGGCCATAATCTTCAAACATTTCTGCTGAAATTTGTTCACCATAACTTGAAAGGGAAAAGCTCAGTAGAAAATGGGAACCTTAAATTGGCTATCAAGACATGGAAAATTAAAAGGCTCAAAGTGGGGAACAAAGGATGATGTCCAGGCTAAGCTAGAAAGGCTCAAACGATTCAAGAAAAAGTCCTTAATTATGTCACTACTATCCCATGTTTAATCATGTACCCAGGTCGTTTCTTTCTTTTGTATTTCGTTTTACCCTTGTGTTTTCCCTCTTTCACATTGAGGACAATATGTCTCAGGAATTATATTTGTATTTGTGTGTTTAGGGTTGTTTTTCGGTTTACTTATGTTAAGTCTCGCATCATGTATTTTTCATTCAAAAAAAAAACAAGAAAAAAATACTTTTAATGTCTTTCTTATTTTTTCAACCCTTTCCTAATGAGTCTAATTAGGTGTCAGTTGGCTACAATAGAGGAAATTTTTGGTTCAGAAGCTCATTGTTGCAAGCTAGCTCTTTGTCTCAAGAAGATCTGTCAGGAATCCTTTGTCTTGGGCAAAACTTGAGTATGTGGTAACAACAATAGTAACATGGGTAAAAGTGGTGGCTTTAGCTAGAATGGTGAGTTTTGGAAACTTGAATTTGACATTATACTTGCCCCTGCAAAAAATGTGTCCAACTACTGATGCGCCCCCATACTTTCTTCTTATGGCCATTTTAATACTTGCCTAAGTTATAAGACTATAAGCCTTATTGTGTCTCAAGAGTATGATTGGTGTGCACCCTTTGTTCACTTGAAATACAAAAAGGGATTAAATAGAAAGTCTAGAGGAAAAGATATCTCCAAATTCTAAATTAAAAATTAAAACAACCAAATAAAATAAACATAAACACTAAAAATGGTAATGAACACGTGGGTTGCCACCCACGAAGCGCCCTTATTTATAATGATAGACTTGACTTTTCAAGGTTCACGCTATCAACCAATTCTACTAAAAGTTTTCCATGCACTTAGTTTGATGTGAATGATCAGATGAAGTGAATGGTCTTTTAGCAAAGCCTTATGCAGGTAACCATGACATGATTCATATTTTAACTTAGGTTCTTGCAAAACAAAGAAGAGAAAAAATTATAAGTGAAGGATGATTCAAGAAAAGGATTAATATGATCAGAATCTCCCTTTTACACACAACGACATTTGCACTCATATCCCCAATTATCTCTTTCTCAATCTCTCTCAAATTCTACTGTGGCACGATGCAGTGAAAAGTCTCCAAAACTTTCATCTCCTAATCCACTGAAGCTTCAAAATGATTTTGGAGTTGATCTGGCTAGTTTAGCTTGACAACAATGTCTGCTTCCAATTTTAGACCTTCATCTTGGGTAAGAGGATCGTCAGAATGATCTGGCAGTCTTGATTCACTCAAAGATGTGACAACACTAGCATTGTATTATGTGTTGGCTTCAGGATCTGAAAAGGCAAGCATCTTTGATCCTCCAATTTCAGTTGCTTTTCCTTAGGTATAGAAAGTTCCTTAATGTTTTCTGAGTCAGCACTTGTCATATCCTTTCTAGACACAAAATCCAATTCATTAGTAGTATCAAATTCAAGTTCTTCATGCGCTAAAAGATCAAGGACATTGACATTGTATACATGAGAAACATCCTTTGGGTGTTTGATTGCAGAAACATTCTCACCTACACTTAAGCATTCATCACCATTTACATTATCTTGGTTGGTGCAAAGCTCTTTCATCAATGCAGCAAAACGAGGTACTTCATATAAGAGTGTAGGGCTTGACTTAACCTCATGATAAATATCATAAAAAAAAATTATTGGCCCTTCTCACTACTTGCAAACCTGTCTGGGAAAGGTGGTATCCTTGGATACATCGTCAGATGTGCTAGAGTTCTAGGATGATTCTAGATCTAAACGAGCCGAAGTGGTTGGGCTGAAGCCTTTGGTCTGGGGTTTGTGGCTTGGGTAAGCTCTCGACTCATCTTCTTTGGTAGTTCTTTGTCTTGGGCAAGAACCACACCAAAACGGTTGGCTAGAGATGTATCACTCCTTAATAAGACATCACTTACATTATACACCAGGTTGGGTAGAGCTTGTGAAGATGGAGACAGATGCGGTTGTTGTGGAGAATAGCTAAAACTAGGATGACTACTCTAATTTGAACTGTAGGTGGTAGCATAAGGATCAAATGTTCCTGGTGCATCACTATAATTGGCCATAATGTTCTCCTGCACATTCTTGGAGATTTTGACATGCATCGATGAGGTGATCCACTTAATAGCAGAACGTACGAGTCTCAACTTGTGGTTTTCGACCTGCAATAGATTAAAAAAAGAAGGTTATTTCAGAATTTTTTGACTCAATAGCAGCAACCCTTACCTCACTTGTAGGAATGGCTCTGTCAGAAACTGCATTGTGATGAATGTTGTTAGCCATGGTTTCAATCCATTTTCTGGCTTGGGTAGGAGTTAGGTTGATCAGGGCTCCTCGACTAGCAGCATCCAATTTAGCCATGGTTTCAATCAAAGATGTGACAACACTAGCATTGTATTATGTGTTGGCTTCAGGCTCTAAAAAGGCAAGTATCTTTGATCCTCCAATTTCAGCTGCTTTTCCTTAGGTATAGAAAGTTCCTTAATGTTTTCTGAGTCAGCACTTGTCATATCCTTTCTAGACACAAAATCCAATTCATTAGTAGTATCAAATTCAAGTTCTTCACGCGCTAAAAGATCAAGGACATTGAAATTGTATACATGAGAAACATCCTTTGGGTGTTTGATTACAGAAACATTCTCACCTACACTTAAGCATTCATCACCATTTACATTATCTTGGTTGGTGCAAAGCTCTTTCATCAATGCAGCAAAACGAGGTACTTCATATAAGAGTGTTGATAACTATAGAAGGGATTTCAGGGACATTTTTGTCCTTACACTCGATGACAAGGCCAGAGTACTGTAGTTGTCACCTAGACTAAACTACTATAGTTATCGTATCCTACTTCGTACTCTGAATCCCGGGATGGTCGACGTCAATGGGGGGTCTCACAAGATATCTGTTCACGCAAACGACGTTATCCCATCCCTGGCGTTATAAGGCGTCATCTGGGAGCCTAGGGCATTATCAACTTAAGATAACGTCCCCCTCTTGGTAACATCCTCTTCTTGCCTATAAATACCCCAGCATTCAACATAAAGGGGTTAGGCTAAACTAGCTAATCGAAGCTCTGCTATTTTGGAACCTCTGCACTAACTTAAGCATCAGAGCTTCTACGCCGGAGTCCCCCTCCGGCACTTTGCAGGTACATCGGACGATGAGAACAGTAATAATCTCAAGAGGCCACTTTCCATACTCATCCCTCTCTAGAAGATCAAATACTATCAAATGGTGCTTTCATTGAGAGCATTGATCGTATTAAGTGAGCATCCTTAATAGCCAAGCTCTCTCTTCTCTTTCTTTCTCTTCTGGAGACACAAAGATCATGGCTTCCAACGAAGATTCTACGCCATCTCTGTCGCATGGCCTTCCTTTCGCGCCCCGCAGAGAACTTTTCCCCCTCTCCACCGGATCCACCCCTACCATGATTCAAGGGACCCTATCCACCCAGTCTTTTTCTCTTTTCGAGTCCATGATGAGAATTTTGACCTCCCATGGGAGTGTTTTGCCCTCTCAAATGGCAGGATCTAGCCTCTCAACCCCGCCACAGGTCAGATCTATGGTGGACGGCCCAAATAATGCCCTAACTGATTCCTTGGTGGCTTTGCGTATCCAGTTGGAACACTTGACCGCACTAGCCTTCGGATCTGCCCCAAGCACTTCAGGCTCTACAGTTCCCCATCAGGCTCTATTTACTCCATCGATTGTTACTGCCTGCCCGTTATCACCGCTTCAACCAGAAAACACGTTCACGACTCTGCCTGCATCAACTGCCCCCGTCAGCGCTCCTTACCTCACTCAAAGAAAAAGAGAATCTGTCACCCTGCACACGCACAATCAATCGACAGTTTCTCACAACTGGAAACCAAGTTTCGTAGTCGATTCAGAACAACCATTCCCATTAAGAAGTCCGCCGCAACCCTGTTTGACATACATAGGAGGCCCGACGAACCCCTGAGGACTTTCCTTACTCGTTTTGATTTGGAAATGTTGTTAACGCCAGACGTCACCGTTGACTTCGCCGTCGAAGCCCTGAAGCGAAATTGTCATTATGGGAAATTACGGGATATATTAATGGTTGATCCGTCGTTGACTCTAGTTGCGTTAAGACTGAAGGCCCATAATTATGCAAAAATGGAAGAAGAAGAGAGCAGGGAAATAACTCAAAATGCTCCTTTGCCTCACAATATGCATGCCAGTACAGCCCCAGATGCGCACCCATCTAGTGACTACGCCCTACAGAGAGATTATATTCCACGGACGTTGAATCGACAGAGGGCCAATTTTCCCAGAGCCAGGCCAATGAATCCACCAACCCAGAGGCAACCAGACCCTCATAAAGGAAGGATTTATGATCCAAATCTTCCTTCTCTTATCCTTCCAAGGGCCGAAATCCTCAATATCGTCCAACAACGTAAGTTGCCCATCCGTTACCCACCCCCCATGAAACCTGGGGTGGTCATGGGAGGAAGAGAAAATGCTTATTGCAAATTCCACAAAGTCAAGGGACATGCTACTGACGTATGCAGAGAACTAAAGTTGGCGATAGATAGTTTAGTAGAAGAAGGTTACCTCGGAGAATTCCCCACCAGAGCTAGAGAAGAAGCTAAGAGGATCCCGACAGATAGGGTGGCTGATGACCGGCAGATGCCCCCACACGTCTCTGGAAATGACACTACTCTTGCGGAGAGAACCAGAGAAGCTTTGATAATTCATGATGGAGACATTCCCACCATTAACGTCATAGCTGGGGGCCCGTCGTACCTTGATGAGCCTACGCAGCTAGCATCCACAATGGGAGAAAATAGGAAGCAAGAAGGCGTGTTAATAAAGAATGAAGGGATAAGTGTTCTAGATCGAATGATATTGTCTTTCTCCAAAGAAGACGAGAAAGGTGTCATTTTCCCGCACAATGATGCGTTAGTGGTTACACCCGTTATTGGCAACCATGGGATTAGTAGAACTCTCGTTGATAACGGTAGCGCGGTAAACTTATTTTCACTAGAGGCTTACAACCTCATGAAGCGACCGGCCAGTAAGTTGACACCTTGCAAGAAACCGATAGTTGGGATAGATGGAGTTCCAATCCCAGTAACTGGAGTTACCCTTTTGCCCATATACTTTAGAGAAGACACGTCTAAAAGGTTAAAGGAATTGTTGTTCTTGGTGGTAGACCTTGCCTTGCCCTATAACGCCATATTTGGGCGCCCCTTTCTCAACCACTTTGGCGCAGCAATCTCTCAAAAGCACTTAAGACTGAAATATCCCTCGTGGGACGGAGTAGTCTCCATCAAAGGCAACCAGAAACTAGTAGCCGAGTGCTACATACTTATGACGAAAAAGAGATACGACAGATATGTGTGTGTGACAGCTGATCCCTTCGAACAGAAAGAGAAAAAATGTACCCAGCCAGTGGATAGGATGGTGCCCATCCCGGTTAGTGGGGTTTGTGGGGCAAATTTCTCGGTTAGCGAAAAGCTAAGCCCAGAGGAAGGCATGCAGTTAACTCGATTACTAAATAAATTCAAAGGAGAATTCGTTTGGAAACTTGCGGACATGTCGGGCATCTCACGGGAGGTGGCGGAGCATCGACTCAAAGTCAACCCGTGCGTCAAACTAGTTCAGCAGAAGCGACGAGCATTTTCTATGAAAAAGGCGGCAGCCATCAACAAGGAGGTGTCGAAGCTCTTAGACGTAGATTTTATCCGAGAAGTTCAATACCTGACTTGGCTAGCTAATCCCGTCCTTGTTCCGAAGCCCAATGGAGAGTGGCGCATGTGTATTGACTTCACTGACTTGAATGACGCTTGTCCCAAAGATTGCTACCCGCTCCCTCGAATTGAGCAATTACTCGACCAGACTGCCGGGTATGCTTACTTAAGTTCCTTGGATGCCAACTCTGGATATCATCAAGTTCCCATTGCCATTGAAGACGAAGAAAAGACTGCTTTCATCACTCCAAAATCCACATACTGTTATAAGGCAATGCCGTTCGGACTGAAAAATACTGGGGCGACTTTCCAGCGCATAGCAAATAGAGTCTTCGAGAAACAAATTGGAAAGAAAATAGAAGCCTACGTGGATGATTTATTAGTAACGAGTAGAAGTTTTGAAGATCACTTAACAGACTTGGAAGAAGTGTTCAACGTAATGAAAGAGTATGGGATGAAGCTGAACCCTTATAAATGCATGTTTGCTTTTCATACGGGTAAGTTCCTGGGTTATGTGGTGAGCCAGAAAGGCATTAAGCCCAATCTGTCAAAGATCAAAGCCATTCACGATTTGGTATCTCCTTAAACCGTCAAAGAAGTGCAAAAGCTTATAGGGCTCGTTATCGCTTTAGGACGGTTTATTTCCAAACAATGTGAGAGATGTCTGCCCTTCTTCAAAGTTATACGTAAGAAGGCTCCCTTTGGCTAGACGGAAGAGTGCGAGGAGGCATTTATCGGCATAAAATCCTACCTTTCATCTAATCTGGTGTTGACAAGACCAGAGCCAGGTGATATTCTGTGTTTGTATCTTGGTGTCGCCGACGAAGTGGTTAGTGTTGTCCTTGTACGGGACGACGACCATGTCCACCGCCCGATATTCTTTATCAATCATGTCCTGAAAGATGCCGAGCTGCGGTATGCTCACATTGAAAAAGTAGTGTTTGTGCTGATACAGGCCACGCGAAAAATATCCCCATATTTTCAGGCTCACCCTGTCATCGTACTTACCGATCAACCCTTGAAAAGGATTTTCAGAAAGCCCGAGTCTTCGGGAAGAATGTTAATTTAGGCCATTGAACTCGAGCAGTTTGGGCTACAATATAAATCCCCACCATCCGTGAAAGCTCAAATCCTGGCGGACTTTATCGCTGAATGCACTTTTACGCAAGACCCATTGACGGACCTAATCGAGGAAGAAAGAAATGACGTGGATTTCCCATTCCCCAAAACTTACACCAATCTGTGGGTTATCCACGTGGATGGGGCTAAGAACCAAGAACTAGCCGGAGCAGGAATCTTAATAATGGGACCACAAGATATACAAATGCGATATGCCATCAGAATCCTGCAACCTTTATCTAGCAACGCGGCAGAGTACGAGGCGCTACTAGCAGGACTCAGGATAGGGAAGAATCTGTCCATGAAAATCATACATGACGCTGGAGAAATGGTAGTCCTGTGACTATTGATATACAGAGACTCCAAGCTAGTGGTCGATAAAGTTTTGGGTAACTCTCTAGTGAAAGAGCCAATTATGATGCAATACGTCTCTAAAGTAAAACGTGAGTTGACGAAAATAAGAAAAAGAGGTATACAGGTCAGTATCGAGCATGTCCCTCGAGAAGATAACAATGAGGCAGGTAATCTAGCCAAGATAGCAGCTAACCCAGAAGCATCCATACCTGCTGACGTATATTATGAATAAATCTTTGTGCCCTCCTTTATGGAAGAACAAGCGTCGCTATGCATCGAGGAGATTGAGGAAGATTGGCGGAACCCTGTAATAAAGTTCTTGAAACACGAGGAACTACCCGCAGATAACGCTGAAAAGAAGAAAATCATGAAACGAGTCGCCCGATGCACATACTATGACGAGGAGCTGATCCGAAGATGTTTCTCTCACCCTGCCGCCAAATGCATTACAGAGCAAGAAAGCCTCCACACTTTACGGGAGATTCATGACACAATCTATGGTATGCATGTGTCTGGCGGTACTTTGGCCGCACAGGTTTTTCGTTCAGGATTTTATTGGCCCACCATTCGTAGAGATTGCGATAATTTTGTCAGAACATGCCAAAAGTGTCAAGAGTTCGCCAAAATTCCCCGAAGACCTGCCATGGAGATCTCAGAAATCATTGCCCCTTGTCCTTTCGCTAAATGGGGAATTGACATGGTAGGCCCATTTCCGAAGGCTAGATCTCAAATGAAATTCGTAATCGTAGCAGTCGATTACTTCACAAACTGGGCAGAACCAGAGGTCGTGCCTATTGTCACGGCGGATAAGGCATGGCATTTTTTCAAACATCAAGTCATCATGCAATTTAGAGTTCCGCGTGTGCTAATCAGCAATAACGGGTCACAGTTTACCAGTCAATTTTTCATAGACCAGTGTTTGGAATTCCAAATAGAGCAGAGATTCTCTTCAGTGGCACATCCGCAAACTAACGAACAGACAGAAGTAACCAACCAAAGCATCCTTAGCGGAATCAAGAAAAATTTAGAAGGCTCTAAAAAGAAGTGGGTAGAAGAGCTACCATACGTGATATGGGCGTATCGAATGACCATCAAGACCAGCACATGGGAGACCCCCTTCGCATTGGCTTTTGGCACTGAAGTCGTCACGCCAATGGAAATAGGAACTCTGAGCTTACGGGTAACATACTATAAAGAAGAATTGAACGAAGAAAGATTACGGGCCAATCTCGACACGTTACCAGAATTATACGAAGCAACCATTTTGAAAATGCTGCATTATAAGAGAAAGATGGCACGATATCACAACAGGCGCGTTAAGGAACGCTTGTTCAAAGCGGGAGACCTAGTACTTAGAGACAAACGAGCAGTCGGACAGTGCATGTGAAAACTCAGCTCTAACTAGGATTCCCCATACCGTGTCACTCGCGTTATTGGAAGGGGAGCATATCACCTGGAAACACTTGACGGTACACCCTTACCAAATTCCTGGAATATAGTCAGTTTAAAATTATACCACGCTAGAACCTGAAATATTTCAGTAAGCTTTTGGCTAACGTTAATAATATATTTTAACGATCAAATCGAGAATATCTTTGTGTGTTTTGTGGTTAATAACGCGCAGATAATAAAGGGTACCAGGAGTGAAAATTCTATCCTTATGACAACCGCTCCTAATCAGACGACTCACTAAGACGAGGCACGCCCTGGCATACTTAAAGATTCAACGCTAGGAGTGAAAATCCTATCCTTGTGACAACTGTGCTAATACAGACTACTCACTAGGACGAGGCACGCCTTGGCACCCCCGGAAGTGAAAATCCTATCCTTGTGATAACCGTGCTAACACAGACCGCTCACTAAGACGAGGCACGCTCCGGGGAAATGAAGACTCAACGCCTGGAAGTGAAAATCCTATCCTTGTGACGACCGATCCTGATCAGACAGCTCACTAAGACGAGGTACGCTCCAGGCCGACCGTTGAAACTTAAGATAAAAGGAATATCCCAGCAAGTAACCGGATGGCAAATACCCGACGAAGTGGCTGGATGCGTAATGCCCTGGTGAGGCTGGATGAAAAAGTAATACCAGTAATGCCCCGGTGAGGTCGGATCCAGTGAAGCTAGATGAAAAAGTGATACCAGTAATATCCCAGCACACCCGGGTGAATGCCTACAGATGCGATTAATGCCTACTATTACATGTCATTTTGCTAACACGGTAAAGCAATATTTGAGGATTTGCAGGAAAAATCGTGGAAATATTGAAATAATAGAGGGACCAATGCCCGCGAAGGCGGAGAAATCATAGAGGAATCTTGATAGATCACATTCAAGAAATTTTATCAGTTGTCAGGATACAAAGAAGCATACAGGAAATATTGAAATATTCTCCGGAGATTTGTGTGCAAATGACATTACAAAATTAATTATAAGGGGCCTACCAGGAAGATATCTTCTCAAGGATATGGTATCTCCTATCTAAAGAAGGAACAAAAATCTACGGTTATCTGCAAGGTATCTTTCACCCTTAACGAGGGAATGCATTTTTAGTGGTAAAGGCAACCTTACAGTATCTTCTGCTCCTGGTATTAGGGAAAATTCTTATTTATAGTCATATTATTCTCTCCTTGGCACGGGAGCATATATTCTGCAATATCACACCACTATGATATCTCTAAACAAAGAAGGAGACATCTACATTTATTAACATGACGTCCTCTATTAGCTACAACAATATAGCATTATCGTGAGACCTCTTATTCCTGGAGTTATCTCTTGAATGAGATTATCTCGCCGAGGAAACAAGAGTAATATCCAAAACAACAGCGTCATTAGAATGTTATTCTTGGCTTGGAAATGCATACGACTATATCGTCACAATATCTTCTTTTACCGATATGGAACATATTCTACTTACTGGGGGAAATATCTGGTTATCGTGAGTTTGCATTTTTGGAGCTATTCGGTGAACAACGTTATCTCATAAGGACACTCTATCTTCGATGTTGCCACCTCGTTATGGATATATTATTTCTCTAAAGCAAAGAAAATGCTTATATTCGTCATCGAAGCATAACGCATCCTATCTATCTCGGGAAATATTTATCATAATTGCAAGACTGTGATCTTGAAGTTATATGAAGAATAGCGTTATCTTTTTGTGGCGCCATACCTTTAGCATCGTTACACTATAATCTCTTTGAACATGGTATACGACCGCATAAAGTTATCAGCGATAAGGCTACCTTGCTAGCGTAATCTTACTCTGAAATTCAGCACATTATTAAGGCAATCTATCGTTCATATCGCTTCGATATGATAATCTATCTTCAATTGATTTATGGTAACCCTACCTTCGAATTCGGTGTACCGATTATAATAACCTGTCCTCTACATTGCTGTCTCATCATGATGATTTATCTCTCACCAGGATATTTAGAGAATGAGAAATGGCATAAAGAAGATTAACGGGAAAAAGAGATGACAAGCAAAATAGATAACTATTCAAGACGTCCAAGTCTTACAAAAGGTTAAAAGTTTTCAGAAGAGAGACAAAAGGGGGCGATATCCAAGATTAGAAAGGGACGGCCGGAGATGCCTATGAAGGCCTTATCACCCCACTATCTCCTTGCCCCTCACGAGCCCTCGCCCTCGCCCTATGAAAATTCTCATCATTAATGGACACGGACTTCTACCGAAAGAGAGCAGAAACGTCATCAGGATAAAATTCTTCCACCCCGTAGCGCTCCATGAAAGAGTCAACCATGGCAACCGCGGTTTCCTATGAATACCACTGATATTTCTCGGCGGACAGTATCGCTGAGCTCCTATCATTTTCTGCTGCTAATTTCGCATCAAGAGCAGCAACCCTGGCAGCATCGTCAGAAGCTTGTCTCTTCATATCAGCTTCCTTCTTAGTAGCATCCTCCACTTCTTTCCTAGCAGCCGCTAAGGCCTCCACCAGCTCTTGACGCTCCCCCGTCAACTTCTCCACTTCTTCCTATTTTCTAGCATGCTCTTCCGAAATAGGGTGGTGGGCATTAAGTAGTTCATTGGAGGAAGAAGTAAGAGAAGCAATTTTTCCCACCATATGCTCTACCCAATAATAAAGATCGCAGAAAGAAGAGAGCATCCCAGAGCGAAGCGAGTTCAACTGCCCTTGAGGAGTCTGAGATAGAAAAACTTCCCTTTCCTCTCGTAGTGATAACAGGTGAGCAGCTAGAAGAGAAGAAGACTCCGAGGAACCATCACCGCCTAAAACACGGAAGCCCACTCTACGAAAATCACCCAAGTCAATCTGATGAGTTACAAGCCCCGAAGGGGCTAATGTACTTAAACCAACAATAAGATGGGGGACAACAACCCCCCTTTAGAAGATGGGAGCACAGGAGTATTCGAAGGAACAAAGAACAGAGTGGTAGGAGATGGAGGTTGACTGGAAGTTCCTATAACGGGCCCAAGGGAACCATGAGAAGGGTAGACGGGAAAATCAGACTCCATGAGGTCGGAAGCGAACTCCATGGCAAGAGAAGTGGAATGAGGATGCGACGTGCCTAAAGAGCCAGGGGAAGTATGAAAGGGCACGACAACACCTGTACTTCTTAGTAATTCAGAAACCTGACCACCGTCAGAATGCACTTTAGAAAGAGAAATGGTACCGTGTTCCCCTTGATCGGTGACGCGGCTCTCCGATACCCTTACAGCCTCATGCTCATGTCGCGCCCTCTTCTGGCGTTCTTGGAAGAGTCTTGAAAAATCCATGTTATCGCCTATAGGAGTAGGAATGGAAGTGGTGGCAGTTTCCTAGAAAGAAAAAATGTATCAAGAAAAAGCCAGAAAATAAAAGAGATCGTTGGAAGGCGTTAAAGAATATACCTGAGATGACAGAGGGATTAAAGGAACGCCTATGGGGATTACCTCATCAACTGTTACCTCTATACAGACGACCACACCAGAAGGCAGAATAGAGGCAGTTGCGCTTCTCCCTTTTCTTTTTCTTTTGACGCGGACTTGTGAAGAAGACACTGGAACAGTGGCGACAACAGCGGTGTTATCTCTCTCTCTCCTTTTTTGAGCCCTTTTCTCTCGTCTTCACACACACTCGGGCTTTCAGTTACGTGAGGGTACTGCAAAATAACGTCAGCGTTAGTGCCCTCTAGAACAACAAAGAAAAATGT
The DNA here is from genome assembly GCA_963691705.1 of Viola odorata. Taxonomy (NCBI): domain Eukaryota; kingdom Viridiplantae; phylum Streptophyta; class Magnoliopsida; order Malpighiales; family Violaceae; genus Viola; species Viola odorata. The sequence continues at coordinate 20,898,936 of OY829543.1, forward strand.
TGTGATACTTACCAACAATGTTATCGGAAGATCGACTCCGCTGGCCAATTTACGAGTGTGGACACTAAAGTTCAGTTGGAGTAATTTTTCCAACCAACCTTATTCAGGAGAAGGAAGAAGCTCTCGCTTACCCTAGGCTCCATCCCTGATAGCGTGGTTGAAACCCGTTCTCCACCAGGGGTTGGGCAGATCAATAATAAAAAACCCATTTTTCCAACCGGAAATGGAAGACTCAATGTGCATGAGTTTCTAGTTAAAGGGTTTTAACGACTCGTCATCATAACGTGGAGCTATTGCTATCACTCCTCTACGGGAATATAATTGAAAAAGGAAACGAAGCAGTAAAAGGGATGGAGAAGCAATCTCCTGTAATCTATACAGTTTTATGAAGGCGTAAATGACAATACGCATTTGGACTAAGTTGGGCAGGATTGAAATAGAACTGGGAGAGTAATTGCTCTACTAAAGGTTCAAGAGGACACTGAAAACCATAATGAAACATTTTCATATATAAAATCCTACTGTTGCCGGTTAACTCACTGTTAAGGCGAAGTGAATCGGGGGCAACACGAACTGAACAACCATCGAGAATGTAGGCGTTGTATTTATCTAATTCTCGCTGGAGTACGACCGGAGAACCGATAGAGGGAAGAATTTTTTCAATCTTTTCCTCCCCAACAGATTTGGGTGGGGGATGACGAGTTCTCGCCATACTAAAATTAGAAAGACGAAGAAAGTGTAAAGGAAGAACAAGTGTACTTTCTAAAGAAATACCGAAATACCCAGACGGAGAAGAGAAGAAATGCGAATCGCCTCTTGCGATGCTATTAGGAAAATGAAGAGATAGAAGAAGAAAAAGAAACGCATGGTGTGTTTTATAACCCTAGGGGATTAATCGAGACGACTGTTGCAATGGTCGTCGTTTGGTAAAGGACAATTTAAGCATGCGGAATGAGTATAATCTTAGGGAACGAGAAGATGTTTCAATTTTACTACTCTCTAGGGGGCGCCAACCCCTAATACATCCACGAAGAGACACGTGTACCCTAGCCATCATAACTTTCTCCATCGCATTAATGGGAGAATCTCAAGCATTGAATGCTGTGAAAAGCCGGATCAATTACTGGCTTAAAATATTCTGAATAGATGCAATAACGCGTCAATCGGGATAACGCGAGATGGAGCATTAAGTCAATCAATAATCATTAAGGCAATAATGATTGAAGCCCGCGTGAAGGAGGAAGGTAACGCTACAATGATTAATTATTCAAAAGAGTCTCAACGTTATTACAAAGCAAGTGGCATCAACATTCAAATTACGTGGAGAGAACAACACATCGAAAGGAGAGAACAATCATGTGGGGGGAGCGGAAGTTTCTACGTTTGCCACGATGTCTGGATCATCTAATAATGGGAATGTCTCATAATCGCTGTCATCGCTTATTCCTTCTTCTCCTGAGGAAGAAGGACCTTCTTCGCTCCCGTCAATCTCGCCTATCCTTTTTGAAATACAATCCGCTATCTTTAAACCCAGCATTAGCGGCCCACATGGTTTTCCTTTTCCACCACTCTATCTTTAACGGGACTTTATCCAGATCCTCGTCTCGGGCCGATATCTCCTCGTAAAGAAGAGAGTTTTTCTTCTTTTCAGCTACAAGCTCTGCCTCCAGAGCCTCAACCTTAGCTTTCCCTTTGGATCTTTCTCTTGCTAGGATGGCACGACAATCATCCAGCTCTGTTCGGGTCCGACTCTGAAGCTACGTCATCTTCCTCACTTTGGTCAGTGCGTGGTCAAGCTAGCCCTTTTGAGCACTCATCGTACTGGACAGATCTTGCAATTTGCTATTATGAGCTTCGGCAAAGTAATGTAATTTACGGAAGTTGGCCAAGGAGTCATTCATAACGCGTGCATACTGAGAGTTGGGAGAAAGCTGCAAAAATATTTCCTTATCCTCAGGAAGACTCAGCATTCCACCCACTAAAGCAGCCGTCAATTGATCTCCTAAAAATGGGTCCGACACCCCAAGGGTGCGAAGCCCGTCATTCCCAAAACCAGTCAAATTCAATTGATGAGAAGGAGCTCCTTGGGGCCCTTGAGAAGAAAGATTGACGATAAGAGAAGGAGTGGAATCACCAATAAAACCACTAACACTTGGAACCGAGGTAAAGAACAGTGGTTGAGGAACCCTCATTGGCGGTTCAGAAAACACACCCGAGCTTGGAGCCGTTACCGTCACGTCAGGAATATAAGAAGAGATAGGAGAATGGGGGACCTCAACAGTTGGAAAAGAACTCATTACCAATGGGACTTCAGATGGTGCCACGAGAACCTCGACAGCTATAAAAGGCTTTACTGTTGGGGGAACTTCAATTGACGGCGCAAGAACTTCAGGAATCGAGAAAGAATTCACCGTAGGTGAAACGTCAGTCTCTACGAGGGGAACCTCAGCAGTAGTACCAGAAGAAATGGTAATATCAAGGAAGTTAGGGCCCGTCATCGATACTAGAGGAGGACACACGGCAAGCCCAGGTGCTCGTATCTCCCTCTCCTCCCTATGTTTCATCCGCTGAGCCTTGGAAATCTGGCGAAGGCCGGTCTCTGTATCCATGTCCTCAGCTTCGTAAGAAAATACTTTGGTCTTGATTACTGTCGGGCCCGAATAAGATCCTCTCTCCCGAGCGGGAAACCAATTTTCACCAAAACGAGAGGCGCGAGTAGAAATTCCGCGCCCCCTTTTAGAAGTCACCCTAGAAGTCCTTCTTTTCTTTAACGGGATACTCCGATGAAGTGAGGCCCTAGATAACGAAGAGGATGGTATTATTGGAGGTGGCGCAGCACTTGGAGGAGCGTCATTCCCTCTGGATGGTTGACCGCCAGCGTCTCCTATGAATAAGCCATATCAGTAAATGAGAAAGAAGAATCATAACGCTAGAATACAAAGACTCACCCATGAGGCACTCAGACAGAGGCTTATATAAAGCAAAGTTTCGAATGTGGAAAGGTGTCTCTATTTCTAACAATGCGTCAGCTTGAGCCAATTCCTTCTTAGACAAGACTGCCGGTTTCACCCAACCAGCATCGATAATGCCCTGGTTAAACCCAGTGCACCATAGATGGGAAGGCAATTCAACAATGAAAAAACTACTTTTCCAGTCATCAACAATCTCCTCAAACTCTCGAAATTTTTGCTAGAATGATTGGGCATACGCGTCATTCCACCTCGAAGTGATATTGACCAAACCGTTACGACAATCGAGGCTAAAGAATTTACGAAGAAAATCGACAGACGGAATAAAGATATTCTTCATTTCACAAACACGAAGGGAAACATAAATACCACACCACGATGGGGGAGTTATCTGCGCTGGGTTAATCTTATATTGGCGCAGTGTATTTTCTATGGAAGTATGAATAGGAAGACAAAAGCCATAAAGAAACATCTTAAAATACAACATCCTACGGGTTCCCCACAGTCTGTCGTGAAGCGTCATACTCCTATCTGGAAGTGTAACGGTGTAACCGCTAGGGAAAGAGATACCGTAGTTCTCTAACTCGAGTCGCAGAACAGTCTAGCAAGAGAAAACACTAGCAGTATTTTCGATCTCAGAATCTAAAGGCCCCCGAGAGTCTATTTGAGACCTCGTGTGATGCATAATAAAGAGACAACGAGAGCAAGAACTGAGTAAGATGAAATAGGGTACCTTAGAGAAGAAAATGGCAGACAGATCGACTGAGCCGATGAATAGTTGAAAAGTTCTTCTTCGAGCAACAAAGAAAGCGAAGGATAGCAGGGAAAATTTGAAATAATAAGAGGAAATAAGTTGTTTCCTTTTAAAAGGTCGAATATCATAGTGGTGACCAAGTGACCTATCAGAATGAAACACATGTAAAACTGAAGACGACACGTGGAAGAACATTAAAGAAAATTTAAGGCTAAGCAGCTACATTTCTCAAAGGGGCGATTAACCACGGGAAGTTAAAAAGATGGTTATGCGGCGTCCGCAATCGAAGAAGTAGTTAACCACTCGGCGTTAAGAAGTAGTTAACCCAGTAATCGCGAGGTTAATGGGAGAGCGCGGTGAGAAGAGAGAAAAAGATGAAAGCATTTCTTTATTCGCATAAAAGCCATGCGGCATCTACAAAGCACATGACGTGCATATCTATCCTCGTCAAGTAAGCTAGAAGGCCGATAGAAATCCTCTCCCTCCGGAGGTTGCAGTTCTTCGTTTAATAGAGAAAAAGGTTCTTTAGGCATCTCCTCTTTGCCTTGCTCTGGTTGTAGGACCTCCGGAGGCCTTTTTCCCTTCAAAGGAGACACGTATGAGTCCCTCTAGGGGGCAGGGGCCGGAATTTCAGGACCGTCGTAACGAGCTGGGATTCCCTCTCCAGACATAAAGCTCCTGATATGAGGAAACAGTTCATTATCGCCCTACATGATTTCTTCTTCAACTACCATTGGCGAAACAGGAGTCGTGAAAATAGGAGGAGTCTTTGGGGAATTACGCTCTGCAACTTTCGAAGAGTACGAACCAGCCATTGTATTTCAGGTAGTATCTGCGGACCAATGAACGGAAGAAAGTGAACAGGGTAAAGTGAGAAAAATTTCATTAAATAGCCATGGTGAAGAGGCGTTCCTACCTTTTCATATGCCATGGCAATTGATACACCTCGAGAGCACAAGTCATGATTGGAAAATCTGATTCTTTAGCCACGCCTGTTTGAAATTCGTGCTAATCAAGAGGCGCCAAGAAAATTTCCTAATCGGTTAGCGTTGGGAATAGGGTGTGAAGTTAATGCAAGGAACGGTCAGGATGAATATTTACCATCACCAGTTAGATTCAGTGACTAAGAAAAGCAAACGTCACAGAAGCTCGGCCGGTGGCAGACCCATTTTCGGTTGGGCTGAGAAACGTTAGTCTCAATCGGTGCATCATTTGCGCATCCCGAAGGAAAACATCGCAGGAAAGTTAACACGAAAGCCACTATATTTATGGCCTAAACGGCCCAAGCATACATACATGTACATATATATAAAACAAAAATAGAAAAGCATAAAGGCGGCTACAAACAGTCAGACAGCGGACCCGGTGTCGTCATCCCCATCCATATGGGGAATCTCCCTCAAAGCATCAGCAATGAAGGTCAGTTCAGAGGAGGAAGCTCTCATACCCTTCAAACAACACCCCAGTAAGTCCTTCCTGTGTTGCAGCATATTGATGACCACATGGATGCGAGAGACAGAAGTAGCTATCTTCGACACATTCTCCAGGGGTTGAAATCCTCCATGGAAGTCGTACCTTGCCGGGCCAATAGAGGATTTAGCATCCCCTGAAGCTCCAGAACATCTTCAAAAGTCTTGGTCACCATGGACTCTAGAAAATCAATGTCAGTCAGGGTGAGACTCTTCAAAGTATGAGCTTTTGAGATCAAAAATTTTTTGGTCACTTCATCCATAATAGAAATACTGAGAAAGATGTAGAAAAGATGTGAAGAAATAGTTCAGAGAAAGATTCAATTTATAGGCCTAAGGGAATGCCGATTTGAGAAGACGCGTCTCTAGAAAATCGAATCACCATCGTCACCACACAGACCGTTAACTAGACAAGGCCAAAAATGGAACGGTAGCCCTTGGTAAACACTCGGGCTCGTTTTCATTTGGGCTTATGATAACTATAGAAGTGATTTCAGGGACATTTTTGTCCTTACACTCGGTGACAAGGCTAGAGTACTGTAGTTGTCACCTGGACTAAACTACTGTAGTTATCGTATCCCACTTCTTACTCGGAATCCCGGATGTCAACGGGGGGGTCTCACAAGATATTTGTTCACGCAAACAGCATTATCTCATCCCTAGCATTATAAGGCGTCATCTGAGAGCCCTGGGCATTATCAACTTAAGATAATTCCCCCCTCTAGGTAACATCCGCTTCTTGCTTATAAATACCCCAGCATTCAAGATAAAGGGGTAAGCCTAAACTAGCTAGTCGAAGCTCTGCTATTTTGGAACCTCTGTACTAACTTAAGCATCAGAGCTTCTATGCCAGAGTCCCCCTTCGGTGCTTTGTAGGTACATCGGATGGCGAGAACAGTAATCTCAGGAGGCCACTTTCCATACTCATCCCTCTCTAGAAGATCAAATACTATCAAGTGTAGGGCTTGACTTAACCTCATGATAAATATCATAAAAAAAAATTCTTTGCCCTTCTCACTACTTGCAAACCCAACTGGGAAAGGTGGTATCCTTGGATACGTCGTCAGATGTGTTAGCCCAAGGGCAACTTACTCGTGTTTTGATGATTTTAGACACACAAACTAATTAATATTACTAATGCAATTTGAAATTAAAGTGTATGTAGTTTGCGATGGAACGAATAAAAGGCAACAAATCAAGATATCGCAAGCTAGAAGATCAAGTGTACATTCGGACTTTAATCATGTAAGTATGATTCTAATTAGCACTTGATTTATGTTCAAGATACCTCAAGGAAAGTTTTCAAAAAGGTTTTGTGCGAAAACGTTTTTCAAAACTCATGATAAGGAACATTTTGTTCCTGGCGGCATACCGCCAGGAATGGTCTGTGTCTGGCGGCATACCGCCAAACTCGGCAATAAGAATTAATTCCGAAGTGAACGTGGCGGCATGCCACCCCAGCTATTTCGTTTCTGGCGGCATGCCGCCAGAGCCCAGGAGACAGGCTCCAACAGCTATGTTTTCCACTATAAACGGCTAGTTTTGAATTCCTTAATTCATGGACGAATGATTTCTTGCTCTACACTATAAATACTCATCTTAGATGAGTTATTAAACAACAAGGAACAACAAGAAACACAAGAACACAATCATAAACTCAAGAAAGCTCTCATCTATTTTCAAAGCCAAAATCTGAATTTTTGCAAAGCTTACAAATTCAAATTCTCATAACGCAAGCTTCACTCATCCGATTTTACTCATTCTTGCGTCAGTTTTTCAAGTAAGTTTTAAGCTTTCTACTGAGGTATTCTTGTTCATTTATTGGTGTTGATTATTGAATCATACATAGTTTATTTGTACACCAATTTGTGTTGCCATTTAACCACTCTCTTGTCAAGTTATCTAAATTGTATTAGGTTGTGATTGAGCCCGGAAAAATCACATTGTAAGGTTTATTGGTTGAGCCCGCAAAAACCAAGGTGAGAGGTTTATTGGTTGAGCCCGGAAAAACCAAGGTGTAAGGTTTGAGTTGAACCCGTAAAACTCAAGGTAAATAACGAAGTGGTCATTGTTCAAAATCCTAAGAGGAGGACTCTTAGGTAGTGGAGTACAATTCATTGAGGAATTGGAACCACTATATATCTTTGTGTTTTTACATTCTATTTCCGCACTCATATTTCCTTACATTTTGTGTTAGAATTTTATTTGCCTATTCACCCCCCCTCTAGGCCGTTTATCAAGATGTGCTAGAGTTCTAGGATGATTCTGGGTCTAAACGGGCCGAAGTGGTTGGGCTGAAGCCTTTGGTTTGGGTTTTGTGGTTTGGGTAAGCTCTCGACTCATCTTCTTTGGTAGTTCCTTGTCTTGGGCAAGAACCACACCAAAACGGTTGGCTAGAGATGTACCACTCCTTAATAAGACATCACTTACATTATACACCAAGTTGGGTAGAGCTTGTGAAGATGGAGACAGATGAGGTTGTTGTGGAGAATAGCTAAAACTGGGATGACTACTCTAATTTGAACTGTAGGTGGTAGCATAAGGTACAAATGTTCCTGGTGCATCACTATAATTGGCCATAATGTTCTCGTGCAGATTCTTGGAGATTTTGACATGCATCGATGAGGTGATCCACTTAATAGCAGAACGTATGAGTCTCAACTTGCAACCTGCAATAGATTAAAAAAAGAAGGTTATTTCAGAATTTTGTGACTCAATAGCAGCAACCCTTACCTCACTTGTAGGAATGGCTCTGTCAGAAACTGCATTGTGATGAATGTTGTTTACCTATGGTTTCAATCCATTTTCTGGCTTGGGTAGGAGTTAGGTTGATCAGGGCTCCCCGGCTAGTAGCATCCAATTTATCTCAACCAGTCTGTTTCATGCCATCATAAAAATATAGAATTAGGGATACTTATATTATTCCGTGTGGTAGGCGTAACAGTTGCAATCTCTGGAATCTCTCATAATATTGGTCCAGGTTCTCAATATCTTGCTGCTGAATTGCCACAAACTCTTTCTGTAAAGAGCTTGACTTGCTAGCTGGAAAGTACTTGTCTAGGAATGCCTTAGACATATCATCCCAACTCCGGATGGATCAGATGGAAAGGTTAAAGAACCATCTCTTGGCGTCCCCTTGCAAAAACCACAAAAATGCTTTAAGTTGGACATGAAGGACGTCCATCTCTTGAGGTCTTATTGAATCGCAAACCTAATGTAATTCGCAAAGATATTCATAGGGGTTTTCACTAGTGAGACCATTGAACGTGAGCAAGAGATGTATGGTACTCGAGTTGAGTATCCAATCATAAGCAACTTGTGGGTACTCAATGCATCGTGGTGTTTTATGTTCAGAAGAAACAATTAAATCCTTGATGCTTCTACGGTTATTGTTTTCTGCCATTTCTTTCGGATTGTGATTCATTAGTTCATCCTCCTCTTGGGCAAGATACGGCATGACTAGTTTAAAGAGAGAAATCATGAGAGAGTTTTCTTTTGGTTCTTAGGGATCTAGTTCTTCTTCTTCAGACTTGGCTATAAATAAAAAAATCATTAAACTCATCTAGGGCAAGACAAATAGTATGCTTAAATCCTTTAACCCTAATTAGTTACGGTGACTTCGTATTAGATGTCTACTTTATCTTCCAGTATTACAATTATGGAAAAATCCTTCCAAAATGATAGTAACTACTCATGCAAATGCTAGGCTGGCCGAACAAACACAATTAATATGGCCTTCAAGCAATAAATAAAAATAAATACAAGTTCTGGAATACATCAAGAATGATTAGATCTCACTGTTGAATGAATCAAAAATCTTCAATTGTTATTACTAAGAAATAAGAATTAGTTCCACAAAAAAAACATAAACAAAATAGTAAAAATAAAAATAAACTTAAGGTTAAAAAGAAGAAGATAAGAGAGAACAAAGCTAAGAACCCCAAACCAGCCCCTTTTAAAAGGCCTATCAAATTTTAGAATAAGCAAGTATATATATGGGAGTTTTATTCCTATTCTAATTAGAGAAGAACTCCACTTGACATATTTTTCCTTTCTGGACACGAAAATAACTCCTCTGGACGTCTCTTTTCTTGTTGAAAAATAAATAAAATCTAAAAAATATGGTCATTCCATAAAATAAAAATGTATTTTCCCAATGTCTCACGGATTTGCTATGTCTACGATGTTGTTGGTACCCGAATTTTGACGCCATTTTTATTTAATTTTAGCATTTCTGTTATTCAGCCAATTTACAGTCATTTTCAGTTGATTTAATGTCGCTAGCATTTTTAGGTGTTTCGTTGCATTTTTGCATCATCGTCAGCATCGTCAGCCTTCGAAATTGCATTTTTAATTTTTCGGCATGTATTTTCATTATTATTATCATTAATATTTTTAGCTTTAAAAATCACATTTTTAATTATCCGGCAGTCGTTTGCTAATTTTTTCTTCGTTTTAGGTCATCACATGAATTTTAGGATTTTTTATATTTTAGCGCTTTTTTTAGTATTTTTATTATTTTATTATTATTTTTATTCGAGCTTTTATTGGACCCGAGTAAGTCCGCTCGGACAATAGCTTGAATTTAAAATGTTTTCCATCAACTAGTTGCTAGCTTTTTTTCTGCTCGCAACGGTCTACAGCGTTTCGTGTAATTTTCGGCGTAACGTCTTCATTTTTCCGTTCAAACGTTTCACGTTTTTGAACGCGAAAATAAACACGTTAAACGAAAAATTCTCGTCATTCGCTGTAGACGGTTAAACCCGTCGTATTTTTTTCTACGCGACGGTACCTTCGGCTCGAAAAGTCAGAACATTTGGTCGCGGGAACCGGCTCGAGGCCATTTAAATCAGATGAAAGGCCATTTGATCATGGCCATTGATCTGGTCAACCAAGGAAAGTCAACCAGATCAATGGCCCTTGATTTAATGTGCATAATGCACATGCACAGTGCACGCACGAGGGAGGCAACGGAAGTCCTCGCCCGAGCCAACTGCTCCCTAGCTCCCTAGCCCTCCGCCATCATCACGGTTCCCCTAGCCTTGCCACCGTGACCAGCCGGCCACCACGCGCAGCTCCCACGTCCGGCCACCCACGCGTTTTTGGCTATAAATAGCCACCATTCCCCACGCGCAAAGGGTCCGAATTTTTGCCAAAAAAACCACACTACTCCCTCTCCGTTCTCCTAGCCAAGTCACACACGAAAATACACACGGTTTCTGTACCCTCATCCTCAACACGAACGAAAGAAAAGAAAAGGAATCAAGGTGAGCTCTCTCTCTCTCTCTAGGATTTCTTTGCAAATTTCGTTTTTCTTCTTAACCTTGCAACAAATGACTAAAACCTATTCTAAACCCTTATTTCTCAAGTTATAATCGCACAGCTTGCTCCAATTTAAATGACTAATGTTTGTCTTAATTAATTGCTAATTTTCAATTTTAATGTGCATATATATTCAAACTTTAAATTGCTCCTCGTTTGCGGATGAAATGGTCTGATTTCTATGGGGTTTTGATCGGGGGTTCGTACTCTGTGCATGGAGGCTGTTTTTCTTGAGTTTGGGTGGCCGGAGCTCTTCCCTTGCCGCCGGCAGTAACGCCGGCGCAAGGAAGAAGAAGAACGCAGCAGCCATGGCTGCTGTTCTTGGCAAGGAAGGTGACGGGCCGAGCCCGTCCCTTGTCCTTTGTTTTAAAATACCCGGATGGGCCTTGGCTTAAGCCAAGCCCATCCGTCCCCTTCCCTTCCTTTTGTTTCAACAATGCGGCCCATCTTTCCTTTTAAATAGTGGTCATGGGCTAGAATTTATTCCTAGCCCATTTTTCATTAAATTCAGCATGCGGGCCCGGCCTAAAATAATTTCCGTCAATCATTCGAGTCGTTTTTAACATCATTTCATTTCATGCTCGTATGTAATGTTTAATTTAATTCGTATGCATATTTTATCAAGTTGGTTCGTGAATTGTTTTTACGCATGAATTGCTCATTCTTTATCGTAATATTTATTGTTATCTAACCTCAGTCATTTATATCTAACCGTTTAATTTCAGTCATTTAATATACCGCCTATATGGTCGGTCGCTTTTTAATTTTCGTAAATATTCAACTGCTTTAATTTTTCGCACACTGCTGGAAATCCATCCGCAAATTATCAACTGTTTACTTTTCCGCACTTTAAATTTCAGCAATTTAAATTCAATACCGCCTACATGGTCGGTCGCACTTATCAACTGTTTACTTTTCCGCACTTTAATTTTCTGCACTTTACTTTTCCACACTTTAAATTTCAGCAATTTAAATTCAATACCGCCTACATGGTCGGTCGCACTTATCAACTGTTTACTTTTCCGCACTTTAAATTTCCGCCTTTTACTTTTCCGCACTTTAAATTTCAGCAATTTAAATTCAATACCGCCTACATGGTCGGTCGCACTTATCAACTGTTTACTTTTCCACACTTTACTTTTCCGCACTTTAAATTTCAGCAATTTACTTTCAGCAATTTAAATTCAATACCGCCTACATGGTCGGTCGCATTTTAATTCTCGTAAATATTCAACTGCTTTAATTTTTTTGCAAACTGTTGGAAATTCTTCCGCAATCTATCAACTGTTTATTTTCTGCAAATATCCAACTGCTCATTCTCTACATTATCAACCTGTTTTATTTTCTGCCAATCACCAAACTTTTTATTCCCTGTAAATCGCCCCTAGCATTTAATTTTTCTGCACTTATCAAGACAACATTTCATTTTTGTATGAGTAAAATCGATCCATTTTTCGCATGCAATCAACCTAGCACTTAAATTCTCGTATGCGTAAAATCCATCATTTTTCGCATGCAAATCAAAACAGCATTTCATTTTCGTATGCGTAAAATCCATCATTTTTCGCATGCAATCAACCCAGCATTTAAATTCTCGTATGCGTAAAATCAATCATTTTTCGCATGCAATCAACCTAGCATTTAAATTCTCTATGCGTAAAATCAATCATTTTTCGCATGCCATCAACACAGCATTTAAATTCTCGTGTGCTTAAAATCAATCATTTTTCGCACACAATCAACTCAGTATCTCATTTTCGTATGCGTAAAATTCATCATTTCTCGCATGCAATCAATTGTCGTCATTTATTTTCATGCACTCATCAAGCTCAGCATTTAATTCTCGTATGCGTACAATCCATCATTTTACGTGTACAATCAATTGTCATTTAAAATTTTCATTGCTCAGTTATTTCTCAAGCTATCACTAACACTCTCGTTTTGTAGGTTAATTTCAAGCTTCGCTCGAAAGTACACCTCACAAGTCCTTTTTATTTATTCGATGCTTTTCGCAAATATCAACTGCATGCATGATATATAGAACTGCTAGAATTAAAATCAACCCACATGAACAACGTGTTTAAAGAGTTGCTTAAAATGCCATGTTCATATGATTTTAAATTCTCGCTTGTATTGACTGCATGTACATGGGGACCTTCGATCCCACTTCAGTTTTTCACTTTAAAATCAATCATTTAAATTGGTACTCTGTTAGCAATCCATGTTAGGATCACGTAGTAATTAAGTTAATCATGCATGGCCCGATGATGAAAAAAGAGGGCGCTCATTCAGTCTTACGGAAAATTCAGTCCCATCACGATCATAAAAAAGACTAAAGTGACGATTCCTCTGAGGGCCCCCTTTTTCAAAACGCATTTCTCAAACTCCTTTTTAAACACCTCTCTCATCAACCGGTAACCATTTTCGGATGTGTCTCGGGTGCCTAACACCTTCCCGAGACCATAATACGACCCCGAACCTTTGTCTGGGGTCCATACCCCTTTTTTTTGTGCCTTTAGTTTTTTACTTATTATATTTCCTATGCCATGACGATTAGGGTTCCCTAAGCCTAGCAACCAAATTAGGGTGGCGACTTCATTGCATGCTGCGAGGCGTCCTTTTACGCCGAGCATCTGAAAGTCTCAAATTTCGTTGCACACTCGCGAATTTTTAAATTTCGAGGCGCGACAGTTTGGCGACTTCACTGGGGAATGTTGGGTCGGAGCCGGTTTTATCTTTTTAGAGAGGTGTTTTATTTGTTTATTTATTTGCTTTGATCAATTGCTGGTCTGTTTATTTATTTGCTTTATCAATTGTCATATGCATTTCATGGCGCCCTACACCCAGGGGACAATTACCAAAATAGGAGGGTAGTAGTGACGCCCTAGGACACATGTCCTGGGTAGTGTTCACCAATCCCAACTCGGATGAACCCCTAAAGCCAGTCGAAAGGTTATACGATTTCGCAAGGAATCGGGCGACTGGACGACACTTTAGGGACCTTTTCATGGTATCATCCGGGAACCATTCAAGCCAGTTAGAAATGTCGGAATCAGAGCCCCAGCACATGCATCATGATTATACCTGTTTGTCGTGGCTCTATTTGTCTTGTTGGCATATTGACATGATTTTTCTTTTATACGAATTGTAAATTTCTTACATGCGCAGGTTACCTTGCATTTAAAATTTTATTTTTGTCCCACAGGACCCGTTTTTGCTCATTCGATATATCGGCACTTACACTACTTTCACTTGATATTTTCGGGGAATGAAGTTTCAACGATCAGACACTACAAAGCCGAATTGCCACTTTAGAGGCTGAGATAGAGATGCAGAAAGGGGAGTTGGCTTCGATGGAGTGCCTTTGGCAGCAGAACTCTGACGTCCAGGATTGATACCTTCATGGGAAGACTCGAATATCAGCAAACCTTCATTTTTCTCATGTAACTAGAATCCCTGTTTTCATCAATTTTAGCCATTTTTTGGTGAATTTAGGTAGTTGGCTAGTTTACTACATCTTGTAAACACTTTTAATAAAGTCGTACCTCTTTCGGATATTTATTTAATCACCTCATCTTTTCCGTATCAATTATCCATCCAAATATAACTCAAAAGACCATCACAAAAAGAAAGAGAAAATCCCTCCGGGATAAACACAATCGTTTCACCAAAGAACCGAAAAATCAGACCAAACATTCGAAAAATAGCCAAATATTGCCCACTCGTGGCCTTGTCCTCTTAGCTTATCGCAAACTCCAAAGTCATAGCGTAGATTGTCATCCCTCCCCTCGGTGGGGTTCACCAGGCGTCAGGCCCTGCGTCATTTGCGAGCACAGTAGAAAAGAGATCTTCCTAGCATGACGGCATTGGTTGCCCCTGCTAATTTGGGTTTCGCCGATAACATCTCAGATTGCTCCATATCGTTGGAATGAATAGAGGCTTCGTTCGCATATCATCCACAACCAGGAGATCACGCCTCTCCGACCGCCCTGAAAATGTCAAGTGAAAGTGTAGCCGGAAAAGTGAATGAGCAACGTGGAGGCCTCGGGATCGTCCATCACTTGTACTTACTCTTTTTTCATTTTCTTTTTTTCAGGTTCACGATAGCTCCTCGCAAGCGAATTACTCCACCGAGGCCCCCATAACAAGACTTCAAACGCTGAAGATGGCCGAACAAACCAAGACAGAAGAGGCATTGGCTGCTAGAATAAAAGAGTTAGAAGAGCAAGTAAGGGTTACTACAGAAAAGGCCACTCGGGGTGAAAAAGAGCGAGATGAAGCAACCACTGAGTTCCCACCTGGTTTTGATCCTAGTCAAATGATGGGACCCTCCTCATCCGCCATCACTGGATCTTCGGGACCCCAATCATTTTCGGTTCCTAGGGGTCAATGGAAATGGACTGCTCCCGTCTTTGTACCCACCACCCCGAACCCTGTAGCCAACACGGGTGAAGGAGTTGATGCAGCTCTACAACATTCCTTTGTCAACCTTACTGTGGACCCTGGTCAGAATCAGATTCGTCAGGAATCCCAGGGATTTTACCCACCCCAGTGCTATCCCACTCAAGTCGCGATTCCCAATCCTATGGGAAGTCGGCCACCTTTTGTCAATCCGATGCAACCACCATTCATGACAGAACCCCCGCCATACCTTGGTCCAAACGCTCTCGTCACAGAAAGACCGAATATGGATAGAATGAACCTGCTAGAGGAAAGGCTCAGGGCCATCGAAGGAACAGACCCCTTCGACCCTATAGGTCCCGCCACCATGTGCATGGTCCCGGGGATCATAATGCCTCCAAAATACAAGATTCCAGATTTTGAGAAGTACACTGGGATCGAGTGCCCAAAAACTCACCTCAAGGCCTATTGCAACAAAATGGCCGATATGATACACAATGAGCCCATGTTAATCCATCTGTTCAGAGAGAGTTTGGCCAAGCATGCCTTGACCTGGTACATGAGTTTGGATGGGGTTAAGATCAAAACTTGGAGAGATTTATCGGATGCTTTCTTCAAGCAATACAAGTTCAATTTGGAGGTAGCGCCAGACCGTTCTGATCTCCGAAATCTTGAGAAAAAAACTGAAGAATCGGTGAAAACTTATGCTCAGAGGTGGAGAGAACTAGCTTCCAGGATTTCATCGCCCTTGAATGACAAAGAACTCATATCCATTTTCGTGGATACCTTCAAGGCTCCCTACTACACTCATCTTATATCCAATCCATCAAATAACTTTTCTGATATGGTCATGGTGGCGGAAAGAGTCGAACAAGGGATCAAGTCGGGGAGAATCGATGTTTCCAGACCAGAGGTAACACCTAAGAAAGAGCCCATCATGGAGAAAGATGTCAACTTTGCCTCTCACCAGCCTAGCTACGAGCCACCTTCCTCGCCACCTCCTCAAAATCCTACACCATTTTCACCATCTCCATATAACCCGCCAAACAACCAAAATAACCCGAGTAACCGTTGGAACCGGGGGCCACTACCAACTCTTCCCGCTCCTCTAGGGGAAATTTATAAACATCTCCTGGCGGCTGGACAAATCGTGCCCACCCCAATGGCACCTCTGCAACCTCCTTACCCAAAGTGGTACGATCATAACGCTAGATGTGAGTACCATGCTGGAGCTCAGGGTCACACGATAGAAAACTGCTTCGCCCTAAGAGGAAAGGTTCACCACTTGATCAAGAATGGATGGATCTCTTTTGAAGGGTTAGCCAAAGGACCTGACACGACCGTCTACCCTCCTCCTACCAACCTTTGAATGATCATTCTCCCATAAGGGACCCATCCTGCTTACTCATCTAATGGCGATACCTACAATACTTTTTGTATAATAGTCGAGCCCATGACTATAAACAAAGGCGCTTCGTGGGAGGCAACCCACGTGTTCCTTTTAATATTTCTGGTTTCTTTAATAAAATTCAAACATTTTAGGATACCCTTTTCTAGCGAATTTAATATTTAATTCCCTTGTCATTTTAGATGCAATGAGATTTGTAAACATGGGGGCAAGCAAATGAAGGGACGACCAAAAGAAGGCGTTGAAAAATGTCAAAGCTCATTTTTCAGGGAAGTTGTCCTTTTACATTTTTGCAATTTCCGTTTCCGCATTTTCTGTTTTTGCAATTTACGTTTCCACGATTTATATTGTTGCAAGAGTGTGTGCGTCATGTCTGCTAAGGTTCGTAGTTTTTGCAAAAAAAATAAAAAAAATAAACAGAAATAAAGGCATAGTCGCTTGGCTTGAAAATCCCACGTTTTGAACATTTTTTTTTAGGCATATTCATCACTTTATCACGACATGGATGACTTGTGCGTTCATTAGAAATTATATGAAACATACATGATTTTGTCTGTTAGCTCTTATATCCGTGGCACGTCTAGACGTAAGCAATCACAAAACATGTCCCTGTGAGTATTTTGGGCCTTCACGCTTTGTTTTTTTTTCATGAGTGTAAGGGCCTGACTAGATACTAGTTGAGTTCGCATAATATCCAGGGTACATGCGCCATTAGACATGGGATAGATATAAAGTGACATGGGAATTTTACGATTTTCTCCACTTTTTTCGTTTCTTCCCTCTTTCCACCATATATGTCATCACTCCCCCAAAACCGGCAATATCACTCATACCCCGGGAGCCAAAGAGCAGTTTCAGCTAAAATCGCCAGCCGAAAGTAAAAGCACGTCGAGTCCAAGAGCACGATGAAAGAGACGGAAAAGGTCACCAGGAGATCGCTAAGGACCATCACCGAAGAAGCAGCAACGACGAAGGCCGAGGCCTCAAGACAGAAGGGGAAGAGATCAAGACAAAGGTTGTGCTTGCTCTGCTCTGTTGCATTTTCAAATCAAATCAAAAAGGGGAGGGATATATATATAAAAAAAAAAAAGGGAAAATGAGAGGAAAAAAAGAAAAATGAGAGAGGGGAAAAAGGGAAAAGAAAAGAAAAATGCTCAGAGACCTTCGACGAATACAAACAATCGAAGAGCCAAAGCAATCACAGCCCGGGGACAACTCAATTCGAGAAAATCTCGAAGAAAACTTTCCCCAGTGAACTCGAGTAGAAAGGCCCAAGGCCAACTCGAGAAATCTCAAAGCAGCCTTCCCCTAGTAAAGTCAAGCAAAAGAGGCCCAAGGCCAACTCAAGAAACCTCAAAGCAAGCATCCCTAGTGAGAACCCGAGAAGAGAAAGGGGCCCCAGGCCAACTCAAGTAGTGAGTCGTAAAAGGAACAGCGACGACGCTCCCCAATGAAGACTCAAGAGAAGGGCCCCTGGCCACACGGAAAGCATCCCCAGCAAAAAGCGAAAAGACTCGCGCACCTCGCCCTCATCCTGGCCAATCAGCAAAGCATCGCTCATCAAAAGCCTTCCAACTCCTCAACAAAGCAATCCTTTCCCAAAACAAGCTCCTTTCCGGACATTTCATGTCCATTCATTCTTTTTCGTAAAAGTCCCATCGATTATTAGAACGCCCATGCATGTGCATCTTCATTCGAAGTATATTCACTCGGATTGACATTGCGAACTGTAAATTATGTATCATGTTAGTTGCATCTTTATGAGTGTAAAACACTTAGCCTTGTTTCAGAGCGTGAGTGCAAACACTAATATCAGGTGAGGATTGCTTACGGCTGCATGTTGTGGGAAAGTCTTGTCCTTGAGGTCGTTATTTCTTGAGCAAGACGTAGACGCTACCTAGACTTGAATCAATCATGTTCATATGACGAAAACTGAACGAACATTTTTATCCAAAAAAAAAGAAGAAGAAAAGAGACAAAGGCTTGAATTTATTTTCTTAAACAAAGAAATCATTTTCATTCCAAACAAAAAAACTTGGGGGCAAGCCATGGGATAAATGTAGGAATATTTGATATTTCTCACATAGGTCAATTGCTTCTTCATGTTTCCATCTGTTGCTGCTTCGGGTTTGTTTCCTTTCAATTTACAGGATACGGATATGCTCCAGTGAAATCTCAACCAGGGGTCTTCGATGACAACATCGTTGTAAAGCCCTCGCCATCTTGGATTTTCCTCAAAGTCCAATCAACATCGAATAGAGAACGTTACCACTCCTCAACCTTGGGTCTTCGATGACAACATCGTTGTAAAGCCCTCGCCATCTGGAATTTTCATCAAAATCCAATGGATTCATACGGTCACGTCTCCCAAAAATTCATAAATAGTCATCGAATCAACATCAAAGCAAAGGTATGTTACCGTCAATCAATATCTGAACGAAGGTATGTTACCACTCTCATTTACATAATTCTACATTTCGGCATAATTATTACTCCTCCTTGAGCGACTACTTTTCTGCATGTCTAAATAACTCCTCCTTGAGTGACTACATTTTCAGCACCAGCGTCCGGAGAGCGATAGCCTCGCACGGTCGTGTAGTGACATCTTCAGCACCAGCATCCGGAGAGCGATAGCCTCGCACGGTCGTGTAGTGACATCTTCAGCACCAGCGTCCGGAGAGCGATAGCCTCGCACGGTCGTGTAGTGACATCTTCAGCACCAGCGTCCGGAGAGCGATAGCCTCGCACGGTCGTGTAGTTACATCTTCAGCACCAGCGTCCGGAGAGCGATAGCCTCGCACGGTCGTGTAGTTACATCTTCAGCACCAGCGTCCGGAGAGCGATAGCCTCGCACGGTCGTGTAGTTACATCTTCAGCACCAGCGTCCAGAGAGCGATAGCCTCGCACGGTCGTGTAGTTACATCTTCAGCACCAGCGTCCGGAGAGCGATAGCCTCGCACGGTCGTGTAGTTACATCTTCAGCACCAGCGTTCGCACGGTCGTGAAGTTACATTTTCAGCACCAGCATCCAGAGAGCGATAGCCTCGCACGGACCTTCATTCACATTGCCACGTCAACATCTGGAGAGCGATAGCCTCGCACAGACCTTCATTCACATGGCCATGTCAACGTTCGGAGAGCGATAGCCTCGCACGGACCTTCATCCCCATTGCCACGCCGACATCCGAAGAGCGATAGCCTCGCACGGACCTCCCTTCTCATTTCCAGATCAGCATCCGAAGAGCGATAGCCTCGCACGGACATGCAACCTCTTTTTTTTTCATCCCAGCATCTAGCAATGCGATAGCCTCGCCTAGACTAGAATTTAAAGCATACCTCCCCCAGAGCGACATCATCACTGTAAGTTTGAGGTAAGACCCGCTGTGTCATCAAAATTCGGATATAGGGGCAACTGTCTTTACTGCTTATCAAATACTTCGATAAGACAGTAAAGAGGGGGCAACTGTTGATACCCGAATTTTGACGCCATTTTTATTTAATTTTACCATTTCTGTTATTCAGCCAATTTACAATCATTTTCAGTTGATTTAATGTCGCTAGCATTTTTAGGTGTTTCGTTGCATTTTTGCATCATCGTCAGCATCGTCAGCCTTCGAAATTGCATTTTTAATTTTTCGGCATGTATTTTCATTATTATTATCATTAATATTTTTAGCTTTAAAAATCACATTTTTAATTATCCGGCAGTCGTTTGCTAATTTTTTCTTCGTTTTAGGTCATCACATGAATTTTAGGATTTTTTATATTTTAGCGCTTTTTTTAGTATTTTTATTATTTTATTATTATTTTTATTCGAGCTTTTATTGGACCCGAGTAAGTCCGCTCGGACAATAGCTTGAATTTAAAATGTTTTCCATCAACTAGTTGCTAGCTTTTTTTCTGCTCGCAACGGTCTACAGCGTTTCGTGTAATTTTCGGCGTAACGTCTTCATTTTTCCGTTCAAACGTTTCACGTTTTTGAACGCGAAAATAAACACGTTAAACGAAAAATTCTCGTCATTCGCTGTAGACGGTTAAACCCGTCGTATTTTTTTCTACGCGACGGTACCTTCGGCTCGAAAAGTCAGAACGTTTGGTCGCGGGAACCGGCTCGAGGCCATTTAAATCAGATGAAAGACCATTTGATCATGGTCATTGATCTGGTCAACCAAGGAAAGTCAACCAGATCAATGGCCCTTGATTTAATGTGCATAATGCACATGCACAGTGCACGCACGAGGGAGGCAACGGAAGTCCTCGCCCGAGCCAACTGCTCCCTAGCTCCCTAGCCCTCCGCCATCATCACGGTTCCCCTAGCCTTGCCACCGTGACCAGCCGGCCACCACGCGCAGCTCCCACGTCCGGCCACCCACGCGTTTTTGGCTATAAATAGCCACCATTCCCCACGCGCAAAGGGTCCGAATTTTTGCCAAAAAAACCACACTACTCCCTCTCCGTTCTCCTAGCCAAGTCACACACGAAAATACACACGGTTTCTGTACCCTCATCCTCAACACGAACGAAAGAAAAGAAAAGGAATCAAGGTGAGCTCTCTCTCTCTCTCTCTAGGATTTCTTTGCAAATTTCGTTTTTCTTCTTAACCTTGCAACAAATGACTAAAACCTATTCTAAACCCTTATTTCTCAAGTTATAATCGCACAACTTGCTCCAATTTAAATGACTAATGTTTGTCTTAATTAATTGCTAATTTTCAATTTTAATGTGCATATATATTCAAACTTTAAATTGCTCCTCGTTTGCGGATGAAATGGTCTGATTTCTATGGGGTTTTGATCGGGGGTTCGTACTCTGTGCATGGAGGCTGTTTTTCTTGAGTTTGGGTGGCCGGAGCTCTTCTCTTGCCGCCGGTAGTAACGCCGGCGCAAGGAAGAAGAAGAACGCAGCAGCCATGGCTGCTGTTCTTGGCAAGGAAGGTGACGGGCCGAGCCCGTCCCTTGTCCTTTGTTTTAAAATACCCGGATGGGCCTTGGCTTAAGCCAAGCCCATCCGTCCCCTTCCCTTCCTTTTGTTTCAACAATGCGGCCCATCTTTCCTTTTAAATAGTGGTCATGGGCTAGAATTTATTCCTAGCCCATTTTTCATTAAATTCAGCATGCGGGCCCGACCCAAAATAATTTCCGTCAATCATTCGAGTCGTTTTTAACATCATTTCATTTCATGCTCGTATGTAATGTTTAATTTAATTCGTATGCATATTTTATCAAGTTGGTTCGTGAATTGTTTTTACGCATGAATTGCTCATTCTTTATCGTAATATTTATTGTTATCTAACCTCAGTCATTTATATCTAACCGTTTAATTTCAGTCATTTAATATACCGCCTATATGGTTGGTCGCTTTTTAATTTTCGTAAATATTCAACTGCTTTAATTTTTCGCACACTGCTGGAAATCCTTCCGCAAATTATCAACTGTTTACTTTTCCGCACTTTAAATTTCAGCAATTTAAATTCAATAACGCCTACATGGTCGGTCGCACTTATCAACTGTTTACTTTTCCGCACTTTAATTTTCCGCACTTTACTTTTCCGCACTTTAAATTTCAGCAATTTAAATTCAATACCGCCTACATGGTCGGTCGCACTTATCAACTGTTTACTTTTCCGCACTTTAAATTTCCGCCTTTTATTTTTCCGCACTTTAAATTTCAGCAATTTAAATTCAATACCGCCTACATGGTCGGTCGCACTTATCAACTGTTTACTTTTCCGCACTTTACTTTTTCGCACTTTAAATTTCAGCAATTTACTTTCAGCAATTTAAATTCAATACCGCCTACATGGTCGGTCGCATTTTAATTCTCGTAAATATTCAACTGCTTTAATTTTTTTGCAAACTGCTGGAAATTCTTCCGCAATCTATCAACTGTTTATTTTCTGCAAATATCCAACTGCTCATTCTCTACATTATCAACCTGTTTTATTTTCTGCCAATCACTAAACTTTTTATTCCCTGTAAATCGCCCCTAGCATTTAATTTTTCTGCACTTATCAAGACAACATTTCATTTTTGTATGAGTAAAATTGATCCATTTTTCGCATGCAATCAACCTAGCACTTAAATTCTCCTATGCGTAAAATCCATCATTTTTCGCATGCAAATCAAAACTGCATTTCATATTCGTATGCGTAAAATCCATCATTTTTCGCATGCAATCAACCCAACATTTAAATTCTCGTATGCGTAAAATCAATCATTTTTCGCATGCAATCAACCTAGCATTTAAATTCTCGTATGCGTAAAATCAATCATTTTTCGCATGCCATCAAGCTCAGCATTTAATTCTCGTATGCGTACAATCCATCATTTTACGTGTACAATCAATTGTCATTTAAAATTTTCATTGCTCAGTTATTTCTCAAGCTATCACTAACACTCTCGTTTTGTAGGTTAATTTCAAGCTTCGCTCGAAAGTACGCCTCACAAGTCCTTTTTATTTATTCGATGCTTTTCGCAAATATCAACTGCATGCATGATATATAGAACTGCTAGAATTAAAATCAACCCACATGAACAACGTGTTTAAAGAGTTGCTTAAAATGCCATGTTCATATGATTTTAAATTCTCGCTTGTATTGAGTGCATGTACATGGGGACCTTCGATCCCACTTCAGTTTTTCACTTTAAAATCAATCATTTAAATTGGTACTCTGTTAGCAATCCATGTTAGGATCACGTAGTAATTAAGTTAATCATGCATGGCCCGATGATGAAAAAAGAGGGCGCTCATTCAGTCTTACGGAAAATTCAGTCCCATCACGATCATAAAAAAGACTAAAGTGACGATTCCTCTGAGGGCCCCCTTTTTCAAAACGCATTTCTCAAACACCTTTTTAAACACCTCTCATCAACCGGTAACCGTTTTTGGATGTGTCTCGGGTGCCTAACACCTTCCCGAGACCATAATACGACCCCGAACCTTTGTCTGGGGTCCAGACCCCTTTTTTGTGCCTTTAGTTTTTTACTTATTATATTTCTTATGCCATGACGATTAGGGTTCCCTAAGCCTAGCAACCAAATTAGGGTGGCGACTTCATTGCATGCTGCGAGGCGTCCTTTTACGCCGAGCATCTGAAGGTCTCAAATTTCGTTGCACACTCGCGAATTTTTAAATTTCGAGGCGCGACAGATGTGTTTTGGGCAAGACGTAGACAAATCAATGCTAGAATCACCTAAATAGCTCCTTTCTACCAAATCACATCTTTCACGTTTTATCTACAAATAGGAACCAAATAGCCACTTATCAATAAAATCAAGGCTCAAATAAGACAGAAAAGAAAGACAAAAGCATATAATTACGTTAGGTTTGCGATTTAATGAGACCTCAAGTTAGCGAATAACCATTGAGTATATTTTTTTCAAACACAAATGGTGAGAGTATTTTTCTATATTTGCGTATATGTATATAAAAGGGGAAGGTTAGGAATTAATTAGCACATCCCTCTCTTATTGGTATTGTGCTCATTTTTCAATGCATATACTCTTTCTGTTTTTTTTAACCGTCCATTTTTTAATTTTCACAATAACCAACACAATTGTATAATTTTTGACTAAATTATCCTTATTAATTATGAACCATTGTTTTTTAATTTTTTTCTAAAAAGTAATTAATTTAAAATTATTTAGGGTTAACTTTGTTATTGACTACAAAAATGATCTTGAAAATACAAAAAAGTTATTTTAAAAACTGAAAAATGATAGTTAAATAGACAAAATTGTTTCTTCAAAAATTGACCATTAAAAAAATTGGAGGGAATAGTTACCCCAATTTTATAGGTATAGAACTTCAGGGTTATAAAAGTAACGGGAGTTGTTTTCGCTCACGTCTTTAATTACTACTTTATCTCTCTCTTCTCTCCTCCTTTTCCCCTCTCTGTCTCTCCGCTCTCCCGAATTTTGTTATCTAATTTGTTATCATGTACTCCCTCTGGTCTCCAATAAATGTCTTTCTCGCATCCCAATATTCAGTAGGGAACGCATATCGAGGAGGCCGAATGAGGCACTATTTGACCCCCAAAAATTCTGTACTTTTTTTCGAACGTACGTTAATCCTTAACGTACTTCCGAGAAAAAATTCGGGGCAAAATTGTCTCAAATAGTGACTGTTCCGGCCGTCTTAAGATACCTTCCGAAACAGTAAAAGCAAATGCTAAAATGACATGTTTTGGAGACCGGAGGGAGTACCAAAATTCATTTTTTCTTCTTTTTTATTGGCTTTTGTTCTCTCTTTTGGAACACGTTTGAGCCTTTTGTTTCCTTAAACGGAAATAAAAAATCAAGTGAAACAATGATAGAATCAAGCAATTTTTTTAAAAAAAATAATGTGATGTACATGCCTATTTTTTAATAAAATATGAATATTTTATATCTAATAAAAAATTAGCACAATGTTAATATGTTCATGATATAAAAAATCTAATTAATAGGTGAGTTTCTAGTTTCATCTCGTATGTACCAAAAGAAGAAGAAGTAAACCAAATTGGACTGCGGAAATAAGATACTCCCTCCGGAATTCATTAATTGACTTTTTTAAAATTGTAGACAAATTTTAAAAAATATTGTTTGGATCACATTTTTTTAACTGTAGTTTTCAATTTACTCATCCTTTATAGTATAATTACAATAATAATATTATACCAAATTAATTGGTTGGGCACTAAAACCAAAATAAAGGGCGAGAATCTCAAAACAACAGTTAATTTGGACCAAATTTTCCGTAAGAAAACGATAAGTATGGAGGGAGTATGATTTTTAAATAAAATTATAATTTATTTTCACGGTTTGTTAGAGGAAGGAAAAAACAAAGCCATCCATATTAGATAAAGCTTTGTGCGAGTATAAAAAAGAGGAGCTATTTTTTTAAGTGATTACGCGGGAAATGAAAAAAAAAATTTTTTTGGTACCTGATAAAAACTAAATAACAAATTTTGGAAGGGATCTTTTTTTTTTTGGAAGAATGGAGAGAGAGAAAAAGGAAAAGGAAAAGAAATTAGAGAGATTAAATACTCCATCCGTCCCAAAAAAGATTGACCATTTTTCTTATTAGTGCAGTCCTAAAGGAATTGTCCATTTTTCTTACTAGTACATCACTTTCCAGTATTACCTCTCATTATTATTTTCCGCTATTTTTTCATCAGAAAAACTAAATGTAACTCAAAGGATAAATTTGAAAAATACCAACCAAAAATAAACAATCATTATACTTTTTTAATATGTATGAAAAGTTAAATAGAACAATCATATTAGAACGGAGGGAGTGACATTAAATGTATAGAGGAGAATTTTTTTATTATTTTCTACTCATATTACTTTTATAACCGTGAAATTCTCTTCACGTATATTCATAAAATGAGGGTAACATGTGTGAATTGAAAAATGGACACAATACTAACTTATCTGCCCATAATGGACACATATAATCATACTCTTGTAAACATAAATCTTGGAGGCAAAAAATTTTAATCAATACGTACGTATATCATACTCCCTCCGGGATTTTTTATATGACGTTTGACTTTGTGGCACCCATATTAAAGAGACCGGATGACTCAGCATTTGACCTCACAAAATTTCGTACTTTTTTTCGAACGTACGTTAAGGAATTTCACGGTTATAAAAGTAACTTACGTGTTACTCCCTTTTAATTACATTTAAAAGGGATGACTAACTTTTTTAATTACGTTAAGGATTAATGTACGTTCGAAAAAAAGTACGAAATTTTTTGCGGTCAAATAGTGAGTCATCCAATCTTCTTAATATGCGTGCCACAAAATCAAACGTCATATAAAAAAACCCGGAGGAAATATCTCTACTTACTTTTGAAAACAGGGAAGTACTGTTTATATCAAAACCTGCTCGCCTCAAAATCAAGCCGAAATGTCAGCGTAAGTAATCTTTAATTCACTCCACCTCCTCTCGACTCGCTTCACTTATTTAGTCTACTCCCTTCATATTCTAATAAAAATTGTTTTAAGGTCTAAAATTTGGATAAAATTAAATGAAGTTCTCTTTATTTTTTACTGTTTTACATTTTTTATTGTAATTTTACACAATTGTGCAACTAATATTATCGTAAATAAAAAAGCCAACAAGGAATAAGAAGGTTACAAACAACTTTAGTAGCTCCAAACCTATTATTTCATTAAAAAGCGTGTTCGGACCTAAAATGACCTCTATTAAAATCTAGAAGGGGTATTAAATAAGAATAATTTATTATACTAAATACGAGAATCATGTTGCGTATAATCCTAAACCTAAATGTCAATCCTAATAACTAATCTAAAATAATAACTAGTTCTTAAATAGATCGAAGCAACTAAATGAACTAAACTCGAACTACTTAAGGACAAATTTGTAAACTCTTAAAGTAAGGGGACTAAAATTGTAATAATTTAAAAGTATATATTCAACCTTTTAAAAGGATATCTTCAACCTTGCTTCTCCCCTCCACTCAACCGAATTTATCAACCCTCAATTAAGCTTTATCGTTCTTCCTATATACATGAAAATCTTAACAAAAAGTACAGCTAATCCATATACGTACTATACACAATTAAACATTAATACATGGCTCAATTTCTGTATATTAAAGTGAAAAAAGAGATGAAATCTAAGGAATTTACCTTATTCTAGGATCCCATAAATCTACCCTTCAATCTCTACCCTTCGTCAAAATAATAAGACGCGCAGACTCTCATTTCCGGCACTTCATCGCTTCATCGCTTCATCTTATTAACCAAAGCTAAAGTTTCACTAATTTGCTTCTTAATTACTGCCGAAATAGAGAGAGAACGCTGACGTCTACAATTTTTCTTTATTTTGTTTGAGACAACCAAAGTTCTAGGCTTCCTTCTCTATTTATTTCAATACAAAAAAAATTGCTTATTTTCGACTGAAATTTCCATCGAAAAAATAAGAAATTCCGTCAGAAATGAATGACTTCGAGCGAATTTCATCAAAAATGCTCCACCACAATTCGGTCCGTAGAAGACTTAGTTTTTCTACCGGAAAAGTGGTCGGAAAACTCTTTCGATGGAATTGCTACGGACAGACCGTCAAAATGAACATTCGTCGGAAAAAAATGATTTCTAGAAAACGTTTCGACGGAGACATTCGGTCAAAATTTTGAGAATTTCCGACCAAAATATTCGTCGCAAAACATTCCGACCGAAAGTCCGTCGAAAACATAAAGATATTTTGAAGGTATGGCGACAATAATTTCAAGCTATACCGATAATACATTGAATCTATTGCGGCCACAATTTTTCGTTGCTATATATTTCCGACCAAAAGTTCGTCGAAACTATCAAATTTTTTTGAAGGTATGGAAATAATAATTTCAAGCTATCCCAACAATACGTTGAATCTATTGCGGCCACAATTCTTCGTTACTATACGTTTTTGACCGAGATTCCGTAAAACATATCTTGGTAATTTGAAGCTATCGCAGTTAAAATGTGCATCTATAGCGGCAAATATACTTGACCAAAACTTTTTCGAAAATTACCCCGACAATGGAAATTTTTCTGGCAGTAAATCTTTCTTACCGAAATTATTTTAATTTGCAACGGATAAACATTCAGTCAAAAATATTTCCAGTAGAAAATTGTTCCGGCAGAAATATATTCTGGTTAGTAAATATTTCCAACTGAGTTTCGGTCAAAAATATTTTAATTTGCGATAGACAGACATTCCGTCGAAAAATATTTCCGACCGATTTTCGGTCGAAACATTTTCAGGTTGAATTTTTAAATTTTTATTTTTTTAATATTATCCAACATTAGTAAAGAATTTTTGTTTAATTTGATTAATTAATATTTACTAATAATAAATTATTTGGGGAGTAATTAAAATAAATGACTTTTCAAGCATTTAATGTAATTCTCTTAAATAAAATAAAAATAAATATTTTACACTCAATTTTCACGAGTCATATATATGAAGACTTATTAACAAGGAACTTCGATCGAAAGTAAATGAGTACATTACAATAAATTGATACATGGAACAAAATAAGATTTAAAGCCATTACATCATCTTTCTAATTAAAAAAAGAAAACCACTCAACCATTATTCATCAACTCGTCTTGCAATTCCTGCCGCTTCCTACCGTACTCCTCATTAGTTTATTTCTGCTTATGTATGAAAACAACAAATATCAGCTTCCAAACAAAAAGGAACTTGATCGAAAGTAAATTATTATTATTCCCAAAATTGATCCTATCTTAGGGACTAATCTGCAAACGCTAAATATTTTAGGACTAAACTTCACCATCTCTATAACTCTAGGGACTACACTGTAATTAATTTTGCTACAATTTTTTCCATAATTTCCAAAATAATTTCCTACTTCATCGAGCTACAACAACACCTAAATTTACCACTTAGTTAGTTTCACACACATATTTCTCATCAATTCCTACTATATATACCGAAAAATCCAAGATTGTTTAATTACCAATTTCTATGACGATCATAACTATGTTAACATGTATATTATTAATTAATAACGAAGAACAATTCTTCAATTTCACACCAGTAACACAAGCCATAATAGAAGAATTAGGATTTTGATTACTTACCTCATGAGGGATCAGTTCGTTGTCGCCGACCGGAGATGAGAGCTAGAGAGGAGAGACAAAGAATATTAAGATATATATCAATTGCATAATTTATTCTTTAGTTTCACACCAAGTGGCAAATGGAATAATAGAGTAGAATTAGGGTTTTGATTAATTACTTACCTCATAATTAAGGGATTAGTTGGAGATGAGAAAGAGAGGTTGGAGATGAGAGCTAGAGAGAGAGAAAGAGAGAGTAGAGAGGGGTAAACTTTGGCCAAATATAATGGGTTGTGCGTTGGTCTTGCTTAAATAAGCTCAATATTTTGACGAAATTTCGGTCGCCATTTCCGGATTTGATTTTGGCCAAATTTTGGCTCATTGTACTAGTGGCAAATTCCAATTTATGAATGATCGATACGTGTTTCAAACCTAATTTCTTGAACCACCTTCACTCCGCTACCACTTGATACGTTCCTGGTTTGCTAGGAAACATTTGTATTGTTGATCTTGCTCAAGGAATCCTCTTCGAACATCAAACATGTAACTAATTGAGACAATTAGATTCCTAACCCAACCTGTGGTTAGAACCCCAATTCGGAATCAACTAGGATCTCGAACTCAAGACTTCTAAGTTCCTAAACCAACGTGTGTTTAGAACCCTAGAACGAAATAGACGATAGGGAAAAGATTATTTTACTTAATCAAGACTGAATTTCAGTCAGCCAAGCTTAAGAGTTCTTCGTTAGAACCAAAGAAGAGACACCTCACAATAATGTGTTTTTATAAAAATGAATCTGCGTAACAAGAAGCTCTAAGAGAGCTTATAAAGAGTTACAAATTCCTAGGTTAAACCCGTCCAAAATAGGAATAGCAATCCTAACGAAAATAGAAATAGAAATCCTATGTTAACTAGAATGGAAACAAATCAGCTTTCTAATTACATAAGAAAGAATGAATTTTCTTCTGTAATTAGACCTGACTTCAAGCTAATTAAATTATTTAAATATCCAGCTGGTAATAGAACAAATATCCTATATTTAATCCAGGTCTTGATATGCAAAAACAGCAAGAATGCACATCTAAGCAGGCTGGCACATTCCTTGCGTTTCAAGCATCAAATGGGCTCGGATTGACTTGAAATTCGAGATGAGACTTCATCAAAGGAATCTTGAATGATGTTGACAAGCTTCACCTCTGACTTGGCCATTTCCTTCAAGAACGCCTCCTCAATCGCTGCCTCCTTCTCTAGCTCCTTTTGAATGAGCAATGTCAACGCTCCTTGCAACTTTTTGCTCCTAGCTCGTGTCAATGGGACTTGAGGGATTGGTAGTACATATTTGGCTCCTTGGACCACATCATTCCCTCCCTCCGCAAAAGGATTTGTCCTCGAATCGAAATCTAAAATATCAAACAAGGACAAGTCATGAACATTGAAAGAAGCACTAATATTTCCATACTCACTAGGCAAGTCCAGCTTTTAGGCATTGTCATTTATCTTTGCAATCACTTGGAAAGGACCATCTCCTCGTGGATCAAGCTTGCTTATCCACCTCTACCAGAATCTCTCCGTCCGAAGGTGTAACCAAACCCAATCTCCAGGCTGGAAAGTAACCACTTGACGTCCCTTGTTCTGTTGGGCAACAACCTTGGAGTTCATCTCCTCAATGTTGGTGTGAACCTTCTCATGTATCTTCTTGACCAGTTCTGCCTTCTTTGCGCAATCGATGCTAGCTAGCTATTTCAAAGGCAAAGGACATAAATCTAGAGGAGTAATAGGGTTAAAACCATACACTACTTCAAAAGGCGTAAAATCCGTGGCAGAATGTATTGTAAGCGAACTCAACAAAAGGAATACAATCTTCCCAAGATTTAGCATTTTGTTTTGCAGTAGCACGAAGTAAGGAAACTAATATTCTATTAACAAACTCAGTTTGACCATCACTTTGTAGGTGACAAGTAGTGGAAAACAATAACTTGGTACCTAGCTTATGATACGATCCTAGCCCCGAGGCTAACCCTAGCGCACGCACAACGCGCACACGCCTTGCGACCAAGGTCAATCAACCCAAAACGTCGAGCCCAAGACATTCCAAAGCTTCAAGGGAGGTTACAGCAACCTCTAGACATGGAAACTAGGCAAGGAATGTTTCTGGATCAAGTCCTTAGGAGAAGGATGACATGGAAGGTGGCTTGGAGGCGCATAGTGGAAGGTTGCACATCTACACGAGCCAATTCATGGAAGAAAGGTTCCAAATCGGGTTCCAAGATAAATACAAGACCGATTGGGATCTTAGGAGATCCTCTGCCAAGTTTGAGGACATTTGGACGAACAACTTGCAAGATGGCCCGTTGCTACTTTTGCATGCACAAGTGTCCTAAGCGCAAACGTGACAGACAACTTCGTCGGACCATATCTCGATCATCAGAAGTCAGAATCATGAGTTATTTATCAATTATGAAACCTCATGATGTCTTCTTCATTGTGTCCAAAATTCAGATCAAACTCCCAAGCTGTGTGTTTGTTATCGGTCGAGACATTTTCGCTGATAGCAATCCTACGTAGATGAGGACTTCAAAACGCGTCCGTCAATGCCAACGACCATTCTTCATACCGGTCAGGCCCGGACCAGGAAGAGGAGCACCCTCCTACTATTTTTGGGTCTTATCTATCGAATGGGACAAGTTTCAGCCGAATTGGACAAGCCAATCAACAGTTAGGGCGGTGGACATTTTGGCGCGCAGTGTGAACGCGAGCAGCCCGCGACTTGGAGAATTCGGCCCAAACCTTGGCCTGATGATGCGAATGTTTTTGGGAAGTTCTAGAAAGCTTTATTTGTATTTATTAATTAGTTTTTAAAGTTATTAGACTAGTAGAAGTTCTATTTCAAAGTTACTTAGGAGTTCTAGTTAAAATAGGTTTTCTAGTCTTAGTTAAACTTGTATTGTTTATGCCTATTTAAAGGCAGCCGTTTGGCTTAATAAAATTAGATCTTTTTCAGCCAGACACTTGCATTAATTGATCTCACTAAGAACCTTGAATCCTTTGAGTCCGAACACTCGAAGAACAACTCAAGTAAATCGAAAGTTCATTCTATTGTTCGCCTATCTAGGTTGCTAACCTCACCAAGGGTTAGAGGGTTAGAAGTTCGAGCAATATCCTTGATTGCATAGCTGGGTTGGTTGGATAATCACGTCCAACAGGGTCAGCGCAAGATTGAGTTACTATTTCCGCACGAATCCACTCTTGGACAACGATCGCTTAAGGAGAAACGATTCACGCATAGTAAGGATCGTATCAGTTGGTAGCGGAGCGAAGGCCGTTCAAGTTTGGTACGTATCTGTTTTCATTAAGTCATTGTGTCGATTTACTCTAGTCCGGAGTCAATCACCCTTCACCCATTTAGTTTTTTTCGTTTTTTTGTTGAGTCGGTTTAGAAATCAATTTTCTAAATCAAGTTTTCCTTTGCATTTGTGTTTTTATTTAGACAAATCTAGTCCGATTTGTTTGTCTTATGTTTACCAAATAGAGTCACAAAATAGTCCCCCAAAGTGTCAAAATAGAGTCACAAAAATCAGTCCCCGAAAGTGTCATCAAAGTGTCACCAAAAACAGTCCACCAAAAGTGTCAGTGTCGAAATCGTATTTCAATACATATCTGTTGAAGTCCGATTTCAGTGAAAGAGAGTCCGTTGGAAATCTGGGTCTGTTAAGAATCTGAATCAAAAAGAATCAAGTGATTCAGACGCCGGAGTCAAAAGTTACAGCCAACGTCCCAAGACGTGTTCCTTTAGTCGTTATTTCTTAGAGTCAGAAAATTCTGGAACCGAAACACAAAATCAATATATAGGAGGCCAGTCCAGAAAATTCTGAAATTTTTACACAACATATTTGGAGCTTTTATGGATCTACTTCAAGAAGAATCTCTTAATTCGGAGGTCAGACGTGGAAGATATTGATTTTACAAGTTGCAGACACAAGCTGTGAGCGAAAAATGCAATTTTTAAGACATCAATATCATGGAGAGAGCGAGGTATGAGGCAGTGGACAGGAGGAGAAGGGGCCAACATGAGTTTGCTATGTCTAGCCCAAGACATGAGCCAAGGATACACAAGCGTGAGACATCATGGCACGCAAGCGAGCAAGGGCATGCACTACCATGGTTCGAAGATAGAGCAGAACGCAAGCCCTATTGGCACGCAGACAGATTGGAGCGTGAACCACCTTGGCATGTAAGTAGACCCGAACGCCAGTCACAAAGTGAGAATTTGTATGAGAAGGTTGCGCATGAGAGAGCCTATGAGAGGCTAGGGCAGAATGTTAGGTACGAGAGGATGGAGACACCACCAACTTTCGTTCCAATGAAGCCACCGGTTGGCTTAAAAGCCAATGGTGAAACCTTAGAGGAGATGTCATGGAAAGAATTGGTTAATCACCTCAGAGAGAAGGTTGAAGAGGCGTTGGAACAAAAGAGAAGAGAGGACCGTGAGTTGGCTATGTCGAGACCAAGATATGATCCGAAGGTAGTCAAGGGAACGAGTCCATCACCGAGCGCACCATGTTTCGAAGAGCAAGATAAAACACTTGTCACTAAGTGTGAGTTAGGTGTACAACAAGAGGCAGTAATGAGTTCAAGCATGGCACAAGGTGTCTTTTATACTTGTTGCCTAGTAAAAGAGAAGGGTTACTCAATAGTGATCGATGAAGGAAGGTTAGCGAATCATGCAAGTACATTGATGGTGCACAAGACAGGCCTTCCAACGACAAAGCATCCAAAGCCATACCTGCAGCGTTGTATGCTCAGCGGAAGGGACTTGTTGGTAACTAAGCAAGTCTTGATTTCATTTTCTATTGGGAAGTTCAAGGATGATGTGCTTTGCGATGTGATACCAATGAAGTCGAGCCATATACTTCTTGGTCGATCATGGCTGCAAGAGAAAGGAGTCACTCAAAGAGGCAAGGACGGTCGTTACAAATTCATAAAAGATGGCCGAAAGATCTCCTTAAGACCATTGGTGCCCCTTGAAGTCCTTAAGGATCAACAATATCTAGAAA
Source organism: Viola odorata (assembly GCA_963691705.1). Classification (NCBI taxonomy): domain Eukaryota; kingdom Viridiplantae; phylum Streptophyta; class Magnoliopsida; order Malpighiales; family Violaceae; genus Viola; species Viola odorata. The sequence goes on from OY829543.1 coordinate 20,932,894, forward strand.
ACTCATACCGCGAATGGAATAAGGCTAGAGATGTTGAGAAGGAAAGAGGAAAATTGAGACTTAAAAAGGAGAAAATAAATAAACAAAACATCCCCCATGAAAAGAGTGAGCATGGGTTGAAAGAAGAGAATTGTACTCATAAAAAGGACGAGTTGAGTGAGAGTACCGAAGGGAGAGAAAGTGGAAACGCACTAGTAGTGCAAGAGATTGTTCTTGGCAAAAAGAGTGAAGCTTTGCCGAAGCAATTGAATTTTACTAACCCTTATCCAATTGTTCTCTCTTCTTCTATTTCATCTTCTTTAGGGCAGACAAAGAAAGAAGTTATTAAGTAGGATGAGTCCCCTAAGCTACTGCAATTGAAGTGGAAGAAACATAGCAATTCCGTGGAGCATATTGCGCCAAGCCCTAGACAAAAGGGTGTGGTTGGATTAAACTTTCTTAGAGCGGAATTGTGGAGGTATGTGGACATCATTAGTGCATATGATTCTAGAGTTGAATTTAATTTAATTGATGATGCTCCTATGCAAAAGCCTAAGGCCGAAACACTTGCTTTTGAGGAGTACTTGTGGAAACGCATGAAATTTGGGGTTTTGGTTAGGCCAAGAGATGAGATAGTTGTACCAAGAGATATTTATGGTGATTTCTTACAAGTTGGTATGGCTAGTATGTGTTGTAGTATGTCTCTTGAGAGGGTTTGGTATTGGTACGGTTTATCCATGGAGTTTGTGTATAAGCACCGAAAAAGACTTTTTGGCGATGTAGAGCAACAAGGATGGAGAAACCTTGGGATACCGAGCTCACAACCTTATGTATCTCTTTATTGGAGACAACCTACAATGGAGAGAAGTGATGAGAGAGCTTGGAGAGCGAAGTGTTATTCGTTGGTTTGCAAGTTTGAGTTGTTTAGTGAATTTTCACTTATGTTTACTTGCAACCAATGCGGCTTTGATTTTATATTTATGGGTTCATCGAATCCTTGGTGTTTGGAGTACTTAGGAAGTATAAGAGTTCACAAGGAGTTGATGATAGCACAAGGGCAAGTCGTGGTACACATGAAAGGTTTGAGTGTTCCTTATGCGACTAAGGGATACTTAGAAAGATTGAAGCAGTTCTTGAAGGTTGTTGATAGAGGAAGGATGTTCTTACACCAGCTTTGGTTGCCTACTCAAGTCAACAAGACAGCCGCCATGCGAGACGTTGGTTTAGCCCAAACTACCGCCGCACACAAATGCACCACCGCCGAGTTGGATGCCCTGGGTATTTCCTATCATTCTTATGTCTCCTTTGCTGTTTCTAATTTGAAGAGTGTTGCTGCCATTGAGGGAACAGATTCGAGGGCAAATCTTTTTGAAGGGGAAGGGAATGATACGATCCTAGCCCCGAGGCTAACCCTAGCGCACGCACAACGCGCACACGCCTTGCGACCAAGGCCAATCAACCCAAAACGTCGAGCCCAAGACATTCCAAAGCTTCAAGGGAGGTTACAAAAACCTCTAGACATGGAAACTAGGCAGGGAACGTTTCTGGATCAAGTCCTTAGGAGAAGGATGACATGGAAGGTGGCTTGGAGGCGCATAGTGCAAGGTTGCACATCTACACTAGCCAATTCATGGAAGAAAGGTTCCAAATCGGGTTCCAAGATAAATACAAGACCGATTGGGATCTTAGGAGAGCCTCTGCCAAGTTTGAGGACATTTGGACGAACAACTTGCAAGATGGCCCGTTGCTACTTTTGCATGCACAAGTGTCCTAAGCGCAAACGTGATGGACAACTTCGTCGGACCATATCTCGATCATCAGAAGTCAGAATCATGAGATCTTTATCAATTATTAAACCTCATGATGTATTCTTAATTGTATCCAAAATTCAGATCAAACTCCCAAGCCGTTTGTTTTTTATCGGTCGAGACATTTTCGCTGACAGCAATCCTACGTAGATGAGGACTTCAAAACGCGTCCGTCAACGCCAACGACCATTCTTCATACCATTCAGGCCCGGACCAGGAAGAGGAGCACCCTCCTACTATTTTTGGGTCTTATCTATTGAATGGGACAAGTTTCAGCCGAATTGGACAAGCCAATCAACAGTTAGGGCGGGTGGACATTTTGGCGCGCAGTGTGAACGCGAGCAGCCCGCGACTTGGAGAATTCGGCCCAAACCTTGGCCTGATGATGCGAATGCTTCTGGGAAGTTCTAGAAAGCTTTATTTGTATTTATTAATTAGTTTTTACAGTTATTAGACTAGTAGAAGTTCTATTTCGAAGTTACTTAGGAGTTCTAGTTAAAATAGGTTTTCTAGTCTTAGTTAAACTTGTATTGTTTATGCCTATTTAAAGGCAACCGTTTGGCTTAATAAAATTAGATCTTTTTTCAGCCAGGCACTTGCATTAATTGGTCTCACTAAGAACCTTGAATCCTTTGAGTCCAAACACTCGAAGAACAACTCAAGTAAATCGAAAGTTCATTCTATTGTTCGCCTATCTAGGTTGCTAACCTCACCAAGGGTTAGAGGGTTAGAAGTTCAAGAAAGATCCTTGATTGCATAGCTGGGTTGGTTGGATAATCATGTCCAACAGGGTCAGCGCAAGATTGAGTTACTATTTCTGCACGAATCCACTCTTGGACAATGATCGCTTAAGGAGAAACGATTCACGCATAGTGAGGATCGTATCAGCGTAGTCCATAAAACTTTCCAGAAATAACTAAGGAACTTAACATCCCTATCACTAACAATGCTAAATGTAATACCATGAAAACGTACTACTTCCTTAAAAAATACATTCGCAACGTTAGAAGCATCATCAGTTTTAGAGCAAGGCAGAAAGTGAGACATCTTAGAGAATCTATCTATAACAACGAAGATAGAATCCTTACCTCGCTTGGACCGTGGCAAACCAAGCACAAAGTCCATTGAAATATCAGTCCAAGAGTGGTGCGGAACAGGCAGAGGCATATATTCACCATGATTCATTACATAAGACTTAGCTTTCTTACAAGTAATACATCGAGTAATCACACGTAACACATACCGCTTCATGTGAGGCCAAAAGAAATGTTCATGCAAACAAGCTAAAGTTTTATGCAACCCAAAATTCCCCATTAACCCCCCACCATGCGCCTCATGAACAAGTAATTGATGCATACTGCAATTAGGGATGCACAATTTTGCAGTACGAAATAAATAACCATCATGTACATGAAATCTGTCCACACTAGTTTTTAAACATGCTTCATATAATTTCCCAAAATCAAGATCATTAGCATACATTTCTTTAACATCTTCAAAACCTAGCATTTTTGTATTTATATGTCAATGTGCTCACAAGGTGCTATTTGTGATTGTTTGTGTCTAGGCCTAGATGCAGATATAAGGGCTAACAAGTAGAGAGTGCATGACTAGGTCAAGATGTGATGAGTGATACGAGCTCGAGGGCTCTAACTCGTATCCGCGACAAGGCTTCACAGGATAGCCGAACAAACCATAAAGAAGTACGCGCGAGGCCGCGCCAAACCCTAGCAAGCCATGAGCCCTTGGCCGAGCCCATGTCCGAGCCCTTGGACGAGCCCATGTCCGAGCCCTTGGCCGAGCCCATCTTCATTGCTGCCAAGGCTAAGCTTCTCAAGCCCCTTTGTCTAAGGGTGTAAGGGTATTATCCCTTGTATTAGGCTCTTAGTATAAATAGTGAGCAATAGGCTCACTTTAGACTTGTCTTTGATTTAATTGTGAGTTTATCTCCTTTCAAGACCAATTAGTTGGCTTTGCCTTAGGGTTCTTAAAACCGGTTTTGTTCATCTTGTTTAATCTCATCGGGTTGATCATTACATGATCAAGTAAGGGTGAGCACGATTAAGAGATCCTTGTAATCACTTGAATATAAGTTTAATATATTGTTTGTTCATCAAAACACTTTCCTTTTCATCCGTTAATCCGCTATCTCCTAGCGACGTTATCTTCTCCATTAAACCACCATCTAAACACCATCCATCCTTGTGTTTACCACCTCCCAAAGGAGACTAGATCCATTCAAGCTCAAGAACACGATTTCATCCTTCAAGAGAAGCCGAGATGTTATCAATGAGTGACCAAAAGTGTAGAAGATCAAAAGTGTGTGTCCAAACAAGAGGTTTTAAAACTGGGCAGTGTCATCATTTCAAAAAGATGTAATCCGAAAAAAATTGCCCAAAATAAACAAACAAAACAAACACCTAAGTATCCCTCCCCCACACTTAGGCAACGCATTGCCCTCAATACGCAGAAGGGACTCAAACAAGGACATACAAAAATAAAATAGAAAAATAAAAGTCGAAAGGATAAGGAAATAGGAAAGAAACATGGGTTGCCTCCCACGAAGCGCCTTAGTTATCATCGAGGGCTCGACGTTGGCTGTCTGGTCTAGATATCCCTGTCACATAAACAAAAGAAAGAAATCAGTACCGCAAGTCCCTAGCAATAGCTAGTTTAGGCTATATAAGCTAAGCTTTAGGGTTTTTGTAAGGGGGGCTGACCTAAGACATTAATACATCACTCTTTCTTTTACCCTAATTTTTAGGGATCTTATTCTCTTAGTATTTGGAGCAGCCGCCAGTTTTCTAAAGGAGGAAGCTTTTCTCCTTTGATTAATTGAATCATCTATCCGTTTCTTCTAATCCCTTTCTTTAACTCTTATTGCATGTTCATTATTATCTACTGTTCATATTCTATTATGAGTAGCTAAATACCATCTTCTTAGTAAAGGGTGTGATAGCATGTCTTTATTGTAGGTTTTTCTATCTTATTTCTGGCCTTTTCGAGGGCAAGATACTTCTGATTTGCCCTTTTTCCCATCTTTTTGTAGATCAGCACCTAAAGGGAGAAAAGAGCGGAAACGAGCATTTTTGGAAGCATTTATGGAGTCTTGAAGATTGAGGTCTAGAAGAGCAGAAGTCGTCGAGCCCGCGACGCTAACCAGACTAGTGAGCAGTCTCACGCCCTCGACTTTCCTGCGTAAGATCAGAGATCAAGAGCCAAAGGAAATAATTCTAGAAGCATCCAGAAGATCCCAGAAGATTCCAGAATATTCTCTGGAAAGGACGCGGTCCCCTTGTGTGCTGGCGTCCTCCCAAGCGCTGACACCCTCTCTCCCTTAGCTGTATTTTTGTCTCCTAGCTAGTTTTAGCCTATATAAGCTTAGCTTTAGGGTTTTTGTAAAAGGAGGTTGACTCAAGACATTAAAAATATCTCTTTCTTTGACCCTAATTTCTAGGGATTTTATTCTCTTGAATATTGGAGCAGCCGCCAGTTTTGTAAAGGAGGAAGCTTTCCTTCTTTGATTTATTAAATCAATTACCAGTTTCCTCTAATCCTTTTCTCTACTCCTTGCATGATATTCATTACCTACTGTTTACATCTTGTTATGAGTAGCTAAATACCACCTTCTTAGTGAAGGGTGTTTCAAGGGTTGTAAGGGTTAGTTAGGAGGCCTAAAGTGTGCTTAATATATTCTCTTGTCATATTCAATCATTTATCATTTTAATCCTTGCTCATTTAGAACTGTTGAGGGCCTAGTCAACTGTCAATATTTCTACATGTGTATTGTCATTCTCTTGGTTATAACTGACGTGAATCCTTGAGATAAAGTAGACACCTAGTGTAGACATCGCGAGAGGTCTTTCCTCTAGGGGTATTTGATTGTTTAGGTTATGTGATGCGAGCTTGACAACCTGAGATGTCATGTCCTAGATCTGTCTTGCCTCCACTTCATGGGCGTTTTGAGTAGTGCCTCCCCATATTCGTGCCTGGGAGGACGGCGAAACGTCAAGGCCGCCCCATATGTGGAAAGCTTTTACCTACGAATGTAAGTAGGGAGCGCACGTGGAAACATGGCTCCTATAGCAGGTCTGTGCCTGAGTTTGGACTATTTTCGTGCCCATGATTAACTGACCTAGAAAGCAACCCGAGAACACCTTTCGCTAAGATCTCTTCCCAACTGATTTATATCTCTTTTATTACTTTTCGTGCCCTCAAGTAACTTTTGTTATTTTGCCCTTGATTGCTTTTTACTTTCGAGACCCCAAATGTTTGTTACTTTTATGATTGTGGTTTACATATTTTTACTTATCTGTTTTGTTAGTTCCCATATCTGCGTCGATTAATTCATTAATCGACAGAAACTCCCCCCCCCCCCCCCCCCCCTCGTGTTTCTTGACCGTATTCTGTTGCATTTGTGCCTTGTCATACATCTTTATTAGCGGTTTACTCCTTCAATCTTTATGGTTCGACCCTGTCTTGCCCTGTACACATTTATTTATGCATTTAGGCACCAGGAAAATATTTAATACATTTGAGTGACAATCAAATTTTGGCGCCGTTGCCGAGGATTGAACGGTACTAATTCTGTTTTTATTTTTGTATGACCAGGAGATCTGCTCCAGATCTACTCCCTCTCGACCACGAGTTAACCAGAACGGAAAGAAATCTTCGAAGGCAAGCCAGAGGAGCATCTACCCAGCGTAGAGTGATCCCACATCCTGCCCTCGACGGATCTCCTTCCAATCTGGCCGGCCAAGACCATTAGTTTTTCCTAGATCTAGCCTATCTCCATCATAATCTCGACAATCCTGTAGCCGCTCATTTCAATTTTCCCGCAATGGACGACCACGACGACCATGTACGTCACGAGGACCCATCACCACCTCCTCCTCCAGCACAACAAACCATTGATAATTTCCATGCAACTCCTGATATGGCAAGCAGCTGCATTGTCTAGCCCGCTGTCCAGCATGATTGGACTTTAAAGTCAGCCGTTATGCATCACCTTCCAATCTTTCGAGGGGTTCCCAAGGAAAATGCACTCCGCCACCTTCAACAACTCCACTCTATTTGAGATGCCATGAAACCTACCAACGTCAACATTGAGCAAGCCAAGCTGCGCGCCTTCCAGTGGTCTCTCAAAGATGATGTCCTCGATTGGTATCACGACCTCCCACCAAGATCCATCCATTCTTGGGCAGACATGTCTAAGGTCTTCACCGAGAAGTATTATCCGACCTCTAATTCCAACACTACGCGCAAACAACTTGTCTCAATAGTCCAGAAGAAAGAGGAGACTCTAGCCCAGAACTATGAGAGGTTCCAGAAGATGCAATCTAGTTGTCCATCCCACAACCTTACAGAGCATGCCCTTGTTCAGTATTTTTGTGAAGGCCTCAAAGCCCATGATAAAGAATTACTCAACGCTGCTGCCAACGGATCTCTGACAGCTCTCACCCCAGCAGCGGCTAGAGCAACAATAGAACTCATGGCCAAGAATGCTTCGTCTGACCCTGCCAACAATCAAGGCCCTGACGCCCAAGTGGTTGCCTTGCAGAATCAGCTATCTTCTCTCACAGGGATGTTTCAGAACTTTATGACAAGGCAATTTGCGCCTGTCAAGGCCTGCCAAATCTGTAATTTTGTGGATCACCCCACTGATGCATGTCCCCACATTCCGGACGAAATCCAAGTTAATGCTGCTAGTCAATATGTCCCGATTCCTTATGGTCAAAACTACAATTAGGGCTAGAAACAGCAAAATCCAGGATGGCTTCCCTACCCTCAGCCTTCAGGACCTAGCCATCAACAGCACCAACAGAATCCGTATGGAAATCATCCTCCACCTCCCAACATGCAGAATTACAGACCTCGACCCACGTACCATCAGAATCAATATCAACGCCAACCTCCTCAAGATCAGACTTTCGTCGTGCCCCCGAATGCAGAAATACCTCGGAACCCCTAACAGCAGAAAGAGATTGACGATCTTAAAAAGTACATGAGTACGCTGATGGCGGAAATGAAGGAAGTGAAGAATCAAGGGAGATTCCCACCTCAAACCGAAACGAATCCAAAGCACAATGTTTGTGCCGTGACCTTGCGAAGTGGAACGACCTTGACACGTCCTACACATCCTGCCCACGATATTGCAAATTCTCTAGAATCCGAACTCAAGCTGAAACCTAGAGCTAAACTCCCGAAAGTTCCCTGACTTGTTGAAGTCACGGAAGATAGAGTTGGCTCTCCCAGGGGTTCACCAAGGAATGACCCCAACCCACCTGAATTGACCCAGGAGTACATTCATAGGATTCTCGAGCCCCCATTTCCCTAAAGGCTTGTAAAGGCCAAAAAGGAGAAGGAAGACCGAGATATCTTCGAAATGTTCAGTAAAGTGGTTGTCAACATCCCTCTTCTCCAAGCAGTGAAGAACGTTCCTCGCTACGCCAAATTCTTGAAGCAACTATGCACAAACAAAAACAAGTTCGCCGAGGTTAACAAGATTAGTGTAGGAGCTAACGTTTTTACCCATATCCAGCGGAGGATCCCTCCTAAGTGCAAAGACCAAGGAATGTTCATCATCCCCTACCGGATTGGAACAGTTGATATCGGGAAAGCTATGTGCGATCTAGGGGCAGGAATCAATGTCATGCCCTTGATCATCTATAACTGTCTAGGCCTCGAACCTCTCACGCCTATAGACCTCACCATTCAACTTGCTGATCATTCTATCATCTATCCTGAAGGGATAATTAAGGATGTTCTAGTCCAAGTTGGCGAATTCTTGTTTCCAGCCGATTTCTATGTCATAGCAATGGAGAATGAAGACTCCACCAAGTCTACAGATGTCCTTCTAGGCCGTCCATTTCTAGCCACTGCCCGAGCAAAGATAGATGTTCATGATGCGACCATCTTTCTAGAGTTCGACGGAGAGATTATCCGATTTAATATGCTAGAATCCATGTGATACCCCTCTGAATTCTTTAGTGTTAATTACATAGATTTTATTGATCCTTCTATTGATGAACTTGCTGAACTTCACTCTACTGATCCTTTAAAATTTGCCCTTGACAGGAGTCTAATGCCAACACTTCTAGATGTCGTGGCCTCGACACTTTCCACACCTCCTGAGCTCCATTCTGTCATCGCTGCCCTAGAAGAGTGCGCTCTAGTTCAGTATGAGCCCCCAATGGTGTCTCCTAACCATTCGAATCATGTTACTTTGTCTCCATTTATTGATCAGGTTCCAGCCCTCGATCTTAAGCCACTACCTTCTCATCTGAAGTATGCTTATCTAGGTCCCGACAACTCCCTGCCTGTCATTATCTCCAACCAGCTCAACAATCCTGAAGAATCAGAGCTTATTTCCTTGCTTAAGGAATTCAGACAAGCCATTGGCTAGACCATTGCCGACATCAAAGGCTTGTCGCCAGATCTATGCACCCATCGTATCCACTTGGAAGATACTAGTAAGATCATCCGTCAGCCCCAACGAAGGCTGAATCCACCCATGATAGAGGTGGTTAGGAAAGAAGTTCTGAAATTGCTGGATGCCGGGGTCATATATCCTATCTCCGATAGCCCATGGGTCAACCCTATCTAGGTTGTGCCCAAGAAAACTGGCATAACTATCACCATGGGCCAAGATGGAAAGTCCATTCCCACTCGAATCCAGAATGGGTGGAGAGTGTGTATTGACTACCGCCGCTTGAATGCTGCCAACAGGAAAGATCATTTTCCTCTGCCCTTCATTGATTAAATGCTGGAGCGTCTCGCGGGCAAAACTCACTACTGCTGTCTAGACGGTTACTCCGACTTCCACCAGATCCCCGTTGCCCCCGAAGACTAGAAGAAGACCACCTTCACTTGTCCTTTCGGCACCTTTGCTTATAGACGCATGCCCTTCGGCTTGTGTAATGCCCCCACCACTTTTCAGCGCTGTATGGTGAGTATTTTCTCCGAATTGGTCGAAGATGGAATTGAGGTCTTCATGGATGACTTCACGATATATGGGAATTCTTTCTCAGAGTGCATGGATAAATTGAGGAAGTGTTTAAAATGTTGCATAGAGACCAATCTTGTCCATAATTTCAAGAAATGCCACTTCATGGTAGATCGAGCCCTCGTTCTAGGTCACATTGTCTCGGCCACGGGAATTGAGGTCGACAAGGCCAAGATTGAGGTGATTGAATCCTTGCCTTATCCAGCATGCGTTCGCAATGTGCGATCTTTTCTACGGCACCCCGGTTTCTACAGACGGTTCATTAAGGATTTTTCTAAAATCGCTCAACCTATGTGCCGCTTACTTCAGAAGAAAGTCGCTTTTGACTTCGATGATAATTGCAAAGCCACCTTTGAACTTCTCAAAAACAAGCTTATCTCCGCTCTGGTAATTCGAGCCCCCGATTGGTCTCTACCTTTCAAGGTCATGTGTGATGCTAGCAATCAAGCCCTAGGCGCCGTTTTGGGTCAAAATAAAGACAAGGAAACTTATGTGATCTATTAAGCTTCCAAGCTATTAGACCCAACCCAGCAGAACTACACAACAACAGAAAAAGAACTCTTGGCCGTGGTTTACGCCCTAGACAAGTTCAGGCAGTACCTCCTAGGTACAAGTGTTCTCGTGTACTCGGACCATTCAACACTTAGATGTTTGTTGACAAAGGCTGATGCCAAGCCTCGACTAATTCGTTGGATCTTGTTGCTATAAGAATTCAATATCTTGATCAAAGACAAGGCTGGAAAAGAAAATCTGGTAGCCGACCATATAAGCAGACTTCCAGCCCAAGAAAATAATTCGCTTGTGCAGATCCGCGATACTTTTCCAGATGAACAATTGTGTCTAGCCCACGCTGTGCAGTTTCCCTGGTTTTCGGACATAGCGAATTTCTGTGCTACAGGTACCTACCCCGCGGATGCTTCCCCATCAGAATGCACAAAAATTAGAAGGCAAGCCAAATACTATATTTGGGATAGCCTGTATTTATGGAAGCACTGCTCGGACCAGATCATACGCCGTTGCGTGACCATGGATGAGGTGCCCTCGATCCTTAAATTCTGCCATTCTGAAGGAGGACATTTCGCGGCCAAGAAAACTGCCCTCAAGGTGTTAGAAGCAGGTCTATACTGGCCGACTATTTTTAAGGATAGTTATATGTATTGTGCGTCGTGCCCTCGATGCCAAGCCACGGGTAATATTGGGGCCAGGAATCAGATGCCTTTGACCGGTATCATTGTTTGTGAGATCTTCGATATCTGGGGGATAGATTTCATGGGCCCATTTCCCAATTCCTTCGGCAATATCTATATCCTTCTAGTTGTCGATTATGTTTCCAAATGGGTCGAGGCCCAGGCGACTCAAACAGATGACTCCAAGGTGGTAGTGAACTTTCTACGCACTAATATTCACATATGCACAAGTATGAACCACCAGCACCTTGTCTAGACCTAGCTATTCCCATTTTTGCCTGTTGAACCTTATATCCATATCTAGGCCTAGACATCAGTAGTCACAAAAGCACCCTGTGAGCACTTGAGCTTCCATGCCTATTTCTTTCTTGTGTGATTAGGATGCTTTAGCTAGGCACTGGTTCATCTTGCATGATATCCCTGGGTATAGTCACTGTTAGACATGGGAAAGCTTCGATTTGACAGAAAACTTCGCATCAATGTCTTTTTCTTTCTTTTCTCCCCCTCTCTCTCTCTTCTCTTTTCATGCCCCCGACATTCCCCTTCTTTTCATATTCTTTCCTGACCATTTGTATTTTCTTGATCTTTCTCCTTGGCAGGTGAGGTAGCGATTATTGAGGGTAACGTAGAGGGCTAGACATCTAAAGAACGCGCAGACAAGCCTAAGTGTGGGGAAGCAGACGAAAGCAAAAAGACTTCAGAGCCGAAAACAAAAAGTAGAGATCTAGGGCAAGAAAAAGCAAAAGCTCGAAAGAGTTTCTAGCCCTATATCATTCAAAGAATTCAAGCCCCAGAAACGTTCAAGTGTGAGGAAGCGAAAAAGAAGTCACCATCGATGCTGGAAGCTGATCAAGGGTAAGCGCCGAACAAAAAAATCAAAAGATTCATGCCCTAGAAGAATCAAAGGTTTTTGTAATTAGTTCGTGCCCCCCTCCCTCTTCAAAAATATATATCTAAAAAAAAACATTTAAATTTGAAAATAAAAGGAGGGGGGCATTAAGTGAACAAAAAGAGTATCTGCATCCGAAGCCTCAACAAGAAGAGTTTCCTGCCCCCGAAAGAAGACCTCTGTCTAGCCCCCGAATCATCATCGTGCCCTCGATGAAAGCTGCCTCGCCACTTAGCCTTTTTCTAAGCCAAGGAATCCAACCAGGTTCTACCTGGTCCTTTCTTTTCTTTCCTTTTTTTCTCCCCTCATTTCTCTTATGTTCATCTCCTATTTTTCTCTTCCATATTTCTAGCTCATTCCATCCCTTTTCTTTCTTTTTCCTGATGCGTTGCTTTTCCAATTGTTGATTGTCCATGCTTGTGTTCTACAGTACTTGGATTGATATGCAAGTTTGACTCTGTGCTGTGTTATGTGCATTTAGTTTTGAGCGTAAACACTTAGCTTTGCTTGCGAGAGTGAGTGTAAACATGTATCTGGTGAGGACTACTGATTAAGGGCTTTATATGGGAAAGTTTGATCTTTGGGGTCGTTATCCCTCTGGTTTGATGCCGGTGTCTCCTAGGTGAGAATGGGTTTTGTGCGAAGTCCAGCTTGGTGTCGGTTTGAGTTTGTGTGTGGTCGTTGTGTTGTCTGTTTGTGGAGGTAGTTTTCAGTTTTGTGATTGCTCGAGGGCGAGCAATGGGCAGTGTGGGGATTTGATAGCATGTCTTTATTGTAGGTTTTTATATCTTATTTCCGGCCTTTTCGAGGGCAAGATACTTCTGATTTGCCCTTTTTCCCATCTTTTTGCAGATCAGCGCCTAAAGGGAGAAAAGAGCGGAAACGAGAATTTTTGGAAGCATTTCTGGAGTCTTGAAGATCGAGGTCTAGAAGAGTAGAAGTCGTCGAGACCGCGACGCTAACCAGACCAGTGAGCAGTCTCACGCCCTCGACTTTCCTATGTCAGATCAGAGATCGAAGGCAAACGAAAGAATTCCAGAAGATCCCAGAAGATTCCAGAATATTCTCTAGAAAGGACGCGGTTCCCTTGTGTATTGGCGTCCTCCCAAGCGCTGACACCCCTCTCCCTTATTTTTGTCTCTTAGCTAGTTTTAGCCTATATAAGCTTAGCTTTAGGGTTTTTGTAAAAGGAGGTTGACTCAATACACTAAAAATATCTCTTTCTTTGACCCTAATTTCTATGGATTTTATTCTCTTGAATATTGGAGCAGCCGCCAGTTTTGTAAAGGAGGAAGCTTTCCTTCTTTGATTTATTAAATCATTTATCGGTTTCCTCTAATCCTTTTCTCTACTCCTTCTTGCATGATATTCATTACCTACTGTTTACATCTTGTTATGAGTAGCTAAATACCACCTTCTTAGTGAAGGGTGTTTCAAGGGTTGCAAGGGTTAGTTAGGAGGCCTAAAGTGTGCTTAATATATTCTCTTGTCATATTCAATCATTTATCATTTTAATCCATGCTCATTTAGAACTGTTGAGGCCCTGATCAACTGTCAATATTTCTGCATGTGTATTGTCATTCTCTTGGTTATAACTGACGTGAATCCTTGAGATAAAGTAGACACCTAGTGTAGACATCGCGAGAGGTCTTTCCTCTAGGGGTATTTGATTGTTTAGGTTATGTGATGCGAGCTTGACAACTTGAGATGTCACGCCCTAGATCTGTCTTGCCTCTACTTCATGGGCGTTTTGAGTAATGCCTCCCCGTATTCTTGCCTGGGAGGACGGCGAAACGTCAAGGCCGCCCCATATGTGGAAACGGGGCTTTTACCTATGAAGGTAAGTAGGGAGCCTACGTGGAAACATGGCTCCTATAGCAGGTCTGTGCCTGAGTTTGGACTATTTTCGTGCCCATGATTAACTGACCTAGAAAGCAACCCGAGAACACCTTTCGCTAAGATCTCTTCCCAACTGATTTATATCTCTTTTATTACTTTTCGTGCCCTCGAGTAACTTTTGTTATTTTGCCCTTGATTGCTTTTTACTTTCGAGACCCCGAATGTTTGTTACTTTTATGATTGCGGTTTACATATTTTTACCTATTTATTTTGTTAGCTCCCATATCTGCGTCGATTAATTCTTTAATCGACAAAAACTCCCCCCCCTCGTGATTCTTGACTGTATTCTGTTGCATTTGTGCCTTGTCATACATCTTTATTAGCGGTTTATTCCTTCAATCTCTGTGGTTCGACCCTGTCTTGCCCTGTACATATTTATTTGTGCATTTAGGCACTAGGAAAATATTTAATACATTTGAGTGACGATCAGGGTGTTTCGAGGGTTGTAAGGTTCGGTTAAGAGGCCTAAAACGTGCTTAATACATTCTCTTGTCATATTCGATTGTTTATCATTATAATTCCATGCTCATTTAGAAATGTTGAGGGCTTGATCAACTGTTAATATATCTGCATGAGTAATGTCATTCTCTTGGTTATAACTGACGTGAATCCTTAATTTAAAGTAGACACCTAGTGGGGACATCGCGAGAGGTCTTTCGTCTAAGGGGTAAACGGTCGTTTAGGGTATGTGATGCGAGCTTGACACACTGAGATGTCACGCCCTAGATCTGTCTTACCTCCACTTCATGGGCGTTTTGAGTAGTGCCTCCCCGCATTCGTGCTTGGAAGGACGGCGAAACGTCATTGCTACCTCATATGTGGAAATGGGGGGTAGCTCCTACCTACAAAGGTAAGTAGGGGGTGTTGAGTAAGGTTGTTCAACGGTTAGGGATAACCGAAGAACCAAAATTCCAAAACTGAACTTTCGGTAGTTCGGTTACTGAATTTCAGTTTCGGTTATTTCAGTTTCGGTTACCCAAAAACTGAAATTAAATACGGTTCGATTTCAGAATTTAATCGCAAAATTTCGGTTAACCGAACTAACCGAACTTTTGCACACACTATATAATAGTTTTTTTTTACAAAATTGCCATTCCCTTCCTAATTTCCTAAACCGGATATCTCCTCTCACTCTCTCTCCCTTTCGCGCAGACCGTAGCCTCAATCCTCATCCACCACCACCTTATCGGCGACAACCGCCTCATCCACCACCATGAGGTCCACCGGACCACCACCCACCGCCTCCGAGCTTTCCCTCTCCTCTCCTCGCTCTGTCCCTCAATCCATTCTCTCCGTCTCCTCTCTCATTCCAGAAAGAACCCTCATCCTCTCTCACTCCAGATCTACCATGAAAATCTCTTCACATCCCATTTCAATTCCGATTCAGACCCATTTCCATCGTCGTCACAATCTCCATCGTCCTCACTCTCTTCTCTTCCTATTTTTTTTCTTTTCTTTATTTCATTCCTTTTTTCATTTTTAGGGCTGCAGCACGCAACCCTCTTCTCTCTTTTCCTTCTTATTTTCTTCCCCTTTGTTTTTGTTCTTTCTGGCCAAGGTGCGAGCCGTGGCGTGGTGTGGCTGACGATTGGGTTGTTTCGGGTGAAGAGATCGGGATTGATTTAATTTTCAGGGAGGGGTTTTAATTAATTTTGGCAATTTTGGTTTGGTTGGTGGTGATTGTTGATGGTTTAATGATTCCGTTGCAAGTTGTTTTGGTTGAATTAATTTGGTAGAAGATTGGTTGGATTAATTGCAGGAGGATTGAGTTGGAATTTTATTTGGGGAAGGCTGGATTGGAGGATTGGTTTTGGTGTTGGGATTGATTAATTTCGGAAGTTTGGTTTTCTGAAAAACCGAACCGTTCTAAATTTTAGTTTTTGGTTTTCGGTTACTAAAACTTCAGTTCGGTTTCGGTTTTAGATTTTATGATGTTCGGTTAACCGAAACTGAAACTTCGGTTATCAATTTCGGTTTCGGTTAACCGATGAACAACCCTAGTGTTGAGTGGAAACTAGGCCCCTATAGCAGGTCTGCGCTTGAGTTTGGAATATTTTTGTACCCATGACTAACTGACCTAAAATGCAACCCGAGAACACCTTTTGCTAAGATCTCTTCCTATCAGATTAATATCTCTTTTACTGCTCTTATTGTTTTCTTGCCCGCGAATTACTTTTGATTATCGTGCCCCCACCTTTGTTTTACTTTCATGCCTTGGATAATTGTTTTAATTATTTGTCTCGTTAGCTCTCAAACCTGCGTTGATATTCTGTTGCATTTGTCCTTTGTCATACTCCCCTAGTGTTACCAGTTCATATTCTGTTGCATTTGTCCTTTGTCATACATTGAAACTGAAATATTATTCCTTCAATCTCTGTGGTTCGTCCTTGTCTTGCCTTGTACACATTATTTGTGCATTTAGGCATCAGGAAAATATTAAGTATATTTGAGTGACGATCAAATTTTGGCGTCGTTGCCGGGGATTTTTCGTCAAGGTTGACAGCTTTGGTAATGCGGTGCGTCAAAATAGTCTCCTACGCCATTATTCTAAATGGAGCTACTGGGCACACTTTCCATCCACAGAGGGGACTCAGACAGGGAGATCCGTTGTCCCCGTACCTATTTTTGCTATGCGCCGAAAACCTTTCGGCGATGATCCAAGTTGCGGTCTCGGCTAACAGGATTCACGGCTACAAGATTTATCGGGGCAGCCCAGCGGTTAGCCACCTATTGACTCTCTGACCGGATGCCTCCTCATATTCTTTCAGAATTGAGCTAATAACCCCAACTTCTTCCTCACTAGCCCTTGATATACTTCAGCAAAATGGTAGGCTAGGAAGCAAAGAGCACGAATAAAAGCGTGACTAGGGATGGTTGAGATAGAATCTCATGCGAAATATCTAGGCCTGCCAGTATCCTTTGGTCACTCTAAGAAAGAAATGTTCATACCGATTCAGGACAAGATTGTAAACATTTAGTTGGATGGAAGGAGAAGAAATTATCCCAGGCAGGACGATTATCCTGGGAGGTACTGATTAAGTCGGTCATCCAATCTATACCAACGTATATGATGAGCTGCTTTGAAATTCCCATCTCTATCTGCAACGAGCTAGAGAAAGCGACTAGGAGATTCTGGTGGGAGGGGGGGGAATCCGAATGAGCGAAAGGTGCATTGGGTGTCTTGGGATAAATTATATAAGTCGAAAGAGATAGGTGGACTGGGATTTCGGAAAGTTAGAGAATTTAATTTAGCCTTGCTCGCTAAACAAGATTGGCGCCTGCACAAGTAATCGAACTCCTTGCTTTCCTAAATCTTGAAAGCCAGGTATTTTCCCTGCTCACACTTTATGGAGACAGAGGTGGGACATCATCCTAGCTATGTCTGGCGAAGCATCTTAGCAGGAAGAGAGGTTCTTCAGCGAGGATGTTTTTGGAGGGTGGGGGATGGGACGCGGATATGGATTTGGAAAGTCTCATGGCTTCCCTCAGTTGAGGACGGAATGATCTCAGCATCGGTGTCGGGTTTGAATAAGGATGCAATAATGGTTGAGCTCATCAACAGAGAACGGTGGTGCTGGAAGGCAAACTAATACGATCCTTGGTTACCCGAGGCTCGTAGCACGTGTTTGTGATCTAGTTCAAGGTCTGGATTTCGTGCGGAAGAAAGATAACTCGCTTGAGTGTTTGACCCTGCTAACACCTATGCTAGCCAACCTTAACTAAACAACTGAGGTTCTTAATTCGAACTCTAACCCTGAACTCAACCTGTGAGAACCAACCTAGATGTAAACGAATTAATGAATGAACTTTAGGGCTTTACTTGAAAACTATTCGAGAGTTCAGTCTCAAATAGAAACAAGGTTCAAGCATGAACAAAGAGTAAATACTCTCAAAGATAAAGCCTCAATTTGGTTAAATTTCGCGGTGTCTTATTATGAGCTCAATCGGCTCTATAAATAGGCAAATTACAAGTTACAAGTTCTAATTCTACTAGGAATAGAAAACCTAATATAAGTAGAACTTCTATTCGTCTAATAACTTTAAAAACTAATTAATAAATATAATAAATACATTCTAGAAGCTCCAAAGGTGATCTGCACGGCTGGGCTTCAAGTTGGGCCGCAATCCTCAAGTTACATGCTGCTTTGCGTTCAAACTGCGCAATAAAATGTCGACCCGTGATAACTTTCGATCCACTCATTCGATTGGGCTTAAACTTGTCCCAAACGAAAGATAACATCCAAAAATAGTTGACAGGTCCTCTATTCCTAGTCCAGGCCTCACTGGTCTGAACTGGTTCGGAAAGAAACCCATGTCGCATCTGAGAGTCCTAATCTACGTAGGACTGCTGTCAGCAAAAATGTCTCTTGGCATAAAACGTAAGCGGCTCTTGCGTTTGAGCTGAATCTTAGTCATAATCTTTCTAACATCTTGGAGTTTTAGAAACAAGGTCGATCGCATGATTATGACTTGTGTAGCTCCGACTGGGTTCAGACAAAGTCGCCTATTGTGTCTGCGCCTAGAACTCCTGTGTGTGAGAATGTCATCTCGAGCCTTCTTGAGATATACTCGTCCAAATGCTCTGAAACTTGGACACGACCTTCCTAAGACTCCAATCGGTCTTGTATATATTCTGGATCTCTTTTTGAAGCCTCACTTCTATGTTTTGGCTCGTGTGGATGTGAAGGTGTGTAATAGACGCTTCCAAGCTACCTTCTATGTCATCCTTTGCCTAAAGGCTTGCCCAAGCAGCGTCTCCTGCCTTGTATCTATGTCTAGAGGTTGTATTAACCTCACTAGCCACTTAGCAACGTCCTGGGCTCGACGCTTTGAGTTGATTGGCCTTGGCCACAAGGTGTGTACGGGTTGTGCGTGCGCTGGGGCTAGCCATGGGGCTAGGATCGTATCATTCCCTCCCCCTTCGAAAGGATTCACCCTCGAATCCATATCTAAACCTGTAGCACAATAACTTAAGTTAGTAACATCAAAATAAACACAAAGCGAACCATACCAACCTCGAAAATTCATCTTGGCAGCAACGTCTTTGAACATGCCAATGCATTGGATAAGACCACCGCCCCAAGCGGTCACACTTGCTTGTACTTGGTTTAGAAACCGTCTCCGGCGTAAGTACTGCTAAACCCAAGCTCCTTTCTTGAAGGATTCATCCATCCTTCCATGGTTTCTCAAAGTAGTCATCTTGACACTCAAACGCGCATCATAGCACTTGGCTTATCCATGGGCTATCCGCATTACTTCGATCCCTTTGCTACAACTTATACTAAACAATACACTCAAAGGCTGTAATATTAAACCGAATAATATCGCACATGTGTTTCAATAACACACCGAAAACAATAGCGTGTATGAAAAGATAATAAGTATATAAGATAAACGGACAACAATCCTTCCACGTAGACTCATAATTACAAACCGACACATGTCTCACAGCTCCAAGCGCTCTCTCCTCCATCTCTGGTTGCCTCAAGAATTGTGGTGGCAAGGATAAATTTTGCTCCACTGGCGCACTCAATGTCCGCCACGATTCTTGACGTAAGTCGCTAAAGGACTTCTTCTTTTGATTACTAATAAGACTCCAAGGAACAACATATGAAATAATAACATGCTTAAAAGTTAAGTTAATAATAAAATAGCAACTCATCACACAATCCTCAAACATATCATGTTCATCAAAATTTCGCAAAAGATCATGCGACCGATATAAGCGACTGCGTCTAAAAAGAGCTCCTCCAAGTCCTGTCGACTTAAACACAAAATTTTCATGAAACTCACACTTGGAAGAATAGTTACTCAATGTAAACGTATGTGAAAATTCAATTAAAATTGCATTAGGGACAACACAATCCATGTGTCTCGGCCTAGCCATTACACCATACCGTTTGTGCTTTCGCAAGTAGTTTTTAAAGGCATATGACTTAGCCTTTGGCTCTTGTATATAACCATCATTAATTAGATTAATTTTATAATCAGAATCATAAAAATTAATGAGGTTATTATACTTGCACAAATCAGACTTAAGGAAAGTAAAGTATGTCATACCGTTGCGGCTAGGGTTAGACGAACTAGGCACCACGGATGATTGGCGCTCCTTAAGTTTCTTTGGCATCATGGAATAGGACTTCTCTTCTTCCAAGAGTCTTCTCTTACTCTACACATTAGGAGAAATAATAATAGAAGAGAAAACAAACGGATTAGGGTTAGAAAAATCTAAGCGCAATGGCAAAAAAAAATTATTTTTGGTGGCTTGCGCCAAAACAGATTTTTCGCACATGTAATGCATCCCTCACTTGTTCTCTCTTGGCATAAACACACATCTCTCCTTTTTCAAAAATTCCACTCTCTGCATGCTTTCTATTTTCATGCAAGTATTTTAAACTCTCATCTCTTTTCGCATGCTCACTCTTTTCATGAGGCTGTTTTTGTTTTCATCTCTTTTCCCATGCTCACTCTTTTCATGGGGGCTGTTTTCCTCATTATTTCACTCTTTCTTTTCACTCAACTCTCCTCTTTTGCTCCCAATATTTTTAGTACTCTCAAATTTGGCAAAAGCTTTTTCTTGTATACTCATCACATTGCACTCAACAAGCGCCTTAGCATTCTCGGATAAGACTGTCACATGTCCATCATCAATGGCTACCATCTCACCTTATGCACTTGCAACACTACTACTAAGGATAGTCAACTGAATCCCCTTAGTCTCATCATTGTTGCTAAGAACATGTTGTGGATGAGTAGGCTTGGCATCTTCAGCTTGAATACACTTCTTTGTCCCATGGTCTGCCTATTGTTTGAGCTTCTTCGAGAGAATAGACAAACACTCGGAATTAGTCTTATTATTGGGACATGGAATCGAAGTGTGCCCTCGACCAGTGCATGTATGGCAATATATATCTCGCGTTCGCACACTAGTTGAAGAAGGAACATCTCTTGCCAAACATGTGTTAGGGTCGTCCTTGGCGCGCATCAGGATCTCCGTTGTAGAGTGCGCCTAGGGTTCACCTCGGCAACCCTTGGCTCACATGCACGCCATGGTGCTACCTCTTCTCTGCCTTTATCTCTCTCGACTAGATCATCAAGTGAGCTCTTATTTTTATTATCTAGTCGTGGTATACCAAATGCGTGAGAGTTCGATGCACCAATAATATTAGCGTTTTGGACCAAACGCTTATTCGGCACTCTTTCTCTAGGTGTTTCGGTCTTAGTCCTCCAATCATCATAGTTATCATTATGCCTTGCCTCATATAGGCATCATCCTCATACCATTGCTTCTCACGCCATCGCGTGTAAGACATCATGTGGTTCCTGAAATTCACAACATGAACAAACAACGTAAAATTGCACTAAACCTAACACTCCCTCACGTGTTTACTCTCGTGTTTAATCTCTCTAATGCTCTCACAAGTCACTCACAATGTTCCTGCAATTGCTCACGCGCAAACGTCAATGACTCAAGAATTTCAATGAAAGCTTCCAAGAAGACACACAAAGAAAACTAGCTTCGAAAGAATTTTAGATGCACAACAAATGATTTAATTGCACTGAACAATCAATCAAATAGTTGTTGGGCTGGAGTAGAAGAGATTATATAGGCATAATTAAATAAAAGTTCAAGTTGACTCGAATGAACTCAAATAATTCACAAAACCGTGAATGTGTGTATGTGCGAATTAGGATTTGTGTCTTGCAAACTTGATAACTTTCAACTCCGACCACCAAATTGAGTAATTCTTTTTGCAATAGGTTCTAAATACATTCTAGTATTTTCTATATTGTTTCTTTTCTATTTTTGATTTTTTTTTACACTTTGAACGAAACTAAACAACAATTAAAAGAAAGACACTTTGGATTTTTGTGACTCTTTTTCTTGACACTTTGGGGACATAATTTTGTATTTGAAAGACACTACAAATCGTACAATGATTTGCACACATAAAGACGCAAACAAGATCTAGAACTCTAGATCGACTCGACACACAAAGAACTAACACACGAGACACAAGAGATTGGTTTTAGAATGGATAGAAGAAGAACCAATCTTACAAGAAAAACTGAAAACGTAAAAGGATACCTTACCAAACTTGAACGCCTTTGCTCTGCTACAAACTGATATGATCCTTGGTTACCCGAGGCTCATAGCACGTGTTTGTGATCTAGTTCAAGGTCTGGATTTCGTGCGGAAGAAAGATAACTCGCTTGAGTGTTTGACCCTACTAACACCTATGCTAGCCAACCTTAACTAAACAACTGAGGTTCTTAATTCGAACTCTAACCCTGAACTCAACCTGTGAGAACCAACCTAGATGTAAACGAATTAATGAATGAACTTTAGGGCTTTACTTGAAAACTATTCGAGAGTTCAGTCTCAAATAGAAACAAGGTTCAAGCATGAACAAAGAGTAAATACTCTCAAAGATAAAGCCTCAATTTGGTTAAATTTTGTGGTGTCTTATTATGAGCTCAATCGGCTCTATAAATAGGCAAATTACAAGTTACAAGTTCTAATTCTACTAGGAATAGAAAACCTAATCTAAGTAGAACTTCTATTCGTCTAATAACTTTAAAAACTAATTAATAAATATAATAAATACATTCTAGAAGCTCCAAAGGTGATCTGCACGGCTGGGCTTCAAGTTGGGCCGCAATCCTCAAGTTACATGCTGCTTTGCGTTCAAACTGCGCAATAAAATGTCGACCCGTGATAACTTTCGATCCACTCATTCGATTGGGCTTAAACTTGTCCCAAACGAAAGATAACATCCAAAAATAGTTGACAAGGTCCTCTATTCCTAGTCCAGGCCTCACTGGTCTGAACTGGTTCGGAAAGAAACCCATGTCGCATCTAAGAGTCCTAATCTACGTAGGACTGCTGTCAGCAAAAATGTCTCTTGGCATAAAACGTAAGCGGCTCTTACGTTTGAGCTGAATCTTAGTCATAATCTTTCTAACATCTTGGAGTTTTAGAAACAAGGTCGATCGCATGATTATGACTTGTGTAGCTCCGACTGGGTTCAGACAAAGTCGCCTATTGTGTCTGCGCCTAGAACTCCTGTGTGTGAGAATGTCATCTCGAGCCTTCTTGAGATATACTCGTCCAAATGCTCTGAAACTTGGACACGACCTTCCTAAGACTCCAATCGGCCTTGTATATATTCTGGATCTATTTTTGAAGCCTCACTTCTATGTTTTGTCTCGTGTGGATGTGAAGGTGTGTAATTGACGCTTCCAAGCTACCTTCTATGTCATCCTTTGCCTAAAGGCTTGCCCAAGCAGCGTCTCCTGCCTTGTATCTATGTCTAGAGGTTGTATTAACCTCACTAGCTACTTAGCAACGTCCTGGGCTCGACGCTTTGAGTTGATTGGCCTTGGCCACAAGGTGTGTACGGGTTGTGCGTGCGCTGGGGCTAGCCATGGGGCTAGGATCGTATCACAAACCTAGTGGAGCAAATCTTTCTACCCTAGGAGATATCGGAAATTTTAAGTCTACCACTTAGTCGGATTGAGGCAAATGATACCCTTGCGTAGAAAGGAACTACGACTGGGAGGTATTCGGTCCGAAGCGAATACCATTGCCTAATCTAGGCATCTGCGCCCGAGTATCCGGAGCCTAGGTGGCGTTGGTGGAAATACCTTTGGGGATTAAGTATCCCACCAAAGTTTAAAGACTTCATGTGGAGGTTGGGTAATGGCTCTTTCCCGACCCGAGTTAACCTAGAGTGCCCCTACTGTAATGAGGAGGTAGAATTGGCATTGCTGCTATCTTGTCCATTTGCGAGTGGGGTGTGGGTTAAGTTTGAATTCTGGGACAGAGTTCCGGGGCTTCAAGGAGACAATTAGGTGGAATGGCTAGCCATGAGTAGGGAGTCTCTAGATGAAACGAACTTTGAGCAGCTAATCTCTATCCTTTGGTCTCTATGGACATTGTGAAATAGCAGGATCTTCCGCCAAGTCAATGACTCGATCCAGGAGGTGATTATTAGGGGTGGGAAGCTACTGTCAAAATTTAAGGAGGCCGAGATGCCGAAACAGCGTCCTTCTACTCCTACGCGACACCCCATTGCTCTGAAATGGAAGCCTCCTCCTACAGGGATGGTAAAGGTCAACACAGACGCAGCAGTAGGGACTACGACGACTGGGCTGGGTTTTATCACGCGGGACGCTAATGGTGGGCTGGTTTTCTCGGGGGTCATGTTCCTTCCTCATAGGACTGAGGAGCAAACAGCAGAGGCCCTGACGCTAAGAGATGCCCTTATACAGGCCCGACAATGGGGGTGTGACAAGATTATTGTTGAGTCGGACTGCCTCTTGAACATTTTAGGCTTAACTACTGGAGACCTCCCCCTTAGCTACACAGGGCTGGTATTGGAGGAGGTGGCTAGGTTCGCGTCTTCTTTCACTAGTTGCTCGTTTCAGCACACAAAACGGACTATGAATATCCCGGCTTATGAGTTGGGACAACTCATTTTGATTTTCGGTTTAGGAAATATTTGGATAGGGGAATGCCCCGAGGCAATCGCACCTTTTGTACTTGCTGATATTCATTAATCTATTTCCACTTTAAAAAAAAATTATGTAAACTTTGGTAAAGAAGATGATTATGGAAAAAAGTATTGAATACATCCCACAAAATTATTAAATGTAATTAGATTTTTAAAGAATATTAATTATGTTTCACGTTGTTTTTTTAATTGGTTATAAATAAATTATGTTTTCAATTACTTAGTCTAAGTACGTAATTATATGATATTAGATTAATTGGTTTCTTTTATAAATTAATTAATGTGATAATATTTGATTTTTTAGTAAAGGTAATTCTTTTCTCTTATGATTGTAATCTATAATTGTAAAATAAAAATAAAAATAAAAATATATTTCTATTCAAATTAATTTTTTACCCAAATACTGTTTTTCTTTTTTATACTTATTCGTCACAATTACGCGAAAAACAAGTAAAATTGAGAAGTATGGATCCATACGGTATAAAAAAGTTAATAAAATTGAGGACCATGAGAAAAAAATTATTAAAATATTTAAAATTGGAGACTACAATTAGAGTTTTTCTTTTTGTCTTAATAAAGTCTAAATGGAAAAATAGAGAAAATATTTGAGACTGAAATAATTAAGAAAAATATGTTAGGAACTGACTATGATATTCGAGCAAATATTTGACTCGCACATATTATATATTATCATAAATAGTTATGCCGAGAATTACCCAGAAGAATTTATAAACAAATATAAATCTTTGGTCCACTTTCTGCACTATCAACCATTTAAATTATAACATAAAGTGATAAGTTAATTTAAGATCGCCCTATCAACCATTTGGCCTAGACTAATTGAATCGAAGCATTTTTTCAAACAACAAAAAAGTGGGTCAACTATTCAATTAAATGGGCCTTTATATTATCGCCTTATTAGAATTCAACCATGAGGTGTACTATTATTTATTATTTCTTCTTTTTTTTACCCAGAAGTGTACTATTATTTATTCGCTTTTTGAACACAAATTTCTTTGAATAATAATGATAAAAATATACCTAAGATCACTTAAACAAAATCAGATAATATCCTACTCGTCAGTGCATCACACGCGCTCTCTGATTTGCCTCGACCAGTCACAGCAAAGCAACATTCCCCACATCACCTGTCCCCAATACTAGAACTCCTCTCTCCCCCTCTCTCCTCCTAATACATATCCATCTTCGCAATCCCTTCTCGTCTCCTAATAATCTCCACCTTGAACATATTTTTGATTTGATTTGTTTATTCGCACATCCCTATTCAATCGTATTCTACCAACCAAATCTTTACATAATAATAGTAATCACAAATCGTAATGGCTCAAGCAGTGGAGGAATGGTACAAGCAGATGCCCATCATCACCCGCTCGTATCTCACAGCTGCTGTAGTCACCACCATCGGATGCTCTCTTGAGGTATCTTCTTATCATCAATTGAGCCTTCTTTATTTTCCCTGGTTTTAATTGGGTTTGTTTTGCTTTTGTCTAATTTAACTTTGCTTCGGATTTCCAATTTGGGCAGTGGGGTTTGATTTACTCTTCTTGTGGTATATGGAGGCTGAAGAAGCTGCTTTATCTTTGTGTTAATGTATTGATCTGTCTTTTTTTTCCACAGATTATATCGCCTTCGAATTTGTACTTGAATCCAAGACTTGTGGTTAAGAATTATGAATTCTGGCGTCTTATCACCAATTTTTTGTATTTCCGAAAAATGGGTAAGCATTTTATCGCAGTTAGGCTATATTTTATTTGAAATTTAGTAGCTCATGCTCAGCAATGATACTTGATTATTTGCTGGCATGTGGATATTTACCAAGCCGAAATGTTAGTATCATGCTGGAATGATTGTCTATTGACAATTGGCATCTCCACACAAGCTTCTCATGCCACTTGAAAACTTCATTTATTTTATCATATACACTAAGTATATAAGTTTTGAATGCATTTATCGTGTACTTATCAAAGTTAATCCATTCGTGGAACATCACTGTAACATCATCCATTCGCATATTTATGATGTGTTGCTTTATACTTCCAGACTTGGACTTTATGTTCCACATGTTCTTTCTCGCTCGGTACTGCAAACTTCTTGAAGAGAACTCTTTCCGTGGTAGGACTGCCGACTTCTTTTACATGCTCTTATTTGGTGCCTCTGTGTTGACGGGTATTGTCCTTGTTGGGGGCAATATACCTTACTTGTCAGAATCATTCGCCAAAATAATTTTCCTGAGCAATTCCTTGACATTCATGATGGTTAGTTTGTTCGTCTTTCTTATAGTTTACTTACAGTTGAAATCATTATTTCTATTCCTTCTATTGCACTTCTACATGGTGCTTATTTTTTCTTTTCTTTTCTTTTCTTTTTTCCTTCTCTCCAAAGGTTTATGTGTGGAGCAAGCAAAATCCTTTTATCCACATGAGTTTCTTGGGTCTCTTTACGTTCACAGCAGCTTATTTGCCGTGGGTGAGTATATGATCTTGCTAATCCTTTTATCCATTTCTACTGCTTGACTTTGATCAGCTCCTTAATCAGAGCTCCAGTATTTGTTATTTTTTTTTTGTTTGAATCTTCCGGATTTTCCAAGTGAATCAGGGTGTAATGCCTGTTTCCCCATGTTTTTTCTCCAGGTCTTGTTAGGCTTCTCTGTCCTCGTTGGTGCCAGTGCCTGGGTTGACTTACTGGTATGTTTTCTATGTTTTATATTCCCATAGTGTTCAAAAGTTTGATGTTTGTGTTTCATTTCATTTTATTTTTACAAAGTGTTAGCAACTTGCTTGTGAGAAAAATGAAGTAGTGGATATAACAGCACCTACCTGATATGGAACGGATGAACTTTATAATGAAGCTTGTTTCCGAAAGCTCATGATATAGGGATGTACTCCTAATATTGAGAATCTTTCTAGTTCATTATAAGCATGGATACAGATTAGATGTATAAAACCTGCGAGCTAGTTGCTGACTGATCTCCATATTGCGGTGTCATCATTGATCATTATGTGTGTCCTGAAGAAAAGGGCAAATTTAGCCGCTGACTGATCTCCATATTGCGGTGTCATCATTGATCATTATGTGTGTCCTGAAGAAAAGGGCAAATTTAGCCTGTAGCGTTTGCTACATCTGCGCTAAAGAAGGCATTACTATGAGTCTATGACTGACTAATCAAATATGATTTGATTGCGCATATTTGGAAACTGGGGCTACTTGGAGGAGTGGTGTGTTTTGTAAAACAAGAAACAGTATATGATGATTATTTTTTTAATGCTTCAGGGAATGATAGCAGGTCATGCTTACTATTTTCTGGAAGATGTATATCCACGAATGACGGGCCGTCGACCCCTACGAACTCCATCATTTATTAAAGCCCTCTTTGCGGATGATGCTGTCGTTGTGGCTCCAGTAGCGCAAGCTAGATTCGCTCCCCCACCTTTAGAGGAAGTTCATCAGGATTGATGAGGAGCTCTAGGAACAGTAGGCTAATGAGTGGTAGCATTCGGTTGCAATTGCCTGCCTTGCTAGCATTGATCCTAACCTGTGTCTTCAATTGAGAGGTTAACTATGTATATGATATTTGCTGCTGGATGAAAGGTTTTTGTAACTATATTAAGAATGGGCATCTTTAGTTGAGAAAAATGTGTTATTTTTTCCTCTTTTCCGTTATTTTACAATACAATATAAATAATGAAATATACAAACAAGCTCGTTGTGCCATGGCTTCTGGTTATTATTTACCTCTTCATTCAACTGTTTTGTTTATTGAACTTAGCAAGTGAGATAAAAATCATATATTGTTGGAACTTTGGAAGTGATGACATGGACGTCCGTTTCTCTGGCTAGGTTAATATCTAGGGTAAATTATAGGGCTTTTTAACGCAGCTCACCCAAACATCTATTAGCTCTCTTTTTAACACAGAAGGGAGTAGAGCAGGAAATTCGATTAGCTACGAGCTTATTGGTAAAAAATGACCTAGTTCGCAAATTTAATATTGACACAAGTTCGATACTATTAGCGCTAACTTCATATTTCTTCCTTAATGAAAGCTTTTCATCCAGGTAAGAGTGTCAACTGTCAACCCTTTTGAGTCCTCAAATCCCAAATGTAAGAGAAAAATATTGGTACATCATTGCAACAGCCAGCTGAGCAAGCAAATACTATTATACATTCTCTTGACCAAACTGAAGCTACAGCTACAACTACAGTAGCCGGTAGGTCAATATGTATAAAAACATTTTATCAAACAATCAATACCTCAAATCGAACAAATCAAGCCAAGTGTCCCCTTCAGCAAGCTGGAACTGAATGGTGTAATGTACAAGTAACTAGAGTCGCCGAACCACAAATGTCGTTCTTGCTTGGCTGCTCATGTTCAACTGTTTAACACCACCTAATTCTGAACCATAAAAGCATCTTTCCCTTTCCTTCGTAGTGGTGCAAAGGGGAAGAGCCCTATTACCAAACAAGAGTTGAGCATTGCTACTTATCGGATGGGGTGATACTGAGCTGACACTCTCTTGGGTGGCAACTTGCGTAGGATGTACAGCACTAGGGCTGAGGGAAAAATCTCAACAAGCTGCAATTTTGAGCATTTCAAATTTCCAAAGCTCAGAAAACCTAAAGAGTAATTCGGAAATGCAGTAAACGACAACAGATGAATTGTAAACAGATGTCTACTAGGAGCATACCATGTAATAGATCAAGTTTAAAACTGGATGATCCAGAACATCCAGAGAAGCATCTGAGTCAAAAGCAGATAGGAAAACCTGCGTTTCGTTATTAAGTTAAAGCCACATCAAGAAAAACATGCAATACCTAAGATTGCTGTAACTCAGAAATTAATTGCAGCAACATTACAGTGTGAGAGTTTTGGTACTGGTTTAGTAGGAATAAAAGAAAAAAAAAAAGGAAGATCTGTATTATTAATTAATTAGGTAAAATAAAGGAAGGATGATTAGCATACCACAAAACATCTTATAAGGAAGCATGTGAAACATATGGCTGTAACTGATCCAACCTGCAACAGAACATATTACATCAATCCAAATTCAACTTTCAACCAATAATGAAACTCGTACAAACTTATATGCATTTCCCCCTTTGCTTTTCTGGTCTGCTTTTAGGTTAACATATAGCAGGAGCTTAGACTCTAAAATGGAAAGAGAATCAATTAGTTTGATACATCATTGATTTTTAAGTTGCGTATCTCTTTTTAAAGCTTGTGATTAAATGTTTCAAAATCAAGTTGGCATAAAAAAGCTTGAAAGGCTAAATTCAATAGAATGTTCCTCCATCTCAAACTTCATATGGCTCACTGGCTAGCAGTAGGTCAGAATAAGGATTCTATAACAAGCCATTAGCCATTCAATATGGTAAATTGCTACAACCTTAATAGTATGAAGACACAAGCTTAAGCTACACGCCAAACGATGTTGAAGTTAACAAAAATTCAATAAGGATTTATAAGTAACTAACAGAAAATTGAAACCTAATGCTGAAGTAACAATGTATGCAAAAAGCAAATGATCCAGCGATATTGTTTTTGTTATGAGATAATGAGATATGAAAAGCAAATAATGTATGAAGCACCAGACCTCATGCAGCTTCTTTCTTCTCCCTTTAGATTCAATAGGGAAGCGTCTGAGCATGAAGAATAATCTGGAATCATTGTACATGGAAAAACCAACAAGAGTAAGGTAATAGATAGAAACACACATGGAATTTACACAAGCAAATAAAACACTGGAGGCAGCTATAGATGCTCTAATAATCACAAAATTTAAACAATGGAGAAAACTAACCTTCCTCCATACAACAAGAAACCCAATGCAGCTATGATTGAAACCACTGGAGAACAAAAGGTACAGTTACATCAGCCAAAATGCTTAAGCAACAGAACAGTACCCAGTATGCATTAAAGAACTAGAAAGAGATGGCAAGGTGTATCTTCAATCCTAAGAAATACAAGTCATGAAACATTGTGTTGGATATAAGGCCTAACCTGCAATGAATATCTTGCCAATTAACTCCACAGCGTTGTTGTCATCAATCCAGAGGTACACCCAAATGCAAACCTGATTCAAAAAGATATTTCAGAAGTCCTTTCTGTCAAAATTGACACAAGCAATGCAATAATCCACCAGAACTTAAGAGGCTCCATTAGAGCCATTGGTGCTACAAAAACCTGTTGACTATGTTTGGCACTACATTGATTAAAAGCAAGTCCATTGACATACCTCTAGACCTCTTCTCCAAACCTTTACAACCACTAATTCTTCATAGGTAAAACAATTTACAGAACTCAAACTCCTATGAGCCATGAGTGTGGAAAATAAGGACCCTCAAACAAACTCAGACACAAGGATTCACCTATAGATATCAAATAGTGCCCTTTTTGTTTCCAAAAGTTTACACAAATATGAAGCATTTGGTTAACATATAACTTCACTGATTCAGGCAATGCCAGATATAGGTATGTTTGAACATCAAACGTAAACTAAGCATCCATAACAACTCTGTGATGGACAAACAGAAAATCAAAATTAATGAAAATACACACATTCTGATGATAAGTAACCCAGATATTAAACTAACCATGCATTTTTATGCACCTAGCTCAGTAGAATAAAGAAAGAGGTAAGGAATGAGAGTACCTGGACAAAGTAAATTATGGCATTGACTACCATATAAGCAAGCCTTAGCTTATCTGTTGGCAAACTTCTTGCCTGGTTGCCAAAATAATTACATCGTAAGAACAAAAGAGAACCCTAATAGAGGAGCTAAATAATAGGCAAAATTAGCTACAAGAACCAAACCCGTCTGATTTATATCCTCACCTGGTGATATATTTCTGCCCAGAATAGTACTAACAACGTATATGTTGAGAAAAAGAGAAGTCCTGGTAAATCCAATGTTAACAAAAGTATGACCTGTTTGTTCCACGTTAAACATAACCCCAAATCAGCATTGAATCCAAGTTGAATCCCAATGAACCACAAGGAGAGAGAAAACCCAGTTGGCATTCACTTGCATTTAACTCACTCACAGGCTCACACACGCATACACTTCGTAAAAGAGTGGGCTTAAATTAGGACAACAAAATTTACAAAGCTGAAGTTCCTGCATCACTAACCTTCGGGTGTAAAACAAACACCTGGGTGTGCAATCCAAACACAATTGCGCGCACTGAAGAGGGAAAGAAGCATCACAAGAAATAAGTACCCACCCAGATTGCGTTTTCTCTTAACCTTTATGCATGTAAATGGATATACACAGAGACATTACCGCCATTAACAATGAAGTTCATGAGATGAAAAACTTTCTGGGTGGTCCATCCATACTCCGGCACTCTCAATTCAATCCGTATCAATTGAACCTGCATCAAACACTAATACAAGTTTCACCACGACACTAAACAAAAAATAGTCAGAAAGAGAAGAAACGAGCAGAGCATGACCAGAGCAATAGCAGAGACGACAGCATAAGCGGCACAGAGAGAGAAGAAAATCCCGTCTTGCCACTGAGTGGACTCGTTGATCTCGTCCCACCACTCCGCCCCAACCAAACTTCCCAATCCAAACCCAAATCCGATACCAGCTCGCGATATCTCTAAGGGCATCCTCGTCATTCCCGCAACCTTTCCCTTTTCCCCCAATCAAGCAAAAGAAGGAAAACAAACTACAAAGAAGCGAAAACCCAAAGCTCCAACTACCCCAGCTGAAGCAACAGAGTAACTGTAATTGGAGAGAGAGAGCGGTTATTGGGTAATCCTATGTGTGTATCAGACGGTCCACGAAGAGGAAGAGCAGCTAAGCGTCTTACTGGAGAAGAGGAGAGGGATTTGGTGGTTGGTGTAAATTGAAACACCTTTTAATTATTGGATATTCAAGTCTGAGTTGTTTCTCTTTTACTTTTAGGAGTTGGTTTCCTGGTTTATTTCGGAAATGCCACCATGTCCATATTGTTTAGTTCAAGCGGGATTGTGAAGGGTTTGGTGTAAATGAGACATGTTGTTAGGCAACTCTAGATGTCAACTAGAACTGTCAACCCGAGACTCGAGACCCGGTCCCGGACCTGAGGTTTCGAGTCGGATCCGGGACTAATTTTTGGTCCCGTTTTGTCTCGGGATCGGGTCTGGTTCAGACCCGAGTGTTGTCGGGTCCAACCGGGTCTATTCGAGTCTGACCTGAGACTCGGCAAAAAATTTAACAAGAAGTAATTTTTTTTCCTTCTTTCTTTCTTCGTTCTTCTTCTTCGCAGCGCAGTCACACACCACCTCTGACCTTCTCAATCCAACAGCCACCGAAAATCAATCCCGCAAGCCACCACTGTTTACAACACCAATCCGACCAACAAAATACAAATCATCAATCCCATCATCAATCAACAAAGAAAAAAAAGAAAGAAAAGAAAGCAGAGATGTCAATAGAAGAAAAAAAAAGTAGAAAAAGAAGAGAGAAAAAAGAAGAAATAAAATAGAAAAAGAAAGCATGTGGGTTTTGTGACTTGGCGGAAAGAAGAAGAAGAAAAAAAAAGGAACGAGGAAGATGAATGGGTTTTGGTGTCTTGGTTGTGCAAGAAAAGAAGATGGTGACGTGTTGTTGTGCTAATGGCTTAATTAATTGCTTGGTTTAAATTTAAACAATGGTTTTGTTTTGTTGCTCCACGAATGAAACAACGGAAAAAAGGAAAAGAAAAAAAGAAGTGTATTTAAAAATAAAATAAAAAGGAAGTAGCTTCTGGGTTTGGTCCCGTTTTTTGTCAGGACCGGGACTGGTCCCGACTCGGGTGTCTCGGGTCTGGTCGGGTCCGGGTCGGATTCGGCCCGCAGACCCGTTTTGACACCCCTAATGTCAACGACATCTTGACGCAAAAACTTCCTCCTTCTTTTTTGTTTTTTTAGTTTTTTAATTAGCTTTAAACTAATCTAGCAAAAAAAAAAATTAAAGCTTTTAGTTCACCAGAACTTTCATAAAAGAAATGAATAATTTATACTCTTTTTTGTTGTTGTAGCAATATGCAATCACAAGCAGATAAATGAAATAACGGAAAATAAAGAATACAAATTTTTAACGTGGTTCGGCAAGTGGTGTATACTCCATAAGCAAGACAGCAAGACATTTATAGTGATGATGAAAAGAGATTGTACAATCATAATGATTAACCCTTACACTCAGATACCCTTGTATGACAAAACCGAAATTACAGCAGGTCTATACCCTATCGACCCAAGCCCATCATAATGATTAACCATTACACCCTAGCACTCCTATATGATAAAACTGAAATTACAACAGGTCTATACCCTATCGACCCAAGCCCTCCGCTACCAAAACAGATGATAATTTAATTAATAATAATTCTACTAAATTACTATATTAAATAATTAAATAGAAATAAAATATAATTTTATCATGTTATGTTAAATTTGTATCGAGTAAAGAAATCTTCAAAAAATTCTTTGATTTTATAAATCTATTTTTTCGTGATCAAATTTATTAATTAAGTGTAAGAAATAATCAATTTCTATGTTATACTATTTAATTCTCGATAGTGAAGCGATTTGATAACTAACCCAAAAAAAAAAACTTTTAGGCTAGAGACGCCCTCTAGTTCAATAAAAAATCCCAAAAATGAAAAAAAAAACTCAAAAATTGGATGGTGGATTACCTCCTTTTCACGGAGAGGTAATGCTTGTTGGCTATTTTGGTTTGACATTGTTTCACACAGTAATTCATTATTTTTAACAATAGGACCTGGAGACTTCTTGGTACATTATTTTATTGCTTTGTGTGTTTATTTTGATCATTTTCACTATATATTTGCTTACATTTTAGATAGTGATATAACTCGTTAGAATCAAATTCACTTCTTTTTTGTGCAAAACACAACTCTGGAATAAAAGAATCAAAAACTTTCAGAACCGGATAAAGACTTCTCAAGTCTTAGCGAAGAAAGAATTCAACATCAAAAATCATTACTTGGCCAAGAGGGATCCCAGTCTCAGCGAACACAAGTCTTGACCAAGAAAATTATCTAGAGCTGACTAAAAGAGCAGACTAAAAGAACAGTTAAACGAGATAGATTTCTAGAGTAGAGAAAAAGTACATTTTTACACCCTAGAAGCTTCCAATTTCGGAATTTAGTTTATCTTTTTTTGGAATAAAATATATGATTTATCTAGAAGATAAAATCCATCAGTTGAGGAGTTTTAGAGTTTTTTAAAAGAGAGAAAAAGATAGAAACACAAGTTTGGAGGCTTAATGACTTAAAACCTCCTTATACTTTAATATTTTGTTTAATTACCCCATGTACTAATTGTTTATTTAATAACCCCCTGTACTCAGTTTTTTTTGTTTAATTACCCCTACCGTTACGGAATGTTGATCTGTCACATTTTTCGTTAAATTGTTTTGCCGCGTCAACACAATTTTGCCACATCAACACATTTTTCTGACCTATCCCCTCCTCAGGTCACTATAATTACACAAATACCCTCATCCATTCTCCTTCTTCCTCCTCATGGGTGCATCTACGATCTCGCCGCCAACACTTCATCGTCGGCTCCCTCTGCGACTGCACCCTGCTCTCCGTCGCCAACGTCGGAACTGGATAACTCACAGATGACTTATTTTCCTGGTTTCATTAAACAATAAAATAATAAAATTAATCAATTCTCCATAAATGAAATTTAAAAATGATAATTTAGGAAAAGAAAAAGAAATCAACAACAACAAATCTAGTACAGTCATTCATCCTCATCACCCATCACCTCCAACGCCAAAGATCAAATTCCATTACCACCAACACCATCTTCTTCATCTTTTACCATCAACATCATTATCTCCGTATGCATGAACTACCACCACCATCATGACCCAAGCATCCCCATCACTATTGTCCATCATCTACCTCCACAAACACCATTCGCCGCTCGTCCAACCATAAGATCTATGCTATTTTTTTAAATCTACAAGCTTGCCCACAAACGCGTCTTCATTATCCCTACCATTTTATAGATCTTGTTACTATACCGTAGTTAAGCCTTTATCGTATCCGCTATTTTACAAATCTGGTTGTCTTTGATGGTGAGTGGTAGGATGGGTTGAGAAGAAATGAGAAAAAAAAGGGTGTTGAGCAGAGTTGTAGAAGAGAGTTTGAGATGATGGAGTGACAAAAAAGGGAGGGATGACTGAAAATGGTGTTGGGTTGAGGAGGGTGCGGTCGCGGAGGGAGTCGACGATGAAGTGTTGGGCGGCGGGGTCATAGGTGATGCCCCCATAAGGAGGAAGAAGGAGAAGGGATGATGGTATTTGTGTAATTATAGCGACTTGAGGAAGGAATAGGTCATAAAAATATGCTGACGTGGTAAAATTGTGCTGATATGGTAAATTTTTTTAACAGAAAATATGACAGATCAGCATTCCGTAACAGCAAGGGGGTAATTAAATAAAAAGACTGAATATAGGAGGTTATTATACAAACAATTAGTACAAGGAGCAATTAAATAAAATATTAAAATACATGGGGGTTTTAAATTATTGAGCTCAAGTTTGGATGATTCAAAATTCATGGATAAGCACAAACTCAATTTCAGTTAGAGATTTAATCTAGAAAGATCATATAAAATTCCAATTTATAATTTAGGATTTTCTTATTTTTTTTAGAGATAAATAAGGAGAGAAAAACTTTATTTTATCTCTTCCTTATTTATCTTCGAGGAGGAACTTTTACTTGGGATTTTTTTTTTTATCTTTTGAGTTTTTGAATATTTTTTCTCTTCTCTCTTCGTCTTTAAGAGAGGAGACGTTCATCTTTGTTTATTTTAATTATGTCTTTTATTTCTAATTAATTTTTTCATTCCTAGTAAAGACAATAAAGTTCATGATTATGTGCATGTGTGAGATATAATAGTCTTTATTAATTTCTATCTTTGCATTTCTGTATCCTCTAATTACTAATCAATACTATTCATATTGGATTTATGTCTGATCAACATAGATTTTAATCTGAACAGTAACTGTTATTCTTAAAGGCTACGACAACCCACTTACGGGCCCCTTACGAGCTGGAGGGATAAAGTAGACAACTAGATCAATTTCAGTTTAATACTAGTTCTCTGAGACTAAAGAGAACAAACAATCTAGTTAAGCCTCGATTGACAACTGAGGTGTCTTGGTCAAGAGTTGTCTTTCTCTAATCGGAATTAGTCAATTAGTTAAATCCACTGAGTTGCCTCATGATTGTTAATTTGAGTAGGATTGCCTAATAGAGTCTCTTTAGGTAATTTGATAAATGAGTGAAGTAGGAGTTTTAAGCGAACCTGATCTCTATAGCAATCTTGTCAGCTAGAAATGAATATTCTTTCATCAATGATCAAATGCTCATTGAATCATAACTTGCATACATTATTGATAACTATAGAAGTGATCCTAAGGGTATTTTCATCCTTATACTCGAAAACAAGGTCGGAGTACTGTAGCTGGGTCATGCCACCGCAGTTATCACCCCTCTTCTACCACGGAATCCTAGGATGGTTGACATCGGCGGTGGGGGTCTCACTCGTTATCTAGCCACACTAACGACGTTATCCCATCCCAGACATCGCAAGACGTTATCTGAAGGATCCTGGCATTATCATCTCGTGATAACACCCACCCCCTATAGGTAACGCCCTCCTTTTGCCTATAAATACCCCAGCATTCAAGACCAAAGGTAAGCCTAAGATAGCTGGTCAAAGCCCTGCCATTTTGATCCTTTATTGACTTAAGCATCGGAGTTTCTACGCCGGAGACCCCCTCCGGCGCCTTGCAGGTACCTCGGGCGATGGGATCCGCCACACTAGAGGCCATATTCCTCACCTACCCCTCTCCAACAGATCAAATCTTATCAAAGTGGTGCTTTCATTGAGAGCTTTAGTTTTATTAAGTGAGCCGCCTTAATAGCCATGCTCTATCTTTTCTCGGAGATTTAAGGAACATAGCTTCTAACCCAGATTCCACGCCTTCTCAGTCCTACGGTATTTCTCTTGCCCCCCGCAGAGAACTTTTTTCTCCTATTACTACTGCTATTCCTACTGCAGCGCTGAGAACTCCTTCTACTCAACCAGATTTTCTCTTTGGCCAACAATGGGAGTATCATCCTCCCAAATGGGCATTTCACCTTCTCAAATGGCAGGATCTAGTTTTTCCACTCCCCCTCCGATGGAATCCGTAATGGACAGCACAAACAATCCTTTGGCGAACTCCCTGATGGCTTTGCGCACACAGTTGGAGCACCTAACCGCATTGGCTACTAGATCTACTCCGAATGCTTCAGGATCCAACATTCCCTCTCACGTTTTATTCACCTAGTCAATTATCACTGATCGACTGTTTTCGCCCTCACGACACGACGACATCTCTATAACCTTACCTACAACGATAACCCCCGTTAGCCTTACGCAGCTCGCTCATAGGCCAGGGGAACTTTCTACGCCGCATACCCATGAGATTCCGGTATCATCGAGTGAACGTTGGCATGGTGAAGATAGATTCAATTGGGACTCTAGACGAGATGAAATGGCCAGGGATATGTCCCCTAGGCGCAGTGAAAAGTCCAGTAGCAAAGGATATCGAACTCGCTCACTAAGGAGTCATAGTCGGTCTCCTAGGCGATATCGCGCACCAGATCTTCGAAGGCAAGTGCATCAGCCGGAGGTCTCTCCTCCCCGTCATCCTCATAGGATCCCTGAGCATAACACTGCCCACCCATTTAGCCAACACATTCAAAATCATAGAGTCAGCTGACATGTGAAACTCCCCATGGAGTCTTATGACAGCACGAAGGATCCCATTTCCCACCTTAACAAGGTAAATTTTTTTTGTGCAATTCCAAACTCACAGCGATTCGGCCTTGTGCTTGATTTTTATCATGACATTATTAGGGGTCGCACGTCTTTGGTTCGAGGGACTCCTAGCTGGATCCATCGATAGTTTCCCACAATTGGAAGCTAAGTTTCGGAGTCTATTTAGCACGGCTATCCCCATCAGGAAGTCTGCTGCAACTTTATTTGATATACATAGGAAACCTCAAGAATCTTTGAGGGATTTCCTTAGCCGTTTTGACATGGGAATGTCGTTAACGCCAGACGTTACTGTTGATTTTGTGGTGGAAGCTTTGAAGCGAAACTGTTGTTATGGAAAGCTACGAGACACGTTGATGGTGGACCCCCCAATGACTCTAGATGCATTGAGACTGAAAGCTCATAATTACGCAAAAATGGAAGGAGAAGAGAGTAGAGACAGAATTCAGAATGTGCCACAGAGCGCACCTCTGGCTCATACCGCTCATGCTAACGTGGCTCCTGACACTCGCCTTATTGACGATTACACCCAACGGAAAGATCACATCCCTCAAGCTTCAACCCGACAAAGAGGCAATTTTTCACGGGGAAGGCCTGGCAACTCTCCCACTCGGCGACAAGCAGACCCACCCAAGGGCAGAGTTTACGATCCTAATCTTCCTTCCCTTATACTCCCGAGAGCAGAAATCTTAGCGATTGTTCAACAACGGAAACTACCTATCCTTTACCCAGCCCCTGTAAAACCTGGTATAATCATGGGAGCAAGAGAAAATGCCTATTGCAAGTTCCATAAAGTCAAGGGACATGCCACTAATGTGTGTAGAGAGTTGAAGTTCGCGATAGAACGATTGGTAGAAGAAGGCTATCTTAGAGAATTTGCCCCCAAGACTAGAGAAGAAGCCAGAAGAAACACTATAGACAGGGCGCAAGACGA
This sequence comes from Viola odorata, assembly GCA_963691705.1. NCBI lineage: Eukaryota > Viridiplantae > Streptophyta > Magnoliopsida > Malpighiales > Violaceae > Viola > Viola odorata. The sequence goes on from OY829543.1 coordinate 20,971,971, forward strand.
CAAACAGACTTCCCTTCATGCACCTGAGAACGACACCAACCCCACTGGGAGAGTCAGGGAAATGTTAACAATCCATGACGACGACATTCCAATCATTAACATTATAGCTGGAGGTACGCCCTACCACGATGAACTCACACCGCTAGCGCCTACGACTGGAGACAAGAGAAAACGCGAAGACGCGTCAACGAAAGGCGCCGAGATTAGCGCGCTAGACCGAATGGTGTTATCTTTCTCCGAAGAAGATGAAAAAAGTGTCGTGTTTCTGCACAATGACGCACTGATAGTCACACCTGTTATAGGTAATCATAGAGTCAGGAGAACTCTTGTCAATAATGGCAGTGCGGTAAACTTATTTTCACTGGTAGCCTACAATCTCATGAAACGACCAACAACCGAGTTGACACCTTGCAAGAAGCTGATAATGGGAGTAGATGGCATCCTCATCCCTGTCATTGGAGTTACACAGTTGTCCGTATACTTCAGGGAAGATACTTCGAAAAGACAAGAAAAGCTGCTGTTTCTTGTAGTGGATCTTACTTTGCCTTATAACGCCATTCTTGGTCGTCCGTTCCTTAACCGCTTTGGCGCAGCAATCTCCCAAAAACATTTGAGGTTGAAGTATCCCTCCTGGGATGGAGTGGTTTCGATTAAAGGTGATCAGAAATTAGCGGCGGAGTGCTACTTACTTATGACGCAAGGAAGCTGTGACAGATACGTATACGTAACGGCGGATCCTTTTGAACAGAAGGATGAAAGACGCACCCAACCAGTGGACAAAATGACACCAGTAGCCGTTAACGGAGTACAGGGAGCGAATTTCTTGCTTAGTGAAAAGCTAAACCTGGAGGAGAAGGAACGACTGACTCACTTGTTGAATAAGCAGAATTTGCTTGAAAGCCCGCAAACATGCCAGGTATCGCATGAGCAGTCGCAGAGCATCGACTTAACGTTGATCCCGAGGCGAAACCCATTCAACAAAAATGGCGAGCTTTCTCTGCTGACAAGGCTGAAGCTATAAACAAGGAAGTATCCAAGCTTCTAGAAGCGGTCTTCATTCGAGAAGTTCAATACCCAACTTGGTTAGCCAATCCTGTTCTAGTCCCAAAGCCCAACGGAGAGTGGCGCATGTGCATCGACTTCACTGATTTGAACAACGCTTGTCCCAAGGATTGCTATCCGCTTCCTCGCATTGATCAGTTAGTTGACCAGACTGCTGGATATGCTTATTTGAGTTCTTTAGACGCCAACTCTAGATACCATCAGATCCCAATGGCGGTTGAAGATGAGGAGAAAATTTTCTTTATCACTCCAAAAGCTACTTACTGTTATAAGGCGATGCCGTTTGGATTGAAAAACGTAGGAGCAACTTTCCAACGATTGGTAAACCACATTTTTGAAAAGCAGATAGGAAGAAAGTTGGAAGCCCATGTGGAAGACTTGCTAGTCAAGAGCAAGAGCTTCGAAGATCATTTGGTGGACTTGCAAGAAGTGTTCGACATAATGAAGGAATACCGAATGAAGTTAAACCCTCGTAAATGTATGTTTGTATTTCAAACGGGTAAGTTTTTAGGTTACGTTGTCAGCCAAAAAGGCATCCAACCCAATCCATCGAAGGTCAAAGCTATCCACGACATGGTATCCCCCCCGGAATGTCAAAGAAGTGCAGAGACTCACCGGACGTGTCATTGCTTTAGGGCGATTTATCTCCAAACAAGGTGAGAGATGCTTATCTTTTTTTAAAGTTATCCGTAACAAAACCCCTTTTGGATGGACTGAAGAATGCAAGAGAGCATTTGCTGATTTGAAAGAGATATCTGGCATCTGATCTGGTATTAACAAAGCCTGGGCCAGGCGAACTCAATACTTATATCTAGGCGCAGCTGACGAGATAATTAGCGCTGTCTTAGTACGTGAGGAAGATAAGGCTCATCGCCCGATATTCTTCGTCAGTCATGTGCTAAAAGACGCTGAACTACGATACGCCCATATCGAAAAGATAGTGTTTGCATTGGTACAAGTCACGCGAAAAATATCGCGATATCTCCAAGCCCATCCCGTCATTGTACTCACTGACCAACCTTTGAAAAGGATCTTCAGAAAGCCTGAATCTTCGGGAAGGATGCTAATTTGGGCCATCGAGCTCGAACAGTTTGGGTTATAGTACATGTCTCGGGTTTCCATGAAAGCCTAAATCCTGGCAGACTTTATTGCTGAGTGCACTTTTACACAGGACCCGCTGACAAACCTAACTGAGGAAGAAAGGGATGACGTAGACCTCCCATTCCCCAAAACTTACACTGACCTGTGGGTTATCCGTGTAGATGGAGCAAAGAATCAAGAATTGGCTGGAGCAGGGGTCTTCATGATAGGGCCGCTGGGTATAAAGATGCGATACGCCATCCGAATCCTGCAACCCTTGTCCAATAACGCAGCAGAATATGAGACGTTATTAGCAGGACTCAGGATAGGGAAGAACCTGTCCAGCAAAGTCATACATGACGTTGGAGAATTAGGAGACCTATGGTTATTGATATATGGAGATTCCAAACTTGTGGTCGATCAAGTTCTGGGCGACTCTCAAGCCAAGGAGTCCGTCATGGTTCGATACCTCTCCAAAGTAAAATGTGAATTGGAGGAAATTAGAAGATTCAGTATACAAGTCAAAATTGAGCATCTATCGCGAGAGATTAATGGTGAAGCCGATAGCCTAGCCAAAATTGCTGCCGACCCGGAAGCCTACATACCCGCTGACGTGTATTACGAAGAAATTCTTGTGCCTTCCTTTATGGAGGAACAAGAGTCTCTATGTGTTGACGAAACCAAAGAAGATTGGCAGATTCCTGTGATAAAATTCTTGAAACACGATGAATTGCCCGTAGATAACGCGGAGAAAAAGAAAGTATTGAAACAGGCGGCATGATGCACCTATTATGATGGAGAGCTAATTCGGAGATGTTTCTCCCACCCCGCAGCTAAGTGTATAACGAAGCAAGAAGGCCTCCACACCCTGCGGGAGATCCACGAAGGAATATGCGATATGCATGTGTCTGGTGGTACTTTGGCGGCACAAGTTTTTCGATCAGGATTTTATTGGCCCACCATTCCCAGGGACTACCAAAACTTTGTCCAAACTTGCTAAAAGTGCCAAGAATTCACCAAGATTCCCCGAAGACTTGCTACAGAGATCTCAGAAATCGTTGCTCTTTGCCCTTTTGCAAAATGGGGAATTGACATTTTAGGCCCATTCCCAAAGGCCAGATCTCAAATGAAGTTTGTAATCGTGGTAGTCGATTACTTCACAAAATGGGCCGAAGCAGAGGTCGTGGCCATTGTCACAGCAGATAGGGCCTGGTGTTTTTACAAACACCAAAGTCATCATGCGATTTGGAGTCCCGCGCATATTAATTAGCGACAATGGGGCACAATTCACTAGTCAGTTCTTCAGGGACCAATGTCGGGAATTCCAAATAGAACAAAGGTTCTCTTCAGTGGCGCATCCACAAACCAACGGACAGACAGAAGTCACCAATCGGAGCATCCTCAGCGGAATCAAGAAAAACTTAGAAGGCTCTAAAAAGAAGTGGGTAGAAGAGCTACCGTATCTAATGTGGACCTACCGGATGACCGTTAAGACCAATACAAGGGAGACCCCATTTGTAATGGACTTTGGCATTGAAGCAGTCACACCCGTGGAAATAGAAACCTTGAGTTTACGGGTAGCATACTACAAGGAAGAACTGAACGAAGAAAGACTGGGGGCCAATCTCGATGTGTTACCAGAATTACACGAAGGAGCCATCCTAAAAATGCTCCATTACAAAAGAAAAATGGCCCGATATCACAACAGGCACGTTAAAGAACGTCTACTCAAAGCAGGAGACCTGATGCTTAGAGACAAACGAGCGGCCGGACATCGCATGTGGAAACTCAGCCCTAACTGGGACACCCCATACCGCGTCACCGGCGTTATTGGAAGGGGAGCATATCACTTGGAAATACTCGACGGTATCCCCTTACCAAATTCTTAGAATATAGCTCGTTTGAAACTATATCATGCTAGAATTTAAAACCTTTCTATAAACTTGAGATAACATGTGTGACATACCTAACGATCAAATCGAGAATGACTTTCTGTGTTTTGTGGTTAATAACGCGCAGGTATTGAAGGGTGCCAAGAGTGAAAATCCTATCCTTGTGACAACCGCTCCTGATCAAACGACTCATAAAAATAAGGCACGCCCTGGCACACTTAAAGATTCAACGTCGGGAGTGAAAATCCTATCCTTGTGACAACCGTGCTAACACAGACGACTCACTAAGACGAGGCACGCCTCGGCACCCCCGGAAGTGAAAATCCTATCATTGTGACAACCGTGCTAACACAGACGGCTCATTAAGACGAGGCACGCTCCGGGGAAATAGAGACTCAACGCCTGGAAGTGAAAATCCTATCCTTATGATAACCGCTCCTGATTAGACGACTCACTAAGACGAGGCACGCTCTAGGCCGACCGTTACGACGTGAAAAATAAGGAATGTCCCAGCAAGTAACTGGACGGAAAACACCCGGTGAAGTGGCTGGATGAGCAATGCCCCGTCAAAGTAATGCCCCGATGAGGCTGGATTCAGCGAGGCTGAATGGAAAGTAATACAAAGCAATGCCTCGGCGAGGCCGGATTCAGCGAGGCTGAATGGAAAGTAATACAATGCAATGCCCCGACGAGGCCGGATTCAGCGAGGCTGAATGAAAAGTAATACAAAGCAATGCCCCGGCGAGGCCGAATGAAATGTAATACAAAGTAATGCCCCGGCGAGGCCGAATTCAGCGAGGATGAATGGAAAGTAATTCAAAGCAATACCTCGACAAGGCGGGATTCAGCGAAGCTGAATGAAAAAGCTATATCCCAATATGCTTGGGCGAATGCCCAGAAGCAATTTAACACTTGCTAACGCAATACCGTTTTATTGACATGATAAAGTAATATTTGAAAATTTGCAGGCATGTTGTGGGAACATTGAAACAATAAAGGGCCCTACGCCCATGAAGATAGCGAAATCACACGGATGCTCTGCCATCTTGATGAAATCACATTCAAGGAATGTTTTTAGTCCTTTCAAGGATATGATATCTCTTTATTTAGAGGAGAAACATAAATCTATGATTATCTATGAGATACCCCTTACCGGTAACAAGGGAGTGCATTTTCATGGCGATATTACAACATCTTTTTCTGACCCATGATATTGGGAAAGTCACCGCTTATCGCCGTATTATCTCCTCCCTAGTGTGGCAACAAGTATTCTACAATGTTATATCACTATGATATCCATTCTTATAGAAAGGGAGACATCTACATTTGTCAGTATGGCATCCTCCATTAAGTGGTGGGAGATATGTCTAGTAACATCGCGTTATTGCGAGATCTTTACTTCTGAAGTTGTCTCCTGAACAACGTTATCTTATCAAGCAAATAGCAGCGTTATCAGAATAATATCCTTGGCAAGAAGGCATACATGGCTATATAGCCACAACATCCCCTATTGCCCATATGAAATGCGTGTTATTTATTACAAGTAACATTCATCATAATGTCTCTTTATCGCAAGTATGCATTCTTGAAATTATCTGATGAATAATGAAATTATTCTTTCTGTGATATTCCTGCCTCGTTATGGCAACTCATTATTCGGAATATGAAGCTATTACTATCCATTCTTGACATGAATCGAATATGTTCCATCATGCCATAATACTTCAGCAACGCCTATTATAATGATCCATTGCTGCAAGCCCATGATCTAGCAGATTATATGACAAACAGCGTTACCTCAAGCGGAGTTCTGCCCCTAATGTCGTTGTTGCGTTATAGCAATTATGCAGTTAATATTATGAATCACATCCGACGATATCATCTCAGTGTCAACATTGCTATTCTATCGTGACTACTCAAAAAATAAGAAAAAGGCATAAAGAAGACAAGCAGAAATGCGATAAGCAGAATATATGATTGTTCAGAAACCACAAGAGTTACAGGGGCAAAAAGCCTCCACAAAAAGGACTCTAGAATGGAGCGACGCTCAATAACAAAGAAGCTAACAAAAGTGCTTACGGAGGCGGTGCTGCCCCGCTATCTCCTTGACCCTTGCTTGTGCTCACCCGCGATAAGTAAAAATTTTTGTCAGTAATGGATACGGACTTCTGCCGAAAGAGATCTGAAATGGCATCAGGATGAAATACCTCCGCTCCATAATGCGCCATGAAGGATTCAACCATGGCAACTGCAGCCCTCTCGGCATACCACCGGTATTTATCCACCGATAACTCCTTTTCCGCCGCCAATTCCGCGGCGAGAGTGGCGACTTTAGCAGCCTCATTGGATTCCCTCCTAACAGCATCCTCTGCTTCTTTCTTAGTGTCCTCTGCTTCTTTCTTGGCAGTCAATAAGGCCTCCATAAACTCTTGACGTTCCCCCGTCATTTTTTGCACCTTTTCATGTCTTCTATCATGCTCTTCAGAAATTCGGCGGTGGCCATCACGTAGTTCCTCGCAAGAAGAGGTAAGGGAGGTAATTTTCCCAGTCATATGCTCCGCCTAGTAACGAAGAGAGCATTCCAGAGCGAAGCGAGTTCAGTTGTCCTTCAGGGTCAGAGACAGAAAGTTTTCCCTCTCCTCCTCGAGCGATAACACGTGAGCAACCAGCAAAGAAGAAACCCCTGAGGAACTATCACTACCCAGGGCAGCGAATCCCACCCTTCGTAAATCACCCAAGCTGATCTGGTGAGTAACGGGCCCGGAAGGGGCTAACATGCTCAAACCAGCAGTCAAACGCGGAGCGACAATCCCCCCTGCAGAGGGTGCGAACATCGAGCCATGTGAAGGAACAAAAAACAAGGTGGTAGGAGATGGGGGTTGACTAGAAGAAACTCCAATATCGTGCCTCAAGGAGCCGGGAGAAGAGAAAGGAGGAAAATCGGACTCCGTTAGATCTTCTATGATAAAAGTAGCATGATGACGCGGTGATGCATTAAACGAACCAGGGGAAGCATGAAAGGGCCCACCAACGGCCATATTCCCCAACAAATCACCAATCTGAGCACTGATAGAAGGTCCCTCAGAAACAGAATGGGTACCGTGCTCTAACTCGACAGTAGCGCGATCCTCCGACGCGCTTGTAGCTGCATGTTCATATCGTGCCTTCTTATGGCACTCTTGCAAAACTTGCAACATATCCATGTTATCGATTGAAGGAGTAGGAACAGAAGTAGCAGCAATTTCCTAGAGGAAAATGTATCAGCAAAAGGACAAAAAAGAAAAGAGAATACTAGAAAATGTTGAAAAAGTGCATACTTTCCTCGTCCACCCCAGAAAGCAGAGTAGGGGCAATAACGCTTATTCTCCTTCTCTTTTTTCTTCTGACATGAGAAGAAGACGCCTGATAACAATTGATGAAACACCAAGGGTATATCTGTCTTCTCGCCCAAGTCAAAGCCAGGTCCCCGTGGACCTTGACTGGCGTCAACGCCCTGGCTGTCGCCCGCGTTAGGCCGAGGAATCCTGGGATGGTCGACATCAGCGCGGCGGGGGGGGGGGGGGGGGGGGGGGGGCACACGGTGTTATCCTATCTGAGGCCGCCCCGACAACCTCTAACGGGCGATATCTCACCAGCGATACCCTATCATGCTGGCGTGCTTACGTCATCCCGAGTGTTATCTCCCCGTGATAACGCCCACCCTTGGGGGTAACGACCTTCCTTTGGCTATAAATACCACTCCTTTCTAGATCAAAGGTACGATCAAATTCTCTACCAAAATCTCTGCCAAATTGCACAACCATACTAACTTAAGCATCGGAGTGTCTACGCTGGAGCCCCCCCTCCGGTGATTTGTAGGTACGACGGACTGCCGCAACAGTGATCCCAGACAACCGTAATCTCTACCCCGCTCCCACAGTAGATCAAATCTTATCAACGCCTGAGCCCGAACAGGATTAACGGTCGCAACAGTCTCTTACGGAGATGCTTGAACTGGGCCAACGCCCGCAACAGTCTCTTGCGGAGATGCTTGAACCGGCTTGACAGCCGCAACAGTTTCTCGGGAAGATGCTTGAACAGGAACAACGGCAGCAACAGCGACAACTTCCTCTCTTTCCTTTTTCTTCTGAGCTCTTCTCTCCCGACGTCTAATGCACTCTAGTTTCCAACCACATGGGGGAACTGCACAATCGCGAGATAACGTCAGCGTTAGTATTTCCCAGAATAACAAAGAAAATGGTAAAACACTCACCAACAACACATTTGCGGAGGTCAATTTCGCAGACCAATTTGCGAGTATGGACGCTGAAGTCTAGTTGAAGCAATGTGTTCAACCAAACTTGCTCGGTTGAAGGAAGAGGCTGTCGCTTACCCCAGGCCCCGTCGTTGATGGCATGGTTAAAGCCAATCCTCCACTAGGGGCCAGGCAGATCAATAACAAAAAACTCATCTTTCCAACCAGAAATGGAAGACTCAATATGCATGAGTTTCCAAGTAAAGGGTTTTAGCGATTCGTCATCATAACGCGGCGCTATCGCTATCACGCCTCTATGAGAATATAATTGAAAAAGAGAACGAAGCAACAAAAGGGAGGGAGAAGCAATCTCCTTAAATCTACACAGTTTTATAAAGGCATAAATGCAACAGTACGCATTCAGGCTCAGTTGGGTTGGATTTAAATCGAATTCAGAAAGCAATTGTACCACTAAAGGTTCAAGAGGAAACTGGAAGCCATAATTGAACATCTTGGCATACAAGATCCAATGGTTGCCGGGTAATTCACTATTGAGACGGAGTGAATTGGGGGCAATACCAACCGAACAACCATTGAGAATATTGGCGTTGTATTTAACCAACCGCCACCGAAGCACGACCGAAGAAGTGATAGTGGAGACGGTGTTTTCAATCTTTTCCCCCCAACAGATTTGGGTCAGGGATGATGAGTTCTCGCCATATTAAAATTAAAAGGATGAAGAAAGTAACAGGGAAGAACAGATGTACCTTCTAAAGGAATACTAGAATACCTAGATGGTGGCAAGAAGAAAGTAAAATCGCTCCTTGAGATGCTATTGAGAAAGTGAGAGTGAGAAAAGAAGGAAAAGAAATATGAGGCGTTTTTTTATAACCCTAAGGGTTAATCGAAACGACTGTTGCAATACTCGTCGTTTGGTAAAGAGCGCATTAAGAAAAGACGCGTGCAATGAGCACAGTTTTGGGGAAGTGAGAAGACGCTTTGATTTTACCACTCCCTAGGAGGTGCCAACTCCTAACGCCTCCACGAAGGGACACGTGTTCCCTAGCCATCATGACTTCCTCCATCGCATTAATAGGAGATTCTCAAGCATTAAATGCTCTAAAAAGCGAGATCAGCTCCTAGATTACCATATTTGAAGTAGACACAATAACGCATCAATCGAGATAATGCGAGATAAAGCGTTAAGGCAATCAGCAGCTGTCGAGTTGCAACAAATCAACACACCGATAAATGAGGAAGAAAACGCTACAAAGCTCAATTATTAATTAAAGGAGTCCAAACGTTATTACAAAGAGAATGGTGTCAATATTCGAACATAAAAAGAAAGCACAACTACATAGGAGGAGCAGAGGTTTCCGCGTCCTCCACGACATCTGCATCATCTGATAACGAGAGCGTATCAAGATCGTTGTCGTCACCCGTCTCTTCTTCGTCTGAGGAAGGAAGACCTTCTTTGCTCCCATCAATCTCGCCCATTCTCTTGGAAATGTATATTGCTACTTTAGATGGGTCGAAGTGACTGTGGCCGTAGCAATCCGCGTACCCAGCGTTAACGGCCCGTATAGTTTTTCTCTTTCACCACTCTATATTCAACGGGACTCTGGCCTGATTCTCATCTCGGGCCACTATCTCCTCATGAAGAAGAGAAATCTTTGCTCTCGCAGTTGCTAGCTCTGCCTCTAAAGTTTCAACCGTAGCTCTTCCTTTGGATTTCTCTCTTGCTAGGTCGACACGATAATTATCCAACTCTATTTGGGTCTGATTCTGAAGCCGCGTTACTTTCCTCACTTTCATTAAGGCACGGTCAAGCTGGCCACTTTGGGCGCTCATCGTGCCAGACCAATCTTGCAATTTGCTACTGTGAGCCTCAGCAAAGTAATGCAATTTGCGAAAATTGGCCAAAGAGTCATTCATGACGCGCATATGTTGAGAACCAGGAGACATCCGCAAAAACTTTTCCCTATCCTCAGAAAGACTCAACATCTCACCCACTAAAACGGCCGTCGGTTGATCTTGTGACAGGGGGTCTGATACCCCTAGGGCACGAAGCTCGTTATTCCAGAAAACCGTCAAATCCAACTGATAGGAAGGAGCCCCCTGAGGCCCTTGGGAAGAAAGATTGACGACAAGAGAAGGAGTGGAACCACCAGCAAAGCTTTTAACGCCCGAAGCCGAAGTAAAGAATAAAGGCTGAGGGACCTTTATTGACAGTGCAAGAGACGCGCTCGAACTTGGAGTTGTTACTGTCACGTCAGGAATATAAGAAGAGATAGGGGAATGTGGAACCTCAACGGTTGGAGGAGAATTCGCCACTGACGGAGCCTCAGTCGATGTCACAGGAACCCAGTGCCAGGGAAAGGTCACGTTATTGGAGGGATTCCAGCTGACGGAACAGGAACTTCAGCGGACACGAACGAAGGCATCGTTGGTAAAATTCCAGCCCCAATGGAAGGAACCTCTGCAGAAGTACTAGAAGATATGGCAATATCGTCTGAAGAAGAGCCTGTTATCGGCGCTGGAAGAGGACCCGTAGCAGCCCCAGCTACGTTCATCTCTCTCTCCTCCTTGAGCCTTAGAAAACTAGCGAAGCCCAGATTCTGTGTCCATATCCTCAGCGTCATACGAAAAAACTTCAGTCTTGACTACTACCGGGCCCGAGCTAGATCCTCTCTTTCGAATGGGCAACCAATTCTCCACAAAATGAGAGGCGCGGTCAGAAATGCCACGCCCCCTTTGAGGAATCGCCCCTGAAGTTCTTCTTTTCTTTAACGGGATACTACGATAAAGTGGGGCCCTAGGAAGCGAAGAGGAGGATACTGCTGGAGGTGGCGCGGTATTCGCACGAGCATCATCCTCTCTGGATGGCCGACTGTCAGCGTCTCCTGTAAAAGGCCGCATCAGTAGACAAAAAAGGAAAATAATAACACTAGAATACAAAAGCTCACCTATGACGCACGCAGACAGAGGTTTATACAAGGTAAAGTTATGGATGTGAAAAGGCGTTTCCATTTCTCACAAGGCGTCGTCTTGAGCCAATTCCTTCCTAGACAAGATGACCGACTTCACCCAGTCAGTATCGGTGATGCCCTAGTTAAAGCATGTACACCATAGGTTGGAAGGCAACTCAACAATGAAGAAATTGCTTTTCCAGTCATCAACAGTCTCCTCAAACTCTCAAAAATTTTGCCAGAAGGACTGGGAATATACGTCATTCCATCTCAGAGTAACACTGACTAAACCATTGCGACAAACGAGACTAAAGAATTTACAAAATAAATCGACAGAGGGGGCAAAGATATTCTTCACTTCACAGGCGTGAATGAAAGCATAAATACCACACCATGATGAGGGAGTTATTTATGTCGGGTTAATCTTACATTGGCACAGTATATTCTCTATCAAAGTATGAACAGGAAGGCGAAAGCCATAAAGAAACATCTTAAAATACAACATCCTATGGGTTCCCCACAGGCTGTCGAGAAGTCTCATACGCTTATCTGGAAGCATAATGGTATAACCGTTGGGGAAGGAGATGCCATGACCCTCTAACTCGAGCCGCAGAATAGTCTCACAAGTAAAAACACTCACAGTATTCTCGATCTCAGAATCTAAAGGCTCCCGAGGGGCTGTCTGAGATCTCGTGCGGCGCATGATAATCAGACAACAAAAGAAAAACCAGAACAAGGTGGAGCAGAGTACCTTAAAAGAAAGCAGTAGACAGATCGCCTGAGTCGACGAACGGTTGAGAAAATTTTCTTCGAGCAAAGGAGAAGAGCAGAGAATAGCAGGAAAAATTTGAAATGCGAGTAAAAGCGTAAGAAGAGAGAGGTTGTTTCCTTTTAAAGGTCAAGCCTCACGGAGATGACCAAACGGCCTATCAGAATGAGACAGGCGTAAAACAGAAGATGACACGTGGAAAAGCATTAAAAGAAAATTTAAAGCTCAACACCTGCATTTCTCAAAAAGGCAGTTAACAACGGGAAGTTGAAAAGACGGTTATGCGGCATTTCCAAGATAAGAAGCAAATAACCGTTTAGCGTTAACTACTCAACGACTGTGAAGTTATCAGATAACGAGAGCAGAGAAAATGGGTCGCATATCCTTATTCGAATAAAAGCCATGCGGCATCTACAAACACATAACACACGAGTCAATCCTCGTCAAGCAAGCGAGAAGGCACAAAGAAATCGCCCCCCTACGGAGGTGGCAGTTCTTCATCTAACAGTGAGGAAGGTTCTTCAGGCGCCTAATCCTTGTCTTGCTCTGGTCGTGGGACCTCGGAAGATCTCTTCCCCTCCAAGGGAGGCAAGTACCAGTCCCTCTAGTTAGCGGGGGCTGGAATCTCAGGACCGTCGTAATGGGCTAGGGGGGCTTGCCCGGACATAAAATGGCTGATATGTGGAAACAATTCATCACCCCTCCGTACTGTAGGGGTATAGGAGGCAGAGCAAATATTGAAGGATCCAGAGGTCTTCCTCTTCGACTTCTTACGAGCCCTGCATCGAGAAAGTCGCCTCTTGAAGCGTGGCAGAGAAGGGTTGACAGAATCAGGGGAAGTAGGAGGAGTCTGGGGAGAGTTGCATTCTACAGCGTCCATGGAGTATGAGCCAGCCATGAAACCGCAAACAATCTCCACAGAGGAATGGAAAGAAGAAGATGAATAGGAAAAAGAGAGAAAAAACCCATTAAATAGCCGTGGCAAAGAGGCACTCCTGCCTTTTCGCACCCCCTCTGAGAATAATTAAAACACCTTGAGGAGATTGATCATAATTACAAAATCCAATCCTGTGTGATCACGCCTGTTTGAAATTTGAGCTAATTAAGAGGCGCAGAGAGAATTGCCTAATCAGTTAGCATTGGAGAGGTGGCGTGAAGATTAATGCAAGAAACGGTTAGGAGGCATATTTATTATCATTGATCTGATTCGACGAATAAGTTTATTATCATCGATCTGATTCGATGAATAAGGAAAGCAAGCGTTGTGGAAGTTCGACTAGTGACAGACCCGTTTTCGATTGAGTTAACGTAGATTATAATTGGTATATCGTTTGCACAACTCAGGAAAGAGAATATTGCAGGCAAGGTAGTGAAAAGAGTCATTTTATTTATGGCCTAGACGACCCTAACATACAAAAGAAAAAATTAGAAAAAATAGAAGAGCATCGGAGCAATATCGAGCAGTCAGGTGGCGGAACCAGCATCATCATCCCCTACCACAAAAGAAATATCCCTCAGAGCATCATCAATGAAGGTTAGTTCATAGGAGGAGGGTCTCGTGCCCTTCAAACAGCACCCCAACAAATCCTTCCTGTGTTGCAACATAGTGATGACCACCTAGATGTGGGAGACAGTGGCGGCTATCTTCGACACATTCTCCAGAGGATTGAAATCCTCCATGGAGGCCGCACCTTGCCTGGACAGCAGAGGGGTTAGCATCCCCTGGAGTTCTAGGACATCCTCAGAAGTCTTGGTCACTATGGTCTCCAAGAAACCAATGTTAGCCTGAGTGAGATTCTTCAGAGTGTGAGCCTTTGTGATCAAGAAATTTTTGGTCACTTCATCCATGATGGAAAATTTGAGAAAGATGCAAGAAAATATGAAGAATTATTTCAGAAAAAGACTCAATTTATAGGCCAAAAGGAGCGCCGATTCAAAAAGACGCGTCTCTCGAGAAACGAACCCTCCCGTCACCTCGAAGATCGTTGAACAGACAAGACCAAAAATAGAACGGTAGCCCTTGGTAAACACTTGGGCTCGTTTTCGGTTGGGCTTATGATAACTATAGAAGTGATCCTAAGGGTATTTTCATCCTTATACTCGATAACAAGGCCAGAGTACTGTAGCTGGGCCATGCCACTGCAGTTATCACCCCTCTTCTACCACGGAATCTTGGGATGGTCGACATCAGCGGTGGGGGTCTCACTCGTTATCTAGCCACACTAACGGCGTTATCCCATCCCAGACATCGCAAGACGTTATCTGAAGGATCCTGGCGTTATCATCCCGTGATAACGCCCACCCCCTATAGGTAACACCCTCATTTTGCCTATAAATACCCCAACATTCAAGACCAAAGGTAAGCCTAAGATAGCTGGTCAAAGTCTGCCATTTTGATCCTTTACTGAATTAAGCATCGGAGTTTCTACGCCGGAGACCCCCTCTAGCGCCTTGCAGGTACCTCAGGCGACGGGATCCGCCACACTGGAGGCCATATTCCTCACCTACCCCTCTCCGACAGATCAAATCTTATCAATTATACTACCAACAACACTCAAATATGGATCCCTAGACATTTGCTCCATCTCCTCATCTTTTTTCGATGACATGTACTCCATCTCGATATGATGAAAAGAGAGAAAAAGTGTACAATTAAAATGATTAATTCTAACACCCAAGCACCCTTATATGTCAAAACCGAAATAACAATAGATCCATACCCTATCAGTCAAAGCCCTCCGCTACTATAATAGAGCTCAATGAATATAAATTTTTAGTTGTACTATGAGCTTCTCGGATCAGGTCAATAGTCAAACCCATAGAAAAATTTCGGGACATATATAACACATTTATTTATGATATTCTATTAAAATTTACTTGTAAATTGTAATTTTCACTATATAATAGTAATATTTTGTAAAATGTTAGCACATACACTTAGTTCAGTTTTTCTTACACCTAAGTATTTGCTTACCATCATAATTTTATTTAGCTAAAAGTTATCTACTCCCACACACATAGTTTAAGGCCCTAATTCGTCATATTGATATGCGTTGTGTAGTTGTGCGGTACACAAAATTGTTGTATGTAAAATTTGTTAAAATATTTGGTTAACATACTTATTAGAATATAGGTAAATTGTAAATGATTAAAAAAATGTATAACACGTCATTCTTTAATAAAAAGTTAGCAATATATTGTTGTGACAGTAAGATTTTTTATGTTAAAATATTAATTATAACTATAAATATAAGGGTATGCGTGGATATTTTTCAACCGTTGGATGATGAATAGTTCACCCATCTTCTCTATTCTTTTTTATGTGGTTCTCTCATCTACCGGTAAGGGAGTGTCCACACATATAATGTCTGGATACTATCAATGTCATACATATAAAGTGAATAAAATAATAAAATATATTTTAAAAAATAAAAGATAAATATTTATGTAAAATTTTATATTAAATATTTTGTTACTGAATTTGTTGAATAATTTGGAAATAAATATAAAGAAACCTTCAGATTAAATACCCGCGCGTTTCGATCAGATTTATAATTTGTGTTTTTAGATTAATAATAATATTATAGCTGAAAATAAATTATAATTAATTACAATGTTAATAATTGTAGTTTCAATATTATTTTTAGTTATTAAAATCAATAATCAAATAAATTATAATTAATTAGCAGTTTAAGATGCACACCTAACTAAAGTACCGAGAACACATCCTTTAATACTTGAAATAACTAATTAAACTATAAATTCACGTACACTTAAACAATTCTTATCAACTCTGAAAAATATTTAAATTTATTTATTAAAGTGGACGGAAGAGTGAAGGTGAAAATTTTGAATTGCTAAAATCTGGTTGCCCACGTGGGGTATGCAGGTGGCTTTCCGTTCGTCATCTACAGTCCACTATACTAGTTGTGAGGAAAGGGACAAGTTTGCGTAAGTGGTACTTGTCGCTAGGGGTGTCAAAACGGGACTGCGGGCCGGACCCGGCCAGTCCCGAGATTTTCGGGTCGGGATCAGACCCGGTCCCGGCCCGTGTAAGAACCCGGGTCTCGGGTCCAGATCCGGGAAAACTGGACCCGGGAAGAATTTTTTTTTTTTTTTAAAAATTAAAATTTTACATACAATAAATAATATATTCTACACTTTGGTTTCCCACCCCTACTAAAAACAGAAGCAGAAGCATATTTAAAGCACCAAAAACAGAAGCAGTTGCTCCCAAATATTAAGGAATGGATAATCCTTTTTTTCATATAAATGCTTGATAATAGACACTTTCTTGCACCCAAATCCTAAGGATAATTCTGTTCATATAAATGCATGTAAATAGGCACACACAAAGTCCCTTAAATATTTTGACCATTTGTATCCAATACATAGTCCATCTGAGCACTCTCTACACAATGAAATCCACTAGCGGCTAAGCCAATATGTCTGAACGAAAATTCTAGTAATTTAGCAACTCTGTGGGTACCTATGAGACCAAATGTATACGGTACATCAGGGCCAACTGCAGGAGGAGTTGTAAACCAGAATTTCCTTGTAGTATTTCCAATCCCAACTTCATAGTAATACTTGGTATTGAACTGCCAACACAATCAATAAACAAAACAACAAAATATTCATTTCCATTAACAACTCAAATATGAAAATATCCAAATAATAACACAAAGAAAGGAGTTATTAACGCACAATTCTACCTTCAAGCCTCTGATAGTAGAGTGGTGAATGAAACCAGAGGTGTAATTGAAGAATCTATAGGTGTATAATTTTCCTTCAGCCTTCTTGACTATCTTGCTATTTTCACTCCAGTAAAGCACTGTATTTGAACCTGGCTCATCCACAGTCACCCATGACACTATCACTCCCTTCCCTTCATGGTCTCCTTGTGTTATATGAACCTGTAATCCAAAACCAACACCACAAATAAATACATAGCAAAGATACAAACCCAGAAATAAACACCCATTACTTCTATTAAGACCCAACACATAATTTCCGAAGATATCCATCAACATTTTACTAAAAGTAACAAAAACTTGATACAAAATTAGAAGATTTAAGAGTAGAAAAAACAACATATGGAAGCAAACCAACCTGCTCTGGAATTTTTTTAATCTTTTATTTAAATTCTGGAAATTTATGAAGAACTTGGAAGCAGAATTCAAACAGTCACCCACTTCATCAATGCACTTTCTGAGCCCAAAACAAACTATAAGATTAAGAACCATCTCCCAATTAGAACGTTACTGTAATCTAGACACTGCTGCTCATAGAAATTTCAAATTTCCATACATATGGTATGACTGAGGATACGTCTGATATATTTGACTAAAAATCTAGGAGATCACTATAAACACATACGATAGAGCACTAAAATAAGAGTAGCAACATCCCTAAACTTAACACGGGAAACCAACGATCCGCGCATCACCAAATTCTACAGGGGGACGACCTAGTTTCTAACAAAAAGATATACATGATCTCAGATGCATTTGTGCAATTGTATAAATTGGGAATTATCTCTTCTTTTTCTGGAAATTATGAAGCAAAAGAAGTGAAGAGCTTGTTATTCCATCCCATGGCACCAGTGATAAAGGGCTAACCTGGTTGTAGAGTGCGTCACGACGTGGGTGGAAGGCTGCGCTGCCGGCGACGGCGTGGTGGGAGGCTGAGAGTGAGAACGATGAGATGAGAGGGTTAGAGTGTGTGCGGCGGGCGGCGACGGCGTGGTGGAAGCAGAACGATGAGATGAGAGGCTGAGGGTGTGTGCGGCTTGTGAGAAAGATGAGATGAGAAAGAAAGAGATGCGATTGAGAATAGGGAAGGAAAAGGTTTTTTTTTTAATTTAGCCGGGTCCAGACCCGAGACCTGACGGGTCCAAACCCGGCAGACCCGAACTTTTCCGGGTCGGGACCAGACCCGGTCCTGACCTTATACGGGACCAAAAATTGGTCCCAGACCCGACCCGAGACCCCGGGTCCGGGACGGGTCTACGGGATTGGTCCCATATTGACACCCTTACTTATCGCTGCTGGTAAGTACTAGTACTACTACGAAAGTTCTTGGAGGGCGGGAGGACGGCCGGGCCGGCGGGTCAGGTGCGTGGCCTTATCCATGTTTATATACGTCACGGCCACGCGCACTAACTAAATAATAAACACCAAAATTGCAAAAGACTAATAATCCTTTCGTACTTCAATTTTGAACCAAAAATTAAAGTAATGATTAATTAAAATATTTTATATTAAACAATCGGATTAATATATTTTACAGTCTCAAATATTTGTCATCTTATTTTAAACACTCCTAAACATTTTAGACTATTTTTATCGATCCCAAATATTTTATCCGTTAGTTCAATATAGTCTTAAATATAAAAACTATTGACGGAGACAAACTCTGTTAAATTTTAATATTTTAATATATTTTTTTAATAATTGGGCCCCATCATATGACATGTCAAGTTCGCTCCATAAGAAGGAAAAAAAAAGTGAAAACATTTGCTAAAAAACTAAATACGAAAATTTTGAAAACAAATAATAAGTATTCAAAATTTGTTAACTCACTCACTCACTCTCCATCTACTCCGTCTTCCCCACTCAACTATCCAACAAAATGATGCGATTCAATCTCCTTTTACGAAGACCGAATGCGTGTGACAAAGGGAGGATTTATCTCTAGAGTTTCTGACTTACAAACACATGAAAAATAACAACAAAAATGACTCAAGATAAATCATGGAGATGTGCAGCTGAAAATACAAAGATAAATACCCGGTTGGAGAAAGCATTAGAGATGAGAAGTAGGATTGAACAAACGAACGATTGAACTTGAGTCTCGCTTGATGAAAAGCTTAAACACGAGCAGAATGTTCAAGAACACAAATCACTCAATATTCGAATTCAAATGCTCACACAAAAGGAAGTAGCAACAAACTACACATTTGAAGATGGATTTACGTTTTATCCTTGCAAGGTATCAAAGCACCATCAAAGCTTAGAATCCCACAAGCGTTGAGCTTTAGACGAATAAGGAGGAGAAACTCACTCTATCAATATTCATCAATCAAAAGCTTCCTGTAAATGTACATTTAATGAGCTATTTATACTAAGTTACAAAAATGGGCATTTTATGACAATTTTTCCCTTTCTAAAAATTACAAGAATTAAAAGTTTCATTTTCCGCCAATTTGTTCAAGGATTAATGGTATGCCGTTAATGCCTTAACGGCATGCCGTTAATCTCGGAAAACTTGGCTCCTAAATTTTCTTCAACTATCGGTTTACCGATAGATTCCCGATAGGGTCTTCATGCCCGATAGTTTCCCGATAGAGTCCTTGTGACCGAAAAGCTTGGCTATGCGGGTGGTCTAAGACTTGGCCGATATACGGATGGGTGTTGTCTACCAGTATCTTCCCTTAAGGCGCCCGATGATACGAGCACGAGAGCTCGTGGATACTTCACGCGAAACGAGGGGATGATGGCCATTCTCTTAAAGACCATTAGAGCGGAGGAGACCAACACGAAAGCAAGAGATCATTGGATGACTTGTGTTCACGCAAACACACTCACCGTGAGGGATCATGGGATAGCTGACCAAGGCATGAGAAGCCTTGCCGAGAACCCTAGCAAGGCATGACAAGCTCCGCGCACGGCCCGCGCTAACCCTAGCATTCCATGAAGGCCATCTGAGGCCTCACGCTAACCCTAGCATTCCATGAAGGCCAACCGAGGCCTTGCGTTAGCTTCCCAAAGGCCAAGCCAAGCCCATCACTCAAGCCCGCCAGCCAAGCCCCTTTGTTAAGGGTAGTAGTGGACTTTCCACTTATAATAACTTCTAGGTATAAATTGTAGGACTTAGCCTCATTTATACCTTTGTCATTGATTTTGTTAGTTATCTCCTTCAAGACCAATTAGTTAGGCTAGTAAATTAGGGTTCTTAAAACCGATTTTGTTCTTCAAATTAACACTTTATCGGATTGATCATTCATGATCAAGTAGGGATAGGTGTGACTTGAGATCCTTGTAAGTTGCTTAACCTCAAGTTTAATATAAGCATTTCCATAAATTCATCTCTATATTTCCTCTATTTATTACCGCTGCGTATAAACTCCAAACACATCCGAATCTATCCTTCAATCCATCAACTATCCAAGCGTTTACCACCTCTCAAAGGAGACTAGATCCTTCCTCCATTCAACTCACAACTTCAACATCAAAAGTGAAACCGAGAAGTTATCATGTGGTAGCGGAGCTTCAAGGCTGTCTTCTAGGTTGGTAAACCTAATTCTATCATCATTTCTACATATAGAATCATCTCCTCTACCGTAGGTTTCGTTAGTTTTTCATTTGGACCATTTTTAGAAATTGGGGTGTTTAGCATTTTTTTTGTCTTCTTGTGTGATTGATCTTGATTAAACACAATTTCTGCCTTGGTGTGTGTTTATTTGCATCCAGCCGACTCAATTATTCTTCTTCTTCCCTTGAACAACTTGGTGTTCTTATTTAGACTCATTTGTTCATGTATGTGCAAGCGATCATATTTTTCTTCTCACTTAGGAGCCATGTGCAACTAGTTTGTTTGCTAGCATTAGTTGTCATCCATTCCACTTCACATAGCCGACCCTAGGGTTGAAATATTACATATCATTAGGTTGTCATACAAGGTCACTTACTTGTCATACACATCCACCTCACTAGACACATCATTTGCCCAATCATCCACACACCACTTGACACCTCACTTTTACTTGCCACCTCATACTTTTTGGCATTTAGTGAGAAATTTTTTCACTTGCAAAACTACTTGTCTTTCACTTCTATTTTCAAAAATACATGTCATACAAGTGAGCTCTCTTGCACTCAATTAAAAGAAAAGCAAAGAAAAGAGAAAGAAACTAAAACAAAGATCAAATAACAAAAAAAAAGTGATCAAGTTCCAAAAAAAAAAAAAAAAAAGAGAATACAATTGATTCACAAGCAAGAGACTACATGTGTGTGTGCATTTGAAGTGAATTAATTCAATTTAAGGTGTACTTTTGTCAAGAACACAATTTCGGAATTTTTTTCCCTCCAATTTTTCAAATTTTGCAAATTCAATTGAGCTAGCCTTTCATTCGTGTCTTTGAGTTTTTTTTCCTTTGTTTCCTACATCTATCTACTCTAGGTCTTATTGGTGTTCAAAGCAATCAATTTCTTGAACATCAATTCGACTCTCTCTACCTTTCCTTCTAAGCCTTGTTTTCTTTACATTCCATGTGCTTATTTGAGTCTTAGAGTCTTTTGCTAAGCTTCATTGATTGGTTTTAATTGGAGATAAGAGTGGGTGAGTATTAGAGTGTAGTGTGAAATACGAGAGGGAGAGAATAATTTTTTGATATCAATTGTGTTTGTTTCCTTTTGTAGGAACATTTCATTATGTCGTATGATAATGACTTTTTGGTTGGTGGCTCCATGAGGTCATCCACCTTCAATTCGGAAGTAGCTAATCTCATGACTCAAATGGCTAAATTACACCATCAATGGGCATGCCTAGAGCAAACCAACAAAGACATTTTGGAGTCCATTACCGCATTGAATCTGAGGGCTGCCGCACAGCCGCCTCCGCACCCATCCAACCAATACCTAGACACACATTACTACCAAAGACCACACCCAAATGACCCTACCCATATAGATTACTCTCGGTCACAATGCCAAAGTGACATTGAGGAAGGTGCAGACGAGTGTAGTATTAGTCATGAAGATGATATTTGGTATGATACACACCCTTTCCGAGAATCTTCTCTTGCCCTAGACACCGGCGGCAGCCACCTTTCACATTACAGCTGGGACCTTGACCTACACCTGAAACAAACACAACCCCAAACACAACCCGTAAACCAACTACTTGATATGCCCTTGCACCGACTACATAAGGTTGTTCCACCATTACGGGCGCCATCATCAAGGGAAGTGGCAAAATGCTTAGTAGTACACCGTAGCTTGAGTATCATGGCCAAAGTGGATGACGAGGCCATTGAGCAAAGGGAAAACTTGTTCCATACCCGTGGAGTAGCAAATAGGATGGTCATTTCCATCATTATGGATAATGTAAGTTGCGCGGATGTGGCTAGCAACCTCCTTGTGCATTCTTTGGGCCTCCTGACATCAAAGCACCCACACCCGTATGTGCTCAATTGGTTCAATGATGGCAGCACGGTTAAGGTACAAAAAAAAGTCCTCATCCCTTTTCAAATTGGTACTTATATGGATGAAAGGTTGTGTGATGTGGCATCAATGCAATCTAGCCACCTTCTTTTGGGTAGACCGTGGTAATTCGATAGGAAGGCCATCCATGATGGTTTCCGTAACACATACAAGTTAGAGCATGGGAACCACAAGTTCCTAATTCCGCTACTTCCTCCTAGCCAAGTCTACGAAGATCAACTCAAATTGTAAAAGGCTTGTGCCATTTTTCAAATTTCTTCTTCACTTCAAAAGAAAGATGAGTGGAGTGGAGTGAAGAAAGTGAAGTGAGTGATGAATATGAGGACAAAAACAGGCATGAAAAAAGAGAGCATGCGCTGAGTGGAGAGAAAAAAGAGAGTTTGTTTGCTAAGGGCAAGGATGTGAGGCACACTCTCATTATGAGCAAACTAATTAGGTTCAAGGAAAATTGTTTACTTGCCACTAACGCGAATCCCTCTCTTCTTAGCAATGTTTTTTCTCTTTTGCTAGATTTCAAGGATGTCTTCCCGGAGGAACTCCCCGATGGACTTCCACCCGTGCGCGGCATTGAGCATAGGATTGATTTCCTCCCAAGTTCAATGCTCCCTAATAGACGGGCGTATCGATGCAACCCCAAGGAAACACAAGAACTCCAAGAACAAATATATGCGCTTTTAACCAAGGGATTTAATAAGGAAAGCCTTTCTCCTTGCGTCGTCCCCGTGCTCCTAGCGCCCAAAAAGGATAGGAGTTGGCGCATGTGCATGGACTGCCGCTCCATCAACAAAATCACAGTAAAGTATTCTCACCCAATTCCACGTTTGGATGATATGCTTGATGAACTAAGTAGCGCTACAATATTTTCTAAACTTGCCTTAGTTAGTCGCTATCACCAAATTAGAATGCATGAGGGAGACCAATGGAAAATGGCCTTTAAAATAAAATTTGGCCTTTATGAATGGTTAGTGATGCCTTTCGGCCTTACTAATGCCCCTAGCACTTTTATGGGCCTCATGAATCACGTGCTTAGACCATTTATAGGCAAATTTATTTGTCGTTTATTTTGATGACATATTGGTTTATAGCACATCTTCACAAGTTCACTTGGACCACTTGCACCAAATTTTCCTAACCCTTTGTGAGCATAAACTCTTCGCTAAGTTGTCTAAATGCGAATTTTGTTTGGAGGAGGTGCATTTTCTTGGGTTTACTTTATGATAACAATCAATATACCCCCCAGGGCATTTTAGTCCGGACAGGGGGTACGTCATCTTCTGCTACAGTAGGGCCTGCCTGGCCTCCTGCTCGTCCTGCTACCGGGGGTGGTCGACTTCAGCGCGGGGGGGGGGCATCCAACACGGAATGACGCCTATTCCCACACCCGGTAGGCCATAAGTGTTAGTACCCCTAACGCCCCACTACATCTCCTATAAATGCCCCCCCCCCCAGGTAGAAAGGGGGGGGGGGGGGGGGGCATCCAACACGGAATGACGCCTATTCCCACACCCGGTAGACCATAAGCGTTAGTACCCCTAACGCCCCACTACATCTCCTATAAATACCCCCCCCCCCTAGGTAGAAAGGGGGGGGGCTCTCTCTCTACTCCCTCTCACTCCTGCTCCTGCTTACACTTCATACTTCACTACTTATACTGACTTGATCGTCGGAGTACCTGCGCCGGGGACCCCCCCCCCCCCCCCCTCGGCGCCTTGCAGGTGTAACGGCAGTAAGGACCACCCCCTCAGAGGTGAAGGTCTCTAGGATTCCTCCTACCCCGGGTGCAAATCTCATGCTATTTTATCACTATAGGTGCCTTCAGCCTCAAGGTGGATAAGGAGAAGATCAAGGCTATCGCTGAATGGCCTACGCCAACTACGGATTTATCGTCATTTTATCAAAGACTTCTCCACCATCGCCCCACCCCTTAACACTCTTACAAAGAAGAATGTGACATTTGTGTGGGGAGAGAAGCAAGAGCTAGCATTCACCACACTCATGGACAAGCTTTCCTCAAGCTCGGCCCTTACCTTACCCAATTTTGATAAAACCTTTGAGGTAGAGTGTGACGCAAGTGGCATAGGTGACTCTCCGTCGAAACGGGTCAAAAATAATATTAAAACCTGAGTCCTAGATACACAAAGTAATTTGCATACAGTGGCAACAGGGTCGAACCATAGAGATTGAAAGTCGACAACTTGCCCTAGCTGTATGACAAAGATAAATGCAACCAAAAAGTAATACAATGGGGTGGGGGTGGGGGGTGGGGTTTGTAGGTTAGGCTAGTTAACCGAGAGAGATCAAGGGCAGGACAGTTAACAAGGACAAAAATAATAAAATTAACGGAAATAACAAACATAAACAAATCAAGCAGAGAAATAAAATGAGATAAAATCAAATAAGGAGAAATCTTAGCAAGGGATTATCTTGGCTAAAATGACAAACAATCAAATATGACAATAAGAATATATGGAGAACGATTTGGCTTCTTGACTACTCCTTGGCAAATACCCTTGCTAAGCGGATGAGCTTAGCCTTTCATGCTAATAGATAAATAAAAATAGATCTAAAAAGGATAAAAGATAAAGATGCAATAAAGGAAATAAAAACTTAATAAATACCGGAAGGAGCTAAAAGCTCCGGTTTGAAGAAGAGTTGATGGCTGGCGGCTGCTCCAACAAAAGGGAGGAATAAATCCCAAAGAAAAACTAAAAAGGAAAATGTAAGAGTACTCCCAAAAGGGAAAAAAATGAGATTCTCTCTAAAAACCCTAAAACTAAGGCTTAAATACCCTTTTGCCCATAAGAGGACAAAATCCAACTAAGAGGGAGTACATTCTGAAATATGCTAGGAGGAATCTGCATGGAATCCCGTGCGGATCTTTTGAGAATCTTTCTCTTTGGTCATCGAGGCTTAGACGAAAACTTCTAGGGAAGACAACTTGATCAGCAGCTAGGGTAAGACGCAGAATTTGGCAGCGAGGGAATATTCTAGAAGCGTATGGAATCTTCTGGAAGCCAGCAAGGTGGACACGTGGAAGCACAACAACGAAGCTTTGACTAGGAAATATTGCCCAGGGCTCGACGGAAATAGCTAGGACACGAGGTGAAATGGATGTCTTGGCCTCATTGCTTTGAGATTCGCGGAATTCCACCCAAAAAGTATATATTTTTGCATATTCCTCTCTTTTTGCCTAGATCTGCAATAAAGATGGAAACAAGGGCAAATCAGCAGTATCATGCTAGGAATAGGGACAATAATAGAGAGAAAAATGTGCATAAAATACACACTAACAAATATCCCCACACTGCCTAATGCTCGCCCTCGAGCATTCACAAAACTGAAAATAGCCCCAAGTCAGAACACACGGTATTAACCGCAACACAAGAATGAACACATCACTCAACACTCTGCACCAAATCAAATACAACTCTCCCTAGACATGCATGTACACCAAACCAGTAGGATAACGACCCTAAAGGTAAGGCTTTCCCAATCTAGGCCTATTCACTAGCAATCCTCACATGGATAAGTATTTACGCTCACACTCGCAAACAAGGCTAGGTGTTTAATCACTCAAGATGCAAATAACACAACACAAAATATAGTTTGCATATCAATCCAAGTACGTAGTACACATGCGAGGGCAATCTAGTAATCAGAAAGAACTTTGCATTTTAAAAGAGAAAGGATAAGGTACATGTTGGGTAGAAAGAAAAGAAGGAATGGAGAATGAAAAAGAAGGAAGAAAAAAAAGAAGAGAAAAGAAAAGTAAAGGAAAAGAAAAGACAAGAAAAGAAAAAGGACGAAGATAACAAATCTGGAGGTGAGGGATTCTTGGCTTGAAAAAGGAGAGGTCGGTGAGTGAACACTTACTGGGGGCGCAACAACGAGGGCTAGACGATGACTTCCTTTCTTTTTTGTGGGGGAGATCCTCTTTTCGGCTAGAGCTGGCGATCCTTGCTGCTTTCTGTGCCTGCTTTGCTTTTACTCTTTTTTTATATATATAAATGAAAGCAGGCACAAATGTCTCTTTTCTTCGCTCACCATTTTAACATGGGCAGGAGCTACAACTGTTGGTCCTCTTTGCATATTTTTGCTTTAATCGTTGCCTTTACTTCCCCACACTTATTCTTTTGTCCTTGGGATGGGCGCATTAATTTTTCTGTACTGTCTTGCCCTAGCTTTGCTTCTAGAATTTTTACTTTACTTTTTTGTCTTCCCCACACTTATATTTTTCTGCGTCTAGCCCTTGCTGTTTTTGCTTTGAAAAGTGTTACTCACCTGCCAAGGAAAGATCAAGGAAATGGCTCAAATGGTTAGAAGAGAAATAGAAAAGGGGAAGGGCAAGTGTTGAGGGCAAGATGGAGAAAAAAGGTAAATGAGAGAAAGAAAAGAAGCAGAAGGAAAAGAAAAGAAAAATGCAATGTCTTTCGTCATTTCATTGCTTTCCCTTGTCTAATGGTGCCTATACCCAGGGATATCATGCAAACATAGCTAGTGCCTAGTTAAACATATCACACATAGAAAATAAGGCATGAAAGCTCAAAGTGCTCACAAGGTGCTTTTTGTGACTACTGGTGTCTAGGCCTAAACTGGTCATAAGTGCAAGCAGGAAGAGTTGTGTTTGTCCAGGCATAGATGCAACGAATGATAGTTTCTTTATGTGCACAAAAGGTCAAAAGTGTGTGCTCAAATAAGGGGATTTTAAAACAAGGCAGTGCTAGCTTAGTAAAAGGGTATTTATAGAAAATAAATCCTAAAAAGTTCTAATTTTTTTGAAAATTTTCCCAAATTAAACACAAACACACAAGTGTCCCTCCCCACACTTAGGCAACACATTGCCCTCAATGTGAAGAAGGGACTCACACAAGGGTAAACGAGAAGAAACATAAAAACCGAAAAGGAAAAGGAAAGTGTTCATCCGGAAAAGGAAAGAAATGTGGGTTGCCTCCCACAAAGCACCTCTGTTAATGTCGAGGGAACAACGTTGGATACTCAAATTACGTTGGGTCTGGTACCTCCACCATGAGAGGGTGGAAACCTTCATGGAGCAGCTCCAATCTGTGGTCTTGCACTTTTGAAATGAGGCCCTTGTCCATATTCTGGATTGCAACTACACCATGATCATACATCTTTGTTACAAGGTAGGGGCTAGGTATGTTTAGGCCTCCTGCTTTCCTTAGTAAGAGAAGCTACCCCACATTTTCACATATGAGGCAGCCTTGACGCTGTGCCGTCCTCCCAGACACGAGGCGGGGAGGCAATACTCACAACGCCCATGATGATGAGGAAAGACACGTCTAGGGCTAGATGCCTCTCAGCTTGTCAGACTCACGGTACTGCCCTAATTGGTCGCTTGCCCTAGACAGAACGGACTAAGATAATGACAAACCATCTAGTGTCTACTATATTCTAAGGCTTCGCGTTAGTTAAAACCAAAGAAATGACTATAATCACCTAGGCCAAGTTATTAGTTAGCTAGGCTCCTAACTTGCCCTAGACGAATTAACAATCAAATATGACAATAAGAATATATGAAGAACGATTTGGCCTCTTGACTACTCCTTAGAAACCCTTAAAATACCCTTGTTAAGCGGATGAGCTTAGCCGCTCATGCTAATACAGAAATAAAAATAGATCTAAAAAGGATAAAAGATAAAGATGCAATAAAGAAAATAAAAGCTTAATAAATACCGGCTGGAGCTAAAAGCTCCGGTTGAAAGAAGAGTTGATGGCTGGCGGCTGCTCCAGCAAAAGGGTGGAACAAATCCCAAAGAAAAACTAAAAAGGAAAATGTAAGAGGCGGCTCCCACAAGGGAAAAAATGAGATTCTCTCTAAAAACCCTAAAACTAAGGCTTAAATACCCTCTTCCCCACAAGAGGATAAAATCCAGCTAAGAGAGAGTAGATTATGAAATATGCTAGGAGGAATCTGCATGGAATCCCATGCGGATTTTTTGGGAATCTTTCTCTTTGGTCGTCGAGGCTTAGACAAAAAACTTCTAGGGCAAGACGACTTGATCAGCAGCTACGGCAAGATGCAGAATTTGGCAGCGAGGGAATATTCTAGAAGCGCATGGAATCTTCTAGAAGCCAGTAAGGTGGACACGTGGAAGCACATCAATGAAGCTTTGACCAGGAAATATTGCCTAGGGCCTGACGGAAGTAGTTAGGGCTCGACGGCGAAATGGATGTCTTGGCCTCACTACTTTGAGATTCACGGAATTCCATCCAAAAGCATATATTTTCACATATTCCTCTTTTTTTGCCTAGATCTGCAATAAAGATGGAAACAAGGACAAATCAGCAGTATCATGTTAGGAATAGGGACAATAATAGAGAGAAAAACGTGCATAAAATACACACTAACAATAGGCATTGGAGCTGTTTTGGTTCAAGATAAGAAGTCGGTGGCCTATTTTAGTGAAAAGTTGAAGGCCCCCAACTCAACTATTGCACATACGATCAAGAGTTGTATGCACTTGTGCGGGCTCTCAACGTGTGGGAACACTACTTGTTACCCAAGGAATTTGTGGTGCACACAGACTACCTAAGGCTCAAGTATTTGAAGGGCCAAGGGAAGCTCAACAAGCGACATGCCTCATGGATGGAATTCATCGAACGCTTCCCATACCACATCAAGTATTTGAAAGGGAAAGACAATGTCATCGTGGATGCATTATCCCGAAGTTACGCCCTCCTTACTTCCCTCCATTCACGCTTCTTATGCTTTGCACACCTTACCTCTTTGTATGAAAATGATGTGGACTTTAAAGATTCTTATCTTGCTTGCTCTAATGGTACGCATGACACATTCGTGTTACATGATAGCTTTTTTTTCTCGTAAGGGTAGGTTATGCATCCCTAGTTGTAGTGTTATAAGAGTCCGAGATTCGTCGAGTAGGATCGGCCAAAGCGGAGCTGGTCAGGAACACTATTCCGGTTGTCTTGGTCACCTGCAAAGCGCCGGTGGGGTCTCCGGCGTAAACACTCTGATGCTTAAGTTAGTACGAGTGGTGAAAATAGTAGGGGTTTAGCACGCTGTCTTAGGCTTACCCTTTTGTTTTGAATGGTGGGGGTATTTATAGACAAAGGAAGGGCCTTGCTGACAGGGGGTAGGTGTTACCTCTAGTAGATGTCGCTCGGGTGCTAGGGAGTGACGTTATACAAGGTGACGTCATGTGTGACCTGGGATGGAATGACACCGTGCCGATGTCGTGTGAGATCCCCCCTTGATGTCGACCATCCCAGAGCTCACTGCTAGGCAAGGGGCGGCAGGAACAGCACCAGGTCCCTGCGGATATCTACAGTGCTCCGGCCATGTCGCCGGGTGAGAAGGCGAGAATGCCCCTAGAGTCGTGTCAATAGTTATCATAAGCCCAACTAAAAACGAGCCCCGAGTGTTTACCAAGGGCTACTGCCTCGTCTTCAATCTTGTCTCTTTGGTGGTTCCTGCATTAATGAGGGCTCGAAAATCAAAAAACACTCCTTTTCAGAACATCTCATTTCTGAGTCTATAAATAGGCCTTTTCTCTGAGTTGGTCTCCTACACTTGTTTTCACGATTCTTTCCACCTCTCCTTATTCAATGGACGAAGTTACCAAGAACTTTCTGCTCTCCAAGGCCCATACCCTGAAGAATCTGACTCAATCAGACATTGATTTTCTGGGGTCGATGAACACCAAGACTTCTGAAGATATTTTGGAGCTCCAGGGGATACTGACCCCGCTGCAGGCTTGGCAGAGCGCTGTCTCCATGAAGAACTTTAGCCCTGTGGAGAAGGCGGTGAAGCTGTCTGTGGTTGTCTCTCAAATTCAGCTGCTTATCGCTATGCTGCAGCACAGGAAGGACTTGCTAGGATGCTGCTTGAAGGGCATGAGGGCCTGTTCTTCTGAACTGACCTCTCTTGCAGATGCCTTGAGGGAGATTCCTTTCATGGAGTGGGAGGATGATGACACTGGGTCAGATGCTTGACCAGCGGTGGGGACCCTCCTGTTGTCTCTTTATGTTTCCTTTGGTGTGATCTTGTGTATTCCCGGGCCGTTAGGCCCTTAAAGAAATAAAAAATAGTTTCCTTGTTATATTGCCGCGCTGTTGACGTTTTTCTTCCTTGTATGGTATCTTGTTTGAAAAATAACCTCTGTATACGCTAAAAGTGGGTTTTGTGTCCCCTGGGATCCCGCACCCTTTCTTTTACTTGACCGGTACATAATAATGAATTTCTCTCCCACCCGCTCCCGAATTTATTTCGCGCTGTTTCTTCAGTGTTAACTGATTGAGCAGTGATCTCGGCGTCTTTTGGTTGGTGCAAACTTTCAACAGCTGTAGCTGTTAAATCGGATCTTTTCCCCCTGTGGCCGTTGCCCCTGAATGTATTAATTATTCTTGGAAACACGCGAAAATGCAGGGGCGCCTCCCTGCTCTGGATATATAATGGGGCTCTTCTCTCTTTTTCCTGTTCATCCTTCTTCTTTGTTACTGTTGATATCTTTATGGCTGATTCTCATTTCTTGTATGCTGCTGCTCGTGACTCTCCACCGACTCCTCCGACTTCACCAGACTCAGACCATCCTCCTCCGTATCCCCCATGGAGGCTTACCAAACGCAGGGGTTGCAAGAATCTAAAGAAAATGAAGAAGAAGATCTTTGAATCTTTCTTTGCCGATTATGAGCCTCACTACTCCGCGCTACAGAAGGGTGATGAAGTGCCACCGTCTGTCTCTCATTCTCCTTCCGAGAGAGGGGTTTTTACTCAGGACACCGGTTCGAGGTCAACAACATCTACTATCGGGGAGGGTTCTCATGTCGCCCCAATAGAGGGGGTTGCTCCCGTGACAAACCCTGTGCCTAAGCTTGCCGAGCCTTTCTCTTCCTATAATAGCGGGTTACCGTCATCCCCGGAGGACTACGATTACTGCTATGACATGGACTGGGCTAATGAGGATTGACGTATGCATGTTGTGTTTATTGCAGATGCCGCTGGCTCTTTGAATAAATAAAAATAATATTATGATTCTCTCTTCTTTAGTTCTGCGTTGTGCCGTCTCAAGGAGCAATTGACGCTAACCAGCCAGTTATCGCTTCACACAACCATCTTTTTTAACTTCTTGCAGTTCACAATCCTTCCTTTACAAGGTTTGAGGCGGGTGCCTGATTTTAAGTTTCCTGTCAGAATCTTTCCACGTGTCACTTTTATTTTACATGTGTCTTGCTGTGATGGGTTGCCTGGTCGTCTGGTCTCTAGTCGTCTCTCTTAAAAGGAAATTCGTTCCTTCTTTCTACTCTTTTGCTCTTCTTTTAAATTTCACATCTCTCTTCACTTTCTCACTCACTCCGAGGAAATTCTCTCGTTCGTACCCAGACGATCCGCCTATTAGTTCGCTCCTCTCCTTCTTTTTCAAGGTATTCTGCTTGATCTTGCTTTGATTCTCCTTTTGCTACTTACCTGTCATGCCTCGCACAAGATCTCAGTCCGGCTCTCTGGTTATCCCCGGGGCATACCTCTAGTATCTTTACTTGCCCCACTGTTCTACGTCTCGAATTAGAAAGCAATTGTATTACTTTCCCCAAGGATTACAGTACTTCGATTCCAAATAGCATTATGAGGCTCCATGACAGGCTTTGGGGGACTCGTAGGATGCTTTATTTTAAGATGTTTCAGTATGGGTTCCGCCTCCCTATTCATACCACACTAGAGAACGTACTGCGTGAGTATGGGCTTAACCCTGCGCAAATCATCCCTTCCTCGTGGAGTGGCATCTACGCTTTCCTTCGCGCTTGCGAGTTGAAAGATATTCTCATTCCCTCTGTCGCTTTGTTCCGCAAGTTTTTGACCCTAGTCTATCGCAACGGCTTGGTTGACATTACCCCAAGGTGGGGTGATGCCTTAGTCGGGTCTTTTTGGCAAAGATTTCAAGGATTTGAGGAGAGGGTCGAAGACTGGAAGAGCGGTTTCTTCATTGTCGATTTTACCTCTCGTCTGTGGCGTTTTGGTTTCAACCTAGGTGTTGTTAATTAGGTAAAACCAGTAGTTCTGTCTAGGGAAGAGTTAGGCCAAGCCAACGCCTTGTTGGAGATGGAGTCGTCCTTCCAGATCTGGAATTTTGCCTTATATAGGCCTTTGTCTGAGTGTTCCATAGGTGAGTTTTTGGGCTTTGTCATTATTTTACTTGTCCCTTGTTTACTAACATAGCTTCTCGCAGGGAATACTGTCGCTCGTCCGCTTTCAAAGGGTGACGTTCCTCCAAAGATTATACCGTCTCCAGCGGTAACTCCTTCTACTTCTACTGGGACTCAAGTTGACCGCTGCGTGCCCATAAAGAAAAGGGCTTCGAGTGCCGCTCTTTCAGGGGAGCGTGGTACTTCTACCCGCGCTTCTCGGTTCGTAGAGAATTGGTTGCCGACTCGGAAGAGTGGGTCCAGCTCTGGCTCACCAATAATTGAGACGAAGATTTTTTCCTACGGGGCCGAAGATATGGAGGACATGGATACAGAACTGAGTCTCCGCCCAGCCTCCCCAGCTCAGCGGAAGAGGCTGAGGGAGGAGAGCGAGACCCGGGTGGCGAAGATTACTGCCCGGCCTGCAACAACTCCAGCGATAATCCCTGCCGCTCCTCGTGTTGCCGCTTCACCTGGTGTCACTGGAGAGGTTGCCGCTTCACCAGGCGACACTTCCTCGATTCTGAGGTTGTCTCCTCCTAACGGGGTTCCCGCAACTGTAATGGTAGCGCCGCCGGTGGTAGACTCCACTCCTGTAGTGGAGCCTCCTAACTCGCCCATTGGTTCTTGTATCCCTGACGTGGTGGCACTAGTTCCGAGGGGCTCCTTCCCACCAACAAAGTGGGAACTTCCTGTTTCTTCTTATTTTCTAACAAAGTCTCCTCATCCGTTATTCCTTACTTCTATTCGAGATGCCAGCGGTTCGATCGGTAGTTTTGCCCCTTCCTTTGTTGCTGATCTCTCCCTTGACGGGCCCCGAGGGGCTCCTTCCCACCAACTGGATTTGTCAAAGTTTGGGACTGACGAATTTCGAGCCTTGGGTATATCAGACCCCTTATCGCGAGACCAGCCCACAACTATCTTGGCATGCGAGATGTTCCGCATTCCTGAGGATGAGAACAGGTTGTTGCAGCTTCCTCCTCATGTTCAGCGTGCACGCATTATGAATAACTGTCTTGCCATCTTTCGGGAACTTCATTACTTTATCAAGGCCCACGGTGACCAGTTTTGAGATCTAGCTGGGTCAAGAGTGGAGCCTGATAGTGCCTTGGCTAAGGTAGAAGAGCTGACGCGGCTCCAGAAACGTACCCAGGCCGAACTGCGCGAGTGTCGTGCTGACCTTGCCCGAGAGAGGTCTAGAGGAAAAGCCAAGGTTGAAGCTTTGGAGGCTGAGTTGGTAGCTGCCGATAAAAAGAATTCTCTTCTTCACGAAGAGATATCATCTCGCGATGCTGATTTGATGAGGGCTTCGTCGAAGGTGACTTGGTGGAAGAAGAAGGCCATACGGGCCTTTACCGCTGGGTTCGCGGATCAGTGCCATGGTAGGGCTTTTGATCCTGCTCAGATTGCCGAGTATGCCTTCGTGAAAATGAAAGAGATTGATGAGAGCCAAGAAGGCTTCTTTTCCTCCGAAGAGGAGTGATGAGGCGACACCATTAAAGGCTCGTTCGATGTCGATTGACTAAGATGTCGCTTCACTATCTGTTGTTACTATTTTTTTCAATTTGAACTTTGATATCGCCTCTTTGCTTTGTAATAACTAATAGATCATGTATACTTGGCCGAATAACACATATACCTTTGTGGCGTCACCTTCCTGCTGGGTTTACTTATCACTTGTCTCCTTGTATTATTGTTGTGCGTTACACTTCTGCGGATCGTAGCGTTGTCGCTTGTCTCCTCTTACGTTGGACCTGGTTCCACTTTTCAGAGCATTTAATGCTCTGGACTCTTTTGTTGATGCAAAAGAGACAGTCATGATGTTCTAGGTGTCCGCAGGTGGGAGCACTAGGGGAATGGTGAGGCCGAAAATGTCTTTTCACCCACCTGAAACTGTACTCATTTCCCTCGTCTAATATTTTCGACACGTCACACGTGATGATCGTTTGAACTGTCGTTTCGGTTGGGCCTTAGGGTTATAAAACCCTTCTCACACTCCTTTTTCATCTTTTGCTGCTTCTTTCCTTCTCTAGAAAAAAAACACAGTTTTTCTTCCTCTTTTTCGATCTGCCGCAGCTTGAGCGCCCCAACCTTCTTTCTTAAAAAGGTATCTTCTGCTCTACTTCTTATTTTAGCTTTATTCGTGGCTCGCACTCGTCGCCATTCTCAACCCCAACCCGCTGGGGAGGGAGACATTGAGAACACAACCTCTACCATTACTTCTTCCACCGTTCTTCAGCGACGGTTGCGTAATTACAATGCCAACCTTGATCACTTAGACGGATATTCTACTAAAGTTGCCCCTAGGTCGCTTCGTCTCAATAGCGAGCTACCTGGCAACCGTAGGATTCTTTATGCCAAAATGTTCAACTATAGTTTTTGACTTCCTCTAGATCCCCTAGTTGCGGAATTATTCTCTGAACGCTGCCCAGCTAAGCCCAAATGCTTACTGTGGCATTTATGCCTTTATAGCTCTTTGCAGACATGTAGGGATTTAATTTCCCTCTTTACTATTGCTTTGATCTCTGTTTCAATTGTATAATCATAGTAATGGTGTCATAGCGATATCACCTCGCTATGACGATGACTCATTGAAGCCCTTTACTTGGAAGTTACTACATCTTGAGTCCTCTGTTGACGCCTGGAAAAAGGGGTTTTTCATCGTCAC
This sequence comes from Viola odorata, assembly GCA_963691705.1. Taxonomy (NCBI): domain Eukaryota; kingdom Viridiplantae; phylum Streptophyta; class Magnoliopsida; order Malpighiales; family Violaceae; genus Viola; species Viola odorata. The sequence continues at coordinate 21,007,029 of OY829543.1, forward strand.
CTTGCCTAAGCCTTTGTAGCGGAGTGGGTTCAATCTGAGCATTAGGGACGGCGCCTAGGGTGGGAGGCCGCTCTTAGGACCACTTGAGCAAGCCTGGTTGGACAAACTGCTCAATCTGACAGAGGTTCCTGGTGTTCATACTCGCGAACTCACGTGCAAGGGCGACATCCGGGGCTACGTCAAAAGTGAGCACCCTCCATTTCGTTCGCTATTCCCTGTCGGTACTAACTCTGACATTTTTCTCTTATTCATGCAGATCCTCCAGCCGGTTGGAAACCTGAGTGTGTCAAGAAATGAGAGAAAAGAGCTCAGCAGAGGAGGGAAAAAGAGGCTCTTGCCGCTGCTACCGCTGGTGCCACTGCTAACGTTGCGCACCCGTTTACTTCTGCGCCTGAGTCTTCTTCTCGTCCTCACGCGGAGGTTACTACTGCTTCGGCCACTGAGCCAATTTCCTTCACAAGTGCGGATCCTACTCAAGCGTCCTCTTCTCGACCTCCAATTGCCAAGAGGAGGAGAAGGACTATCCGTATTCGCGTTATCGCTCCTACTCATCCTTCTACTCCGGTCCCCGAGGTTGTTCTTGCGAGTTCTTCTCAATTTATTTATTCCACTTACTTGTCTCCTTATCCTCTCCATTTTTCTTCGCAAGATACCGCTGCTATTTCTTCTACTGCTCCTTCCCGTGACGGTATGGACTTGACACATTCTTGGTCCTAAGAGGTCGCGCCTTGGTGGGGATGCCCCTTCATCAGATGGTCCTGCCGTCGACCAGGAAGGGCAAGGAGGTGTCGCTGGTATTGGTCCTCCCCCAGGCGATCAAGCCTTTGAGCTATCGGGGAACAGGGCTGCTTCCGCGCCATTTCCTCAATTTTCTTCTTCTTTCAGCGCGTCATCTCCTCCTACTGGCCATCCACTGAGCTTCATAGGTGACATGTCGGAGAGTGACTTTCCATCGTCTCCTCCTAATGTCTTCTTTATCCCTGCGGCATTGGTCTCAACATAGGAACGTCCTCTCATTGCCCTCCGTCTCCTCCTAATGTCTTCTTTGTCCCTGCGGCTGCTCCGACAATCTTTCCTTCCCTTGCGGCCATCGATACTCCCTGTTTGGTGGCTGATTTAAGCATAGTGACTTCTGCCAGGCCCGTCACACACCGGGTTTACTTGAGCAATATTCGCCGGAGTGGGTTCCCAGCGCTGGGGGGTGACAGTTCTTTAGCGGCATCCGCTTACCTAACCTCACATGTTTTTGCTTGAGGAGGAGGAGCGAGCTTTCCTTTCTCATGCCAACGGGGACCGATTGCAGTGGATACGCACTCAACTATTCTCTACTCTTCAAGACTTCCACTATTGGTCGAAAGATGTGACGAAGCAAGTGGGCTCCCTCAGCTCTTCCTCCGAGGAGTGGCGCAACACTAATCGCCAGCTTCTGGAGGAAATTAACAAGAACCAGGAGGAGCTTGGTAGGAACCGAGAAGAAATGAGAGACTCTGCAGAAGAGCGGGGGAATCTGGAGGCCAGCTTAGTGGCTATGAAAAAAGAGTTAGAGGAGGCTAGAGGACGTGAAGCCGCCAAGGATGCCGACCTGCAAGCAGAGCGGGATCGGAGTGCCGCGCTTGAGAAGGAGACGACAGACAAATGTAAGTGGTTCTCGGAGCAGACCGCGAGCATCATGACTGACTATTTTATTGAGCGCTATCGCCGAGACAAGTTTGATGCCGGTGTTATCATTCACCTCTTTAAGGACAAGTCAGGAGGCCTTACAGAGGATGACTACTATCGGGCGAAGAGGCCACGGGGGAGTGAGAAGGATAACAGCTTGCCAGGGTTAACCTGGGTCGTGCCCTCACTTAGTGAGCCATCTGATCAGGACCGACATTCACAAGGATAGGACTTTTCACTCCCAGGTGCCCCCTTTTCTATCTGCACAAAAAGCAACCACAAAACACCCAAGGAAGCTCTCTCAGGGAGCGTTAGCTAAGGTTAGGGTTGGCATCAGTCAAAGGTGCAGACAGTTCAAGGTCTAGGATAATATAATTTCAAACGAGCAATATTCCAGGAGTTAGATAGGGGAGTACCATCGAGTGTCTCCAGATGATAGGCTCCTTTTCTGATAACTCGCGTAACGCGGTAGGGCCCATCCCAGTTTGGACTGAGTTTCCCCATACGTTGACCAGCTGCTCGCTTGTCTCTGAGTACTAGATCGCCTGCCTTTAGTAACCGTTCTTTGACGCGCCTGTTATGGTAACGGGCCATCTTTCGTTTGTAGTGTTGCGTTTTCAAGAGGGTTTCTACTCGGACCTCCGGTAACGCGTCAAGGTTAGCTCGTAACCTTTCCTCATTCAGCTCCTCTCGGAAGTGGGCCACTCGCAGGCTCATGGTCCCGATTTCTACCGGCGTAACAGCTTCGGTAACGAAGGGCAATGTGAAAGGCGTTTCTCCCGTACTGGTTTTAACGGTCATGCGGTACGCCCACATCACGTATGGCAGCTCGTCAGCCCATTTCTTTTTAGACCCCTCCAGATTTTTCTTAATGCCACTGAGGATGCTCCGATTAGTCACTTCTGCCTGTCCATTGGTTTGGGGGTGAGCCACGGAAGAGAATCGTTGCTCTATCCCGAATTCTGAGCATTGGTCTTTGAAGAATTGGCTGGTGAATTGTGTCCCGTTATCGCTGATTAGGATACGAGGTACGCCAAACCTCATGATAACTTGGTGCTTGAAGAAATGCCAGGCTTTTTCCGCCGTGATGTTGGCGACCGCTTCAGCCTCAGCCCACTTCGTAAAGTAGTCTACTGCCACTATTACAAATTTTAGTTGGGACCTTGCCTTTGGAAACGGGCCCAGGATATCGATCCCCCATTTAGCAAAAGGACAAGGAGCGATGATCTCGGATATTTCAGTGGCAGGACGTCGAGGAATTTTAAAGAACTCCTGACATTTTGGGCAAGTTTGCACATAGTCATGGCAATCTTTCCGGATGGTGGGCCAGTAGAATCCAGATCTGAAGACTTGTGCAGCCAAGGTGCCGCCCGATACATGCATACCGCATATCCCTTCATGAATTTCGCGTAACGTGTGAAGACCCTCTTGTTTCGTTATGCATTTGGCCGCTGGGTGCGAAAAGCATCTTCGGACCAGGTCCCCGTCATAATATGTACAGCGAGCTGCCTGTCTCAGCACTTTTTTCTTTTCAGCGATATTCTCAGGCAGTTCTTCGTGTTTTAAGTATTTGATTATGGGGACTCGCCAGTCGCTCTCGAGTTCTTCCACACATAGAGATGTTTGCTCTTCCATGAAGGAGGGTACAAGTAATTCTCGGTAATACACGCCTTTGGGTATGGATGCTTCTGGGTTTGCAGCCAGCTTGGCAAGGTTGTCAGCTTCGGCGTTGTCCTCTCGGGGAATGTGCTCAAAACTGACTTGCATGCCTTCTTTCTTTATTTATAATAGCTCCCGCATCACTTTAGCGAGATACTGGATCATGATGGGCTCCCGAGCCTGAGAGCGCCCTAAGACCTGGTCGATCACTAGTTTGGAATCACCGCAAATTTTCAGACGCAGGTCTCCTGTTCTGCCGGTATCGTGCCTACCTTTAGATGAAAGGCTTCTCCCTATTCGGAGTCCGGCCAGTAACGCCTCATATTCTGCCGCATTATTGGATAATGGCTGCAGGATTCGGATAGCGTATTGTATTCGCATATCGTTCGGCCCATTTATAAAGATTCCTGCTCTAGCCGATTCTTGGTTTTTAGTCCCATCTACATGAATGATCCAGAGGTCCGTATAAGTTTCTGGAAACGGGAGATCCAAATCACGCCATTCCTCTTCAGGTACGTCTATTAACGGATCTTCCGTAAAGGTGCATTCCGCTATAAAATCTGCCAAGATTTGAGCCTTTATAGATGGCCGGGACTGATACCTTAACCCGTATTGTTCGAGTTCAAGTGCCCAGATTAACATTCTTCCCGAGGATTTAGGCTTTCGAAATATCCTTTTCAGCGGTTGATTTGTAAGTACGATAACGAGAAAAGACTGGAAGTATCTGTCCATTTTTCGAGTGCCCTGTATTAGCGCGTACGCTATTTTCTCAATTCGGGCGTATCGCAATTCTGCATCCTTCAGAACATGACTCATGAAATACACGGGGCGGTGCGTGTGGCTATCATCGTGAACGAGGACGGCGTTGACCACTTCATCAGCAGCGCCGAGATATAGGTACAAAGTATCACCTAGTTCTAGCCTGGTCAGCAGCAGATCGGACGATAGGTAATCTTTTAGGCTAAAAAACGCCTCTTCACATTCCGAGGTCCATCCAAAGGATGCTTTCTTGTGTATGACTTTGAAAAAAGGAAGACATTTCTCGCCTTGTTTGGAAATAAAGCGCCCTATGGCGATAACGCGCCCTGTTAGCCTTTGTACTTCCTTAACGGTTCTTGGAGATATCATGTCTTGTATGGCTTTAATCTTTGACGGATTAGGCTGGATTCCTTTTTGGCTGACCACGTGTCCCAGGAATTTTCCGGTCTGAAATGCGAACATGCATTTTCGGGGGTTCAGTTTCATACTGTGCCGTTTCATCACGTCAAAGACTTCCTTTAGATCCCGCAAGTGATCCTTAAAGTTGGCTCTTTTTACCAGTATATCGTCAACATAGGCTTCCACATTTCTTCCTATCTGTTCTTCGAATATCTTGTTTGCCATACATTGGAATGTCGCCCCTGCGTTCTTTAGCCCAAACGACATCGTCGTATAACAGTAAGTGGTCGTAGGAGTGATGAAGGCAGTCTTCTCTTCATCTTCGATGGCCATGGGAATTTGGTGATACTCGGAGTTGGCGTCAAGTGAACTCAAATATGCGTACCCGGCAGTCTTATCGACTAATTGGTCAATGCGGGGAAGCGGGTAGCAGTCCTTGGGGCATGCATCATTCAAATTGGTGAAGTTGATACACATACGCCAGTCTCCATTGGGCTTAGGGACGAGGACTGGGTTGGCTAACCAGGTGGGGTACTGAACTTCGCGGATGAAACCAGCGTCAAGGAGCTTTGCTACTTCTTTATCGACAGCTAAGGCCTTTTCCTTGGAGAACGCGCGCCTCTTTTCCTGGATCGGCTTAGCGCCAGGGTCAACGTTGAGTCGGTGCTCGGCTATTTCTCTAGATATACCCGGCATGTCTGCGGGTTTCCATGCAAATTCTCCTCGACACTTGTTCAATAACCGGGCCAACTGAAGGTTTTCTTCTGGACTGAGCCTTTCGCTGACAAGGAAGTCTACTTTTTCTATGCCGATTACCGGTACAGGCACCATTTTGTCAAGGGGTTGGGCGCGCTTCTCATCGCCTTGTTCATATGGGTCCGCTGTTATACATACATACCTATCACAACTCTTTTGAGTCATGAGCAGGTAACATTCGGCCGCTAATTTTTGATTGCCCTTTATCGCTACCGCTCCGTCCCAAGAGGGGTATTTCATCTTCAAATGCTTCTGAGATATTACCGCTCCAAAGCGGTTGAGAAAAGGTCGTCCGAGTATAACATTGTAGGGCAAGTTTAGATCCACAACAAGGAATAACAAGCTCTCCAATCGCTTGGAGGTGTCTTCCCTGAAGTAGACTGGTAGAGTAGTTACCCCTGTGACAGGGATTGGGACCCCGTCCACCCCAATTATGGGTTTCTTGCAAGGTATCAATTCGTTGTCGGGCCGTTTCATGAGATTGTACGCTTCCAACGAGAAGAGGTTTACTGCACTTCAGTTATCTATGAGAGTTCTTCTAACTCTGTGACTGGCAATGATGGGCGTAACCACCAACGCATCATTATGGGATAGACAACGCCTTTCTCGTCCTCTTCGGAGAAGGATAACACCATGCGGTCCAGGACGCTTATCGTTTCACTTTTCTTTGTTATGCCATCTCGTTTGCGTTTTTCTCCTAACGCCGCCGTCGGTAGTTCTGGTTCATCCATGTAAGGAGTCCCTCCTGCTATGATGTTAATCATAGGGAAGCCCTCGTCATCTACTGCGAACTTTTCCTCACCTCTTCCTCTGAGGGCATTATCCTTTTGTGGGACGCGAGGGGATACTTGTTGGTCATCTGCGACCCTTTTCGTGGAGTTATTTCTGGTGTCTTCTCTTACTTTGGTTGCGAATTCTCCCAAGTAACCTTCCTCTACCAAACGTTCTATTGCTGATTTTAAGTCCCTGCATACTTCTGTAGAATGCCCCCTGGCTTTGTGGAACTTACAATAAGCGATTTCTCTTCTCTCTAGGAGTACTCCGGGCTTGACGGGCGCAGGATACCGGATGGGAAGGTTTCGCTGTTCCACTATCGCCAAAATCTCTGCCCTTGGTAGATTAAGGGAGGGGAAATCAGGATCGTATGCTCGGCTTTTAGAGGAATCTCCTTGGCGCTGAGATGGGGAACTGCCAGGCTTTCCCTTTGAAGTGTTACCTTTCCGCCCACTGGAGGTTTTGGGAATATGATCTTTCCGCCGAGCATACTCGTCGGTGAGGCGGTCATCAAGAATGGTATTTGTAGGAGCGTTTGGAATCAGAGGTGCCTCAGGTGGCATGCCATAGGTTCTATCTCTGTTTTCCTCTTCTTCCATTTTCGCGTAATTATGGGCTTTAAGTCTTAAAGCGTCTAGAGTCGCTGGAGGGTCCACCATTAGTGCATCTCTCAATTTACTATAACGGCAGTTCCTTTTCAAGGCCTCTATAGCAAAATCAATGGTAACGCCCGGCGTTAATGACATTTCCAGATCAAATCGACTAAGAAATTCCTTCAGAGTTTCCTGAGGCCTTCGACGTAGGTCGAATAACGCGGCGGCAGATTTCCTGATTGGAATTGCTGTGCTGAAACGGCTCCGGAACTTAAATTCCAACTGTGCGAAATTACTAATAGATCCGCCGGGAAGGCCCTCGAACCATAGGCGCGCGACTCCTGATAGTGTCATAACAAATATTTGGCATAACGCCGCATCACTGTGCGTCTGGAACTGCACTAAATCCTTCACCTTATTGATGTGCGAAATGGGATCTCTAGTGCCGTCATAAGTCTCAGTGGGAAGCTTCACATGTCGACTGACCTTATGACGTCTTATACGACGGCTAAATGGATGACCTGATGTGTCATCAAGAATTTCACGCTCCCGGCGCGGAGGAGACATTTCCGCAAGACACCTCCGATTCTGTGGATCTGGCGTGGGATGTCGCCTAGGAGACCGACTGTGGCTTCTGGGCGAGCGAGTTCGATATCTCCTACTGCTGGATCTTTTACAGCGCTCAGGGGACAAATCCCTATTTGCTCCTTCCCTTCGACCGTCCCAACGGTTTCTGACCTCTTCCAGATGCCGATCCTCTAGAGGGATGGGACCTAGCGGCACTTGCGGCACATAAGGTTCCACTCGTCCTTGAGTGAGCTGCACAAAATTAATCGGGGGATCAACTATGGATAAAGTTGACCAGAGATTTCCCTGTAATGATGGTGACAAGGGTCGCTCGGTGACAATAGACGGCGTGAACATGACACGGGGAGGTACACTCGATCCGGAAATTCCAGGTGTCATTCTAGCAGCCATTTCAGTCAAATAGTCCAACCGAGAACGAAGGGCCGCTATTTCACTCGCAAAAGGGGGTTCTGAACTATTTAAAACAAATCCCCTCGAAGCAGGAGTAGAGAAGCTAGATCCCGCCATTTGGGACAACGACACGGTCACCTGCGAGGAAAGGACTTCCCCCGCAGACCTGATCAAAGGGTTTAGGGATTCTGAAATGATTTGTTGCGCTGTCCCAGATAGTTCAGTAGTAGCAAAAGGGAATAACTGTCTGCGAATCGTGAAGGGAACATTAGAAGATGGAAGTCGCGTCCGCTCCGACTCAGAAGTCATGATTGTTCCGATCTGTGAGTAGAACAGAGCTTGGTTATTAAGGATGCTCACTTAATACACCAAGGCTCTCAATGAAAGCACCAATTTGTTAAGATTTTATCTCTTATGTGATTGGGGGGTTGACTTCCATTGGTCGGAGTTGCTGTAATTGCTGTCGAATCCACCTGCAAAGCGTCGGAGGGGGGGCTCCGGTGTAGACACTCCGATGCTTAAGTTAGTAAGAGTTTCAAAAATAGCAGCGGTTCTAGTCAGTGAATTCGGCTTACTTGATATGTTTGAATTAAAGGGTATTTATAGGCAACTGGTGGCGATAGTAGGGCACAAGGGCAATATACAGGCGGGATGACGCTCCGGATGACATCACGGACGATACCTGAGGATGACATCATCAGCGATACCCGAGGTAGTGTCATGGTGGATGTCTCCGGGGGAAGGTATCGGGGGCGATACCTTCGATCATGTCGGGGGCGATAGCTCTATGGGTCCCTGGGATGGGATAATGTCGTGCGTTAAGAGACGCGTGAGACCTCCCCCCCCCCGCTGAAGTCGACCATCCCAGTAAACGCTTCAAGGTCTGGTAGCGATAGCTTAGATGTCCGGTAAGGCTTGTGTGACTCCCTCTTTGGCAGGGGTCATAATTACAGCAATGCCCTTAGGATTGCCTTAATGGTTATCATTTACCTTCCCTTACCCTGCTATTTATAAGCCATCCTGATGACCGTTATACAAGCGTTGAATGAAGACAATCAATGCCTTTAATGGAGCCATTAACACAGTTTGCAATGTACGTAACGGTTACCTCAGAACCGTTACGAGCCATTTACTGAGGTCATTATGATTACCGGTACTCGCTTACCGTTAATGCCCTTTCTTACGGATCCGGACACATCCGGTAAGGTGTCAGCTCATAACCGTTATCTCTCACATGTACCGGTTTCACACCCGTTTCATATACGTTCACATGTACCGGTACCGTCGCTCAACTCATATTGACCTGCTTGTGTGGACACTCGATCGGCCGGCCTTTGCACAAAAGACCTTACTACCCTCGTGATTTCCTCATGTACTATCAACGGTGAAAGGTGGACATCCATGATACAATTGTTTGAGTAACATGCACTATTTTGTAGCAAGTTGTGAGTGGCTGAAATCATTCCTTAGTTTGTTTAGTTGGATTGGAAGGGTTGTTTTAATAAGGGGCATCATCTTCTTAATCTTAATCTTAATCGAACGGCGGCAATTTAATCTAATTAAAGTAGCCACCCCAGATGACTATTTGAATATTTGCAATGTCTTTGTGCAACTTTTCTTGGCTTATATTTTTTTTTTGGAAATTTAATGCTTTCCATTACTATGAATTAATGTAGCAATCGAGCTGTCCAGGGCATAAACCGTCCCAAGATTCAGACAGGTCTATTACATAAAATTTTCTAGCGAGAGCATGAGCTTCAACATTAACAGTTCTTCTAACATGAACAAAAGTGCAGGAAGTGAATTGTCATGCGAGGCGAGAGATCTGCAGCGATCACTCCCAAGCTAGTGAAAGGTTGCGACTCAAAATTAATTGCTTGGATCAATTCATAGCAATCAGATTGGATCTGTACCCGACCGAAGCCATAATCCTTGGCAAGCTCGAGGGCTCTGCGTATTGCTAACCCTTCACCCACAGCAACGCCCACACGGAAGAAGGCGCACTCATGGCCAGATAAGATGCATCTTCCGTCACTCTCGCGGGCAATGAAACCCAAACCAATCCTAGAGGGTCCAATAGCCGCATCAGTATTGTGACAAACTATCCCAGCACCTGGGTGGCACCAGTCATACGCAGAGGCCAAAGGGACAAGTCTACTCTCATCTACTTCTCTATATTCCCCTAGAAGCCGAGCGCCACGGAAAAGGATCTCCTATGGAGTCGTAGGCATCGATTTGAACACCAGGTCATTTCTATAGTTCCAAACGGCCCAGAGAGTAACGATCACCTCCTCCAAAACCGAAGGAGAAACCGTGTTCCTAAGATTACCAAGTCAATTAATTAACAGAGCATCCGGAGAGAATTGACACCCAAGGGGTAAGTGTCGCAAATTTCAGAGATTGAGTGAGACCGGGCAATGCATGAAAAGATTATTGATAGTCTCAGATGGCCCATGACATTAGGGGCAGTATGCCTCTATAATAATGCCTCTGCTGAACAAGTTCTTCTTTGTCGGGAGTCTATTATGGGGCAACCGCCAGATAATTTTTTTACACTTGGGTGGAAATTCTAATTTCCACAGTTGTTCACCAAAAAATATCAGTTGCCTGTTGCCTAGTATTAGGTGACTCGGACAGAAGGACGTAATAGCAACTCTTAACTGTAAATTTCCCCGAGAATGAAAACCGCCATACGATCCTATCAGGGGGACGAAAAAGACTGACCGGGATTGCCAAAATGGCGTCGCATTCAACGAGGTTGAAAATTTGGTGGACCAGCTGATCATTCCACCTACCAACGTCCCACAGGTTGTATTCAAATTTCAGATTTTCCGGGAGGCATTTGCACACCCTCCTAGGCATGGACTGCTCTGCTAGTCATAAAAACTGTACCACACAAGCAGGTGAACTAATGACCCAAACATTAGACCAGTTTGGTCCAGTGTTCCGCAACAAAAATAAAGTATCGTTTGAACCAGTATAACCAGTTTGGTTTATGAAGGTTGACCCGAACTTCTGTAATTTTTCTATTTTTGATTAGTTATTTATTATTGCCACGTGGATCAATTTAAAAGCTCAAAATTCTATCATCCGATCAAATTCTAATAACTACACCCTTCATGGTTTGACAGATACTGTGCCTGTCCTATCCAAATGCCACAATTCCGATTCGTAGGGAACCAACATCGATGGAACAAATCATATGAAACTTTTTGTTCATCTTTACTTTCTTATGCATGCACCTGTATCACTGGAAAAATAATGGTATCTAATCTATTGTTTCCTATTTCCTTTCAAAAGCCTCAAAACTGGATATTTTCTCAGTACCATTATAATTGATATTTTGTTCTTTTTTTCCAACTAATTTTGCCTTTCCGTGCGCATTTTCTGGTATAAAATGTTTGTCAAGCGTTACTGTATACTGGGAAGATGGCATGAATACCTCAACCTTTGATGCGAAGCGAGGGCTTTTTGTACAGCAACATCCACTCTTGCTCCTTCCTGGAAGATTGACTCGTACAATTGACAGACAAACTGGGATAATTCCTCTTCGTCGTCATCCCAAAATCCACCAGAATGATCTCCATGCTTCTCAGGGTCGCTGTCTTCCCAAGCACTCCCTGGACTGACAGGTTCAACCTCCTCATCCTCTGCTTCGTCCACACCAATCTCAAATTTCCCATTCTCCATATAATTGAACTCCCCTGATTCGTGAACTATTGTCTGCGGAAGTCCTCCAGGATCTGCTGAAGGGAAAACAACAACTTTTGCCCCCGAGTCAAGGTAAGCCTTAATCAAACTTGGGGAGGGCCCACATACTGCAGTGCAAATTATGATCCTGTCCCTCCAAGCTCCCGCCTAGGATAATACAAGGCATAAGCTCCAGCCTAGGCTAGAGTAGACCACCCGACTATAGGACTAATTAACAAATGAATTTTCAAAACTGAGTCATTTACTTCATCTAAGTTCTACTCGGGGGGGGGGATGTTGGGTTGTGGACGTAAACCAGGTTAGACCTAAAAAAGAAAAAACATACCATCCAGCGGACATCATCAGGCGTCACAGAAGGGACTGTTCTGCGAAACATATATGCTCCAATTTCCTGATCATCCTCCATAACCTTCACAAAACATCAAAGTGACCATAACAACCAACAGTTAAAGTTAGATACTTTCTATTAGTAGCTACACTAGTCAATATATAGGTGGAAACAGAATAAATTATAGACAGATACCTGTGTCTGTCGTCCTATATAACGGTGAACAACATTTCCGACTTGAAAGTATGGTTTGTATCGAACCAGATCAGAAACAGTTGAAATGCTGGCAAGAAGTGATGTAACCTTCCTGCGGCAGGTTCGAGCAGTTGACAACAGGCTAAGCTTGACGCTTCCTAGAAACTTCTCTGCAAGTTCTCCAGGTTCAGCAACAACAAATACATCATTCTGCCAGCTAAAAGGAAGCAGCCACTAATTTAGCACAACTGATTAAACAACACTTGTACAGAAAATTAACTAGTCAAATAACAGATAGGCATAGCTACCTTAATATTGAGCCAACTGAGTCATTTTGAAGGGACATATGTATGACTCCAACTTGGGGTGTGCTCTGCAACTTTTCATGCAATGAACGGACATGTAAAGAGAGTTGCCTGTGCCTTGAAGGAGACAGTGGTGGTGATGCAGCAGTCTTCCCAGATTGAATTCCATCTAAGCTTAAAGGTGGGATCATGTCAATTCTGCCAATCCTCTGGGGACCAAAATCAGGGCTGTATAGAAGTGGGTTAGAGGGAAAGCTTCCAGTAATCAAAGGTGATGCAAATGGTGATGGAAATACTGTTGCTGGTGTCGTCTTTGCCATTCCAGATGTACCATGCATAAGAGAACCGTATGGCATTACGGTTACAAAATGACTCAAGTGCCAGAGCATGGTGCATTGCCCTTCCTGAATCAGGACTATGCAAAGCTTCAACAAGTAGCACATGACGCCTCCAACCTAATGAGGGGCCACTCTCATCTAAAATAGAAGACCAAAAAAAATTCAGTTAAGAAAGGGAACACCTAAATGCTGGAACCAAATGGCTAATAATTGCACGGAAATGAGTGCCAATACCTGCATTTGATCCCTTCGTCTTCAGCAATTGCTGAGGTTTCAGAATGCTTGAGAGCTTCTCATCCTGTTGGTAGGGTAAGAGTAGTCTATCACATGCATTCTTGAAGGGTTCGGAGTTGTTCCGGATATATTCCTCAACAGCAGTTTCCAGCTTGAGCCAGACAGATGGATCAGTCTCATCAAGCTCCATGTCACAACGTTCATCGACTGAGTAAACCAGAGAATGACTAAGAGCTATAAGTTGTTATAGGCAAACGGCTGTTCTGAGAAGTTAACATTCTTGGATTTAAAGTAAAGAAGTAAAAAAACAAGAGGAATGGTTAAGGAAAGAGATGAAATGTAGATATATTTGAAGCGGTGGTTGAAGGATGCAAACAGATGAAAACATATTTAATCCAGGAAAACTAATGATTTATATTCAAAACCACAAATACCTGGATTAAAACGGTAATATCGTATTTCAGGGAGCATGGGCAGCAATGTGCTTACAGCTTCCTGTACGCAGTCCACAGAGCATGCACTTTCAATCAATACTTGCCCAGTGTCCAGATAACGCCAACCCCCTTTTCGTACCTACACGTAAACCACTATTTATCATTCATAAAAGTAAAGATGACATCCCCATTTCTTTTAGGATTAAATTATTAACACCAGAGAGGGAAAAAGTGAATGGAGTATCGACGAGGCAACATTGCATTTCTTTTCAATGTCCAGTAGGTACACAGCATTCTCTACTCCACTAATAGAAAGAGTTTATTTGCATTTTACTACATATTTTATGCTACCACTACACTGAAAGCATTTCCATCACCTAACTCTATGTAATCACATGCTAGTCCCAACTGTCCCAAATTATGGAGTATACCATACACAAAACTAGTACTACATTGCACAAAAGGCCCGGGTCACCAATCAATCCATAACACTTTTGTTCAACAACAGATCTTTTCAAGTTCTTGGTAAAGTATAATACTGTTGTCTACACCAAAGGAAAAGGCACCACCCAAAACAAAACGGATGAATAAGTTTCTCCATAAAAAGACAGGAACTTACTTAGCATAAACTGAGTCTTTTCCTAGATATTCACACAATATGCTTCTAATAAAGAGGGCCAATGAAATCACCTTTGTTGGGACGGAACCGCATCCTATTGAAACCAAGCAGTCAATCCCTGTGTCAGGCCATAGAAGTTGTGCCTCCCTTATAGCGAAGATGGTCGGATTGTTTGCCACTATAGCACCATCTTGCCAGCGGTTTACATCTACAAAATAGCTGTGTTAGCAGAAAACAATGGCCAATCGAACATATGGTGGAGATTTGCAAATCACAACATGAATAAGCATGCCAAAAGAATACCATCTGAGAAATCATCAAGATAATATGGAGCAGCCGAAGATGCTCTTATAGCTTGCCAAACATGATGCTTGCAACTGCTAATAAAAGCACTGCGTTTGTAGCCAAGTTGGGCTCCAGTAGTAGGTGATCCCAGCACATGGACTCCTGAACTTTCAGAAATTGCAAAGGGCACCTCAGGTGTCCCAGGTGGATACTGCACAACGAGGACCCCAAACAAAACGAATATTAGCATTATCAAAGTTAAAATCCACTTAAAAATAATAATTCACATCATTGAAACAACTAAAGGAATTGTAACAGTCAAACCTGATAATTGCGGAATACAAAAGGTTGAGCTGGCATCACACTGACCAAAGTTGATACAACAAAAACTTTGGGAATGTTTTTTACAGCTGATTCTATCAGTAGGTCTCCATCCTCATCAGCACACATTTCCTTCAGCAACCTCTCAAACTGATCTGCACTGTGCTGCAAGAAAGTACGTTATAGTGTTCTTGCTGCATTTGGGGTTGAGGCTAGATATTATCATGTCAGTTTTCTTTTGATAAGCTGGGGCTTTATTGAAAGACACGCAAGAAGTGTTCAAGAGAACCTAGACTCGACCTTAAAAAGGCAAACACTAGGGGGATCACAAGCCGATGCTAGCCAAAGAGACTCATGTCAGTAGTTGTTGAACTAAATTATCCAACAGAAAAAAGTGAATTTTAATAGTAAATAAATATTTTACATTATTTCCTCTGTTCAGCTATAAGGGTATAAGGGTAACACAGATGAGCAATATTCTCAAGTTTTAATAAAGACCCATCTCATTCACAATTAACTGAAAGCACAACGATAAAATTCAACCATGCTAGAGGTAACACTTTTATTATATTCACTTGGCATTTATTTATTTAAATAAAATAAATATAGTTAGTCAAACTTTTAGTATTAAAAAGTTAGTACCTTGCATTATTAAAAAAAAAAACCCGATGTACTGTTAATATGGAAATAAAAGGAAAATAGAATAGGACGATCCATACTTTTGATCCATGCACCACAACTCTAAAACTCTGAGATGAACTTTTGTAAAGCTGATCCAACTTTTCTCTCCAAGTTGCTGCTTCATTGTCCTTTGGCACAGGCTCGGCAAAAACAAGTTTTCCTAAAGGAGCACAATATTAAACACAATGAATATTTTATGCACAATAAAGAAAATGTTGTAAATTACAATATTTGATGAAGAACACGCACCAAGATTTTTGTATATTTCTTCACATTGGGCCCAGGTCATGAGCTTAATACCAAGTGCAACAGCCAGCATTCCCCCAGTTGATGTGCCACAAATAAGGTCAAATAACTCATGAATACGCTTTCCAGTACCCTTCTCAATTGCTTTAAGAATTTGCACAGTTGCTAGACCTTTCATTCCACCTCCATCCATTGAAAGTATGCGTAATCCTTGCCTTGCAACTGGTCTACCTTTTATAGCTCGACATAAATTTTCGTTTTCTCCTAATGAGACATGAAATTGGCAAGCCTTTAGTAAACTAAAGATCCTGATTCTGAAAATACAAATAAATCCACAAAATATACCAAGAATTGCCAAAGCACGAGCCGCTGCTTTATTCACGCATGCCTCAGATGTAACTGTCAAGCGCATCAAAAGGTCACGCAGACTTTCAGAAGTGACCAGAATGCGGCGATTTTCCAGGCAGAAGGCTAAATTTCCAACTGCTAATAAAGCTAACCTTTGCACCTGGATAATGATGAACAGAATAATAAATTACTGGGGAATACAACAGGAGCAATTAAATCCATTATATCACAAAGAATGGGTAAACTTGCCTCTGCATTTTTATGAGCGCATAACAATTTCAACGATTTCAATAAATCCTTTGTTAACATCTTCTGAGACACAGTATCAGATGCAAAAGCCAAGTTTGCAACAACTTGCAACACAGAGATTACTCCCTCAGGGGCAACTGATTTAAGTACAGTTTCAATGGGTTGCATTATGTCACATTTCATCAACTCCATTGCCATAGAAACATCTCCAGCAAGAGAGGACAGGGCTAAGCATGCTTGGTCAACCTTCCCTTCAAGAAAGCAAACCATCAGAATCGTCCTGAAGGAGCCAATAAAGAAGCAAAATTTGACTAGCAATGGTAAGGATTCCAGCATACCACATGGCGATCATCACTACTTATCATGCTAATAAGTTGTCGCACTGCGTTCTCATCTTTACCAACAACTACACGATTCCCTTGATCTTGCATGATCTTTGCCAGTGCAGATGCCAACAAAGGGTGATGGCATGAAGAAAAACGGAATATAAGAGAGAAGAATGCGCTTAGCTTGTGTTTAGATGCACCAAAATAAGAACTGTTTTCCATCTATAGTCAAGGACAAAGTCATAGGAAACTGATTTATCTTCAAGAAAAAAAAAATGAAAGGAACCACAAGAGGATATAACGCAACCCTGCCACTACCTCTATCTGCACATTGACTGATCTTAAATTTTCATCAGCCACAATCCTGACATTAGCAAGGGACAACTGATGAAGCCTTTGTAATGTCAAAATTTCAGGAAGAAACTCCAAAGGATTACCAAATAGCCTAAGAATTTGCAACTCAGCCATCACCCTGCCATTCAACTGGAGACAAACATTAGGCCCAAAAGAATTCTATTGTTAACAAGCTTTTATCAACATAAGGAAATTAAAAATTATTTTCTGATAAAACGACCTGAAATCCAGAAGTGGCCGGACCAGCTTGTTATACTCCAATGACAGTTCTTCCAGCCCAGTACACTGCCTCAGCTCCACTAAGCACATTCCAACCAAAAAACATACTAATAAATATTTATTTTTTTCATTTTACAAGACCCTAGTAATATAAGTTACCAAATGAACATAAGAATAGGCCAATTACCAGGAACTGAAGCAAGTGCATTACGTTCAACACTAAGAACCTTCAGGTGCTTAAGTTCACCAAGCGCAGGTGGCAATGCAGTCAGCTTATTGTTATCAAGATAAAGCTTCTCAAGCAATGGTAATCGAATCACCTCAGCAGGCAACACCTATTAATAATAACAAATTAATTGACCAATAATGAAATACAAAACAATGGTGTGGCAGTGGAGTGTTATCAGCACAAAATCTAGTCATAGTTATTCTACTTTCGGAAAAGAACAACACCAAAAGAAGGGTGACTATTCATGGATGAGATCATCAAAATATGCAGCATAGGCATCTGAGATAAAAAGAACATGTAGTAGTAATAGAATCGTAAAGGCAATGCTACCCAATAAATAAGTTAAAGTCATCATTCACTTGACAATTGTTCCACTAACTGATAGACATGCGTGATACAAGTTATAATTAGATGAAAACTTTTTTTTTCTTTGAGAAGTCTCACCAACAAACCACAGCCATAGAGGCTAAGCAACGTGACGGTTTGCCAATGCTCGCCACAACCTGACCTGGGACCGTCACTCAACGTGGATGAACCAGACAAATTAGATCTTAACAGTCTCGTCAGAACTCCAACGCCGTCATTTTGTTGGCCGGACCCTGCTTTAGTCATAATGACGCCACGCAATGGTTCTCTCCTCTTCAGAACCTTCATCTCGACATTCACAATCCCTTCCTCATTGCCTTCCGGGACCCTCAAATTCACCGTGACGCAATCCTGAGGCATGGGCAGCGCAACCATGAGCTGCGACTGCAACCTGAGCGCCACCCCCTCCTCGTCATCTCCTGCAGTCCAATCTAACTCGACGCGAAAGCCAACATCCCGATCGGGCAACGAGGAAGACACCGGAGAGGACGGTTGTGGTGATGAGGAGGAGGAAGGGGCGGCGGAGGAGGAAGCAGAAGAAGATGCGGAGGAACGGGTGAGATCGTCTCCATATTCCTCGGTGCCGTAGTTGAGTACCAAACGGAAGATCTCAGTGGGGCGTTTCCAGCCTAATCCCCAAGACATTGATTAGTAGATTTGATTAGATTTGATGATGTGAATCAAAGATTACGGATTCATCATCATCGAGAACATCGAAGTAATGCTGATGTACGGACGAGATGCTATTGGGATGTGGCGGGAGTGTTTTGGCAGTAAGAATGTGTGGTGACAGTGGCGGCGGTGGCGGTGGCGGGTGAGGGAGGGGAGGAAGGAATGAAGCCGAACAGTGAAATGAAACTGAAAACTGTTGGTATTGGTGTATATTTTATGTTCGAAAGTGGTAATTCTTGTTCCGAAAATGAAAATTTTTGCACCTGCACTCGAATTGAATAACTGATTTGGCACCTCTTCTTTTTTTCGCTCTTAAGTGGTACCTCTATTCAACATAAATGTCATATTTGGTACCTACCTCTAACACCATCGACCCAGAACTGTTAACCCACCTACGTAGCGTACCATGTCATACGTCACGTCAGATACGGCTGACGTGTCATGCCACGTCGTCCAAATTTGACCTGGATTCATTTTCCACGGGTTGCGGATACGGATGAGTTATAGGTGCCAAAACGACGTCGTTTTAGGGCTTTTATGTTTGAGACAGACGACGCGTCACGCACTCTTACATGACATGTAGTCCATTTCTAGCAGACGACGCGTCACGCACTCTTAATTTAATAAATTGAGTGACGCGTCGTTCGCTCAATTAATTAAATCTCTCTTCCTCCTCTCGTTTGTGGTTGCTGGTTGATTAATTCAGCAACACAAAAGTTGCATTGTATGACCTTAGTCCAACATTTCTCTTGTTGTGGTTTGATTTAATGGATTGACAAATGTCGCGCCCCGAAAATTAAAAAATTCGCGAGTGTGCAACGAACTTGAGACCTTACGATGCTCGGCGTAAAAGGACGCCTCGCAACATGCAATGAAGTCGTCACCCTAATTGTGTCGCTAAGTTTAGGGAACCTTAATCGTCATGGCATAAAAAATAAAATAAAATAAAAAACTAAAGGCACAAAAAGGGGTCTGAACCCCAGACAAAGGTTCGGGGTCGTATTATGGTCTCGGGAAGGTGTTAGGCACCCGAGTCACATCCGAAAACGGTTACCGGTTGATAAGAGAGGTGTTTAAAAGGTGTTTGATAAAATGCATTTTGAAAGGGGGTCCTTAGAGGAATCGTCACTTTGGTCTTTTCCATGATCAGGACTGTTCAGGAATAATTAATCGTTGGACGGGGTTACCGTTTTAAAAATCTTTCGGACGGGGTTACCGTTTTTCAAGACCGATCGATTATTCCTAACCGTAGCGTGATGGGACTGAATTTTCCGTAAGACCGAATGAGCGCCCTCTATTTCATCATCGGACTTATGCATGATTAAATTAATTACTACGTGATTCTATCATGGATTGCTAGCAGAGTACAGATTAAATGAGAGGTTTTGAAATGATAAACTGATGTGGGATCGAAACCACCAGGTACATGCAGTCAATATAAGCGGAATTTAAAATCAAACGAACATGGCATTTGTACGCAAGTCTTTAAACAAGTTGTTCATATGGGTTGATTTTAAATCTAGCAATTCTATATATCATGTGTACGATTAATATTTACGGAAAGCATTGAATAAATAAAAAGGGACGAAAGGCGTACTTTCTAGCGATGCTTGAATTTTAAACCTACAAAGTGAGAGTATTAGTGATAGCTCGAAAAGTAAATAAGCAATTTATGAATGCAAGAATTTAAATAATGACTTGATACGTACGAAAATTTAAATGCTGATTTGATGTATGCGAGAAATGATGATTTGACGCATACGAAAATTTAAATGATGATTTGATAAGTGCAGGAAATTAAATGATGATTTGCCGAGTGCGAGAATTTAAATGATGATTTAATGCACACGAAAATTTAAATGCTGATTTGATGCAGTGCGAAAATTAAATGATGACAGTTGATAAGGGCGAGAATTTAAATGATGATTTGACGAAAAATTAAAGATTTGATATTTGCAGAA
The DNA here is from genome assembly GCA_963691705.1 of Viola odorata. Lineage (NCBI taxonomy): Eukaryota > Viridiplantae > Streptophyta > Magnoliopsida > Malpighiales > Violaceae > Viola > Viola odorata. The sequence continues at coordinate 21,027,027 of OY829543.1, forward strand.
ATTAAGCAGTTGATGATTTGCAGAAAATTAAACAGTTGATATTGCAGAAAATTAAACAGTTGATGATTGCAGAAAATTAAACAAGTGATATTGCAGAAAATTAAACAAGTGATAATTTGCAGAATTTTAAACAGTTGACGATTGCAGAAAATTAAATGCAGTTGATATTTGCGACCGACCATGTAGGCGGTAAATTGAATTTAAATTGCCGAAAGTAAATTGCGGAAAATTAAAGTGCGAAGAATTTAAACAGTTGATAGGTACAGAAAATTAAAGTGACAGTACGAAGAAAAATAATCATACGAAGCATACAAATATTTTTTCGAAAAAAGCGCGATCCGAGATCTCGGAAAAATGACAATGGGCTGGGCCCAATTTGAAAAAAAACAAAGAAATGGGCCAGGAATAGTGCCTAGCCCAAGGAAAATAAAAAAGAATGGTGATGGGCTTGGCCCATCACCTTTCCTCCTTCTTCCCTGTGGGCCAAGCCCACGCATGACACTATTTATCATCTTCTAGCTTTGGTCGTCGGCGCCACTGCCGGCGGCCAAGCTCCGGCCACCCGTGGTCAAAACGAAAAACCTTCTTACCGAGATGCTCGTCTCCTCGACGACTTCCCGACCATACGAACCTCGAATTTTAGTTTAAACCGTACCGAGTTTAATTTCGAAAAAATGATGAAAATGTTAATTATCGAAAACTAATTAATTCGTACGATCTATCTAACGATTTAGCAAATTAAAAGCATGTATTTAATCTACAGCATGCATATTAATTAATGGCATAAAAACAAACAAATTATTTGCTCAAAATGATGCTAAACGAATTAAAGAAAGAAAATGCATAAAGAAATGAAGGAAAAAGCTTGAAAAATGCTTACTGCAAAAGTTTGAACTTTGACGATCGATGCTCTACATGAGCTATCAATCAATGAGGGAGAAGAAGCAAGGATGCTTAGAGTGAATTCGTGTCCTTAAATGGTGAAGGGAGTGTGGTATTTATAGGCTTGAGTAGCGGGGGCGGGAGGACGCTATGGCTGTACGTGGTGGCCGGATCGTCGCGCTGGCGGAGCTAGGCGTGTAAGGTGGCAGCTACAGCGGCTGAGGGGATGGCTCGAAGTGATAGAAAGCGACAGGAGCAGGCTGCTTGGTGGCCTGCTCCGCTGCTGCTCCACGTCCATAGTGCATGCGCACCATGCCCTTTAATTTGTCAACCATTGATCTGGTTGACTTTTCTTGGTCAACCAGATCAATGGTTATGATCAAAGGTCCCTTTAAGTCTATTTAAATGCCCTCGAGACATTTTCGCGAACAAACGTTCCGAATTTTCGAGCCGAAAGTGCCAGCGCGTAGAGAAAAATAAGGCGAGTTTAACCGTCTACAGCGAATGACGAGAATTTTTTGTTTAACGTGTTTATTCTCTCGTTCGGAAACATGAAATGTTCGGACAAAAAATAAATGACGTTATGACGAAAATTACGCGAAACGTCGTTGGTCGGTGTGAATGAAAAAAAGAGTAGGAACTAGTTGATGGAAAACATTCCAACTTCGAGCTATTGTCTGAGCGAACTTACTCTGGTCCAATAAAAGCTCGAACAAAAATAATAATAAAAAATAAAAATGCTAAAAAAATGTGATAAAATACTAAAAATCCTAAATTTCATGCGATGACCTAAAATGAAGAAATAACTAGTAAACGACTAACGGATAATTAAAAATGTAATTTTTAAGGCTAAAAATAATAATGATAATAATAATGAAAATGCGTGACGAAAAATTAAAAATGATTTTGAACGCTGACGATGATAAAAATGCGATGAGAATTTAAAAATGCTAATGACAGTAAATTAATTAAAAATGACAGTAAGTTAAATAAAATGACGGAAATGCTAAATTTAATTAAAAATGACGTCAAAATTCGGGTACCAACAGTTGCCCCCTATTTACTGTCTTATCGAAGTATTTGATAAGCAGTAAAGACGGTTGCCCCTACATATCCGAATTTTGGCTACACAGCAGGTCTTACCTCGATCTCACCGCGATGATGTCACTCTGGGAGGAGGTAAGTTTGTTGACGTCACTCTGGGAGGAGGTAGTTTTGATGACGTCACTCTGGGAGGAAGATTTGTCGATGTCACTCTAGGAGGAGGTATAATTTGATAATGTCACTCTGGGAGGAGGTAAGTCATACATGTCACTCTGGGAGGAGATAATCGTTGATGATGTCACTCTGGGAGGAATAGATTTGTTGGCGTCACTCTAGAAGGATAAAGTTGCCGATGCTGTCACTCGGGGAGGAAGATTTGTCGATGTCACTCTAGGAGGAGATATTTTTGATGTCACTCTAGGAGGAGGCATGTTGATGTCACTCTGGGAGGAGATATGCTTTTGATGGTGTTATTCGGTGATGAGGAAATTGATGCTGTCACTCTAGAAGGAGGTAATCTGTTGATGTCACCCTGGGAGGAGATAGATTTGTTATTGTCACTCTAGGAGGAGGTAATTGGTTGATGTTACTCTAGGAGGAGATAGTTTTGATGATGTCCTTCATTGATGGTAACCTACCTTCGCCCTGATGTTGATTTGATATTTGGGGTGACTGTTTACGAATTTTCAAGATATGGTGTGGGGACGTGACCTGACACAACATTAACAGATGACATGTGCGAACGTGACTAAACACAACATTAAAAACACGAGGTGGGGACGTGACCCTTCATAACGTTTAAGAGATGACATGTGCGGATGTGACCAGACACAACATTAAAAACACGATGTGGGGACGTGACCCTTCACAACGCTTAACAGACAACATGTGCGGACGTGACTAGACACAACATTATTAGACGACACGTGCGGACGTGACCAGACACAACATTAACAACACGATGTGGGGACGTGACCCTTCACAACGCTTAACAAACACAATGTGCAGGCGTGACCAGACACAACATTATCAGACGACATGTGCGGACGTGACCAGACACAGCATTAAAAACACAATGTGGGGACGTGACCTCACACAACGCTTAACAGACAACATGTGCGGACGTGACCAGACACAACATTATCATACTACATATGCGGATGTGACCAGACACAGCATTAAAAACACGATGTGGGGACGTGACCCTTCACAACACTTAACAGACAACATGTGCGGACGTGACCAGACACAACATTATCAGACGACATGTGCGGACATGACCAGACTCAGTATTAAAAACACGATGTGGGGACGTGACCCTTCACAACGCTTAACAGACAACATGTGCGGACGTGACCAGACACAACATTATCAGACGACATGTGCGGACGTGACCAGACACAGCATTAAAAACACGATGTGGGGACGTGACCCTTCACAACGCTTAACAGACAACATGTGCGGACGTGACCAGACACAACATTATCAGACGACATGTGCGGACGTGACCAGACACAGCATTAAAAATATGATGTGGGGACGTGACATTTCACAACGCTTAACAGACAACATGTGCGGACGTGACCAGACACAACATTATTAGACGACATGTGCGGACGTGACCAGACACAACATTAACAACACGATGTGGGGACGTGACCCTTCACAACGCTTAACAGATGGTGTAAAGGGAAAGTAAGTCTTACCTTGAACTTACCGTATGAACTAAAATGAAGAGTGGTCGACCGTGAGGGAACGTGATCCGCCACACGAAGTTGATTTGGGAGTGGTAACGTACTCCATTTGAACGTTGATTGGATTTATCGAAGGGAAATCTAAGACGAGGGCTTTACGACGATGTTTGTCATCGAAGACGCAATGGCGAGGGTTTTACAACGATGTTGTCATCGAAGACCCATGGCATGAGATTTCACTAAAGCATATCTGTATCCTGTAAATTGAGAGGAAGCAAACACAAAGCAGCAACCGATAGAAAAAGGAGAGAGCAAACGATAATATGAGAAATATCAAATATTCCTACATTTAAACCTCGGCTTGCCCCCAAGTTTTTTTGTTTGGAATGAAAATGATTTTTTTGTTTAAGAAAATAAATTCAAGCCTTTTTTTGTGTGGATAAAATGTTCGTCCAATTTTCGTTATATGAACATGATTGATTCAAGTCTAGATAACGTCTACGTCTTGTTCAGGAAATAACGACCTCAAGGACAAGACTTTCCCATTGCATTCAGCTGTAAGAAATCCTCATTAGACATTAGTGTTTGCGCTCACGCTCAGAAAATAAGGCTATGTGTTTATACTCTTAAAAAATGCAATAAACATAGCACAAAAATTAAATTTGCAATGTCAATCCGAGTGAATAGACTTCAAATGAAGATGCACCTGCATGGGTCTGCTAATAATCAATAGGACTTTGCGAGGGGGAAAAAAAGGAGGATTTTGTAGAAGAAAGTGTTGTGTGCTTTTTTTTGGCGAAAAGGTTTTAATGAGTTTGTGCTCGACGACTGATTGCGATGAGGACAAATTGTGGTGAACGATGCTTGACGATTTGATCATGGTGAAAGCAAAGTGCACAAATTGTTGAATCTCTACTTGAGATGTTCCTTCGGGATTGTTTGGAGGGCACCGTGCCCAAGTTTTGCGATGATCTTCTTGAGATTATTTTGCCATTGATGTTGGACCATTTTTATTTTGTGCTTGCTTTTGCTGTTGTTTTGGTGTTCCTTAAATGCTCTCTTTTTGATTTTGAGATCATTTTGACGAACCGCACTAACTTTTGAATTTTTGCAAGGAATGATATCTCTTTTTTGTTTTGAGATCATCACTCATTTGTTGACGAAGCGCACCTAGTTTTTGAATCTCCGTTGGAAATGATCTCTCCCCCTCTTCATTGTTTTCTTTTGACCATTTTTGTACTTGCTTGCTTGTGTTCTTTGAACATTTTTTTTTGAACAAATTTTTTTGATTTTTTTTTTAGCAAGCAAGCAAAACAAGTTCAATTTTTATTTGGTCTGTCATCCTCTCTGTCTTTGGCAGAAGCTTGAGTAATGAGCAAGTTTAGAATACTAGGCTCACAAAGAGAGATGTGGCCGGCTGTGCAACAAGTGTGATGGATGACAACTATGCTAGCAAACAAAAGTTGGACCACAAGGCCACATGGCACACAAGACACTTGGCTCTTTTTTCTTGTATGAGTATGAACATTTGGACTAAAACATGAACACCCAACACGTTCAAAGGGGAAGAAGAAGAAATGAACGCGTTTAGATGCTTGTAAACACAAAAATATTCAGATTTAATGTTTGGGCAAGATCAAAATGCTAGAAGACAAGAAAAATTTTGAACAAAAATCAATTTGTCAAAAATTTCCAAAATGTAGCTGTGACATGTGAAGGGATTTCTAACTATGAAAATGAGGAAAATCTTGGAAAAGGGTCGGTCTAGTGAGCAGCTGGAGCTCCGCTACCACTTGATACGAGCCTCCTTGAGGATCCTTGATGATTCGACTTTGGAAGTGGCCGAGAGATGGATCTAGCTCACTTTAGGAGATCGGCTTGATTTGGAGCGTGCGTTATTTTTTTAGAGGGAGTAATGATTTGCGGAAGCCTTGGAAGAACAATGGAAAAGAAGACATACAAGCAAATGAACTTGAAGGTCACGACTAACCCTTCTAGGGTTGATTCCTAGACAACCTAGCCACAAGACTAACAAGGATCTCAACTTCAAGAGTGACCCTCCCAAGGGTAATTCTTAGGCAAACCACTAGGCTTGAAGAAGAGGAGAAAGAAGGTTTGAAGAACCCTATTTAGCTAAACTAGAGTGTTTGGTCTAAGATTGGAGATTATCACAAAAATAAAGACAAACCTAAAATTAGTCTATCTCCTTCCTTAAATACCTAGAGCTATTTACAAGGGGAAAGGACTCTCACACCCTTGGACAAAGGAGTTGCACCGTATCTTGGAGTTGTGATGTCGGACGGGCTATGGCGAGCGTACGGATGGGCCTACCACAAGGGGGAGCTAGCGCATGGCCAAGGGCGTGGGCGAGCAGGTGCGGGTGTCCTCATGGGATGCTAGGGATTGTGCGGGCGCGCGTCATGGGTTGCTAGGGTTTGCGCGGGCGTTCCTCATGCCTTGGCCGACCAACCCGTGAGGTTCCGCTGTGCGGCTAATCTCATGGTCTACGGCCTTTGAAGGCGTTGCGGTATGAGCGACGGCATGAAGGCACGTCACCCAGCCTTCATGGGTCTTCAAGTCAGCTTCCTCATCCCTTAAGGCCTTCAAGAGTTGGAGCACCAAGCCCTTGCTCCTAGTGAGGTAGCGAGGTGGTGCCGTGCTCGTATCAATATGATAAGTGAAACAGTTATGATAAGATGTTAATAACACTAGATAATGTAGTAGCTACGGGTCTCTTTAATACTCTTTAGTTTTGCCTTTAAATGGAGTTATGAGAGGAGTACTTATAGTGAGAAATCATAGATAAGGGGTAGGGATAATTTTAGGTACGGTTATTTCAAGATTATGTGGTTAAGTTTCAGTATTGTCTAATCTGTTTAGGTAATGCATTAGATGCATGTCAAAAAAGGTAGAGTATTACCATTAAATGTCTGAGTAGTGGGATAAGAAATTACTTGTGTTCCCATTAAGATTCTATCGGGAGTCCATGGCCCGTTGAGATGTCATGTTAGGATGATCATTATCGAAACATCTATATTGGATGTAATATATTTCTCATAATGTTATTAGATGCCAACACAAAAGAAGTCTGAGCGTAGACGAAGACTATGGATGTTTACTTTTTTGCCATTTTTAAATTTTTACCTTTCCAAGGAGTTGATTGCCCTTCATGCTATAGTTCAAACGACTCAATTGATTTACTTTATGGTTGGGTACCAGCTGAGTTCTTAAAAGGCGTGCCCCATTATTACACCTTTGTCCCACGTTTGTCTGTCTAAAGTCATTTTTTCGTTTGCTTGCACATCAACGTTGATCCACTTCTTCAGGATACCCAGGCAAGTTGATTTTTCTTTTCTTTATTTCTTTATTTTTACATCTTGCCACAATAAAAATCAAAATGAGCAACCGTTTTTGCCCGTGACGCTTAGCCAATATCAAAACTGACAGAATTCGATCAAGTTTGAGATTTATGTATTAACTATAATCATTTTCTCTTGTGCAGTGCTTCACCAACAAGTAACTTAGAATTAACGAGTTGTTCTTGAGAGTCGATGGCATGTGAAGGTATCGGTGAATTCATCACGTGAGCTTGTTCTTATCTCTAACTACTCTAATTATTCTTACTCAAGTTCTAATTATGATCTTGCGGTCCAACTGATCGAGGAGTTTCCTTTTATTGCAGCAACAAAGGCTCTTTTGGTTCCTTCTATCTCTGTTGTTCATCCTTCATCACCTCAGGATATCAGCTCTTCTCTTGCACCCGAAAGGGGTTATCGTCGTTACCAATGATAAGGAAACTAACAAAGACGTAATTCCTCTCTAACGTAAATGATAAACTTCGTCTATTTAGATAACTCATGCCGTGAAGAAAATAAGATGCTGTAAGAGAGGCCACCAAAATGGCCAAACATGGCATTGTTATCCAAGACCACCTGATACGACACAGATCGGCTTGTTGTTTGCAAGTCGTAACGTGAAGCACTCGGGGAGGATCTAGCCTTGAGTTTATCACACACAAACACAACAATAAATACACACGAAGATATGGAGGGAAAGGATGGAGACACGCAGTGGAAAATACTAAGATAAATACCCGGATTGAATGGCGGAAGGGATGAGGGATGATTGCTTGAACAACGATCGATTGAACCTTGAGATATACTTGATGAACGCTTGAATACATGGGCAGAACACTCTCACATTCACAAACATAAATCTTTCACTAAATGGACACTCAAACACTCACTCAACCGCTCATAAAGATGGAGCAATAATAGACACAAGTGAAGGATTCTTAGTCTTTTTGATTGACTCAAGCCACGACAACCCAAAACTAAGGCAAACACCAATATTGAGCCCCGGATGAATAAGGAAGGAGTAAACTCAACTTAATCAATTATTCATCATCAAAGCTTAATGAAAATATACATGAAACTACCTATTTATACTAGGTTACAAAAATGGGCATTTATGACAAGTTTGCCCTTCAAAAACCCTTCAAAATGCTATTTTCATGAAACTGTCTAAAGGCTAAATAGTATGCCATTTAGAGGCAAACGACATGCCGTTTATCTCTAGAATTTTTCACTCCAAATGCCAAGGAAAAATGGTATACTATTTGGGCCAAACAGTAAGTCGTTTAGCCACTGTCTTCCAATGGCTTAACGGCTTCATGTGGGATTTGCTCGGCCTCCGCGCATGTCTTTTGACCTTCGATAAAGTGTGCAATCATCTTCAAGGCCATGCTATGTCTCGGGTCCGGTCCTCGTGGCACTGTGTCATGCTCTTGGGTTTCAAATGTAGGCGTGATCATATCATCACCTTTCCCTTCGAAAGGATTCTTTCTCGAATCCATAGCTTTATATTTCTCATTTCCCGCCATGTAAAAATCAACATTAATAATGTGGAATGAGTGATTAGTAAATTCATACTCCAAAGAATGCAAAGAATTAAAAGCATTATAATTAATTCTATGGAGTATTAAGAAGGGTGTGTGCAATGTACGCGCGGGGTAAAAGCTAGGCCACCCGGGTGGCCTAGAGTTTGTTCGATTATTGGGAGGCTTGGTGATGAGCCTAAGGTTAGCGCGGGTCTCGCCCATCAAGGACTTGCTGTTTGTGACCGGTCCTTTTGGCACCTTGTCATGCTCTTTAATTTCTAAGGGAGGCGTGATCGCATCATCACCTTCCCCTTCGAAAAGATTCACCCACGAATCCTTAGCTTTAAATCGTTCATTTTCTGCCACAAAAATATTTAAGTTAGTAATGTGAAATGAATGATTTGTATACTTATACTCTAAAGGTAAATAAAAATTAAATGCGTTGGAATTAATCCAATGGAGTATATGCCAAAATTTGCCATGTTTAGGAACCAATTGGACGTCTGCCTTAAAGCCTCCATTAAGTCCTACAAAAATTATTAGAACGACTCATTTATAAAATTTGGTTAATAATTACAAAAATAGCAACTCTAATACTACTACTATCATGTACAAAATAGTTTTGAAATCTACACAATTGCCGCAAGAAAGAATGAAGAGTTTCATCATTTGATTTATACACAAGCAATTCAAGCATTTTAGCTTTGGAGACGTGAGACTTATCATGCTTCAAAAAGAAAAATGGTTCTTTTTCAGATACTAAATAATTATCTTGTAAATTTACATAATGTGAATAAGAATCATGAGGAGATGTAAGCTCTAACCTTTTATCATTTGGAGAGGAAATTGGTGCATACCTTTGGACGCACCATTATTGAGCAGTCATGCTTCCTATGCCTCCTAAAGTTGATGGTTTGAATCCATCTTCTTTCATTGGAAAATTCTAGCGTGTATGACCATGATCTTTAGGAATTTTCTGCAAGAAAGGTACACAAACAATACGAAAAGAATCATCAATGTTAGAGCTAGCTACTGGATCCTCATTGCTCAAAGGCACGATTATTGGATCAATATCTTTCACAACTTCCGTTCGCATCTTTTCCTCACTTCCTTCTCTCAATTTTTCTGCACTTTCGCTCGGCTTAATTTGCTCATTCTCAATGGCATGCTTGCTATTTTCATGCCTTATTTTGCATCCATCCTTTAACTTCGTCTCTCTCTCACACTCATTCTTTTCTTTCTCTCGAGTAATATTTTTAAATTCCAGCAACGGGTTATCAAAAACTAGTTCAAACAACGGGTTGTCAAAAACTTGAAAGTCATTTAGCTAACTTTGCTCACTCTCATTGGCATGCTTGTTGTTTTCATGCCTTGTATTTTCCTCTCTTTTCTCGCTCTCTTTTTCCTCTCGCTCCCTCTCTTTTCTCTCATTTTCAACCTTACATTTTTCACTCATTGTTGTAGAATTTACATCTACACTCTCTTGAATCAATTTACAATTTCCAGTTATATTTAGTTCGAAAGATTGAGATGGTGTAGGTTGTTTTTGTTGAGTGACTTGTGTAGGTTGTACCACTTCTGGTTTGGACTCGATTACAGTAGCGGAAGGAGAGTTTTGGTCACTTGGGCAGTCTTGGGATGAGCTACTGTCTTGCTCCATCAAAAGACTCACGAGCTTCAATTACATAGGCAAAATGGACCATGGATTTTATGCTTGCAAACTTAAAGAGTTCAAGCTGACTTCTAATCTTCTTGTTTAGTCCTCTTGTAAACCTACTCATGATCTCAAAATCAGATTTTTCAAGGTTGGTCCTGATGAGTAAAACAACAAATTCATCAGAATAATCTTTCACGGATTTAGACCCTTGTTGGATAGAAAGATAATCACTTTCTAGTTTCCATCGATAATGTGTGGGTACAAATTGCTTTCACATGATTTGCCTCAATTCGGCCCAAGTAGCAATCGATTCTCTTCGTCTCCCTTCTCTCTTACGACTCATATGGTACCAAGTATAGGCATTGTCTTCACAAGTCATGGTAGCAAATTCAATTTTTTTTGTGATTATGAAAATTGATAACATTCAAATGCTCTTACAAAGTGGTACTCCCATTCGATAAATGTAGCTGGTTTGGATGTTCCTCTAAAGGTGGGGAGTGGAACTTAAGTGGGGTCAAAATTGTCACGGCTACTAGTAGAGGGACCACAGACAAGGCCTTGTTTTTGGAGGGACCTAGGCCATAGCTTGATCGACTAGAATTGTATGAAGTCATTATACCTACAAAATGAACAAACTATAGGTATGTATATACGTTAGTTAAAATAAATTGCTCCCTCACGTGTTTACACTCGTGTTTAAGCTCTAGTAAAAGTTGTGCTCACAAATCTCTCAATTTCTTCTCTAAACAGCACCGTGTCATGGCAATGTTCAAGCTAGCAATCTCAAGTTCAATCACAAGGATTCAATCCATGAATTTATACAAGCAAGACATAAGAAACACCAAACAATTTGCTAGAAAATACTGGACAGTTGGTGCAACTTTCAGATATTACACATGAAAAATAGGAAACGATGGAATTAATTCACGAAAATTAATATGGACACTATAAGAAAAATCTCTACAAGTTTAAGCCAAGAAAGAACCAAAATTTTGGCTGCAGACACAATAAAAATGCTGGAGTGGAATGCAAGAAAACTATGGTTTGAAAGAATGGAAGTTAGGATGATTATTCACACTTTCGGTTATCCCACATAAGGTTTACAAAATTTCAGTCACCTTTACAAAATTCAATGATACACAAATGTCGCACCCCCTTTTTGGATTTTATCCTAATGCGACGCGGGTTTGGGACGAGATGTGAGACGAAATCGGACTCATCTCACATAATGCAAATGAAGTCGCCACCCTATTTTATTTCTAGGTTTAGGGAACCTATTGTCATGTATAAAAAATAAAAACTAAGGCAAAATGGGTCTGAACCCGAGAACAACGGTTCGGGGTCGTGTTATGGACTCGGGAAGGTGTTAGGCACCCGAGTCACATCCTAAAAAGGTTACCGAATAAAAGGTGTTTAAAATTGTTTTAAAATGTGTTTGAAAATTTTAATCTAATTATCATGCGAATTAAATTTTAATAATTTAATTTGTTCTGGCATTTAATCATATATGTGAAAAGGGCTTAAGAGGAGTATATCTGTTATAATCAATTTGTCCCTTCAAAATAAAATTAGTGATAAATAATAATGTAGGTATAAACTATATGATTTTTGTCTAGTTTGACTAATTATTACAAACTGCAATTCCTAATCAATTATCGCAAGTCACAATTAAAATGTACGAGTAGTGGAATAAATAATTAACAAGTTACAGTGATTTGACAAAAATATTAACTAATTATTATAACAAGTCGACATAATTAATTAAACAAACTTACGAAGTATTAGAACAAATATGTGATTAAAGCAAACAATTAAATAGACATAGCATAAATAAAGGATCATAGCATACGAACAATCAATTCATGTATATGGTAGTTAAATTAAATAAAATAAAAAAATTAATCGTAGCATACGAACAATTAATTCATGTATACGAAAATTAAATTAATAATAATAAAAATAAAAAGAAAAAAATCATAGCATAAGAACAATTAATTCATGTATACGAAAATAAAATAAAATAATTAACGGGCACGAAAAAATGTTATGACGGGCCAAAGCAAATGGGTTCAGCTCACTGGGCCGAGAATGGGCCTGGCAGCAGGCCCTCAGCTGGGCCCCAAGACAGGCCAGCCCAAGGGCTAGCTCTTCCCTCTCTTCTTCTGCATGGGCTAAGCCCATTTTCTTTCTCTCCTCTAGCTGGGCCGGGCGTGGCCCAGCTTTCCTTCTCTTGGACGCTGCACGTGCCCCTCTTCCCTTTTCCTTATTTGCATTTGGGCTTGGCTTTATGCCAAGCCCACCACCTTTTTTAAAACAGCCAGCCCATGCATTTCATCTCCCTGACCAGCTTCATCTTCTTCCTTGGTAAGCGCCGACGATCAAGGAAGAAGCCAACCTTCCAAAACGGGCTAACACTCACCCACATTAAACCCAACCACAACAGCAACTTAACGAAGCATCGACAACTCATTTGAACAAGAAACAGTGAACAATTTCTTCAAATGAATACCAAGCTAATTAAACTACAATTAAGCTAATAAATAAACAGTGTAATCAACAATCAAATTGAAGCAACAGTCATGAAATTAACCAGAAAACAGAATGCTTACGAGTAGTTTAGGTAATTAATTAAATGTTTAAGAGTAAAAATGAAGATTCGAGGAGGAGCTTCACCTTGCCTTTCTTCTTGCTTGCTACTGGTTCGGTTGGCTTGCTGGAGCCGTTTGCTTACTTGTTAGAGCTGCTTGCTTGCTACTAATTTACTTAGCATGAGTGAGATAGTGAGTGTTTTATTCTTTTTTCTTGCCCCCCCCCCTTTGCTTACTGCGGGCTGATATTTATAGGGATGAAAGGAGGGAAGAACTGACAAATTGCTACAGGGCGTGGATGAATTTACAGCAGCAAAACATAGAAATGGAGTGAGGTGGCGTTAGGAATAGTGACCAAAATGAATATGCATTAAATGCTCGGGTTGCTGTGAAGGGAAGAAATGCATGAATCCACATGCTTAATTTGATGGCCGTTGGATGAGAAGAAAAAGGGGTCAATGTTTGATCAAGGGCTAAAATTTTGGGAATTTATTTAATCGGTTCGAACTATCAACACGCTTGAAATGAGTAAAATCCCGAACCAAAAATACTAAAACGTGCAATAAAATGCAACACAATGAATAGTAATCAGTAAATAAAGAAAAAGTTTGATTTATGGTGCGTATTTACTCGCTCGGGATCCTTAAAAGTTCGAACGAAAAATAAATGTCATAGCAAAGTAAATTGGATAAAATAACATGAGATGATGCGAACGAAAATAATAGTAGATAATTATCAATTAAAGAAAGAATGCGTTCGATCCACGGTCCGAGGAAATTTATTCAGGACCGATAGAAATTCGACCGAAAAGACAGTAAAAATACGAAAAAACTAAAATGACACGAAATGGTAGGAAATATTAAAATAAATAGCCTGAGATCAAAAATCGATAGAATTTCTATTTAAATGGGCTAATAATGCGATAAACAAAAACAGTGCGAAAAATATGTCAAAAATCGGGTAGCAACAGTTGCCCCCTCTTTACTATCTTATCAAAAATTCGGTGTAGCCGAGATTTTTGATGAGCAGTAAAGATGGTTGCTCCCGAGCTAGTGATGGTTTTGAAAATAATGCAGACTTACCTGGGAGTGGATGATACCTAGGTTGGTGCTAAAGATGTAAAATCAGCTCCGGTGAGGGTAGCACTCGTAGTCCGTCGCTGTTTATGCAGAAAAGTGAATTCAGCAGCGTCGAGGGTAGCACTGGTAGTCCGTTGCTGTTGCAAGAAAAGTAAATTCAGCTCCGGCAAGGGTAGCACTCATAGTCCGTCGCTGTTGCAAGAAAAGTAAATTCAGCTCCGGCGAGGTAGCACTCGTAGTCCGTCGCTGTTTATGCAGAAAAGTAAATTCAGCAGCGTCGAGGGTAGCACTCGTAGTCCGTTGCTGTTTGTGTAGGAAAGTAAAGATATCCGGGCGAGGCTATCGCAGTCACGGATGTTGCTGCAGAAATGTAAAGGTATCCGGGCGTGGCTATCGCAGTCATGGACACTGATGCAGAAAAGTAAAATTCAGCGGCATTGAGGGTAGCACTCGTAGGTCGTCGCTGATGCAGAAAATTAATGGTATCCGGGTGAGGCTATTGCAGTCACGGATACTGATGCAGGAAAGTAAATTCAGCGGCGTCGAGGGTCGTACTCGTAGGCCGTCGCTGATTGATGCAGAAAATTAATGGTGATGTAGCTTTGCTTGGGCGTTTGTTGCCCCCTGCTAAGAAAACTCTACTCAGACGCTGTTACCTGTTGGAGGTTGATGCGAAAATCCTTCCGGACACTGCTGCCTGTTGGGTGTCAGCTCTGAATTCGGATGCTGCTGCCCGTCGGATGTTGATGCGAAAGAAAGAGCTTGATCCGTCGCACGACATTGATTGGGGAGTGGTAATGTGCTCTATTCGAATGCTCATTGGACGGTGGGGAAGATGGGCCACCACACGAAGTTGATTGAGAAGTGGTAACGTACTCCATTGGGGTGTTTATTGGATGGATTTGTGGGTGAAGATTGATCGCGGTGTGAGATTTCACTGAAATATATCTGTATCCTGCAAATAGGGAGGGAACAAACACGAAGCCACAATGGGTGGAAAAAGAGGAAGCAATTGATAGATAGAAACAATGAAATCAAATCGTGTATGTTGTATATGAAAGTATTCCCGTACTACCCTAAGGTTTGCCCCCATTATTTTATAAAAACAACTTCCCTATCAAGAGAAGGTTCAACAAGTTTATGCATTTTTGAAGAACATGTCATCCAGTTTCTATCATACAAGCATGTTTAATACAAGCCTAGAAAAGCATCTGCATCTTGCCCAGGAGATAACGACCTCAAGGACAAGACTTTCCCGCATCATGTAGACGTAAGCAATCCTCACCAGATATTGGTGTTTGCGCTCACACTCAGAAATGAGGCTACGTGTTTACACTCATAAAAATGCAACAAACATAGCACAAAGTCAAATTTGCAATGTCAATCCGAGTGAATAAACTTCAGATGAAGATGCACATGCATGGGCCTTCATATAATTAAGAGGACTTTGCAAGGGAAAGGAAATAAAGTGTGTAGGCAGAAAGAAAAAATCTATTTAGAAAGGAGAAGGTTGTTTAGAAAAAGGAAATAGGGTTTTAATGAGCAGCGCACAGCTGAGGTTGCTAGCCGGAAGTAGGGCGTAAAAGTTCTTTAGCTTTTCTTGAGGATGCTCCTTCTTTGAGATCACCATTTGTTGTTGACGAAGTGAACCGATTTTTGAATCTTTGCAGGAAATGATCTCTTTTACTGTTGAGACCATCATTAGTCGTTGACGAAGTGCCAATTTTGAATTTTCATTAGAAATGATCTCTTTTACTGTTTTGAGACCACTTCTTGTTGACTTAGGACCATTTTTGAATTTTCATCGAAAATGATCTCTCTTCTTTCTTTCTTTTTTTTGTTTTGAGACCACTTTGTTGACTTTTGATCATGTTTTTGTTTTTGTTGTTGTTGTTTTTTTTTTTTTTGTTTTTTTGTTTTTGCTTTTTGAGAGTAAAGCAAGTACATTTTCCGTCTTGTCCGTCGTCATTCCCGTCTTTGGCAGAGGCCTTTAAGTCTTGATTTTTTTGGTCTCCTTTTAGTGTTGACCATTAGCAATCCTCGGAGATTTTGCAATTCCTCTTGCATAAACCAATTTCGATGGGCACCTTTTCTTCTGTTATCAACCTCAGTTGGGCACTACTCATTATTTCAAGTGGATGCAAGATATTTTACAAGCGGCTTAGAAATGAAGCGGATAGAAAACAAAGGCAAGTGCTTGAAGACAAAGGAATGGAAAAGACCAAAGAAAGGTGGAAACAAAGAGCAATGTCCCCTGTCATCTTACAGCTATCCCATGTCTAATGGTGCATGTACCCTGGATATTATGCAAATCTAACTAGCACTTAGTTTGGCATTTGCACTCATGAAAGAAGTATGGCGTAAAAGCCCAAAATGCTCACAGGGATGTGTTTGTGATTGCTTACATCTAAGCATGCTGCAGATATAAGAACTAGCAGGCGAGATCATGCATGTCATATAACTTCAAATGGATGCACAAGTTATCCATGATGCAGTAACATGTTGAAAGTGCTCAATTTAAGGAAGGTTTGAAAATTCAAGAGAGTAGTGTGGATTTTATTCAAAGAATTTTATTTACAACTACAAGAGTCTTAAGAGTTCTTATCAATTTTATAAGCAAAACGTGAGGGCGTGACCACTCACAAACACCCTTTTTTGTGTTTTTTGTGTGTGTGTTTTTTCCCCCCCTTAATGCGGGAATGAATACAAAAGAAGTAGAAAGAAAAGTGAACTTCTCTGAATATGTGTACAGCAATCAATAGCTAAATGATCTGACAGGTTCACTAACACCCGGATAATAGTATTGCTGCAAACATTTCTAATGGTTCCATCATAGCTTGAGACTGGTTGCTAGCAAATGAAGGACCATCTTTAAAATCTCTTCCGACTTGCCCCTTAGCTGCTTTTAGCGAGGAGACATCTTCTATGCTGGGATGGCCAATTGCTGACGAGTTGTTCAAGGAATATGGCTTGAACATCATTTGGAGTGAGGGGGGAACCTTGTTCCATTGGAGACTACATCAAGTATGCTGCCTGGAATCCTTGATACAATGACAAAATGAGGGATCAGAAAGTATTTTAGCCTTGCAAAACTAGCATTGATTAATGATGTTAATTTAAGTGCAGTTGGTTAAATCATTCTCCAGAATTTGCTGGAACCCTATTTTGTCATTTCAAAGAATAAGATAAAAATGAATCTTGAAGATGCAAATTTTAAGGATAATTTTATTGATTTAGAACATATATTAAATAGTTCCGTCTTGAAGGAACCCTATGCCCTTTGATTGAACCCACTGGTCTTTAAGCAAAGTACATTTTGACAGCATCAGCATTCACTGGTCTTGGTAAGTCGTCGCCATCCATCTTGGTAAGCATTAGAGCCCCTCATGAGAATGCATTCTTGACTACATATGGACCTTCGTATCGTGGAGCCCATTTCCCTTGACCTTCCTCATGATGGGGAAGAATCTTCTTTAGCACCAAATCCCCGGTTCTGAACTCGCGAGGTCGTACTTTCTTGTTGTAGGCATGAGCCATCCTCTTCTGGTATAATTGAGCATGACACAAAGCAGCCAACCATTTTTTCGAAATTAGGTTTAGCTGTTCGTATCTTATTCTTGCCCAGTCAGACTCTTCTACTCTGGATTCGGCTAAGACTCTGAGAGAAGGAATTTCCACCTCGAGGGGAATCACCGCTTCCATACCATAAACTAGGGAGTAAGGAGTCACTCCCGTAGAGGTACGAATTGCAATCCGATAAGCGTGTAAGGCAAAAGGAAGCATATCATGCCAATCCTTGTGGGTGATTACCATTTTATGGATGATCTTTTTCAAATTCTTGTTTGCGGCCTCGACTGCACCATTCATTTTTGGACGGTATGGTGAAGAATTTCAATGTTTTATTTTCCATCGCTGGCAGAGATCACTAAGCGGCTTCCCATTTAGGTTAGTGCCATTTTCTGTAATGATTGTCTCGGGGATCCCATATCGACAGATAATGTTCTTCTCAATGAATTGCATGGTTGTCTTAGCAATAATGTTCGAGTAAGAGGCAACTTCTACCCACTTAGTAAAATAATCAATTGCTACAAGGATGAAGCAGTGACCGTTAGAAGCTTTTGGATGAATCTGGCCAATGATATCAATTCCCCACATTGAGAAAGGCCAAGGTGACGTCATATTGAAAAGAGGAACGGGAGGGACGTTGAGATAATCGGCGTAAATTTGGCATTTGTGACACTTTCTGAAGTAATCAATGCAATCTCGTTCAATGGTGAGCCAAAAATAGCCTCGTCTCATGATTTTCTTTGCCATCATGTGCCAACTGGTGTGCGTGGAGCAAACCCCGTCATGGATTTCTGCTACAATCTTCCTAGCTTCTGAAGCGGTGACGCAACGAAGTAAGACTCCATCCGCCCTTCTTTTGTATAGGACCTCACCATCAAGGTAAAAGTCTAAAGCCAAGTGTCGAATGGTTTTTTTGTCACTTTGGCTTGCCCCTGGTGGGTATTTCCGATACTTGATGAAGCGTACCAGATCGTGGTACCAGGGTTTCCCATCAGGCTCATCTTTTAAGGCAGCGCAGTATGCCGGTGTCTCCCTTACTTCCACTCTCAATGGTTGAAGCAGTATCCCACATTCTAACTTGAACATTAAGGCCAGAGTAGCTAATGCATCCGCGAACGAATTCTTTTCCCGATCAATCCGATCAAACTTAATTTCTTCAAACCCCTCTATGAGTTCAGTGAGCAACTTTTGATAAGGTATTAGTTTTGAATCCCTGGTTTGCCACAAGTCTTGGGCTTGGTAAATGACGAGGGCCGAGTCTCCGAAGACCTTTAACTTTTTCACTTTCAGATCAATCGCAACCATCAACCCGCCAATACATGCCTCATATTCAGCGATGTTGTTTGTACACGGAAAGTTTAATCTACACGCCATAGGGAACTGACGACCATCTGGAGTTATGACAACAGCACCTACCCCATTTCCTGAGAGATTCACTACGCCGTCAAAAAATATGGTCCACCAATCCTCAGTATCTCCTATGTGCTCAGCGTCGATAATCACAATATCTTCATCAGGGAAATCAAATTCTAAAGGCTCATATTCGTCCAAAGCATGGTCAGCTAAGTGATCTGCAAGGGCGCTGGCTTTAACTGCCTTTCGTGTCACATATATAATCTCATATTCAGCTAGTAAGACTTGCCATCTGCAGATTCGGCTTGACAAATAAGGTTTCTCAAAGATGTATTTTAGAGGGTCCATGCGAGAGATCAACCATGTCGTGTAATACAACATGTACTGTCTAAGTCTCCGAGCCCTCCAAGCTAGGGCGCAATAGGTTCGTTCTAACGAGGAGTAACGCATTTCGCACTCATTGAACTTTTTACTCAGATAATGAATGGCTTGCTCCCGTTTCCCTGATTCATCATGTTGTCCCAACACACATCCCATTGCTCTGGCTGTGACTGTCAAGTATATCAATAAGGGACGTCCTGGTGTAGGAGGGACTAGAATTGGAGGAATCTGTGGGTATGCTTTGATCTTCTCAAAAGCTCTTTGGGAATCCTCATCCCATTCAGTACTTCCATTCTTCCTCAGCATTTTGAACATTGGCTCACAAGTGAGTGTCAGCTGGCTGATGAAGCGGGAGATATAATTGATGCGTCCCAGGAAACCTCGTACCTCCTTTTCAGTCTTAGGAGAAGGCAACTCCTGAATTACTTTTACTTTGTCAGGATCTACTTCTATACCTTTGCTGCTGAAAATGAATCCTAACAGCGTTCCGGATGTTACGCCGAAAGTACACTTGGCTGGGTTCAACCGCAGCTGAAATTTCCTTAGTCGTTCAAAAACTTTCCTCAGGGTATCCACATGATCCTGTGCTCCTCAAGATTTAGCTATCATGTCGTCGACATATATTTCAACCTCTTTGTGTATCATGTCATGGAAAAGAGTGACGGCCGCACGTTGATAAGTAGCACCTGCATTTTTTAGTCCAAAGGGCATCACCTTATAGCAGAAGGTTCCCCAGGGTGTGATAAAGGTCAATTTTTCACTGTCTTCAGGGGCCATCTTGATCTGATTATACCTTGAGAATCCGTCCATGAAAGAGAACATATCATTATAGGCAACATTATCTACCAGGACATCAATATGAGGGAGCGGAAAATCATCTTTGGGACTTGCTCGATTGAGGTCACGGAAATCTACACACATGCGAACCTTCCCATCTTTCTTTGGCATAGGTACAATATTAGCGACCCATTCTGGATATTCTGCAACTCTCAGAAAACCCACATCTAGTTGTTTAGTGACTTCCTCTTTGATTTTCAAAAGGGTGTCAGGATGCATCCTTCGAAGTTTCTGTTTTATCGGTTTAAATTCGAGTTTTAGCGGGATCTGGTGTTCAACTATACTAGGATCAAGGCCAGGCATATCTTCGTACGACCATGCGAACACATCTACGTATCCTTTGAGAAGAGCAATTAATCTCTCTCTCTGACACGAGTCTAAGGTTGTCCCGATTTTGACTATTTTCTACTTTTCACTGCTTGCCCCCAAGTTTATTTCTTCCAACTCCTCTTGATGGGGGACAATTCTTTTTTTTGAATTTTCCACTAAACGAGCTAACCCGTATGGAATTTCAACCTCATCTTCAGTCGAAGTAATGACCTCCTCATTTGGAAAGACATAGGGCTTGTCAATATGATCCGATTTAATAATTACCCTGAAAATAACCAATGCAAAAAATAAAAGAAGTTTGAAATGACAAAGAAAAACTGCATATATTTATAAAGTGACAAAAAGGAACCTGAGTCCCTAAAAGAGTTTTGCAAACATTATTTTTTTTAGAAGATAATAAGAAACATTTATTTATATTACAGAGAGACATTAGGAAGGATGACAGCTGTCCAATTGTTCACAGGTCCTCCAGATTTTTTCACAAAATTGAAAGAGCTTCGGGATGATCTTTCTTCTTCTAAAGCACCTATATGGATGTCCGAAAATGCCTCGGCCAGAATAGAATCTTGGTTGATAGTTTTGGCCGCAAAAGGGAAGGTGGTTCTGATATGAGGGATATGCATTCGATCATCCGTCGTCGAGCACCCAAATAACTTGGCCAGTTGTTTTTCCTTTTTCTCCTCAGTAATTCTGTCAAAATCGGCTTTACTCGGCTAGTAGCCCAAACCAAAGCGGCCCCCAAGGCTTTGGGTAGCCACCAAATCTTTCATTCCTCGCAATTTGGCTCTAAGCTCTTTCCCTAACTGAAAGTTACCCTTTGATGCCATCCTGTCATGTCCTATAGCAACTTTAGAGATTTCAGGTTCCGGAATGGGGAATCCTCCATTCATCCAGTCTACATTTACAATCTCGAAAGCTTGGAACGAGCTCTCCAAGGTTTCAGTAATCTCAATATAAGGCACAAATGAGTGTTTTGCTAAGATCAAAGCTTCTTCTACTTTTATCGTGACAAGGATGCCATCTTTCACATATTTGATGCATTAGTGGAGAGAAGAAGGAACAACTCCTGCCGAATGAATCCATGGTCGCCCAAGAAGCATGCTGTAAGTAGGGCGGATTTCCATTACCTGAAATGTCACAGTGAAAGTGTGGGGTCCAATAACTAAGTCCAAATCAAAAATCCCAACAATCTCCCTAACAGTACCGTCGAAGGCCCTAGGCATCATTCCGCTGGGTCTCAGATAGGCCATATCAACTGGCAGTTGCTCGAGGACATGTTTAGGCATGACATTTAGTGCAGACCCATTATCAATCAAAGCTTTTGCTATGACATGGCCTTTACATTCCACGGTGACGTATAAAGCCTTATTATGATTAGTTCCGGCTGAGTAAATTTCTTCTTCAAAGAAAGTAATGTTGCTTTGAGCTTGAATCCTCCCAATGAGGTTTTCCGCTCCTTCTACGGTAATATCCCTGGTCACGAAGGCTTGATTTAATACCTTTAAGAGAGCTCGGCTGTCCTACCCCCTTTTTGGATTCTATCCTAATACGACGCGGGTTTGGGACGAGATTGTGAGACAAAATTGGACTCATCTCACATGATGCTAATGAAGTCGCCACCTTAATTTTTCTAGGTTTAGGGAACCTATTTGTCATGCATGAAAAATAAAAAGTTAAGGCGAAGTGGGTCTGAACCCGAGAACAGTGGTTCGGGGTCGTATTATGGACTCGGGAAGGTGTTAGGCACCCGAGTCTCATCCTAAAAAGGTTACCGGAGAAAGAGGTGTTTGAAAAATCATGTTTGAAAAATATGATGAATCATGCCCAATGGATCAAATTCTAATAATCCTAAATATTCATACATACGATTATATATACGAAAAAAGCGTGAAATAAAAGGGAAGAAACGTTTAGTTGATCAAGGGGTACAAGCGATTTTCCCCTTTTTCACCGGAGTTATCGGCACGAGGAGAGAATTGCGTTTAATGATTAAATATTTAGTGATTTCTGTACGCGAGCGAAAAAAACATTAATTTAGATAAACAGAAAATATTATCTAAAGCGTGAAAAATAAACAACATACGAGCATACGAGAAATAAATAAACGGTACGAGTGCAGAAATAAATAAACAGTACAAGTGCGAAAAAGTAAATAAACAGTACAAGTGCAGAAAAGAAATAAACAGTACAAGTGAAAATTAACGATGCAAGCATACGGAAAATTAAACTAAACGTGCAAGTGCGAAAATTATATAAACAAGTACAAGCGTACGAAAATTAAATATGCAAGTGCAAAAATTAAATAAACAGTACAAGCATGTGATGACGAAAAATAAATAAGCAGTCCGAGTGCGAAAAATAAATAAGCAGTACAAGCTATGAAAAAAAGTACGACAAATAAATGCGATGGACTAAAAATTTAGACTAGGCCTACTGGCCTAGAATTTGGGCCCAACAGCTGGGCCCAAACCTAGCCAAGGGCCAAGCCCTTTCTTGTTTCCCATTTGGGCTTGGCATAGGCCAAGCCCATGATCAATTAAAATGAGGCCAAGCCTCTTTCTCTTCTTCTCTTTCCCGCTTGGGCTTACGCCCAAGCCTTTCTTTCCATTTGGGCTTGGCCATGACCAATTAAAAGGAGGCCACCTCCTGTTCATCATCCTCTTCCCTTCAGCTACGTCTTCTTCTTCCTTGAGCAGCGTAGCAGAGCCACGGGGCAAGGCACGGCAATGGTCAGTCAGCAGCGGCGGTGGAGCTCAGCAGCGGCGGTGGAGCTCAGCAGCGGGTGGCGTACGGCAGCAGCAACGCAACGGTAAACAACAGCAACGCGGCGTCGAGACGAGGCGAGGTGAGGCTGAGATGGTGCAGCGGCAGGTCGGCAACGGCGACTAGAAGTAGGCGAGGACCGTAGCAGCCAGCAGTGGATCGGCAGTGGCGATGTAGCAGCAACCCAGCAACGGTGACACAACGGTCAGGCGTACGGCGGCGTGGCACAGCAGTGACGAGTGTCTTGGTCCTTCAGCGTTGACGAGGCAGTAGCCCGGCATCGGCGAGGCGAGCAGTCCAGCGTGCAGTGGCGGTAAAGGATGGAGGGCAGTGGTGATGGCGATTGCCATGGTGAGGGCAATAGCGGCGACGTGGGCAACGAGGTGGTGGCTGGAGGGGAGATGGTGATCTCGTTTTCGTGCTCCTCCCCTCCCTTTTGCTTGTAGCTTCGGCTGCATTTATTGGAAGGAGATGAGGTGAACAGTAAGGTGGTTTGGACGGATCAAGAGAGTCGTAAGGACTAGGGGAGAAGGTGGCCAAACCTGCAGAAATGCATTAATGTTGCATTAATGCAAATTAATGCATACGAACAAATTATTTTTGGCTCAAGCTTTTATCGCTAAAGTCTCGAACAGAAAATGCTAGGACATAGAATAAAATAAAATAAGATAATTAGCATACAGGGGGCGATAAAAAGTTTAATACATAGTTCGATAAAAAATATTTACTTATAAGCAATAAAAGTTCGAGCGTAATAAAATACTAAAATAAAAATTGAACGAAACGCCAAGAGATGGCGCGGGTTAGAAAAATAATAAAAAATAAGTAGCTAATGAGCGAGATTGTTCGACCCTTGGTTTCGAGAATTTGACTCGCGAACCGATACGGGTTCGAACGGAAAAAGTTATAAAAATGCGAAAAAACACGAAATAAAATTTAAATGACATAAGGCGTGAAAATAAACACCAGATTGATGAAAATAAACAGGTGTATGATTTTTGAAAAATTGATAATACAAATGCGACAAATGAAAAATTTGAAATCCAAAATCGGGTAGCAACAGTTGCCCCCTCTTTACTGTCTTATCAAAAATCCGATGTAATCAAGATTTTTGATGAGCAGTAAAGATGGTTGCTACCGAACCAGCATTGGTTTTGAAAATGCGAAATGTAAATGCGAACTTCCCTGATAATGGGATGAAAAGTATGCAGATACTGGGATGAAAAGTAAATCTGCCGAAATGTAAATGATGATTTCCCTGATAGTGGGGTGAAAAGGAAATTGCAGGAATGTAACTTGATATCCCAACGGGGACACCGCAATTGTCGGACAAAACGGGGACACCGCAAGTCTCGGAAGTCGATGCAGAAAACGTAAACTTGAGATCCGAATGGGGACACCGTGAGTCTCGAACCTCTGTGCAGGAAATGAAATTTGACATCTGAACGGGGACACTACAAGACTCAGACGTCGATGCAGAAAAAGTAAACTTGAGATCCGAACGGGGATACCGCAAGTCTCGAACCTCTGTGCAGGAAATAAAATTTGGCATTCGAACGGGGACACCGCAAGCCTCGGACGTCGATGCAGAAAAAGTAAACTTGAGATCCGAACAGGGACACCGCAAGTCTCGAATCTCTGTGCAGGAAATGAAATTTGACATCCGAACGGGGACACCGCAAGCCTCGGACGTTGATGTAGAAAATGTAAACTTGAGATCCGAATGGGGACACCGCAAGTCTCGAACCTCTGTGCAGGGAATGAAATTGACATATGAACGGGGACATCGCAAGCCTCGGACGTCGATGCAGAAAATGTAAATTTCAGCTCCGTCGAGGGTCGTACTCGTAGGCCGTAGCTGATTGATGCAGAAAATGTAAATGCAGAATGATATGCTGAAAATTTTAAAAGGATGTAGTGCATAAATTTTAACGCAAGTTAAAGGAATGTGAGTACAAACAGAAAGTAATTTGCGAAAAGTAAAGTGCGTGGAGACGAACAAAGACACATGTTGTGGGGGCGTGACTGCTTACAACATTTGAAAAAAACATGATGTGAGGGACGTGACCTTTCACACCCTTGAAAAGACAAGTTGTGGGGACACGACCCTTCACAACGCTAAAAAGAGACAAGATGTGGGGACGTGACCCTTCACACCTTTAAAAGACATGTTGTGGGGACGTGACCCTTCACAACATTAAAAAAGACAAGATGTGGGGACGTGACCCTTCACACCTTTAAAAGACATGTTGTGGGGACGTGACCCTTCACAACGCTAAAAAAAGACAAGATGTGGGGACGTGACCCTTCACACCTTTAAAAGACATGTTGTGGGGACGTGACCCTTTAGAACATTAAAAAAGACAAGATGTGGGGACGTGACCCTTCACAGCATTAAAAAAGACAAGATGTGGGGACGTGACCCTTCACACCTTTAAAAGCCATGTTGTGGGGACGTGACCCTTCACAACATTAAAAAAAAGACAAGATGTGGGGACGTGACCCTTCACACCTTTAAAAGACGCATGTTGTGGGGACGAACCGCTTACAACATTCTAACAGACATCGCGTGGGGACGAACCGCTTACGCGACCTAAAAAGACGCATGTTGTGGGGACGAACCACTTACAACATTCTAACAGACATCGCGTGGGGACGAACCGCTTACGCAACCTAAAAGAGACGCATGTTGTAGGGACGAACCGCTTACAACATTCAAATAGACGCATAACAGACACATGTTGCGGGACTGAGCCGCGTCAACATTCAAACGAGAAAGTAAATTGCAGAAAAGTAAATTACAGGAAAGTAAATTGTAGAAAAGTAGATTGCAGGAAAGTAAATTGCGGAAAAGTAATTTGCAGAAAAGTAAATTCTAGAAAGGTAAATAAAGTAGATGTGAACTTCACTTGGGCGTTGTTGCCCCCTGAAATCCTTCTTCGGACGCTGTTGCCCGTCGGAGGTTGATGCTGAAAATGAAAACTCCACTCGGACGCTGCTGCCCACTGGGAGATTGATGCGAGATCCTTCCGGACGCTGCTGCCCGTGGGATGTCGGCTTAAATCCTTCTGGACGCTGCTGCCCATCGGATGTTGGTGCAGAAAATGAAATGAAAACTCCACTCGGATGCTGCTGCCCACTAGGAGATTGATGCGAGATCCTTCCGGACGCTGCTGCCTGTGGGATGTCGGCTTAAATCCTTCTGGACGCTGCTGCCCATTGGTAGATTGATGCGAGATCCTTCTGGTGGGGGAAATTGACCGCCACACAAAGGTTTGAAAGGTGGGGTCTTGAACTGCCACACGAAAGTTTGAAAGGTGGGGTTTTGAACCGCCACACAAAATTGATTGAGGAGTGGCAATGTACTCCATTCGGGTGTTTGTTGGATGGATTTATTGGCGAAGATTGGTCACAGTGTGAGATTCCACTAACGCATATCTGTATTCGGCAAATAAGGAGGAAACAAACACGAAGTAGTAATGGATGGAAAAAAGAGAGAGCAATTGATAATTGGAAACAATGAAATCAAATCATGTATGCTGTATATGAAAGTATTCCCACACTACCTTAAGGTTTGCCCCCAGTATTTTATAAAAGGAACTTCCCTGTCAAGAGAAGGTTCAACAAATTTATGCATTTCTAGAGAACATGTCATCCAGTTTCTATCATATAAGCATGTTTGATACAAGCGTAGAAAAGCATCTGCATCTTACCCAGGAGATAACGACCTCAAGGATAAGACTTTCCCACATCATGTAGACATAAGCAATCCTCACCAGATATTGGTGTTTGCGCTCACACTCAGAAGTAAGGCTATGTGTTCACACTCAGAAAAATGCAACAATACATAGCGCAAAGTCAGATTTGCAATGTCAATCCGAGTGAATAAACTTCATACGAAGATGCACATGTATGGGCATTCTAATAATCGAGAGGACTTTGCAAGAAAATAAAAATATGTAGTGGATATACAAAGAGAAATAGAGAAGAACGAATTTGTTTAAGAAAGAGAGTGCTTTTTGGCAGAAGAAAGGGTTTTTAATGAGCAATGCTCAACCGGGGTTGCTAATCGGATGTAAGGTGCATCTCGAGCGCAGTTTGCAAGAGTTTGGTGAAACTCTGAACCTTTTCCTTTGAAATGTCAGTCTTCTCCTTCACAAATTGTTGTTTGAATACAACCTGAGACCCCTTCTTCGAAATACCCAATCGGGTTTTTGAATCTTCACAAGGAATGATCTCTTTTGAAATCATCATTTGTCATTGACAAAGTGCACCAATTTTTGAATTGAAAATGATCTCTTTTGTTTTGAGATCATCTTGTTAACTTTTGACTTGCTTGTGCTCCTCAAACACCCTTCTTTTTTCTTCTTCTTTTTTTATTGTTTTTTTTTTGCAAGCAAATCAAGTACAATTTCATCTTGTCTTTGGCGGGGGCCTTCAAGTCTTAACTCATTCGGTCCCTTTCCTGGCGTTGATCATCGACAATCTCCGAAGATTTTGGAATCCCTCTTGTGCAACCCAAGTCCGATGTGCACCTTACCTTCAGTTAACAACCTCAGTTGGGCACCACTCATTATTTAGGGAGGTTTGAGTGGAAGCAAGGAATTTTACAATTGGAATAGAGAGTAAAAGCATGTGTTTGAAAGGAATGTGAAGACCAAAGGAAGGTGGAAGCAAAGAGCAAAGTCCCCTGTCACCTTACTGCTATCCCACGTCTAATTGTGCATGTACCCTGGATATTATGCAAATCTAACTAGCACTTAGTCAGGCATTTGCACTCATGAAGGAAATAAGGCGTGAAGGCCCAAAATGCTCACAGGGATGTGTTTGTGACTGCTTACATCTAAAGCATGTTGCAGATATAAGAGCTAGCAGGCGAGATCATGCATGTCATATAACTTCAAATGGATGCATAAGTTATCCATAATGCAATAACATGTTGAACATGCTCAATCTAAGGAAGGTTTGAAAACTTTGAGGGTAGTGTGGAGTTTATTCAAAGAATTTTATATACGATTTATAAAGCCAAAAACTCTTATCAATTTTATAGACAAAACGTAATGGCCTGGCCACTCACAGATTTTTTTTTTTAAAAAAAAAAAATTACCCCCTCAATGTGGGAATGAATGCAGAATGATTGTATGAAGATTAAAGAGGTAGAGGAAAGAGTGGACTTCTCTGGATGTGTGCGGCAAGCAGCAACTAATGATTAGATAGGTTCACTGGTGGGGAAACAACGATATGATTCTGATCCCGCGTCATCCGTACTCAAATTGAATGATGGCAGTGCTACAAATATTTCTAACAGTTCCATCATAGTCAATTAAAGCATTGTTGGGGATGGTCATCAAGTCTCTAGATAGGGCTTAGGGCTTGGGCTGCCTCCTAAATGATTAGATGATAACGCATTGCTGAGAGGTGGGGGTGCGAGCTCTTCATGTGGGCCTAACCTTAGAATCAACCGAATTGCTCTTGGACTTAGTCAAGTTGTCAAGGAAAGATGAGCTCAGAATGAACCTTGAGACTGATTATTTGTAATTACAAGATGTTCTGCAAAGAGACCAGCTTATCATAGCAAATGAAGAATCATTTTGAATTTTTTCCTGATTCACTCCGCGACCACTCTTGGGAGGAGGCATCTTCCATGCTGGGGATAACCAATTTGCCGATGATCTGGTTTGTTCAAGAAGTATGACTTGAACATCATCTTGAGTGATGGAAGAGAATCCTTAGTCTGCTAGAGGTTCGAGGTGTCATTGGGGAATCTAAACCATTGTTTATTTGTGGAGAAGTTCCAACACTTCAGCTTTTGTAGCAAGGGATTGCAGATAGAACAAGTGGATGCAATCCCATCAACATTTGTGCTTACTGGTTCGTTAATTGGAGGGTTAACCTTCACCGTGTGATCGTTGTGTCTTTACACGGAGAGATCTCATCGCATTAAGTATGCTGATTTGGCTCCGGTAGGAAGAAGACTCTCCTATCACATCCTAGCAAAGTAGGAATGACGGGGAGAGCTCATGGTTGTGAATTATCACTCTCTATGCTTTGCCCCCAGGTAAGATATGCTCAAACCTTTCATCCGCTTGCCCCCCAGTCTCATGGTATCTAGAATAAAAAAGGAGAATTACATGGTAAATTCAGAGGAAAAGATATTCCAAAATCTTGATTTACTCAAAGTAGAAGTACTGAAAAGAACACGTGGGTTGCCTCCCACGAAGCGCCCTGGTTTATAGTCATAGGCTTGACTAATGTACAAAAACACTTTAGGTATTGCCACTTGAAAAATTATGCAGAATGGGTCCACCGTGGGCCGGGAGAGCGTTCCTTCAAGAGTTGGTGATCGTTTGGGGCCCTTTGGCTAACCCTTCGAAGGAGATCCTTTTGTGCTTGACCAGGTGAAGAACCTTTTTCCTAAAGGCGGAGCAGTTTTCTAAAGTGTGACCCGGAGCTCCCATATGGTACGCACACGCAACACTAGGATCAAACCCCTTTGGGCAAGGAGTTTGGAGAGGTCGGACTGGGGTTGGTACGATCTGCCCAGTTGCCACAAGATGTTCATAAATTTCCCCTACTGGGGCTGGAAGAGGTGGCAATGGCTCCTTGTTTTGGTTGTTTGGTGGTTGTATGGTCTGGATTGTTTGGTTTGTGGTATTTGTGATGAAGGCGGCGGAGAAGGTTGCCCGCAACTAGGTCGATGGATGACAAAGCTCACATCTTCCTCCGTAATAGGCAATCTCTTGGGTGTTTCCTCTGGTGCGGAAACAACGATCCTTCTGGATTTGATTCCTTGCTCCACTCTCTCCGCTACTAGGACCATGTCAGAGAAGCTACTGGACGGATTGGAGATAAGATGAGCGTAGTAAGGAGCTTGGAAAGTGTTCACGAAAATGGATATGAGTTCCTTGTCGCTCAAAGGAGGAGAAATTCTGGCGGCTAATCCTCTCCATCTCTGAGTATAAGCCTTCACCGATTCATCGGTTCTCTTCTCCAGGTTCTGCAGATCAGAACGGTCCGGCGCCACTTATATGTTGAACTTGTACTGCTTAAAGAAGGCATCAGATAAATCTCTCTAGGTCCTGATTCTATCCCGATCCAGACTCATGTACCAGGTCAATGCATGTTTGGCCAAACTCTCTCTGAACAAGTGGATCAGCAGCGGCTCATTATGGATCACTTCGGCCATCTTGTTGCAGTAGATCTTGAGATGAGTTTTGGGGCATTCAATCCCTGTGTACTTCTCAAATTCTGAAACCTTAAATTTCGGTGGCATCGTAATTCCTGGTACCATGCACAGGTACGCAGGTCCTGTAGGATCGAAGGGATCAGTCCCTTCGATGACCCTCAGTCTCTCTTCTAACACATTCAACCTGTGGGAACTTAGGGGTTCTACTTTAATGGCGCCCATACTAGCATCCGGCGGACACCCAACGGACATCAATGGTTGTGTCAGAATACCACCAGGAGGTTGAGTCCCCAAAGACAAAGGAATCGTGACTTGAGTGGAATGGCCTAGAGGAGGGAGAACGTACTGGGATTCTGGAGGGATCTTCTTCTTGGCGGGGTCAGGAGTGGGCCCAATCAGAGAAGGATCGAGAGATGCATCAACTTGCCCAATGGTGACAACAGTAGTGTCAGGGATAGCCGATATGACGTGCCATGAACCGGGAGATGATGGGGGTATGGAAGTAACAACGACTGCAGACGAAGCAGGTTGCCCCCCTATTTGAGCAAAACTGGGGTGAAAACCGGCTGGAAAATCAATCGTTGCCTCTTCCCGTTCTTTTTCAGCTTGTTCAGCCCTTGCCGTAGCAACCCGAATTTGTTCTTCCAATTCAGTTATCTTTGCTTTCAATGTCTCCTCCGTTCTAACATATTCTGCCATCTTTCGTGTTTGCCGTCTAGTCGCGAGGATCTTGCGAGGAATAACTTGCTCCCTTTTTTTGTTTTCTTTTTTTTTGGAGCAATATTTTCCTGAAAAATACACAAGTGAAATAATTATGAGTTTAAGTAGGTACTTAATTATGCGTGCTATTTCAAGGTCTCCACGCTGCGAGAGAAAGAGAGGGGTGAGTACAATAACAACAATAATGTAAGCAGAATATAAAAATCGCAAAAATAAAGAATTACAGAAATAACAAAGCAAAATTGCAAACATGAAAAATCACATATTATCATGATGCATATGCCCGGGAAACATCTACTACTTCTAACTGGCTGGAAGGCTCCCGGACGATACAATAGAAGTGGTCCCTCAGTAAATGGATACGTGATTGCCTGTCGAACCATCAAAAGTTCTAGGCGTTCACCCATTTAGGGGTTCGAGTCCGAGTTTGGGGTACGTGAAAACTACCCAGAACACATGTCCTAGGGCCTCACTACTAACCTCCTAATCTTATTTGGAAAAGGCCCGGCGTTAGGGCATTATGCGTGGAATGCGTATGAATGACAGTTTATCAAAGCGAATAACAACGAATCACGTATAAACAATTTATCAAAGCGAATAAAGCAATTAATCATGCATAAAAAAAATCATATGATAATACAACAATTTATCATAGCAGTTATGTACAACAACAATCATACGAGAAAAATTAAAAAATTTATCGAAGCAAAAACAAACACCTCAAAAGAAAATCCGGCTTCGACCCTATTGATGCCTCGTCCCCAGTGAAGTCGCCAAACTGTCGCACCCCCTTTTTAGATTCTATCCTAATACGACACGGGTTTGGGATGAGATTGTGAGACAAAATTGGACTCATCTCACATAATGCTAATGAAGTCGCCACCCTAATTTTTCTAGGTTTAGGGAACCTATTTGTCATGCATGAAAAATAAAAAAGTTAAGGCGAAGTGGGTCTGAACCCGAGAACAGTGGTTCGGGGTCGTATTATGGACTCGGGATGGTGTTAGGCACCCGAGTCTCATCCTAAAAAGGTTACCGGAGAAAGAGGTGTTTGAAAAATCATGTTTGAAAAATATGATGAATCATGCCCAATGGATCAAATTCTAATAATCCTAAATATTCATACATACTTAGCGATTTCTGTACGCGAGCAAAAAAAAGATTAATTTAGATAAACAGAAAATATTATCTAAAGCGTGTGAAAATAAACAACATACGAGCATACGAGAAATAAATAAACGGTACGAGTGCAGAAATAAATAAACAGTACAAGTGCGGAAAAGTAAATAAACAGTACAAGTGCAGAAAAGAACTAAACAGTACAAGTGAAAATTAACGATGCAAGCATACGGAAAATTAAACTAAACGTGCAAGTGCGAAAATTAAATAGACAAGTACAAGCGTGCGAAAATTAAATATGCAAGTGCGAAAATTAAATAAACAGTATAAGCATGTGATGGCAAAAAATAAATAAGCAGTACAAGCTATGAAAAAAAGTACGAAAAATAAATGCGATGGACTAAAAATTTAGACTAGGCCTACTGGGCCTAGAAATTGGGCCCAACAGCTGGGCCCAAACCTAGCCAAGGGCCAAGCCCTTTCTTGTTTCCCATTTGGGCTTAGCATAGGCCAAGACCATGATCAATTAAAATGAGGCCAAGCCTCTTTCTCTTCTTCTCTTTCCCGCTTGGGCTTACGCCCAAGTCTTTCTTTCCATTTGGGCTTGGCCATGACCAATTAAAAGGAGGCGACCTCCTGTTCATCATCCTCTTCCCTTCAGCTGCGTCTTCTTCTTCCTTGAGCAGTGCAGCAGAGCCACGACGTAAGGCACGACAACGGTCAGTCAGCAGCGGCGGTGGAGCTCAGCAGCAGCGGTGGAGCTCAGCAGCGGCAAACAGCAGCAACGCGGCGTCGAGGCGAGGCGAGGCTGAGATGGTGCGGCGGCAGGTCGTCAACGGCAAGACTGTAGCAGCCAGCAGTGGTTCGCCAGTGGCGACGTAGCAGCAACCTAGCAACGGTGACACAACGGTCAGGCGTACGGCGGCGTGGCACAGCAGTGGCGAGCGTCTTGGTCCTTCGGCGTTGACGAGGCAGTAGCCCGGCAGCGGCGAGGCGAGCAGTCCAGCGTGCGGCGGCGGTAAAGGATGGAGGGCAGTGGTGATGGCGATTTCCATGGTGAGGGCAATAGCGGCGACGTGGGCAGCGAGGTGGCGGCTGGAGGGGAGATGGTGATCTCGTTTTCGTGCTCCTCCCCCCTTTTGCTTGTAGCTTCGGCTGCATTTATTGGAAGGAGATGAGGTGAACAGTAAGGCGGTTTGGAAGGATCGAGAGAGTCATAGGGACTAGGGGAGAAGGTGGCCAAACCTGCAAAAATGCATTAATGTTGCATTAATGCAAATTAATGCATACGAACAAATTATTTTTGGCTCGAGCTTTTATCGCTAAAGTCTCGAACAGAAAATGGTAGGACGTAGAATAAAATAAAATAAGATAATTAGCATATAGGGGGCGATAAAAAGTTTAATGCATAGTTCGATAAAACATATTTACTTATAAGCAATAAAAGTTCGAGCGTAATAAAATACTAAAATAAAAATTGAATGAAACGCAAGAGATGGCGCGAGTTAGAAAAATAATAAAAATAAGTAGCTAATGAGCGAGATTGTTCGACCCTTGGTTTCGAGAATTTGACTCGGGAACCGATATGGGTTCGAACGGAAAAAAGTTATAAAAATACGAAAAAACACGAAATAAAATTTAAATGACATAAGCCGTGAAAATAAACATCAGATTGATGAAAATAAACAGGTGTATGATTTTTGAAAAATTGATAATACAAATGCGACAATGATTGATGGTTTATTTTGGATGTTTTATTGTCTCTTTTCTTAGTAATTGAGATGATAAGTTTGCTACTTTTAGCCCTTTTGCTTCCTTTCTCTATAAACAGCCTTTGGAGCATCATTTGAAGGAAAGGAGCAGAAAGCTTGAAGATTAGAGCCTTAATCAATCATTTGGTGATGGAGTCCCGTTTTCAGCTTTGCTGCCTTAAAATTGGTCCATTCGTCCCTAGGCCACTTCACCGTTTTGCCGAAATCCACTCTCCCCTAGGCCTAGACAAGAAGCAACCTATCGGAATTCCAGCTGGACTTGCACTCGCCATAAATCCGCGTGCCGGGTTTGTTTATTCTCTAGTGCATTTCTTGTCTTCTTGGAACTCATTTTTATCAGACACAAGACTTCTTGGGCCACTATTTATTATTCTCTTGAGCTTCAAGACATTTTTGAAGAATGTATCAAACATTCTTCTTGATTTTGGAAGAATATTCTCACTAGTTTACAAGCACTTTGAAGACAATATTTTGGGAGCTTGTGAGCTAGTGTTGGCCGGTCAGGAAGAGGAGCATGCAGGCAGATGAAGGACCATTTAAGGTAGCAAGTGGTGATTGAAAGAGACAATCTGGGGACAAGGGAGGACAGTAGAGAGAAAATCAGCATTTCACAATCTTTTTCCAGAATTTTCCAGCTTTTCCTTGTATTTTTGGATTTGAATCCTTTTGCTATTTTGATTATGTATTGTAACTAAACACTCAGTTCCTGGTAGGGATCGAGAGATTGGCTGGTTATGTTGATTGTGAGACTTGATTGATCTTAATAGAAGTGAATTTCATATTTCTTTCCTTCTTGTTTTAACTCTAAACTTGTCTTTGTTATTTTTAAGCTTGAACGACTTGAATTTAACTTGGATTAGTTCCGTCAGTTCTCTTGTGATTAATCTCTCTCGAGAACAGTAGTAGACAATTTCAGTAGGGTAAAAGGGCATTTACTTGGACTATGCTGATAGGAGGAATGGAACTAGATTACCTTCCCATCCCTAGGCCTAGAGAAGGGCTGACCTGGGTGACAGCTAGGTTAACTGCCAGACTTGACCTGACCTTAAGATGACGAATTATTCCCAATATCTAGAAGGAGGATTTCACTGATTTTATCAATCTCTTAAGTTCTTCCATAAGTTTTCTGATTCCTTTGTTGAAAGCTCCGTATAGCCAAAGCAAAGTGGCGGGTTTGAATCTTAGGAAGAACTTAGGAAGATTAGGGTGTTTAAAATGAAGAGATTCTTTTAATTCACTTTTGAAGCGAGATTTGGAAATCTAGTGAGAACTGATTTCCGCAACTTCTTCTATGAAAACCATTTCGAAAACGTTTTGTCAATGATCAATCTCATGCCTTTGCCATCTCATAATGATCTCTACCTGGAATTCTTTCTCTTCTGAATTCTCTCTATTTTAGAACTGTTTCATTGCATGCTTGATTCACTTGTCATATTTCTGTTTATGTTAGTATCTAATTCTCTGATCTGCAACTTATCCCAAAACTTTGTTTGTTGGATTTGGTTATTTTCAGGAGCAATAGCGATTGGACTAGTCTTGTCCCTATGGATCGATCCTCTCACCACTGTCTACATTCCATTTTGTAGCCAGCATTGAGTTGTATTTTTATTACTTTATGCAGGGCATGCGACGGCTCTGTCATAATTTTGGCACCGTTGCCAGGGATAACGTG
This sequence comes from Viola odorata, assembly GCA_963691705.1. Lineage (NCBI taxonomy): Eukaryota > Viridiplantae > Streptophyta > Magnoliopsida > Malpighiales > Violaceae > Viola > Viola odorata. Next base: position 21,062,550 of record OY829543.1, read on the forward strand.
TTCTAATTTCTATTTTTCTTGTTCATGACCAGATCTTCCAGTTCGCAACCACTACAATTCACCCCAGAAATCACAAGAAAAGAAACAGCTATCAGACTTTCGAAGAGGAAGTTCAGGGAGCTTTCTTCATCCGGATCAGATTCAGAACCAGAAGTCGGTTCATCCCAAGACCTAGGGACGGACCAACCAGATCCTGAGGCTGAAGCTGGACCAGAAATGGCAAACCCAGCTGAACCTACTTTTAGAGAGCTCAACCAAGGAGCTGAGCAGGAAACCTTCCTGTGCATCAACTACCGTCCAGTCCCCAATGACTGGGCCGTGAAGTCCAATGTCATGCATAACCTCAGCAAATTTAGAGGTCACGCATCTGAAAATCCGTACAAACACCTTCAAAAATTCCAATTTGAATGTGATGCTCTGAAACCTACTGGAGTGAGTCTTGAACGAGCTAAGTTGAGAGCTTTTCCTTGGTCTTTAGAAGATACAACCAAGAATTGGTTTTTCAGTCTTCCACACAACTCCATAAATTCTTGGGCTGACATGGCTGCAACCTTTCTAAGAAAATATTGGTCAGCTACCAAAGCCGGAGCAGCTAGGAAGAGTCTAGTCTCTATTCAGCAACATGGTGATGAGTCCTTTGGGGAATATCACCAAAGATTTAAAGACCTTCAAGAGGTCTGTCCAACCCATGGCGTGCCTGAGCAATCACTCATTCAATATTTTTATGATGGCATGAGTATCAAGGATAAAGAAAAGCTTGATTCGGCTGCTGGAGGAGCCTTGTTAGACTTAACACCAAGTAGAGCAAGAACCCTTACTCAGACCTTGGCAGATAATTGCCAACAAAATGAACCTCATGATCGTTCAACCTCAACAAATGGAGTGAATGTAGCTGCCATAGAGAGACACATGGAAGAAGTCTCTACATTTATGAAGAATTTTCCAGCTACCATTGCTCATATTCAGCAAATTCCACCACAGCAAGTTGTTCCTTGTGGAGTTTGCTGCCAAATTGGACATGTGACTCATGAGTGCCCTCTCATTGCAGACCCTCCAGAGCAAGTCAATGCTGCCATGCCACAGCAAGGAAATGTGCACCCCAATACCAGTAATCCAGGCTGGAAGAACTACCCTCACTATGGGTGGGGTCCAAATCAGCAACAATCTCCGTTTGAGTGGAGAAATTTCAAGTCTAGACCCCAGCAAAGTTATCAAAACCAGCAACCAATTCAGCCGCCTTCACAACCACAAGTACCACAGTTACCACCTCCTCCACAACCCCTACAACTACCAGCACCACCTCCAATACCCATAGAAGAAACGCTCAAGCAAATCCTTCAACCATTACAAGCCACTGTGCAAGCAACCCAATCCATGTTGCAAGCAAATCAAGCAACCATTTCGGACCTTCAGAAGCAGATGGCACAGCTTACTATGAACCAGCAAAACACTTCTGGACAGCTGCCATCAAACACAGTTGATAACCCAAGGCACGGACTGAATGCTATCACTTTGCGAAGTGGTAGAGATTTACCTCCCAGGGAACACTCGTCCCTAGGCCTAGGGACGGACAAACCAGAAACCAGTCCGGAAATCCCACCAGAAGTCTTGCCCGAAATTCAACCTGAAATTCAGCAAGAAGCACCTGCACCAGCTGAACAACCTTCTGCACCTGCAGAACCTCAGGTAATTCCTTTTCCATTTCCAGAAAGACCCTTAAAAGCCAAGAAGGAAAAGGAGGACAAGGTAATTCTTGATGTTTTTCAAAAAGTTGCAATTAATGTTCCTTTGTTGGATTTGATTTCTCAAGTGCCTAAATATGCTAAATTCTTGAAAGAATTGTGTACTAATAAGAAAAAGCTTGAGGGGATTGAAAGGGTGAATTTAAGTGAAAATGTTTCAGCAATGCTTCAACAAAGACTTCCTGAAAAATGCAAAGACCAAGGTACGTTCTCGATACCTTGTAAATTAGGAAGTAAGGAGATAGAAGATGCATTGTGTGATTTGGGTGCAGGTATTAATGTTATGTCTCTGTCCACATTTGAAACATTGAATATAGGATCCCTTAAGGAAACTAGAGTGGTAATCCAACTTGCCGATCGATCCATCATCCACCCCGTTGGTGTGCTTGAAAATGTTTTAGTGCAAGTAAATGATTTTGTGTTTCCTGTGGACTTCTATATAGTTGATATGAAAAATAAGGATGTGCTTAAAACTACTGATGTGATCTTAGGAAGACCCTTCTTAAGAACAGCTAGAGCAAAAATCGATGTCTATGATGGATGTTTAACCATTGAATTTTGTGGTGAAATAATTAAATTCAACATGTATGATGCCATGAAACATCCAAATGAAGTTCATTCCGTGAATTTTATAGACATAATTGATCCTTATGTAGATGAAGTTTCTGATATTAACTCCATTGAACCTCTTGAGTATATTCTTAGCAAAGGATTGACCAAGAAAAAATTGGGAAAATTGCAAGCCCAAATTGAAGTCAAATCTGAAATAGGTGACTTGGTCATGGAGCTGGACACGCCTCATGTCCCTAAAGGTATTCTGAACACCATTGAGATTTCAGATAAAGTCACTAAAATCAAACCTTCAATTTTTCAGGCCCCCAATTTAGAACTCAAGAAACTACCAGACCACCTGAAGTACTCATTCCTAGGCCTAGGAATGAGTCTACCAGTAATTATTTCCAGCAGTTTGACAAGGGTGGAGGAGGACAGACTTGTGCAACTTTTGAAGGAATACAAGAAGGCTATAGGTTAGACCATAGCAGACATAAAAGGGATATCCCCAGCGATATGTACCCACAGAATTCACCTTGAGGAGAATGCCAAAACAGTAAGGCAACCCCAGAGGAGGCTCAATCCTCCAATGATGGAAGTTGTGAAAAAAGAGATTCTCAAGCTCCTTGCAGCTGGTGTAATTTACCCCATTTCTGATTCATCTTGGGTGAGCCCTGTGCAAGTGGTTCCCAAGAAGTCAGGACTCACGGTAGTGACAAATGAGGAAGGACAGTTGGTTCAAAAGAGAGAGCAAGATACATGGAGAGTGTGTATCGACTATAGGAGACTGAATAATGCAACCCGAAAGGACCATTTTCCTCTCCCTTTTATTGATCAAATGCTAGAACGATTAGCAAACAAATCTCACTACTGTTTTCTTGATAGATTTTCAGGTTTCCATCAAATTCCCGTGGCAAAGGAGGATCAGAACATTTTCAAGGTTAATGGGCATCGCCTCAAGCCTTTTTATGAGGGATTCCAAAACCACACCGTGGAGAGCACCACGCTTGAATCACCTCAATGATGATACAACCTGAAATGGCATCCAGTCGAGTCCAAGACTGCAAACAGGGACGCTACATGGGAGGCAACCCATGCCAAACTCAATCAGTTTTCTTCAGCTTGAGAAATGGGCAAGACAGTTTCAGTGCAGCCCAGGTCAGTTCGTCCCTAGGCCTAGGGATGAATCAACCTGTTTACAAAACACTGCCACATCAGCACACCCACTTAAATGAATTAACCGTTAAGCCCACGATCACCCAACCCTCTTCAGTTTCCAACCATGACTCAAACTCCTCACTCTCTCAAAAAGCTGACAACAATCCTTTCCTCAACTACTCTCTCCTCTCTACCATTAATCACCTCCACCACTCCTTCTTCTCCAAAACTCATCCCGCTGCCCAAATTCCAACCAAACCAGAATCCATGGCTAGAAAGAAAGCAGCTGCTCATAGGACTACAACCACTCCTGCCCAGCCAGAATCACCCTTGACAGACCCGTTTGAAGCCCAGTTAGCTTCAACCCCTTCTCCTCCGCCGTCTGGCTCCGCCGCCAACAATCCGACCGGTAGCAACAGCACTACCCACAACACCGACATGCAACCAGATGCCCAAGACCCATATGAAGAAGAAACCCAGGCTGTTGCAGAGGAACCCGTCATTTCCTCTTCCCAATCCCCAAAATCACCAAAGCCTGTCACCACCGCAACCCCACCACCGCCCAAAATTTCGACCACCATCACCACCAAAAAGACGCCAAAACACACTGTTCCAGCCTCACCAAAAGTTCCTACCACTGTTCTGAGGCCTCGAAGAGGACCAGCTGTGCTTAGGGATTCAGAACCCTCTTCTCCCCCAAATCCGAAACCCACACCTACCAATTCCGGAGACTCAGACACCGCCAGTGACCCGACCTTCACTTCTAAAGCTCGAGACATCACTGTCACTTCGAGCTCAGACTCAGATGAGAGACCTTTGAGGTCGATGGTCAGGCAAGCACAGCCAGACAGAGAGCAGCGATCTCTCCGCCGTAAAGGGATCCAAGTCCCTCCCATTGCAGCTGCGGCGGACATCATCAGGACAAAGAAGTCCCAAGGTGAGCAGAAAACAAAATCCTTGAAGAGAAAAGTCTCTGAGTTGCTAGAAGAAGAACCGCCTGCGGATGTTCAATCTGCCCAGCCTTCCAAGGTCCAGTCTCCCCTAGGCCTTGGGAAGGGCAAGCAAAAATTGACAGAAGCACCTGATGCCCCTGCACCTCTCAACCCTCTCAATGCTGATCCTGAGGATGAAGCAGATCCTCCAGTGCTCCAACCACATGCAGTAACTGCTGATTTCAGTCCAGAAGTACCAAAGAAGAAAAAGGCAAAAATTCCTCCAACAAAGCCGAAAAAAATAGCAGCCGGCAAGAAATCCATTCCTGCTGCAACACCAGTCACTCCAGCGCCTGTTCCCACTCCAAAAGAGCAGCATGGAAGTGTTAGGAGTTCCACCAAACCAAGAACAAGCAGCAAGCATCAGGTGAGACCTGACCTTGATCTTTTAAATGGTTGGATAAAATTTGATGATATTAATTTGTTGCAAAAACTGAACGAAAAAATAAATCATCAATTGTCTCTTGTTCTAAATTGGATTTTGCATTGCTGGACACTTTTGGCATTGAAACTAGGCTGCGCACATTTGTGAGCAATATAGGATGGGAGCCATTGTTTTTTCTTGAACAACATGCTTACTTGGAACTGTGTCTTGAATTCTTTACAACTTTCTGGTATAGTTCTCACAAAGCAAAACATGGTTTGATGCTCAATAAGCCTAATGACATTAACTTCAGGTTGTGTGATAAGTATGAACATCTGACCCTGAATGAGTTTAATGTGATGCTAGGATTTGTTTCACATGCTGATTTAAATGTTGATTGGTACTTGAATGCTTTGTGTGATTATCCTAGCAATTTTAACAAGCATGACGCCTATAGGCAATTGACTGGAAAAATAGGACTGAAATTTGATGACAAGAAAGCCAAGGCTCACCAAATCTTAGACCCTACTCTTAGAATCCTACACAGATGCCTTGCCACCACTTTCGCTGGAAAAGACAGCATTGCTGGTCTGATTTCCAAGCAAGAGCTTTTTATTTTATGGTGTATGCAGCATGGTTATAAATTGAATCTAGGATTTTGGGTGGCTAATCAACTCAGCACCCCTAGAGACAAGATGATTATGGGATCTTTGATCACACACTTAGCTGTCTCTTGTAGGAGTCTAGATGTTGTGTCTGCCAAGCTTTTTAATGCCGCGTCTTTGAAATTGCTGGACTTGACGCAACTTGACCACATGGGATTTCTCCATTTGGACGAGGAGGGTTATGTTTGTTATAATACAGGGTTTACTCCAGTGGAAGACCACATTTACGGGACCAAGCACCTGGGCAATTTTAAGCTCAGACGTCTGGACTGGCACGAAGAAAATTCTGCCCCTGATCCCACAAATGAAACTCAGGCTGGCCCGTCCCAAGGCCTAGACATGAGTGGTCCGAACCCTGCACCAGTGTCACCTTCCTTCAATTCCCAGATTGTTGTGCTTCTTCGAAACCAAAATGCCCTGCTCCGCCAAGTCCTCTGTGTGCAGCGCCAGAACAGCCGCTCTCAGGATAACATCCTAGCTGTCCAGGAGAACATCCTGGCTGCCTTGAGCCGTGCATTTCCGCCGACACCAGCCCCTCCTGAAGAATAATGCCCCCGGTCATTTCTTTTCCTTTTCCTTTGCTTTCGTTTATTTTCTTTTATTTTCTGTTTGTTTACTTTTTGTTTGTTTGTTCTAGTTTGGTTTCTTTCACATTGAGGACAATGTGTCCGATAAGTGTGGGGGAGACACTTTTGTGTTTTATGTGTTTAATGTATGTTTTTATTTTGTGTTTTAATGCATGTTTTTCTGTTTGTTTTCCCTTTTTCCTGCATGTTTATTTTTATTTATTGCTTGCGCAACTGCTTCTTTTTATTTTGTTTTTGCATGAGTTTTGTTCTTCCTTTTTGTTGTGTTCCACTCCTTTTTGACATGAAATTTAATCCCAAAAACTTGTCCTTTGCACACACTTGATTAATCAACTCTGTCCTCCAATTTTAAACACATTAGACCTTGCAATTTGAGCATTTATTCCCATAGATGTATGATTATTATTGCTGTCCTAGGGAGTGCTTTGCTAGGGCTGATTGTTTGCTTTTCCTTAGATCTTGGGATGAGGATCCTATCCTCTCATTGCTGCTAAGTCCTTTAATTTTGCTTGCTTGTGTACCATTTAAATTTCTTGTGTGTGGCTCTTCATCATACCCTCCGGATTGCACGATGTTGGTGGTTCGGCACCATCATCCCATTTTGGAGAAACTTCCGTTCGGTTGTGTGCTAACCCCTTATTTTGGGCCGATCATAACACCATGATGAGAGTCAAGTCTGCATGTGCATGCGTGTGATTTTAGAAAAATGGGAATGTGGAAAGAAAGGAGGAAAGTTGAAAAGCAAAGAAAAAAAGAAGAAGAAGGGAATGCGGGTAGAAGAAGAGAAAAACAAAAAAAAAAAAAAAAAAAAAAGAAAAAGAAGGAAGAAAAGAAAAACAAAAAATAGAATAAAAGAAGTGAAGAAGAATAAAAGAAGCCTTTGGCTCACTTCGTGTTTCAATTTTGCTCTTCACTTGTTGTTTGCGTTTTTAGCTATTTTTGCATGAGTGTCAGCAACAATGTTTGGATTTAGAGTCGAAAGGAGAAGAAAACGGAGGCCCTAGGTTTGTATTTTCTGGTTGAACAGCAGGCTATCATACCACTATCTGAATATTTGCTCATTTGTGATGTTTGGTGTGTTGAATCTTGCTTGAAAGAGTTGATTTTTGAAGTGTTTGCGTGAGGCAAGTCCAGGGATTTAATTTCTGCTCAAAAGGGGGTGCTGTTTGTTTGTTGTTTTTGTGTTTGTGTCTGTTCTTAGTTCATGCTTGGGGGCAAGCATGGATTAAGTGTGGGGGATTATGATTGATGGTTTATTTTGGATGTTTTATTGTCTCTTTTCTTAGTAATTGAGATGATAAGTTTGCTACTTTTAGCCCTTTTGCTTCCTTTCTCTATAAACAGCCTTTGGAGCATCATTTGAAGGAAAGGAGCAGAAAGCTTGAAGATTAGAGCCTTAATCAATCATTTGGTGATGGAGTCCCATTTTCAGCTTTGCTGCCTTAAAATTGGTCCATTCGTCCCTAGGCCACTTCACCGTTTTGCCGAAATCCGCTCTCCCCTAGGCCTAGACAAGAAGCAACCTATCGGAATTCCAGCTGGACTTGCACTCGCCATAAATCCGCGTGCCGGGTTTGTTTATTCTCTAGTGCATTTTTTGTCTTCTTGGAACTCATTTTTATCAGACACAAGACTTCTTGGGCCACTATTTATTATTCTCTTGAGCTTCAAGACATTTTTGAAGAATGTATCAAACATTCTTCTTCATTTTGGAAGAATATTCTCACTAGTTTACAAGCACTTTGAAGACAATATTTTGGGAGCTTGTGAGCTAGTGTTGGCCGGTCAGGAAGAGGAGCATGCAGGCAGATGAAGGACCATTTAAGGTAGCAAGTGGTGATTGAAAGAGACAATCTAGGGACAAGGGGGGACAGTAGAGAGAAAATCAGCATTTCACAATCTTTTTCCAGAATTTTCCAGCTTTTCCTTGTATTTTCGGATTTGAATCCTTTTGCTATTTTGATTATGTATTGTAACTAAACACTCAGTTCCTGGTAGGGATCGAGAGATTGGCTGGTTATGTTGATTGTGAGACTTGATTGATCTTAATAGAAGTGAATTTCATATTTCTTTCCTTCTTGTTTTAACTCTAAACTTGTCTTTGTTATTTTTAAGCTTGAACAACTTGAATTTAACTTGGATTAGTGCCGTCAGTTCTCTTGTGATTAATCTCTCTCGAGAACAGTAGTAGACAATTTCAGCAGGGTAAAAGGGCATTTACTTGGACTATGCTGATAGGAGGAATGGAACTAGATTACCTTCCCGTCTCTAGGCCTAGAGAAGGGCTGACCTGGGTGACAGCTGGGTTAACTGCCAGACTTGACCTGACCTTAAGATGACAAATTATTCCCAATATCTAGAAGGAGGATTTCACTGATTTTATCAATCTCTTAAGTTCTTCCATAAGTTTTCTGATTCCTTTGTTGAAAGCTCCGCATAGCCAAAGCAAAGTGGCGGGTTTGAATCTTAGGAAGAACTTAGGAAGATTAGGGTGTTTAAAATGAAGAGATTCTTTTAATTCACTTTTGAAGCGAGATTTGGAAATCTAGTGAGAACTGATTTCCGCAACTTCTTCTATGAAAACCATTTCGAAAACGTTTTGTCAATGATCAATCTCATGCCTTTGCCATCTCATAATGATCTCTACCTGGAATTCTATCTCTTCTGAATTCTCTCTATTTTAGAACTGTTTCATTGCATGCTTGACTCACTTGTCATATTTCTGTTTATGTTAGTATCTAATTCTCTGATCTGCAACTTATCCCAAAACATTGTTTGTTGGATTTGGTTATTTTCAGGAGCAATAGCGATTGGACTAGTCTTGTCCCTGTGGATCGATCCTCTCACCACTGTCTACATTCCATTTTGTAGCCAGCATTGAGTTGTATTTTTATTACTTTATGCAGGGCATGCGACGGCTCTGTCAGACAAATGAAAATTTTGAAATCCAAAATCGGGTAGCAACATCGGCGATGAGGCTTGGAGGTAAGAATTAACTCCATAATAGAAATGCGGGCGGGAGTTTTCTTTAGTTGCTCAATGATACTAAACTCACTTTGCTTCATGATTTTCAGGAACTCCGTTGCATCATCCTCTACAATAGGTTTATTCGTCCCTAGTATCTCTCCAGCAAACCCTTCGGGAATTAATGGACCTTTTCCTTTAGCTTGTCTCTGTTTCTCAACCTCTTCAGAAATGTAACATCTCCCACTATGAGTCAGGCCTCCAATGTTAGATGCTTCGCCCGTTAGAAGACTTGCTGATACTACTGTAGAAGGGGTGGTGATAACCTCATACCCGTAATTATAAGGGACCGCATGCAGATCCTTGCTAGGAATATTTTGGGCAAACTTGAAGATCAACTTAGGCGGTGTCACAACTGGAGTCCCTTCTTGGGCCCTATATTCAAATGAATAAGGGGTGGAAGAACTATCATCAATAACCCCAACTTTCTCCATCTCTCGAGTCTTTCTTTCAACCTAGATGACCCCAAAGTCTGTCAATTGTTTCAGCTTTTGTAAGAACGGCCCACATTCTTGGATTCCAAGCTCGATTTTATCAGGGCAGAACAAACAGATACTTAAACCCTCCTCTAGATGTTTCAAATACCCTGCACTTGCCAATACAAAGAAAAGATTTTCTTTGGACATGCCCATTACCAAAAGAAAAGCGTCAGTAACTCCTTCAGTTGAGATGACGTTTACTCCTCCACTATTAGGAGTATGGTTCGGAAGAGGGTTAGTAGTTGTATTGGGTCCTTTGGGCAACCCTTCAAAAGAGACCCATCCACTCTTGATCAAGTGATTTACCTTTATTTTAAAGGCAAAACAATTCTCCAACGTATGACCTTGGGCTCCAGCATGGTATTCACACCTTGCATTTGGGTCATACCATTTCGGGTACGGGGGTTGCAAAGGTGGGGCTGGGATTGGCATAATTTGTCCTGCTGCGATGAGATGTTTGTATATTTCCTTTGCAGGAAGGGGAAGAGGTGGCATTGGTTCCTGATTCCAACGGTTGTTTTGTGGATTTGGGTTTTTTGGTGGATTATTTGGCCTTGGCTGCACAGATTGCGACGTTGGTGGTGGAGGTGGCAAAAATGATGGGAATTGTGGTGCTATGTTAGCAACTGGCATTGGTGGAGGAGGGAAAAAAGTAGATTGGTATGGTGATGGTGGAAGGTATGGTGGTGGTGGAAAATACGGCGGTCTGTAACTTGGCTGGCGAGACACGAACCCAACATCTTTTTTCGGAGGAAGTGTTCTTTTTGGTGTTACCTCTGATACGACAATCCTTCTAGACTTGATTCCTTGCTCAACTCTTTCCGCTACCTGGACAATGTCGGAAAAACTATTGGATGAGTTGCTGATGAGGTAAGTGTAGTACGGGGCCTTAAAGGTATTTACAAAGCTCTTTGTCACTCAAAGGTGGGGAGATTCTGGCAGCGAGTTCTCTCCATCTTTGGGCATAAACCTTCACCGATTCATCGGCTCTTTTCTCAAGGTTTTGTAAGTCAGAACGATCTGGGGCCACCTCCATGTTAAACTTGTATTGTTTGAAGAAGGCATCAGATAAGTCTCTGCAGGTTTTGATTTTTGTTCTGTCCAGACTCATATACCAGGTCAGGGCGTGTTTGGTCAAACTTTCTCTAAACAGATGGATTAACAAGGGCTCATTCTGTATCACTTCTTCCATCTTGTTGCAATAGACCTTAAGGTGAGTCTTGGGGCACTCAATCCCTCTATACTTCTCAAATTCTAGGATTTTGAACTTTGGCGGCATGTTTATTCTGGGAACCATGCACATGTCTGCTGGTCCTGCAGGATCAAAGGGATCAGCTCCTTCTACAGCTCTCAGTCTTTCTTCTAGTAGGCTTAACCGGTCAATACTTGGTACAGTACCATAATTAACAGCTGATGGTCCTTCAACCGAGACTAGTGGTTGTGCTTGGGTGTTACTTGGAGGTTGAGTTCCTGGTGGTATAGGGATTGTGACTTGGGTAGACTGGTCCTGTGATAGGAATACATTCTGGGGTTCTGGTTTAATCTTATCTTTGCCGGAACTGGAAGAGGGCCCGGTCAGAGTAGGGTTAAGAAGGGTATCACCTTGTCCAATAGCAACAGTAGGACCCGGGATATCTGATGTGGCAGATTGAAGGGGGTTGGAATTAAGGAATGGTGACTGCCAACGCCATTGGACTCCTTCACTCGTAAATGATGGGTGCATGGAAGAACCACCAAAAATAGATGAAGAGGATGACCTAGCTGTTTGAGATGAAATAGGATAAAAGCCAGGCACTACCTTGCTTGTCATCTCATCCCGCTCCTTTTCGGCTTGCTCAGCTCTTTTTGTGGTCATCCGAACCTATTCCTCTAATTCAGCTATTTTTGCTTTCAATTTTTCTTCCATTTTACTATACTCTTCCATCTTTCGTGCTCGAAGTCTGGTTGCGTGGAGCTTGTGGGGAATAGTTCATCTCTTAGGAGCTATTTTTGTCCTAAAAAATATGACAACAAAAAATAATGAGTATGCATCTAAAATGTTATTCTGAGGCCTCCACCCTGCTTATTCACTCTTTGATCACTCATCAGGCTTTCACTTGATACTTTTGGAAACATCTTCGGACCAGTGAGCTTGACATGAATAGACGTCCTTATTCACTTTCTGAGCGTAAAGAGGCGCTTATTTGGTTATAGAAGATGACTACTTCATACTGTCGGATTGCAAAAGAAACCAATGTTTTCAAATGAATTTACACATGGCTTTATTATATTCAACATTCTTGTCAAGCCTCAGCTGTCACATTCAAGCAACCATTTACAAAACAGCAGCCTGGAACAGGCTAGGTCCTACTAGCTTTATACAATCATCCTTATTAGTTATTACAGTTAACCTTAAAGGTGACAGGCTAGAGACTTCTAGGTAGGTTCCTCATCACATGGGGTGAAACGTTGTATTGGCATGTGGCCCATCTTTAGGGACATATGTCTTCATTTCTTGGCAATAGTTAATCCAGAATTCTGATGTCATTTTCTCATTTGCCAATTGTTCCTGTAGGTCTTGGATCTCACTTCTAAATTTCATCATTTCAAGACTCGACTGTTGACGTAATTCCTTCTCTATCCGTTCCATTAGAGCGATCTCATTCTTCTGTTTCTCTGTCTCAGCTTCTAGAACTGCTATGCAAATCTGCAAGGCTTGGTTTCCATCTATTCCGGTCGCTTGAGCAGTCAGATATCTGATGGTTGCGTCTCTTTCTTTAATCAAAGCACTTGATGCTTTTCTCTTACTGATTTCTCTATTCATCCTCCTTTCAAAATCATCATGGGTCATTTGCTGGTTCATCAGGTTCATTTGAACATTGTACTCGTGGCGTTGTCCCAACTCATGTATTTGAAGTTCCAAGCCCATCTTTTCGGCCATCCAATTCTCTTTCTCTAATGTTAGTTGGTCTCGTTCTTCCTTTATGATTCTCAATTGCTCTGTTAGCTGGGCATAGACCACGTAATTAGCTTCTTCACCGATATGGGATTCTCCTTCTTCTTCCATCAGCCTCCTATTTTCGGGATAAGGTAGGACAGTTCCATTGACTCTGTTTCTCCTCCATCGCACGTACTCCCCTGTTGGCTGAGCGGGGACGTAATGTCCATTGAGACAGAATGGGTTCTTCCAATCAAGTGCATACTGAGGAAGACGTTGGATGTCCACTGCATGTGGTGGATCTGAATCTGGCATATCGAAGGTTGCAGGGACAATTGGCACAATGCAGAATTGTCTTAAAACAAGAGCGGGGTTATAAAGAAAGTTCTTGCAATGCTTTTGGTAAGAACCGAACACAAGCGAGTGCAGTTAATTAGCAGAAAGTTGCACACCAAAAAATAAGAAGCTTTCAAGGATTTGCAGAGACAAATGAGTGGCCAACATGCATTTTTGAAAATAAACCCACTCCAAATCTTACATGATCAATTGCACCGAATTACAAAGAAATATGTGTTAAGTCTATCAATAAGATCATGTAGCGTTTCCTCATTCCTATAGAATCATGTCTCTGGACATTATATGAGACCCCCTATAAATTAGATGCCGCTAAAAGACTGTTCTGGGAGGACAAAATATACCTAGGAAACCAAAACCTAAACCACCAATGCAGCTACCTTAGGAGTAGTCCTCAACTCCAGATACACAACATTCTCAAAAGCAAAATCTTCAACCACCTAATTCATTAAAAGTTAAAAAATCAACAGAAAAGTATTGAGACTAAGGAGAAACAAAAACGACAAGTAGGCATACTTTTTTAGTGATCCTTGTAATAGTTTTGCGGTCTTTGGTAAGAACGTGAATCAAATCAAACAACTTGAACCCCTCATGCAAAGAGCGGTCATCTGAACAGAAGTAAGTTAAATGTCATATCTTACCAACACAAACCAATAATATCAATATCAAAACAATTTGAAAAGGGCTTTGAAGAAAAAAGTACTTTGGTTTGTTGAGAGCCACAACTCAGACATACATTGGGTTTTAGCTTCCTTGGTAACTAATAATTAACATTATAAGATTCAACTTGAGATAAATTCTTCTTTCGTCTATTTGTTCCACACCCAAACTAGTTTCAAGAAAGAGAAAAGAGCATATCTGAACATACTTTTCATGATGACATGCTGAACAACGGAGAAACGAATTTCGCCCTTTTCACCCAAAACTCTAGCCAGCTCTCTACAATATAGCAATAACAAACCAAGACTGATAAATGAATTACAAATCCTCAAAGTTCAAGTCTCCTAACAAATCAAATCGCCCTTATAAAACTAATTTAAATACAAACACAAAATTACTAAAATAAGCTTTAAATCCATAGTATTTACTGAAATGGAGAAGAACCCACTTAACAATTACGAATAATAAAGAAGGGAAAGAGAAAACGAAGAAGTGGGTGAGCGTACAAAAGAGTGGAGTCTCTGATGGAACCAATGAGATGCGCATGTAGCTCAAGCTTCGGCAAAGACACCAGCCACTCCCATTCTGTTCCAGTTTTTGACATTTTTGTTTCTGGTGTGTGGTCTTCAATGATTAAAGACGAAACTCTGCTCTGGCCTGTTGCGACTTGCGACTACCTTGAGTCTTGACGGTCAGAGTCAACGTCTTCAGCTTTTCTTTGGGATCTTCACTTTTTCACTTTCCGGAAACTTTGGCTATTTTAGAATTACTCTCTCTCTTCTTTAATATTGATTGTTTTAGTCCAAAAATTAGATTCTTTATTAACTAACGTCCTTAATATTGTGTCCATTTTGTTTGTGTTTTTACTCAAAATTCTCTTAGACTACTTGTCGTTCATTCGGAAAACTACATATCACACATGGCTTTTGAGGGAGTATGAAAGTGAAAGTGAAAGTGGCTTGGGCGGGAAACAAAAAAATTTAGGAATTGAATTTTTGGTAAAATGGAAGTACACAGACCTCTAATATGACATTCAACCCTCTTCTTATTCTCTAAAAAAAGACGAGGATAAGGACTAGCTAGAGGGAAGTAGGGAGACCCTGCTACTTATTCTAAGGTTATACCAGTTGGTGAAATAGAGGCTGGAGTTGCAGTAGGTGCCACAAAAAGTGAGAGAATCCTATTTCAACGACCATACAGTGAGATAGACATGGAAAGTTGCTAGCAGCGATCCAGAATGAATTAAGCTATCATACCGTTGACAAGGAGCAACTTGTATCTAGAGTTAAGGATTTTGCTGAGAGAGTCTAAGTTGCGAGGAATGAAAATGCCCATTTAGATTTTGATCTAAATGAACTTTCCACCATGGATTATAATCCCTCTCTTACTCCGGTAGTGAAGGAAGACAGATATTTTGATTTGAATCAATTACCACCGCCTGAGGTTGATGAAGAAAGAGACTTTGATCTCAATAAATTGCCAGTTGTTGGTCGGTGGTAGTTTGACGATGATAGTGATGAAAGGAGTTTCATCCTTATGCTGGATATCCTTGTGCTAGGTTTTCATTAGATTTTCTTTTGAATGAGTTTTGGGTGTATATATTTTGGTGTGATGGATTTTAATACTTTTGGATTTTGGTGTCGGAATTTGCTTGATGGGAAAGGGAAAGAGTGCAGAAAGCACATAATGTTGTCCCTGCCTGAATTTACAATAGCTAAATATATAAATATTATCCCATATTTCGTTGTGTTTTGTGTTGTTAACTAAAAGCATATGTACCCAATAATTATGCAGTGTCTTTCTGGTCCATTTAGCTGCAAGCAAATTATAATGTCAATTTTGCAAGGAGCAAAATGTTTCCCTAGATTTTGTTATGTTTTGTCCATTTAGCTGCAAGCAAGTTATAATGTCAATTATTCACTTATTTTACTTTGCTTCATCCACACAGTATCACCATTTCACAAAAGTAACTCTTGTGATTGACAAACATTATTCAAAGGAACATTGACACCAAAACTAACCGATTACAAGAAAATAAAGCATAACAATGAGTGTGCAATGTAGGGACTAGATTGGGATGTTTAATGTAATAATGTGCTTTGTAGGGATGACGATTCCACCCGCGGATATCGATACTTGTCCAATACCCACAATTGTGGGTAGGTATTACCAGCACATTTTGGGTATATTGCGGGTATGGATATACCTGCACCCGCAAAGTATGGGTATGGATAGTACTTACCTGCTCCAATACCCGCAATATATATAATTAATTCAATATATTTTAATATATGAAAAAAATAAAAGAAAGGAAACGCTTGTAATTATGTATTAGTAATGTAGTAATACAGTAATATGTAATACTTTAATTTCTAAACCTAGCCACTGCCCATCTCTATTCTCCATCTCTATTAGACTATTACTCATTCTCCACTTCTCCTGCTTTTCTAAAAAAACTCATTCTCCTTTTCTCTACAAATCGCAACTGCCCATCAACAACCACCACCGTCTCCTCATCGCCAGTGATATCTCCTTATTTTTCCAGTTGAGCAAACAGGTACAATAATAAGCATAATTTTATTTTTTCAGTTTTGTACTTATACATAAGCAATTAAGCATCTTATTTATTTATTTATGTGCTTACATTCTTAGATGGTGGTGCCACATGTCTAGATTCTCATGACATTGACACTGAAGATGATGATGGTAAATAAATTCAAGTTATCTTATTAATAAATTAATAAATAGTTATCATTTTATTATATTTATGTTAAGTCAATTTTTTTTTGGTATCATGTAACATCTACAATTGATGATTAAATTGAAGAAGCTCTTACTTTTCATCAAGGATTAATAGGGATGTAAAATTATAAAATAACAACTATTTTGAGAGAACTTGTTAGTGTAGGAGTCATTGTTTCTTTTATTAAATTGTATTTTCTTACGAATTATTATTTCTTTGTTGGATTGTTATGGATTATTTATCTTATTTTATGGATTATCATGTTGGATTAGTGTACGTATTATTGTGTAGTATTGTCATTAAATTAGATTGATTTTTTTTATCTATTAATTTGATTGAAATTCAACCAATTTTGCGGGTAACCCGCAGGTAACCTGCTGGTAAAATTACTCTTTCTTTACCCGCACCGTATGGATGTGGGTGCGCGGGTATAGATTACACACAAATTTACGGGTGAGGATATGTATAGTGCTTACCCGCCCCACATCCGCCCCATTGCCATCCCTACCTACATAGTACACTCATTACATTAAACATCCCAATCTAGTCCCGTTTAGGGATGGCATGAACCTTGTTGGAAAACTTCTTACCAGACCTTACAGCAGCATTGGCATTTTGGATGCATAAATTCAAGCAGTCCCTTTTATTCTCCAACCGAGCAATCATTTTTTCTAAGGGGATTAGAGCATTGTCGATGGTCAAAATCAACTCATTTGCATCAGAAATATCCTCATCTGCAGCTACTTCATTCCTTCTCTACTTGAGCTTGCAAGCCAATCCTGATACGCTTCGGCCTCCTCTTATAAAGGCCGAGGTGTATTTTTGGAGCTTTTGGATGGATCTAGCCTGGGAGTTTACTTAGAGGAACAACGACACAAGGACGAAGACAAATGTAGGGGGCGGAAGACACGGATACGCAGTGGAATGGAAACAAATAAAGAAAGATAAGGAAGGATGTTATCGAGATGAACTAGAAGAAGTGTGGACGGACTTGAATGTAGTGAAGAATATTAGAAAGCACATTGAATGCATGAATGTAGATCGGAAATAGAACGAAACATGAACATGTACCTCTCACATACAAGATAACAATCAAAAGATTACAAAGCTTTAATTTCCCAAGAGAGATAGGGAGGAGTATTCTAAACTCAAGCTGTCTCTCTCAAGAAGGGGTGAGTTTAATTGGAGGAGTAATCTCAACTCAAGAGGAGTATTCTCAACTTGATGAACAAAGTTCACATCAACATCTAAACTATATAAAATAGTAGTTAAGTTTGGTATTTATACATAGGTTACAAAAAATGACACGGTGACGAATATGCCCTTGGTGAGGGACACATTCTTCATGGAAGTTCGAGGCCTTGTAGTTTTTGAAGGATGTCCCGGTAGTCTTGGTTTCGGACGCATTCTTGATGATAACTATAGAAGCAATTCTAGGGGCATTTTCGTCCTTACACCCCAACATTAAGGCCGCACCCTATAGCTCCGACCGGGCGTCCGCCTCTATGGGTACCGCCTCTCACCCCACACAATGAGGAACTCTGGGATGGTCGACATCAGCGGGGTGGAGGGGGGGGGGGTCTCACGCGTTATCCAGCTACACGCACGGCGTTATCCCATCCCAAACAAGACGTGACGTCACTTGAGGGACGCTGGCGTTATCTTCCCTAGATAACGCCCACCCCCTAGAGATAACACCCATATTTTACCTATAAATACTCCACCATTCAAGACAAAAGGTAAGCCTACGATCGCTAGTCGAACCCCTGCCATTTGGAACAACCATACTGACTTAAGCATCGGAGTGTCTACGTCGGAGACCCCCTTTGGCGCTTTGCAGGTACACCGGATAACAGGCACAGTGATTCTGAGCGGCCATCTTCCTCACCTACCCTTCTCTAGAACCCTGAATCTTATCAAATTGGTGTTTTCATTGAGAACTTTGGTTTGATCAAGTGAGCATGCTTGATAGCCAAGCTCTGTCTTTTCTGGAAATTAGAGGATTATGGCTTCTGATTCAGAATCTACACCTCCTCAATCCCATGGTATTCTTTTTGCTCCTCGTAGAGAACTTTTTCCTTCTACTTCTGTCGATATTTTTGCCACAAATAGGGAACCCCTTCTAGGCAAACGGATTTTCTTTTTGGGCCAACGACGGGGACATCCTTCCCCCAGATGAGCATTCCACCTTCCCAAATGGCAGGATCTAGCTATTCCACTCCACCTCCAATGGGATCTGTAATGGATAGTGCGAACAACCCTTTGGCGAGCTCTTTGTTAGATTTGCGTGCCCAAGTGGACTAGTTGACTGCATTAGCCGCAGGACCGACTCCCAATGCCCCAGGATCCACTATTTCTCCTCATTTGATATTCTCTTTCACCCCATCTATTGTCACTGATTGGCCGTTATCACCTCGGTAACACGGAAGCACCCCACTGACCTTGCCCGTGACGACGACCCCTGTCAACTTTATGCAACTCGTACATAGGCGAGTAGAACCCTCCGTGCAGCACATGTGAGAAATCCCCATTTCCTAAGAGGAACGATGGCATGACGAGTACAGAGATCATTGGGATGGCAAGTGAGAGGAAATGGTCAGGGATGTATCCCTCAGACACAGCAAAAGATCAAGTAGCAGAAGATATCGAACCCGTTCACCAAGGAGTCATAGCCGATCCCCTAGGAGACATCACGCACCTGATCCTAAGGACCAGAGGCATCGTAGGGAAACTTCTCCTCCCCGTTGTCCTCGCGAAATCCTTGATGATACCGCAGGTCATCCATTCAGCTATCGCATAAGGCATCACAGAGTCAATTGGCACATGAAACTTCCCTCGGAGTCGTATGACGACACCAAGGATCCCATCTCCCACCTTAACAAGGTGAAAGACTTTGTGCAATTCTAAAATCACAGTGACGCGGCCTTGTGCCAGATATTTGTCATGACACTATCAGGAGTCACACGTCTTTGGTTTGAAGGACTCCTGGTCGGATCCATAGATAGTTTTTCGCAGCTGGAAGCCAAGTTTCGAAGCCGATTTAGCACGGCTGTTCCCAATAGGAAGTCCGCGGCAGCCTTGTTCGATATACACTGAGGGCCTTAGGAATCTCTGAAAGAGTTCCTTGGACGTTTCAATATGGAGATGTCGTTAACACCAGGCGTCACCATTGATTTTGCTGTGGAAGCCTTAAAGCGAAACTATTGTTATGGAAAATTACGGGACACGTTAATGGTGGACCCTCTAGTGACGTTGGATGCGTTGAGGTTGAAGGCTCATAATTACGCAAGGATGGAGGAAGAGAAAAATTGGGGTAACATTCGAAATGTGCCACAAAACGCACCCCATGCATCTAACGCCCGTGCCATTGACGATTACGCCCAGTGAAAAGATCACATCCCAAGAGCCTCGAACCGACAAAGAGGCAACTCTTCAAGGGGAAGATTCGATAACCTCCCCACTCAGCGACAGGCAGACCTACCCAAGGGCCGAGTTTATGACCTTGATCTCCCTTCCCTCATACTTCCGAGAGCGGAAATTTTAGCAATCGTTCAACAACAAAATCTACCTATCTGTTATCCAGCCCCTGTGAAACCCGGGGTAATAATGGGAGGGAGAGAAAACGCCTTTTGAAAATTCCATAGAGTCAAGGGACACTCCACAGACGTGTGCAGGGAGTTAAAGTTGGCGATAGAGTGTCTAGTGGAAGAAGGATATCTCGGAGAATTCGCCACTACGGCGAGAGAAGAAGCCAGGAATAACCTGACAAATAGGGCCCCAGACAGCAGACAAGCGCCCCCTCACGGTCCAGGAGATGACGCCACCCCTAGTGGGAGAGTCAAGAAAGCGTTAGCAATCCATGATGAGGACATTCCCATCATTAACATCATAGCTGAGGGTACACCGTATTTGGATGAGTCTGTGCCATTAACGACCATCACTGGAGAGAGTCAAAAATATGAAGGCGCATTAGTGAAAAATGAAGCGATAAGTGCTCTAGATCGAATGGTGTTATCCTTCTCTGAGGAAGACGAGAAGGGCGTCATTTTTCCACATAATGATGCGTTATTGGCAACCATGGAGTCAGAAGAACTCTTATCGATAACGGCAGCGCGGTAAATTTATTTTCATTGGAGGCTTACAACCTCATGAAACATCCTACCAACGAGCTGACGCCCTGCAAAAAGCCGATAATTGGGGTAGACGGAGTTCCTATCCCAGTGATGGAGTCACTTTGCTGCCTGTGTACTTCAGAGAGGACACGTCTAAAAGATCAAAAGACTTGTTATTCTTGGTTGTAGACCTTACCTTGCCCTATAACGCCATACTTGGACGTCCGTTTCTTAATCATTTTGATACAGCGATATCCTAAGAGCACTTGAGGTTAAAGTATCCCTCGTGGGATGGAGTAGTCACAGTTAAAGGCAATCAGAAGCTGGCGGCCGAGTGTTATCTGCTTATGACGCAAAAGAGTTGTGATAGGTATGTGTGCGTGACGACGGATCCCTTCGAGCAGAAAGATGAAAAACGTACCCAGCTAGTGGATAAGATGGTGTCCATCCATATTAGTGGGGTTAGGAAGGAAAATTTGTTGGTTAGCGAGAAACTAAGCCCTGAAGAAAACACACAGTTAGCTCGATTACTAAACAAATGTAAAGGAGAGTTCGCCTGGAAGCCCGCCGATATGCCCGGTATCTCACGTGAGGTAGCGGAGCATCGACTTAACGTTGATCCCACCATCAAACCGATCCAGCAAAAGCGGCGAGCGTTTTCTATAGAAAAAGCAACAACCATTGGAAGCCCGCCGATATGCCCGGTATCTCACGTGAGGTAGCGGAGCATCAACTTAACGTTGATCCCACCGTCAAACTGATCCAGCAAAAGCGGCGAGCGTTTTCTATAGAAAAAGCAACAACCATCGACAAGGAGGTGTCAAAACTCGTAGACGCGGGTTTCATCCTAGAAGTGCAATATCCGACTTGGCTGGCTAATCCTGTTCTTGTTCCAAAGCCAAACGGAGAGTGGCGTATGTGTATCGATTTCACTGATTTAAATGACGCTTGTCCTAAGGATTGCTACCCGCTACCAGTTAGTCGACCAGACTGCCAGGTATGCTTATTTGAGCTCTTTAGACTCCAACTCCATATACCATCAAATTCCCATGGCCGTCGAAGACGAAGAAAAGACCGCCTTCATCACCTCGAAGGCCACTTACTGCTATACCGCGATGCCGTTTGGGCTGAAAAATGCTAGGGCAACCTTCCAGCGCATGGCAAACAAGGTGTTCGAGAAACAAATCTGGAAGAAAGTAGAGGCCTACGTGGATGATTTACTAGTCAAGAGTCGAAGCTTTGAAGATCACCTAGTAGACTTAAAAAAGGTTTTCGACATGATGAGAGAGCACCAAATAAAATTGAACCCCTGTAAATGAATGTTTGCATTTCAAACGGGCAAGTTCTTGGGTTACGTGGTTAGTTAGAAAGGCATTCAGCCCAATCCCTCGAAGGTCAAAGCCATTCACGATATGATATCCCCCCAACCTGTCAAAGAAGTGCAAAAGCTCACAGGGCGCGTTATCGTCCTAGGACGGTTTATTTCTAAGCAAGGCGAGAGATGCCTGCCCTTCTTCAAGGTTCTACGCAAAAAGGCTCCTTTTGGCTGGACAGAAGAATGCGAAGAGGCGTTTACAAGCCTGAAAGCTTAACTTTCATCCGACCTGGTGTTGACACGACCCGAGACGGGGGATACTCTATACCTATACCTCGGTGTGGCTGATTAAGTAGTCAGTGTCGTCCTCGTACGAGACGACAACCACGTCCACCACCCCGTGTATTTTTCCAGCCATGTTTTGAAAGATGTCGAGCTGCAGTATGCTCGCATAGAAAAAATAGTGTTTGCGCTGATACAGGTCACGCGCAAAATGGACCGATATTTCCAAGCTCACCCCGTCATCGTGCTCACGGACCAACCCCTAAAAAGGATCTTCAAAAAACCTGAGTCCTCAGGAAGGATGCTAATTTGGGCCATTGAACTCAAGTAGTTTGAGCTACAGTATAAAGCCCGACCATCCATAAAAGCCCAAGTCCTAGCAGATTTTATAGCTGAGTTCACGTTCACGCAGGATCCATTGACAGACTTACCCGAGGAAGAAAGAGATGACTTGGAACTCCCATTCCCTGAAACCTATACTGACTTGTGGGTTGTCCACGTGGATGGAGCCAAAAATCAAGAACTAGTTGGGGTCAGAATCCTAGTAACCGGACCACTAGGCATACAAATACGATACACCATCAGGATCCTGCAGCTGTTATCCAATAACGGGGCAGAATATGAGGCGCTATTGGCCGGGCTCAGAATAGGAAAAAATCTGTCCACGAAAGCCATAAATGATGCCGGAGTAATGGGAGACTTGGGCAACTCTAAAGATATACGGCGACTCTAAGCTAGTGATAGACTAAGTCTTGGGCAACTCTCAAGCCAGAGAACCCATCATGATTCAATATCTCTCTAAAGTGAAACGTGAGTTGATGGAAATAAGAAAAAGGGGCATACAAGTCAGCATTGAGCACGTCCCCCGAGAGGATAACACTGAAGCAGACAATCTCACCAAAATTGCAGCCAACCCGGAAGCATCCATACCAGCGGACGTGTATTTTGAAGAAATATCTGTGCCTTCCTTCATGGAGGAACAAGTGTCGCTCTGTATCGAAGAAATTTAATATGAATGGCAAATCCCTGTAATAAAATACTTGAAGAACGATGAATTGCCCGAAGATAACGCCAAAAAGAAAAAAAGTGTTGAAACAGGTGGCACGATGTATATATTATGATGGGGAACTGGTTCGGAGATGTTTCTCTCATCCAGTGGCTAAGTGCATAATGGAACAAGAGGGCCTCTATACTTTACGAGAAATCCATGAAGGAATATGCGGTATGCATGTGTCTAGCGGTATCCTGGCAGCGCAAGTCTTTCGGTCAGGATTTTATTGGCCCACCATTCGTAGGGATTGCAATAACTTTGTACGAACCTGTCAGAAATGTTAGGAGTTCTCCAAAATTCCCCGACAACCTGCTACGGAAATCTCCAAAATTATGCCTCCCTGTCCTTTTGCCAAATGGGGAATTGACATCCTGGGCCCGTTTCCAAAAGCAAGATCTCAGTTTAAATTTGTAGTCGTGGCAGTGGACTACCTTACGAAATGGGCGGGAGCAGAAGCAGTGGCCAACATTACAACAGAACAAATATGGCATTTTTTCAAACACCAAGTTATTATGCGATTTGGTGTACCCCGTGTGCTAGTCAGCAATAACGAGACACAATTCACAAGTCAATTCTTTAGAGACCAGTGCGCGAAATTCCAAATCGAGCAAACATTCTCTTCCGTAGCTCACCTGCAGACTAACAGTCAGGCGGAGGTAACCAATCGAAGTATTCTCAGTGGCATCAAGAAAAACTTCGCCCTGGCTTTCGGCACTAAGGTCGTCACACCGGTAGAAATCAGTACTCTAAGCCTGCGAGTGGCGTACTTCAAGGAAAAAATAAATGAAGAGAGGTTACGAGCAAACCTCGATGCATTGCCAGAATTGCATGAAGAAACCCTTCTGAAAACGTTGTATTATAAGAGGAAAATGGCGCGTTATCACAACAGGCACGTTAAAAAATGATTCTTAAAAGCAGGGGACTTGGTACTCAGAGACAAACGAGCAGCCGGACAACGCATGTGGAAACTTAGTCCAAACTGGGACGGTCCATATCGCGTTACCCGCGTTATCAGAAAAGGAGCATAAATTTGGAAACACTTGACGGTACTCCCTTACCAAACTCTTGGAACATAGCTCGTTTGAAATTATACCATGCTAGAATTTGACATATCTCTGCATGTTTGGATAGCGTTAGCAATAACATGTGTTAACACTCAAATCAGAAATATTCTTATACATTCTTGTGATTCATTACGTGCAGATAATGAAGGGTGCCAGGAGTGAAAATCCTATCCTTGTAATGGGCGCTCCTGATCAGACGGCTCACTAAGACAAGGCACGCCCTGGCATACTTAAAGATTCAGTGCTGGAAGTAAAATCTTATCCTTGTGACAACCGTGCTAACATAGGTGGCTCACTAAGACGAGGCACGCCCCAGCACTGTCGGGAGTGAAAATCCTATCCTTGTGACAACCGCGCTAACATAGGTGGCTCACTAAGATGAGGCACGCCCCGACACCCCTGGGAGTGAAAATCCTATCCTTGTGACAACCGTGCTAACATAGACGGCTCACTAAGATGAGACACGCCCCACGGAAGTAAAAACTCCACCCTGGAAGTGAAAATCCTATCCTTGTGATGACCGCGCTAACATAGGCGTCTCACTAAGACGAGGCATGCTCCAGGGATGCGAGGTTTCAACGCCTAGAAGTGAAAATCCTATCCTTGTGATGGCCGCTCCTGATCAGACGGCTCACTAAGACAAGGCACGCTCCAGGCCGAACGTGGAAATTTGAAATAAATCATGATATCCTAGCGAGTAACAGGACGATAAATACCCGGTGAAGTTGACTGGTTGAGAAAGTGAAATGAGCAACACCAATAACACCCCGATATAGGCGGGCGAATGCCCCTAGTGGCAACAAGTGTTTATCATTGCATGCTATTTTACTAACATAGTAAAGCAACAATTGAGAATGTGCAGGAAAATCGCGGAACCGTTGGAATAATGAAGAGAGCAACGCCCGTGCAGGTGGTAATACCACACGGTCTGTCATCATGATTCACATGGCGAGTGTACCATTAACGGCAAATGTTCTGCCACCCTGATTCAAATACTGCCAGAAAATGACACATCAACATACATTTATATGGCATTTTTGGCCACTGGTGCGAGATAGCTACATCCATACAGTGTTGTTATGAACGCTACCGCTCTGAAAGTCATCTGGCTGATTAAATTATCTCTTCAAGGGAAATGACGACAATATTTGAGGTAGTAACGCCTCCAGAATGATACTCTCGATTTAAAGACGTATACGGCGGTAACGTCATAATATCTTCTCTTGTGACCACAGATTATATGCTGCATATCGCGGGTAATATCCGTTATTCCATCTCATTGTCATGAGTTATATTTCTGAAGCTATCTCTTATCTGTTATCTGCTATATAGTAAGGAGCGTTATTCCATTCTGTTATAAAGCGCGCATGCCTAGTCATGTCGTTATCCAGCTACACGCACGGCGTTATCCAGCTACACGCACGGCGTTATCCCATCCCAAACAAGACGTGACATCACTTGAGGGACGCGGGCATTATCTTCCCTAGATAGCGCCCACCTCCTAGAGATAACGCCCATATTTTGCCTATAAATACTCTACCATTCAAGACAAAAGGTAAGCCTATGATCGCTAGTCAAACCCCTGCTATTTGGAACAACCATACTGACTTAAGCATCAGAGTGTCTATGCCGGAAACCCCCTCCGATGCTTTGCAGGTACACCGGACGGTAGGCACAGTGATTTTGAGTGGCCATCTTCCTCACCTACCCTTCTCCAGAACCCCGAATCTTATCACTTGATTTAGCAAGGTTGGTGCAAGGAACATCATGGTGTGACCAAGGGGGGTATGAAGCCAAGGTTATCTGTGATGCATATGAAGGACTTGACGTATGCGGGTGGCTTCCGATAGTTTCCCATGCATGAGTCGTGATGGCCATGAGATAATTAACGGTACGCCAGCATGGGTTGTTCAGCCAAGGCATGAGTTGTGCGACCATTGGTCTAGGCTTCTCCCAGTAGTTTGCCCAACGTCTATCAGGTGGGCGCGGGCCCCGTCCTTGTCTCCCGTTAGGCTCCTCCCGGTATCTTGCATACTCGATAGGCTCCCAGTAACTTGTAAGCTTCCCGTTAGATTCCCAAGAGCATATACCAAGGACTTGGTGATACGATCATGGATGCATATACATTAGACATCAACGATGACACACTGAAAAGACGTATCACAAGGAGCATGACCAAGAAGCTCACATTATAGATCGAGGAAGAGATAGGCAAGGAGACGCCTAAACACAACAACAAGACCTTGATGATGATCATACATCATGTCGGAGGTCGAGAAGCATGTGCGAAACCATCGAAGATCTAAAATATATAGGAAGTTACTATATACGGAGTACTGTAGCGGATGGAGGAACTGTAGCAACGAAGTCACTGTATCAACCACTCACTTATGTAATTTTTCTATAAATAGCTAGCTCAATTCATTCCAAATGGCAGACTTTGTTAAACTGAAAACTTGATCTTTTATTCTCTGTATTTTCATTGTAATGCAATTTACATTCCAAGTTCTTCAAATCAAGCTTTCAATTCAAGTCAATTTCAATTCCGTAATTCTAATTTTTTGTCATTTAATTACAAGATAACGGTTGGCCTTGCCACCTACGCTATCAAGTTCAAGGTTGGCCAAGCCACCTATTTAAATTCAAGTTCTTCAATTCTGCACTTTAGATGCATAGATTTAGATTTGGCTTTCTTATACACAATGCACCTGTTTATCACTTTGGTTACATCAATTTTCATTTTTGGCTAAAAGAAATGTGTTTTCAAAGCATGTAAGGTCATGGTAATACCAAAATGTCCATTTAAAATTCCACCATGTGCTTCTAGAACAAGCAATTTCGTCACACTAGACTTAGGAATGCAAAGTCTATCACGTTTGAACAAAAAATTATCTTGCCAAATAAAATGTAAGTGAGGTCTTTGGGAGCATGCAAGATAAATGTCACGAAAATCATCATCCTTCTCATATAATTCACTTAAATGAGAAAAGCCAAAAATTTGAACATCAAGTGAGTTTAAGAGGACATACCTTCGGGAAAGGGTATCGGCCACTACATTCTCCTTTTCCATGTTTGTACTTAATGGTGTAGGGAAAGGCCTCAATGAGTTCCATCAATTTTGCATGACGCTTGCTGAGCTTAGCTTGTCCTTGTAAGTACTTCAATCTCAAATGATCGGTATGTATGACAAACTGATTTGGTAAGAGGTAATGCTCCCACACTATAAGCGCGCGCACAAGAGCATAAAGTTCTCTATCATACGTTGAGTAGTTTAGTTGCGCTTCATTTAATTTCTTACTGAAGTAAGCAATGGGTCATCCCTCTTGAGCTAGTACTGCCCCAATTCCAATACCACTAGCATCACATTCAAGCTGGAATGCTTTGTTAAAATCAGGTAGCGCAAGAATTGGTGCTCGCATAAGTCGGTCTTTAAGGTCCTGGAAGGCTCCCTCTTGCCTTTCTCCCCATTCAAAAATCACATTCTTCTTTGTCAACTCATTGAGTGGTGTGGCAATGGTTAAAAAATTTGGCATGAAATGCCGATAGAAACTAGCTAAGCCATGGAAAGATTTAACGTCGCTTGCGTTCTTGAGGCTTGGCCATTCCCGAATAGCTTTCACTTTCTCATCGTCGACCTATACACCATCTATACTCACAACAAAACCAAGAAAATGTACGCTGTCCAATTGCTAATTACATGCCTCTTCCAATTGCTAAACATCCTTAGGTTGATATATCTACAGATTTTGTCTTAGGTCTACCTAGATCCAAACATGGGCATGATTCAATATTTGTGGTTGTTGATCGGTTCCCAAAGATGGCTCATTTTATACCTTGTGCTAAATCTCATGATTCCATATACATTCCCAATTTATTTTTTACACATATCGTGTGCATACATGGCATGCCAAAAACCATTGTGAGTGATCGGGACACTAAATTTTTGAGTCATTTTTGGCGCACTTTATGGACTAAGTTGGGAACCAAACTTCTATTTTCTACAACTTGTCATCCTCAAATAGATGGCCAAACTAAAGTGGTAAATAGAACATTAGGATCTCTACTTCGAATTATGATGGATAAACATGGCACAAAATGGGAAGAAAGCATTGCATACATTGAATTTGCATACAATCTCATCACTCATCTATTAGTTTTTCCCCCTTTGAGGTGGTATATGGGTTTCAACCCTTAACCCCTCTTGACCTCTTACCACTGCCTTTGAGTGTCATAAAGTGTGTAGATGGAGAAACCAAAGCGGCGAAAGTGAAGAAGTTACACGAGCAAGTGTGTATAAATATTGAGAGTGTGAATGACCGCTTAGTGACCAAGCACAATAAAGGCAAACCCCCTCTTTCTTTTGAACCCGGACAATGGGTTTGGCTCCATTGGCGCAAGGATCATTTTCCTCATTTACGGCAACAAAAACTTTGCCCGAGAGGTGATGGTCCTTTCCAAATCCTCCACCGAATTAATGCAAACGCCTACATCCTTGACCTTCTAAGTAAGTATGGATCCATTAGCAATTCCTTTCATATTAATGACTTAGCTCTTTGCCCTGAAGGAATGGACGAACTTCAAGATTTGGATTCGAGGACAAATCCTTTCAAAGGAGGAGGAGATGATACGATCATGGACGCATATACATTAGACATCAACGACAACACACTAAAAAGACCTATCACAAGGAGCATGACCAAGAAGCTCACATTATGGATCGAGGAAGAGATAAGCAAGGAGATGCCTAAACACAACAACAAGACCTTGATCATGATCATACATCATGTCGGAGGTCGAGAAGCATGTGCGAAACCAACGAAGATCTAAAATATATCTGAAGTTACTGTAGCGGATGAAGTACTGTAGCGTATGGAGGAACTGTAGCAACGAAGTCACTATAGCAACGACGTTACTGTAGCGATCGCTCACTTATGTAATGTTTCTATAAATAGCTAGCTCATTTCATTCCAAATGGCAGACTTTGTTAACCTGAAAACTTGAGCTTTTATTCTCTGTATTTTCATTGTAATGCAATTTACATTCCAAGTTCTACAAATCAAGCTTTCAATTCAAGTCAATTTCAATTCCGTAATTCTAA